>CM017470.2:9120912-9816534 GCA_007827005.2 Populus simonii | reverse complement strand
GAGAAAAAAAAATAAAACGGGATCCAAACTTGGGATCAAAAGTTATAGCCCTTCTGACCCGTTACTCAAGTTTGGCCGACCAGAGCTCCTTATCTCCGACTAGCGATTAAATAGCAACCTCGAGGAAAACAGCATCCAGAAACTCGTGTAAAAATTTGTTTGCCATCCAACGTTCGGATCAAAAGTTAAGGCCCCTTTGACCCGTTACTCAAATCTGGCCGGCTAGACCTCCTCGTCACCAAGTAGTGATTCGACAGTAACAGAAAGAAAACAAATTAAGATAATCGTGTAAAAATTTAAACGCGATCCAATGGTGTGATTAAAAGTTATGAACCGTTACTGAAGTCTTTCCGACCAGAGCTCCTCGTCTCCAAGTAGGGATTCCATAGCAACGCCAAGGAATATGACCTACGGAAACTCGTGCAAAAAAATAAAGCGGATCCAAACTTGGCATCAAAAGTTGTGGCCCTTTTGACCCGTTACTAAAATCTGGCTGTCTAGAGCTCCTCGTCATCAATTATTGATTAGACAAGAACATAAAGAAAACAAATGACGATAATCGTGTAAAAATTTAAGCGCTATCCAACGATATGATCAAAAGTTATGACCCATTTGACCCGTTACTAAAGTGTTTCCGACCAGAGCTCCTCCTCTCCAAGTAGCGCTTCCATAGCAACCCCAAGGAATACAACCTACGAAAACTCGTGCAAAAAAATAAAGCGGGATCCAAACTTGGGATCAAAAGTTATGGCCCTTTTTACCCGTTACTCAAATCTGGCCTGCCACACCTCCTTGTCACCAAGTACCGATTCCATAGCTACCCCAAGGAATACGACCTACGGAAAATCGTGCAAAAAAATAAAGCGGGATACAATGTTGGGATCAAAAGTTAAGGGCCTTTTGACCCGTTACTAAAGTTTGGCCGACCATAGCTCCTTATCTTCGAGTAGCGATTCCATAGCAACCTCGAGGAAAACTGCATCCGGAAACTCGTGTAAAAATTTGTTTGCCATCCAAAGGTAGGATCAAAAGTTAAGGCCCTTTTGACCCTTTACTCAAATCTGGCCGGCTAGACCTCCTCCTCACCAAGTAGTGATTCGACAGTAATAGAAAAAAAAAATTACGATAATCGTGTAAAAATTTAAGCGCGATCCAACGGTTTGATCAAAAGTTATGACCCTTTTGACCCGTTACTAAAGTGTTTCCGACCAGAGCTCCTCCTCTCCAAGTAGCGATGCCATAGCAACCCCAAGGAATACGACCTACGGAAACTCGTGCAAAAAAATAAAGCGGGATCCAAAGTTGGGATCAAAAGTTATGGCCCTTTTGACCCGTTGCTAAAATCTGGCCTGCCACACCTCCTCGTCACCAAGTACCGATTCCATAGCTACCCCAAGGAATACGACCTAGGGAAACTCGCGTAAAAAAATAAAACGGGAGCCAATTTTGGGATAAAAAGTTCAGGTCCTTTTGACCCGTTACTCAAGTTTGGCCGACCAAAGCTCCTTATCTCCGAGTAGCAATTCCAGAGCAACCTCGAGGAATAATGCATCCAGAAACTCGTGTAAAAATTTGTTTGCCATCCAACTGTCTGATCAAAAGTTAAGGCCCTTTTGACCCGTTACTCAAATCTGGGCGGCTAGACCTCCTTGTCACCAAGTAGTGATTCGACAGTAACAGAAAGAAAAAAAATTACGATAATCGTGTAAAAATTTAAGCGCGATCCAACGGTTTGATCAAAAGTTATGACCCTTTTGACCCGTTACTAAAGTGTTTCCGACCAGAGCTCCTCCTCTCCAAGTAGCGCTTCCATAGCAACCCCAAGGAATACGACCTACGGAAACTCGTGCAAAAAATAAAGCGGGATCCAAAGTTGGGATCAAAAGTTATGGCCCTTTTGACCCGTTGCTAAAATCTGGCCTGCCACACCTCCTCGTCACCAAGTACCGATTCCATAGCTACCCCAAGGAATACGACCTAGGGAAACTCGCGTAAAAAAATAAAGCGGGAGCCAATTTTGGGATAAAAAATTCAGGCCCTTTTGACCCGTGACTCAAGTTTGGCCGACCAGAGCTCCTTATCTCCGAGTAGCAATTCCAGAGCAACCTCGAGGAATAATGCATCCAGAAACTCGGGTAAAAATTTGTTTGCCATCCAACTGTCTGATCAAAAGTTAAGGCCCTTTTGACCCCTTACTAAAATCTGACCGGCTAGACCTCCTCGTCACCAAGTAGCGATTCGACAGTAACAGAAAGAAAACAAATTACGATAACCGTGTAAAAATTTAAGCGCGATCCAACGGTTTGATCAAAAGTTATGACCCTTTTGACGCGTTACTAAAGTGTTTCCGACCAGAGCTCCTCCTCTCCAAGTAGCGCTTCCATAGCAACCCCAAGGAATACGACCTACGGAAACTCGTGCAAAAAAATAAAGCTGGATCCAAACTTGGGATCAAAAGTTATGGCCCTTTTGACCCGTTGCTAAAATCTGGCCTGCCACACCTCCTCGTCACCAAGTACCGATTCCATAGCTACCCCAAGGAATACGACCTAGGGAAACTCGCGTAAAAAAATAAAGCGGGAGCCAATTTTGGGATAAAAAGTTCAGGCCCTTTTGACTCGTTACTCAAGTTTGGCCGACCAGAGCTCCTTATCTCCGAGTAGCAATTCCAGAGCAACCTCGAGGAATAATGCATCCAGAAACTCGTGTAAAAATTTGTTTGCCATCCAACTGTCTGATCAAAAGTTAAGGCCCTTTTGACCCGTTACTCAAATCTGGCCGGCTAGACCTCCTCGTCACCAAGTAGTGATTCGACAGTAACAGAAAGAAAACAAATTACGATAATCGTGTAAAAATTTAAGCGCGATCCAACGGTGTGATCAAAAGTTATGACCCATGTGACCCGTTACTAAAGTGTTTCCGACCAGAGCTCCTCCTCTCCAAGTAGCGATGCCATAGCAACCCCAAGGAATACGACCTACGAGAACTCGTGCAAAAAAATAAAGCGGAATCCAAACTTGGGATCAAAAGTTATGGCTCTTTTGACCCGTTTGTCAAATCTTGCCGGCTAGACCTCATCGTCACCAAGTAGTGATTCGACAGTAACAGAAAGAAAACAAATTACGATAAATCGTGTAAAAATTTAAGCGCGATCCAACGGTTTTATCAAAAGTTATGACCCTTTTGGCCCCTTACTAAAGTGTTTTCGACCAGAGCTCCTCGTCTATAAGTAGCGATTCCATAGCAATCCCAAGGAAGACGACCTACGGAAAGACGTGCAAAAAAATAAAGCGGGATCCAAACTTGTCATCAAAAGTTATGGCCCTTCTGACCCGTTACTAAAATCTGGCCTGCCACATCTCCTTCTCACCAAATACCGATTCCATAGCTACCCCAAGGAATACGACCTACGGGAAGTCGTGCAAAAAAATAAAGCGGGATGCAATGTTGGGATCAAAAGTTAAGGGCCTTTTGACCCGTTACTCAAATCTGGCCTGCGACACCTCCTCGTCACCAAGTAGCGATTCGACAGTAACAGAAAGAAAACAAATTACGATAATCGTGTAAAAATTTAAGCGCGATCCAACGGTGTGATCAAAAGTTATGACCCATTTGACCCGTTACTAAAGTGATTCCGACCAGAGCTCCTCCTCTCCAAGTAGCGATGCCATAGCAACCCCAAGGAATACGACCTACGAGAATTCGTGCAAAAAAATAAAACGGGATCCAAACTTGGGATCAAAAGTTATGGCTCTTTTGACCCGTTTGTCAAATCTGGCCGGCTAGACCTCATCGTCACCAAGTAGTGATTCGACAGTAACAGAAAGAAAACAAATTACGATAAATCGTGTAAAAATTTAAGCGCGATCCAACGGTTTTATCAAAAGTTATGACCCTTTTGGCCCCTTACTAAAGTGTTTTCGACCAGAGCTCGTCGTCTATAAGTAGCGATTCCATAGCAATCCCAAGGAAGACGACCTACGGAAACACGTGCAAAAAAATAAAGCGGGATCCAAACTTGGCATCAAAAGTTATGGCCCTTCTGACCCGTTACTAAAATGTAGCCTGCCACATCTCCTTCTCACCAAATACCGATTCCATAGCTACCCCAAGGAATACGACCTACGGGAAGTCGTGCAAAAAAATAAAGCGGGATGCAATGTTGGGATCAAAAGTTAAGGGCCTTTTGACCCGTTACTCAAATCTGGCCTGCGACACCTCCTCGTCACCAAGTAGCGATTCGACAGTAACAGAAAGAAAACAAATTACGATAATCGTGTAAAAATTTAAGCGCGATCCAACGGTGTGATCAAAAGTTATGACCCATTTGACCCGTTACTAAAGTGTTTCCGACCAGAGCTCCTCCTCTCCAAGTAGCGATGCCATAGCAACCCCAAGGAATACGACCTACGAGAATTCGTGCAAAAAAATAAAACGGGATCCAAACTTGGGATCAAAAGTTATGGCTCTTTTGACCCGTTTGTCAAATCTGGCCGGCTAGACCTCATCGTCACCAAGTAGTGATTCGACAGTAACAGAAAGAAAACAAATTACGATAAATCGTGTAAAAATTTAAGCGCGATCCAACGGTTTTATGAAAAGTTATGACCCTTTTGGCCCCTTACTAAAGTGTTTTCGACCAGAGCTCCTCGTCTATAAGTAGCGATTCCATAGCAATCCCAAGGAAGACGACCTACGGAAACACGTGCAAAAAAATAAAGCGGGATCCAAACTTGGCATCAAAAGTTATGGCCCTTCTGACCCGTTACTAAAATCTGGCCTGCCACATCTCCTTCTCACCAAATACCGATTCCATAGCTACCCCAAGGAATACGACCTACGGGAAGTCGTGCAAAAAAATAAAGCGGGATGCAATGTTGGGATCAAAAGTTAAGGGCCTTTTGACCCGTTACTCAAATCTGGCCTGCGACACCTCCTCGTCACCAAGTAGTGATTCGACAGTACCAGAAAGAAAACAAATTACGATAATAGTGTAAGAATTTAAGCGCGATCCAACGGTGTGATCAAAAGTTATGACCCTTTTGACCCATTACTAAATTGGTTCCGACCAGAGCTCCTCGTCTCCAAGTAGCGATTCCATAGCAACCCCAAGGAATACGACCTACGAAAACTCGAGCAAAAAAATAAAGCGGGATCCAAACTTAGGATCAAAAGTTATGGCGCTTTTGACCTGTTACTCAAGTTTGGCATAACAGAGCTCCTTATCTCGGAGTAGCGATTACATAGCAAGCTCGAGAAAAACTGCATCCGGAAACTCGTGTAAAAATTTGTTTACCATCCAACGTTCGGATCAAAAGTTTTGGCCCTTTTGACCCGTTACTCAAATCTAGCCTGCGAGATCTCCTCGTCACCAAGTAGTGATTCGACAGTACCAGAAAGAAAACAAATTACGATAATAGTGTAAAAATTTAAGCGCGATCCAACGGTGTGATCAAAAGTTATGACCCTTTTGACCAGTTACTAAAGTGTTTCCGACCAGAGCTCCTCTTCTCCAAGTAGAAATTCCATAGCAACCCCAAGGAATACGACCTATCGAAACTCGTGCAAAAAAATAAAGCTGGATCCAAACTTGGGATCAAAAGTTAAGGCCCTTTTGACGTGTTACTCAAGTTTGGCCGACCAGAGCTCCTTATCTCCGAGTAGCGATTCCATAGCAACCTCGAGGAAAACTGCATCCGGAAACTCGTGTAAAAATTTGTTTGCCATCCAACGGTCGGATCAAAAGTTAAGGCCCGTTTGACCCGTTACTCAAATCTGGCCGGCTAGACCTCCTCGTCACAAAGTAGTGATTCGACAGTAACAGAAAGAAAACAAATTACGATACTCGTGTAAAAATTTAAGCGCGATCCAACGGTGTGATCAAAAGTTATGACCCACTTGACCCGTTACTAAAGTGTTTCGGACCAGAGCTCCTCCTCTCCAAGTAGCGATGCCATAGCAACCCCAAGGAATACGACCTACGAGAACTTGTGCAAAAAAATAAAACGGGATCCAAACTTGGGATCAAAAGTTATGGCTCTTTTGACCCGTTTGTCAAATCTGGCCGGCTAGACCTCATCGTCACCAAGTAGTGATTCGACAGTAACAGAACGAAAACAAATTACGATAAATCGTTTAAAAATTTAAGCGCGATCCAACGGTTTTATCAAAAGTTATGACCCTTTTGGCCCCTTACTAAAGTGTTTCCGACCAGAGCTCCTCCTCTCCAAGTAGCGATTCCATAGCAACCCCAAGGAATACGACCTACGGAAACTCTTGCAAAAAAATAAAGCGGGATCCAAACTTAGGATCAAAAGTTATGGCCCTTTTGACCCGTTACTTCAAGTTTGGCCGACCAGAGCTCCTTATCTCGGAGTAGCGATTACATATAAGCTCGAGCAAAACTGCATCCGGAAACTCGTGTAAAATTTTGTTTGCCATCCAACGTTCGGATCAAAAGTTTTGGCCCTTTTGACCCTTACTCAAATCTGGCCCACGAGACCTCCTCGTCACCAAGTAGTGATTCGACTGTAACAGAAAGAAAACAAATTACGATAATCGTGTAAAACTTTAAGCGCGATCCAACGGTGTGATCAAAAGTTATGACCCTTTTGACCCATTACTAAAGTGTTTCCGACTAGAGCTCCTCGTCTCCAAGTAGCGATTCCATAGCAACCCCAAGGAATACGACCTACGGAAACTCATGCAAAAAAATAAAGCGGGATCCAAACTAGGGATCAAAAGTTATGGCCCTTTTGACCCGTTCCTGAAATCTGGCCTGCCACACCTCCTCGTCACCAAGTACCGATTCCATAGCTACCCCAAGGAATACGACCTAGGGAAACTCGCGCAAAAAAATAAAGCGGGATCCAATGTTGGGATAAAAAGTTAAGGCCCTTTTGACCCGTTACTCAAGTTTGGCCGACCAGAGCTCCTTATCTCCGAGTAGCAATTCCAGAGCAACCTCGAGGAAAACTGCATCCGGAAACTCGTGTAAAAATTTGTTTGCCATCCAACGTTCGGATCAAAAGTTAAGGCCCTTTTGACCCGTTAGTCAAATCTGGCCGGCTAGACCTCATCATCACCAAGTAGTGATTCGACAGTAACAGAAAGAAAACAAATTACGATAATCATGTAAAAATTTAAGCGCGATCCAACGGTTTGATCAAAAGTTATGACCCTTTTGACCCGTTACTAAATTGTTTCCGACCAGAGCTCCTCGTCTCCAAGTAGCGATTCCATAGCAACCCCAAGGAATACAACCTACGGAAACTCGTTCAAAAAAATAAAGCGGGATCCAAACTTAGGATCAAAAGTCATGGCCCTTTTGACCCGTTGCTCAAGTTTGGCCGACCAGAGCTCCTTATGTCGGAGTAGCGATTACATAGCAAGCTCGAGAAAAACTGCATCCGGAAACTCGTGTAAAAATTTGTTTGCCATCCAACGTTCGGATCAAAAGTTTTGGCCCTTTTGACCCGTTACTCAAATCTGGCCTGCGAGACCTCCTCGTCACCAAGTAGTGATTCGACAGTACCAGAAAGAAAACAAATTACGATAATCGCGTAAAAATTTAAGCGCGATCGAACGGTGTGATCAAAAGTTATGACCCTTTTGACCCGTTACTAAAGTGTTTCCGACGAGAGCTCCTCGTCTCCAAGTAGCGATTCCATAGCAACCCCAAGGAATACGACCTACGGAAACTCGTGCAAAAACATAAAGCGGGATCCAAACTAGGGATCAAAAGTTATGGCCCTTTTGACCCGTTCCTGAAATCTGGCCTGCCACACCTCCTCGTCACCAAGTACCGATTCCATAGCTACCCCAAGGAATACGACCTAGGGAAACTCGCGCAAAAAAATGAAGCGGGATCCAATGTTGGGATAAAAAGTTAAGGCCCTTTTGACCCGTTACTCAAGTTTGGCCGACCAGAGCTCCTTATCTCCGAGTAGCAATTCCAGAGCAACCTCGAGGAATACTACATCCGGAAACTCGTGTAAAAATTTGTTTGCCATCCAACGTTCGGATCAAAAGTTTTGGCCCTTTTGACCCGTTACTCAAATCTGGCCTGCGAGACCTCCTCGTCACCAAGTAGTGATTCGACAGTACCAGAAAGAAGACAAATTACGATAATCGTGTAAAAATTTAAGCGCGATCCAACGGTGTGATAAAAAATTATGACCCTTTTGACCCGTTACTAAAGTGTTTCCGACCAGAGCTCCTCGTCTCCAAGTAGCGATTCCATAGCAACCCCAAGGACTACGACCTACGAAAACTCGTGCAAAAAAATAAAGCGGGATCCAAACTTGGGATCAAAAGTTATGGCCTTTTTAACCCGTTACTCAAGTTTGGCCAACCAAAGCTCCTTATCTCCAAGTAGCGATTACATAGCAAGCTCGAGGAAAACTGCATCCGGAAACTCGTGTAAAAAATTGGTTGTGTAACAACCCGGTTTTTCAAGCTGAAAACAATAGTGAATTTTTTTTTTTATATATATATATCCCTAACACACATGGTGCCGGTAATCAGCGAACCTGATCCCTCACATCATCAAGATACAATCCATACAATCAACATTTCATTTAAAAGAGAATCTTACATAAACACGTAATATTATGGTTGCATGATTAGAAGTTCATATTAAAAATATATGTACATAGACATGAGTTTGCATTCCTATCCTACTAATAGTCATTACAAATTTAAACAAAAGGATCTAATAAAAGTTAAACATTTAGTACATTGATTCATACAAAATACATTGTGATTTAGAATGCATCTACATGATTCCTTGCAAAAGTAGGTTCCCGTGTATCGGGTTTCCTAGACGTCTAGTTGGTGTGACGTCCCTGCAGCAGTACAAAACATTTAAGAGAATGTAATTACTTAACAATAATAATAATAATGGTAACTAAATGGTTTGGCAGTTAAATGAAGCATTAACATTTATAATTTCTTCATGTACTTGGTATAAACAGCTTGTAGTACATATAGATGCACCAATTTTTGGCAATCAACCATAATCTTAAACCCGGCTATCCTCTTAAGGCATCATTTGATGAGGTTAACCATTCACTCACCCCGGTCATCCACTTTGGATGCCGATGCCATTAGCCAAAGCTAATCAATCGTTCGTCCCGGTCATCCATTCGGATGCCATTAGCCGAAGCTAATCATTCATTTCTCAACATTTAAGCGTTCGACAATCTAATATCAGTTCTAACACAATATGGTAATATTCATGTTAAAGTATTTCATTATTCAACGTATGAAAAAGGAAGGTGCAGGTCACCTACCTGCTCCACCTGTGGGTTGTTCTTGTCTTGACGATGGTCCAATCCTGACCGCACCACCTAAGACATCAATGGTCACAAATCAGTACATTTGTATTTTTGAATGACATTCGTCACCACACTTATTTCAAGAGTTCATATGTTCACATTCAAGTGTTCCATATTTTACACCATCATACCATGAAATTGTTACTAGCATTTAAGTCATTTCTGCCTAGGAGGCTTATTGTAGAAATCAGCAGCGAGAACTGGTTCGCTGGAGGCTGCCCAATTCGGCAGCGAGAACTGGTTCGCTGCAGGCAGCCAATTCAGCAGCGAGAACTGTTTCGCTGCAGCCGACATAATTTCGGCAGCGAATCAGAGTTTCGCTGCACAACACACATTTTGGCATGAACACACACCACACATGCTATAACAACCCCAGCATATACACTGTCACTAAGTTCCAGCAGAACACACACATTGAAAACCATCAATTTCAACACATAATCCTTCAACAAATCCCAGCAGAACACACACATGCATGCTGGCCAACCCCATAGATAAAGCCAGCCCTCTACCATGATTTGTTGTTTCCATTTTATTCATTTTTCTTTGTTAGATGTTCTGAAATTGGCTTCATTTCATTTTTGTTTCCTTGTTCTCCTAGTTAATTTCAGTTTCCTTCACAGCTAGCTTAGGTCTTATGTCAATTTTCTTAGGGTTTTCTTCTTCATTTCTGTTTCTGGTCTTAAGGAGAAGAGGAAGGGAGTTTCATGACCCATACCTTTCGAATCTAACTAAGTTTGAGGAAGGTTTGACACTATTCTTCCTCTTCTCCTGCTGGTTCTCCTCCTTCTTCTTCCTCTCACGTTTTCCAGCCCTCTTTTTCCTTTCCCCTAGGCAGCTGACCAATCTTCTCTCAAGGTCTCATCTTTCCCTCACACGTTCACAAAGCACTCTCTACTAGTTTGGTTTAGGTTTCTGTTCTGAAAGAGGAAGGGAAGAACGACATGCAGCTGCTGTTTTGGGAAGAGGATGGATCATCCTCTCTCTCCTCCTTGTATTTATACTCCCCATGAAATGAGGTGGGTTGTTTGGGGGTTGATTTAGATGTGTTCTTATCCTTGTTTTGGTCTATCAAAAACCGGTTTTACCCCTCTCTCCCAGCTCCTTAAGTTAATTAATTTTTTTTGAAACAAAAACGGCGTCGCTGCCGATGCAGAAATCGGCAGCGAAAACTGCGTCGCTGCCGATCATGAAATGGGCAGCCAAAAGCGCGTCGCTGCCGATCACGACATCGGCAGCCAAAACCGCATCGCTGCCGATCACGAAATCGGCAGCGAAAAACGCGTCGCTGCCGATCACGACATCGGCAGAGAAACCGCGTCGCTGCCGATCATGAAATCGACAGTGAAAACTGCGTCCTCAATTCATATATATATATATATATATATATATATATATATATTTTTCTCTTAGGTGTTTACATTCTCCCCCCCTTAATATGAATTTCATCCTCGAAATTTAAAAGGTTTCACACTCCATACCTGGTAGTTCAAATAAATTGGGGTACCTTTTCCTCATCTCAGCCTCCCTCTCCCAAGTTTCCTCTTCTATTTGAGCATTTCGCCATAAGATTCTGACGATGGGGATCTTTTTGCTCCGTAGCTCCTTCACTTCCTGATCTAGTATCCTTATGGGCCTCAATTCCAGTGTTAAGTCTTCCTTGACTTCTACTGGAACCTGGTAGAACTCGGGCGGGGTCCACGTCAGCCTTCCTTAACAAGGAGACATGGAACACATCATGGACCTTGGCTAACTGTGGGGGCAAGTCCACTTTGTAGGCTACTGGTCCTACTCGCTGTAAGATTTTGAAGGGTCCGATGAAGCGGGGAGTTAACTTCCCTTTCAATCCAAACCGTAACATGTTCTTCCATGGGGCTACCTTCAGGAACACCTGGTCCCCCGTACTGAACTCGAGAGGTCTTCTCCTCACATCAGCATACTTCTTTTGTCTATCTTGTGCGGCTTTGATGCGATCCCTGATAGTTCTCACTTTCTCCGTGGTGACTTGGACCAACTCCGCACCATATAACTTCCGGTCCCCAATTTCCTCCCAACACAAAGGAGTTCTGCACCTCCTACCATACAAGGCTTCATATGGGGCCATCCCTATTGTGGCTTGGTGACTATTGTTATACGTGAACTCCACCAATGCCATGTGTTCCTCCCAGTTTCCTCCAAATTCTAGCACACAGGCCCGTAATAGATCTTCCAAGACTTGGATGACTCTTTCTGATTGGCCATCCCTTTGAGGGTGAAATGCAGTGCTCATGTCCAATCTTGTCCCCAAGGCATGTTGAATGCTCGGCCAAAGTCGAGAGGTGAACCTGGGATCTCGATCTGATACAATGGACACCGGAATCCCAAGAAGCCGTACCACCTCATTTATGTAGATCTTGGCAAGCTTGTCCACCGAGTCGGTCATTTTTATAGGAAAGAATAGTGCGGATTTCGTCAACCGATCTACGATGACCCATATCGCGTCATTTCCTTTCCTCCTTTTGGGAAATCTTGACATGAAATCCATCGTGATCATCTCCCACTTCCATTCTGGAATTTGTAATGGTTGTAATGGTCCCGCCAGCCTTTGGTGTTCAACCTTGACTTGTTGACATATCCCACACTTTGACACATACTCAGCTATTTCCCTTTTCATATTAGGCCACCAATAGAGGTGTTTCAGGTCTCGATACATTTTAGTGCTTCCAAGATGTATGGAGAACTTGGACTCATGTGCTTCTTGTAGAACCATTCGTTTGACTGTTTCATCATTAGGCACGTACAACCGTTGTCCCATCATCAAGGATCCATCATCCGCTACTCGAAATTTCATTTCTACCCCGGCCTCCACATTCTTCCTAATCTTGGACCCAACCTTGTCATGGAATTGGGCATGTAGTATCTGTTCCCGATACGTTGGTCGCACCAATAGTTGGGCTACTAACCCACCTCCGGCATTAATGTCCAAATCTGCACCCATCTCTTTCAATTCCGCCAATTGCCGCTCCTTTCCCACTGTTAACCTTCCCAGGGTGGCTTTATTTTTACGACTGAGGGCATCTGCCACCACATTTGCTTTCCCCGGGTGGTATTCTATGGTGCAATCATAATCCTTAATGAGCTCTATCCACCTTCTTTGTCGCATGTTCAACTCCTTTTGCGACATTAGATACTTCAGGCTCTTATGATCAGTAAAAATTTGGGTTCGAGACCCATACAAATAGTGTCTCCATATCCTCAAGGCAAATACTACGGCAGCCAACTCCAGGTCGTGCACCGGGTAGTTCACCTCATGAGTCTTTAACTGTCTTGATGCATAGGTGATCACCTTCCCATGTTGCATCAGAACACACCCCAATCCCTTCCCCGAAGCATCACTATATACCACAAAACCCTCGATCCCTGAGGGAAGGGTTAACACTGGAGCAGTGGTGAGCCTCCTCTTCAATTCTTGGAAGCTTTTCTCACATTCTTCCGACCACACCCATTTCTTATCCTTCCTAGTTAGCTGCGTCAAAGGGGTTGCAATCAGGGAAAAACCTTCGATAAACCTCCGATAGTATCCTGCAAGTCCCAGGAAGCTACGTATTTCGGTGACCGAAGTCGGTCTTTCCCATTTCAAGACTGCTTTGACTTTTTGGGGGTCTACAAAAACACCTTCGGCTGAAATGACGTGTCCTAGAAATGTCACTCTCTTCAGCAAAAATTCACATTTACTCAGTTTTGCATATACTTGGTGATCTCTCAAGGTTTGTAAGGTTTGCCTCAAGTGTTCTTCGTGCTCCTCGAAAGAATTCGAATACACCAGTATATCATCAATGAATACCACCACAAACTTATCAAGGTATGGTTGGAAAACCCGATTCATCAAGTCCATGAAGAGGGCTGGGGCGTTCGTCAACCCGAATGGTAGCACCAAAAATTCATAGTGTCCGTAACGAGTTCTAAATGCGGTCTTTGCTACATCCGCTTCTTTAATCTTCATCTGATAGTACCCTGATCTCAGATCTATCTTCGAAAATGCCCTCGCTCCCTTTAATTGATCGAACAAATCATCTATCCGAGGTAACGGATACTTGTTTTTCATTGTTATTTTGTTCAACTGTCGATAGTCAATACAAAGTCTATGGGTTCCATCTTTCTTTCTTACAAATAGGACCGGTGCTCCCCAAGGAGAATTGCTGGGCCGTATAAACCCTTTGTCTAACAATTCTTGTAGTTGAGTCTTTAACTCGTTCAGTTCTGTTGGAGCCATCCGGTAAGGTTGTTGGGCTATGGGTGGGACTCCAGGAAAAGTGTCTATGGACACCTCTACCTCTCGCTCCGGGGGTAGTCCTGGTAGTTCTTCGGGAAACACATATGGGAATTCCTTCACCACAGGAATATCCTTCAGTCGTGGACCTTCATCATCAGAGTTTAAGATGTATGCGAGGTATCCCATACATCCCTTTCTTAAAAGTTTTTGGGCTGTTACCACCGATATTAAGGCAATCGGTTTGAGAATTCTCTCTCCTTCAAAAATCATTCTCTCACCCTTAGGGGTTTGGAAAGTAACAGTTTTAGCATAACAATCTATTAGAGCCTTGTATTTACTCAACCAATTCATGCCTAGAATTATGTCAAAATCATGCAGCTCTAAGGGAATCAAGTCTACTTCTGTTTCATACCCAGATAGACTAACCCTCACATCCACATACACAATATTTGTTTCAACCATGTTTCCCATTGGAGTTCCAATTAAGAATCCCTTCTCTACTATTTCTACTCCATTTCTCAGTTTAGTGACAATTCTCTTAGCAATGAATGAGTGGGTGGCACCCGGATCAAACAACACATGCACATTAAAATCATTCAATAGTAGTGTACCTGCCACCACATCCGATGCAGCCCTGACCTCCTCCTATGTCAGGTGGAAGACCCTCCCCGGGGTCCGATCATTTTGTGCTCTCGGTCTCCCTCGACTGGAGTTTGCTCCTGATTGAGAAGATCTCACTGGCCTATTCACGGTGACTGACTGTTGATGGCTCTGACTGGGCTGCCTATAGTTTTGTACCTGTCCAGTGTTCCTTTTAGGGCAGTCCCTCTTGAAATGACCTCTTCCACCACAGTAATGACACCCTTGACTCAAATACTGGAAATTCCTCCACCTATGACCTTCTCCTCTGCACACAAAGCATCGCCCGGGGGAAACTGAGCAGTCCCCAGGGTGTTTTTGTCCACATTTTATACAAAAAGGATAGTCAACACTCTTGCGGTCACCGATCCCAGTTGAAGAGTTTTCCCTCGAGTGCGACTGTCCAACCATCACTCTCCCACTTGACTGTTGGTGGGGCGGTAACATCAAACTCCCCTTTTTCCTGCACTGCTCAAACACTCCACTTTTTCCTTTCTTCGGGAGTGGTGGTCTACCGCTGAAATAGTCCCCATCTCTCTTTTTACCTATACCCTGATGTCCCCCTTGGCTTTCTCCAATACAAGCCTCCAGAGCTTGGGCAGCCTCAATCAACTCTCTCACAGATTTAAACCGTAAGGCGATCAATCCTTGTCTCAAATCCTGTCGCAAACCATCTCTCAACTTCTCAATCATATGTTCCTCTGTCGGCACATAGTGTGGGGCGAACAATGAGAGATCATGGAACCTCCTTTCGTCTCCAATACCGACATATCACCCTCTCTTAATGCCAAGAACTCTTGTTCTTTCACCTTGCGATGGTACCTGGAATAAAACTAATTCTCAAACTCTGTCTTGAAATCACTCCAAGTTAGTGTCTCGGTTGCACGCCTCAACTGAACTGTTTCCCACCATGTCATGGCCCTATCAGACAGTAACTGGGTTGCACAATTTACCCTCAAACCCTCGGGTATGCTTATTTGTATCATGGTCTTTTCTACCTTCCTAATCCATCTTCCAGCTATCTCTGCATCTTGTTCCCCCATATATGGTTCACAGCCCATTTCCCTCATACTCTTGACTAGTCATACCAGTGGCACCACGTTATCCGTGGTCATGCTAGTCATAGAGGCTGCCTGTGGAATCTGCGTGGTGGGAGTTGTTTATGTCGCCGAACCAGCCATGCCCTCCATCACTGCTTTAACTATTTGTACAAGGAGTCCTGCGTCTACATATTGTGGGGGCACACCAGTTGGAATAGTTGATGGTTGTGCTTCTGATCTTTCTTGCTGCAACTGGGGGTACTCCCTCTGTCTGGTTAGGCCTCCCGACTTCCCCCGCTACCGCAGCTTCCCCCTGCAAGGTTTCGGGTGGTATTATTGGAGCATGATATGCCGTACATCCAAGGGATCTTCGTCTTGCCAACCTTGGATACCTTGGTTCCTGCCCCTCCTTTCTAAGGAGGGCGGCTCAGTTCGTGTCCCTTGCCGGGTGCGTACCATCCTGAAATTCACCACAGCAACGCAATTATCAGTGATCCTTAGGATCCAGACCAGGTGCTCTAATACCAACTATAACAACCTGGTTTTTCAAGCCCAAAACAATAGTGAATTTTATATATATATATATATATACACCTAACACACATGGTGCCGGTAATCAGCGAACCTGATCCCTCACATCATCAAGATACAATCCATACAATCAACATTTCATTTAAAAGAGAATCTTACATAAACACGTAATATTATGGTTGCATGATTAGAAGTTCATATTAAAAATATACGTACATAGACATGAGTTTGTATTCCTATCCTACTAATAGCCATTACAAATTTAAACAAAACGATCTAATAAAAGTTAAACATTTAGTACATTGATTCATACAAAATACATTGTGATTTAGAATGCATCTACATGATTCCTTGCAAAAGTAGGTTCCCGTGTATCGGGTTTCCTAGGCGTCTCGTTGGTGTGACGTTCCTGCAGCAGTACAAAACATTTAAGAGAATGTAATTACTTAATAATAATAATAATGGTAACTAAACGGTTTGGCAGTTAAATGAAGCATTAACATTTATAATTTCTTCATGTACTTGGTATAAACAGCTTGTAGTACATATAGATGCACCAATTTTTGGCAATCAACCATAATCTTAAACCCGGCTATCCTCTTAAGGCATCATTTGCTGAGGTTAACCATTCACTCACCCCGGTCATCCACTTCGGATGCCGATGCCATTAGTCGAAGCTAATCATTCATTTGTCCCGGCCATCCATTCGGATGCCATTAGTCGAAGCTAATCAATCATTTGTCCCGGTCATCCATTCGGATGCCATTAGCCGAAGCTAATAATTCTTTGTCCCGGCCATCCATTCGGATGCCATTAGCCGAAGCTAATCATTCATTTCTCAACATTTAAGCGTTCGACAATCTAATATCGGTTCTAACACAATATGGTAATATTCATGTTAAAGTATTTCATTATTCAACGTATGAAAAAGGAAGGTGCAAGTCACTTACCTGCTCCACCTATGGGTTGTTCTTGTCTTGACGATGGTCCAATCCCGACCGCACCACCTAAGACATCAATGGTCACAAATCAGTACATTTGTATTTTTGAATCACATTCGTCACCACACTTATTTCAAGAGTTCATATGTTCACATTCAAGTGCTCTATATTTTACACCATCATACCATGAAATTGTTACTAGCATTTAAGTCATTTCTGCCTAGGAGGCTTATTGTAGAAATTGGCAACGAGAACTGGTTCGCTGTAGGCTGCCCAATTCGGCAGCGACAACTGTTTCGCTGCAGGCAGCCAATTCGGCAGCGACAACTGTTTCGCTGCAGGCAGCCAATTCGGCAGTGAAAACTGTTTCGCTACTGGCGCCACAGTTTCGGCAGCGAATCACAAATTCGCTGCAGCCAACTCAACTTCGGCAGCGATTTGCTGCAGACAACTCCACTTTGGCAGCGAATCGCAAGTTCGCTGCAGAACACGCTACTCGGCAGCGAATTGTTAACGCACTGCAGACGACACAGTTTTGGCAGTGAATCACAATTCGCTGCAGAACACACACAATTCGGCAGCGAATGCTAATTCGCTGCAGAAGACTCCGTTTCGGCAGAGAATCACAAATTCGCTGCAGACACTCAGTTTCGGCAGCAAAATCACAGTTTCGCTGCACAACACACAACTCGGCAGCGAATGCTAATTCGCTGCAGAAGACTCAGTTTCAGCAGCGAATCACAAATTCCCTGCAGACAACTCAGTTTCGGCAGCGAATGCTAATTCGCTGCAGCCGACACAATTTCGGCAGCGA
The DNA here is from genome assembly GCA_007827005.2 of Populus simonii. Lineage (NCBI taxonomy): Eukaryota > Viridiplantae > Streptophyta > Magnoliopsida > Malpighiales > Salicaceae > Populus > Populus simonii. The sequence continues at coordinate 9,798,979 of CM017470.2, read as the reverse complement.
ATCAGAGTTTCGCTGCACAACACACATTTTGGCATGAACACACACCACACATGCTATAACAACCCCAGCATATACACTGTCACTAAGTTCCAGCAGAACACACACATTGAAAACCATCAATTTCAACACATAATCCTTCAACAAATCCCAGCAGAACACACACATGCATGCTGGCCAACCCCATAGATAAAGCCAGCCCTCTACCATGATTTGTTGTTTCCATTTTATTCATTTTTCTTTGTTAGATGTTCTGAAATTGGCTTCATTTCATTTTTGTTTCCTTGTTCTCCTAGTTAATTTCAGTTTCCTTCACAGCTAGCTTAGGTCTTATGTCAATTTTCTTAGGGTTTTCTTCTTCATTTCCGTTTCTGGTCTTAAGGAGAAGAGGAAGGGAGTTTCATGACCCATACCTTTCGAATCTAACTAAGTTTGAGGAAGGTTTGACACTATTCTTCCTCTTCTCCTGCTGGTTCTCCTCCTTCTTCTTCCTCTCACGTTTTCCAGCCCTCTTTTTCCTTCCCCTAGGCAGCTGACCAATCTTCTCTCAAGGTCTCATCTTTCCCTCACACGTTCACAAAGCACTCTCTACTAGTTTGGTTTAGGTTTCTGTTCTGAAAGAGGAAGGGAAGAACGACATGCAGCTGCTGTTTTGGGAAGAGGATGGATCATCCTCTCTCTCCTCCTTGTATTTATACTCCCCATTAAATGAGGTGGGTTGTTTGGGGGTTGGTTTAGATGTGTTCTTATCCTTGTTTTGGTCTATCAAAAACCGGTTTTACCCCTCTCTCCCAGCTCCTTAAGTTAATTAATTTTTTTTGAAACAAAAACTGCGTCGGTGCCGATCACGAAATCAACAGTGAAGCCGCGTCGCTACTGATCTCGTGATCGGCAGCGAACCGCGTCGCTGCCGATTTCATGATCGGCAGCGAAAACTGCATCGTCAATTCATATATATATATATATATATATATATTTTCTCTTAGGTGTTTACAGTTTGCCATCCAACGTTCGGATCAAAAGTTAAGGCCCTTTTGACCCGCTACTCAAATCTGGCTGGCTAGACCTTCTCGTCACCAAGTAGTGATTCGACAGTAACAGAAAGAAAACAAATTACAATAATCTTGTAAAAATTTAAGCACGATCCAACGGTGTGATCAAAAGTTATGACCCGTTACTAAAGTGTTTCCGACCAGAGCTCTTCGTCTCCAAGCAGCGATTCCATAGCAACCCCAAGGAATACAACCTACGGAAACTCGTGCAAAAAAATAAAGTGGGATCCAAACTTGGGATCAAAAGTTATGACCCTTTTGATCCGTTACTCAAATCTGGCCTGCCACACCTCCTCGTCACCAAGTACCGATTCCATAGCAACCCCAAGGAATACGACCTACGGAAACACGTGCCAAAAAATAAAGTCGGATCTAAAGTTGGGATCAAAAGTTAAGGCCCTTTTGACCCGTTACTCAAGTTTGGCCGACCAGAGCTCCTTATCTTCGAGTAGCGAGTCCATAGCTACATCGAGGAAAACTGCATCCGAAAACTCGTGTCAATATTTGATTGGGATCCAATGGTAGGATCAAAAGTTATGGCTCTTTTGACCCGTTACTCAAATCTGGCCGGCCAGGCCTCCTCGTCACCAAGTACTGATTCTATAGCTACCCCAAGGAAAACGAACTAAGGAAAATCATGTAAAAAAATAAAGCGGGATCCAAAGGTGGGATGGAAAGTTACGGCCCTTTTGACACGTTACTCAAGTTTGGCCGACCAGAGCTCCTTATCTCCGTGTAGCGATTCCACAGTTACCTCGAGGAAAACTGCATCCAGAAACTCCTGTGAAAAGTTGATTGGGATCTAAAGTGAAGGTTATTTTGACCCGTTACTCAAATTTGGCTGACCAGCGCTCCTTATCTCCGAGTAGCGATTCCATAGCTACCTCGAGGAAAACTGCATCCGGAAACTCGTGTCAACATTTTATTGGGATCCAATGGTAGGATCAAAAGTTATGGCCCTTTTGACCCGTTACTCAAATCTAGCCGGCCAGACCTCCTCATCACCAAGTACCGATTCTATAGCTACCCCAAGGAAAACGAACTAAGGAAAATCATGTAAAAAAATAAAGCAGGATCCAAAGGTGGGATCAAAAGTTAAGGCCCTTTTGACACGTTACTCAAGTTTGGCCGACTAGAGCTCCTTATCTCCGTGTAGCGATTCCACAGTTACCTCGAGGAAAACTGCATCCAGAAACTCGTGTGAAAAGTTGATTAGGATCTAACAGTCGGATCAAAAGTTATGGCCCTTTTGACCCATTACTTAAGTTTGGCCAACCAATTCTCCTTATCTTCGAGTAGCGATTCCATAGCTACCTCGAGGAAAACTGCATCCGGAAAGTCGTGTCAACATTTGATTGGGATCCAATGGTAGGATCAAAAGGTATGGCCCTTTTGACCCGTTACTCAAATCTGGCCAGCCAGACCTCCTCGTCACCAAGTACAGATTCCAGAGCTACCCCAAGGAAAATGAACTACGAAAAATCATGTAAAAAAATAAAGTGGCATCCAAAGGTGAGATCAAAAGTTATGGCCCTTTTGACCCGTTACTCAAATCTGGTCGGCCAGACCTCCTCGTCACCAAGTACCGATTCCATCGCTACCCCAAAGAATACGACCTCTGAAAACTCGTTCAAAAAAATAAACCAGGATGGGATCAAAAGTTATGACCCTTTTGACCCGTTACTCAACTCTGGCGACCAGACCTCCTCGTCACCAAGTACTGATTTCATAGCTACCCCAAGGAATACGACCTACGAAAACTCGTGCAAAAAAATAAAAGCGGGATCCAAAGGTGGTATCAAAATTTAAGGCCCATTTAACATGTTACTCAAGTTTGGCCGACCAAAGCTCCTTATCTCCGTGTAGCAATTCCACAGCTACCTCGAGGAAAACTGCATCCGAAAACTCGTGTGAAAAGTTGATTATGATCCAACAGCGAATCAAAAGTTAAGGCCCTTTTGGCTCGTTACTCAAATCTGACCGGCCAGACTTCCTCGTCACCAAGTATCGATTCCAAAGCTACCCCAAAGAATACGACCTACAGAAACTCGTGTAAAAAAATAAAGCGGGATCCGAAGGTGGGATCAAAAGTTAAAGCCTTTTTGACCTGTTACTCATGTTTGGCCGACTAGAGGACCTTATCTTCGTGTAGCAAATCCATAGTTGCCTTGAGGAAAACTACATGCGGAAAGTCGTGTGAAAAGTTGATTGGGATCCAACGGTCGGATCAAAAGTTATGGCCGTTTTTACCCAGTACAGAAATCTTGTCGGTCAGACTTCCTCGTCACCAAGTACCGATTCATCACTAACAGAAAGAAAACCAATTACAGATAATCGAGTAAAAATTTAAGCGCGGTCCAACAATGTGATCAAAAGTTAAGGCCCTTTTGACCCGTTACTCAACTTTGGCGGACCAGAGCTCCTTATCTCGAAGTAGCGATTCCATAGCTACCTTGAGGAAAATTGCATCCGGAAACTCGTGTGAAAAATTGATTGGGATCTAATGGCGGATCAAAAGTTAAGGCCCTTTTGACCCGTTACTCAAATCTGGCAGGCCACACCTCCTCGTTAGCAAGTTTCGATTCCATAGCTACCACAAGGAATACGACCTACAGAAACTTGTGCAAACAAATAAAGCGGGATCCAAAGGTGGGATCAAAAGTTAAGGCTATTTTAACCCGTTACTCAAATTTGACCGACCAGAGCTGCTTATCTTCGTGTAACGAATCCATAGCTACCTCGAGGAAAACTACATCCGGAAACTCGTGTGAAAAGTTGATTAGGATCCAACGGTCGGATCAAAAGTTATGGCCTTTTTGACCCGTTACTCAAATCTGGCGGCCAGACCTCCTCGTCACAAATTACCGATTCCATAGCTACCCCAAGGAATAGGACCTACGAAAACTCGTGCAAAATAATAAAAGCAGGATCCAAAGGTGGGATCAAAAGTTAAGGCCCTTTGACACGTTACTCAAGTTTGGCCGACGAGAGCTCCTTATCTCCGTGTAGCAATTCCTCAGCTACGTCGAGGAAAACTGCATTCGGAAACTCGTGTGAAAAGTTGATTGGGATCCAACTGTCGGATCAAAAGTTATGGCCCTTTTGACCCATTACTCCAATGTGGCCGCCGATACTTCCTCGTCACCAAGTACCGATTCCAAAGCTACCCCAAGGAATACGACCTATGGAAACTCGTGCAAAAAAAAAAAGGGGGATCCAAAGGTGGGATCAAAAGTTAAGACCCTTTTGAGCCGTTACTCAAGTTTGCCCGACGAGAGCTCCTTATCTCCGACTAGAGATTCTATAGCAACCTCGAGGAAAACTGCATCTGGAAACTCGTGTGAAAAGTTGATTAGGATCCAACGGTTGAATCAAAACTTATGGCCCTTTTGACCCGTTACTCAAGTTTGGCCGACCAGAGCTCCTTATCTTCGTGTCGCGAATCCAGAGCTACCTCGAGTAAAACTGCATCCAGAAACTCATGTGAAAAGTTGATTGGGATCCAACGGTCTGATCAAAAGTTATGGCCCTTTTGACCCGTTACTCAAATCTGGTCGGCCATACCTCCTCGTCACCAAGTACCGATTCCATCGCTACCACAATGAATACGACCTACGAAAACTCGTTCAAAAAAATAAAGCGGGATCCAAAGTTGGGATCAAAAGTTAAGGCCTTTTTGACCCGTTACTCGAGTTTGGCGGACCAGACCTCCTTATCTTCGAGTAGCGATTCCATGGCTACCTCGAGGAAAACTGCATCCGGAAACTCGGGTCAACATTTGATTGGGATCCAATGGTAGGATCGAAAGTTATGGCCCTTTTGACCCGTTACTCAAATATGGCCAGCCAGACCTCCTCGTCACCAACTACCAATTCCATAGCTACCCCAAGGAATACGACCTATAGAAACTCGTGCAAAAAAATAAAGCGAGATCCAAAGTTAGGATCAAAAGTTAAGGCCCTTTTGACCCGTTACTCTAGTTTGGCCGACGAGAGCTCCTTATCTACGAGATGAGATTCCATAGCGACCTCGAGGAAAACTGCATCCGAAAACTCGTGTGAAAAGTTGATTGGGATCCAATGATCAGATCAAAAGTTATGGCCCTTTTGACCCGTTACTCAAGTTAGACCGACGAAAGCCCCTTAACATCGTGTAGCGAATCCGTAGCTACCTCAAGGAAAACTGCATCCGGAAACTCGTGTGAAAAGTTGATTGTGATCCTACGGTCGGATCAAAAGTGAAGGCCTTTTTGACCCGTTACTCAAATATGGTCGGCCACACCTCCTCGTCACCATACCGATTCCATCGCTACCGTAATGAATACGACCTATGAAAACGGGATCCAAAGGTGGGATCACAAGTTAAGGCCCTTGCGACACGTTACTCAAGTTTGCCAAACCAAAGCTTCTAATCTTCGAGTAGCGATTCCATAGGTACCTCAAGGAAAACTGCATCTGGAAACTCGTGTAAACATTTGATTGGGATCCAATGGTAGGATCAAAAGTTATGGCCCTTTTGACATGTTTGTCAAATCTGGCAGGCCAGACCTCCTCGTCACCAAGTACCAATTCCATAGCTACCCCAAGGAATACGACCTACCAAAACTTGTGTAAAAAAACTAAAGCGGGATCCGAAGGTAGGATCAAAAGTTAAGGCTCTTCTGACCCGTTACTCAAGTTTGGCCGACCAGAGCTTCTTATCTTCGTGTAGCGAATCCATAGCTTCCTCGAGGAAAACTGCGTCCGTAAACTCGTGTGAAAAGTTGATTGGGATCTTAAAGTCGGATCAAAAGTTATGGCCCTTTTGACCCGTTACTCAAATCTGGTCGGCCAGACCTCCTCGTCACCAAGTACCGATTCCATCGCTACCCCAATGAATACGACCTACGAAAACTCGTTCAAAAAAAATAGAGCGGGATTCAAAGTTGGAATCAAAAGTTAAGGCCTTTTTGACCCATTACTCAAGTTAGACCGACGAGAGCCCCTTAACTTCATGTAGCGAATCCGTAGCTACCTCGAGAAAAACTGCATCCGGAAACTCGTGTGAAAAGTTGACTGGGATCCAACGGTCGGATCAAAACTTATGGCCCTTTCGAGCCATTACTCAAGTTTGGCCGACCACAGCTTCTTATCTCCGAGTAGCGATTCCGTAGCTACCTCGAGGAAAACTGCACTCTGAAACTTGTGTGAAAAGTTGATTGGGATCCAACGGTCGGATCAAAACTTATGGCCCTTTTGACCCGTTACTCCAATCTGACCGGCCAGACCTCCTCGTCACCAAGTACCGATTCCAAAGTTACCCCAAGGAATACGACCTATGAAAACTCGTTCAAAAAAATAAAGCGGGATCCGAAGGTGGGATCAAAAGTTAAGGCCCTTTTGACCCGTTACTCAAGTTTGGCCGACCAGAGCTTCTTATCTCCGAGTAGCAATTACATAGCTACCTCGAGGAACACTACATCAGGAAACTCGTGTGAAAAGTTGATTGGGATCCAACGGTCGGATCAAAAGTTATGGCCCTTTTGACCCGTTACTCAAATCTGGTCGGCCACACCTCCTCGTCACCAAGTACCGATTCCATCGCTACCCCAATGAATACGACCTATGAAAACTCCTTCAAAAAAATAAAGCAGGATCCAAAGTTGGGATCAAAAGTTAAGGCCTTTTTGACCCGTTACTCAAGTTAGACCGACGAAAGCCCCTTAACATCGTGTAGCGAATCCGTAGCTACCTCAAGGAAAACTGCATCCGGAAACTCGTGTGAAAAGTTGATTGGGATCCAATGGTCGGATCAAAAGTTAAGGCCCTTTTGACCCGTTACTCAAATCTGGTCGGCCACACCTCCTCGTCACCAAGTACCGATTCCATCGCTACCCCGATGAATACGACCTATGAAAACTCCTTCAAAAAAATAAAGCGGGATCCAAAGTTGGGATCAAAAGTTAAGGCCTTTTTGACCCGTTACTCAAGTTAGACCGACGAAAGCCCCTTAACATCGTGTAGCGAATCCGTAGCTACCTCAAGGAAAACTGCATCCGGAAACTCGTGTGAAAAGTTGATTGGGATCCTACGGTCGGATCAAAAGTGAAGGCCCTTTTGACCCGTTACTCAAATCTGGTCGGCCACACCTCCTCGTCACCATACCGATTCCATCGCTACCGTAATGAATACGACCTATGAAAACGGGATCCAAAGGTGGGATCACAAGTTAAGGCCCTTGCGACACGTTACTCAAGTTTGCCAAACCAAAGCTTCTAATCTTCGAGTAGCGATTCCATAGGTACCTCAAGGAAAACTTCATCCGGAAACTCGTGTAAACATTTGATTGGGATCCAATGGTAGGATCAAAAGTTATGGCCCTTTTGACATGTTTGTCAAATCTGGCAGGCCAGACCTCCTCGTCACCAAGTACCAATTCCATAGCTACCCCAAGGAATACGACCTACCAAAACTTGTGTAAAAAAATAAAGCGGGATCCGAAGGTAGGATCAAAAGTTAAGGCTCTTCTGACCTGTTACTCAAGTTTGGCCGACCAGAGCTCCTTATCTTCGTGTAGCGAATCCATAGCTTCCTCGAGGAAAACTGCGTCCGTAAACTCGTGTGAAAAGTTGATTGGGATCTTAAAGTCGGATCAAAAGTTATGGCCCTTTTGACCCGTTACTCAAATCTGGTCGGCCAGACCTCCTCGTCACCAAGTACCGATTCCATCGCTACCCCAATGAATACGACCTACGAAAACTCGTTCAAAAAAAATAGAGCGGGATTCAAAGTTGGAATCAAAAGTTAAGGCCTTTTTGACCCATTACTCAAGTTAGACCGACGAGAGCCCCTTAACTTCATGTAGCGAATCCGTAGCTACCTCGAGGAAAACTGCATCCGGAAACTCGTGTGAAAAGTTGACTGGGATCCAACGGTCGGATCAAAACTTATGGCCCTTTCGAGCCATTACTCAAGTTTGGCCGACCACAGCTTCTTATCTCCGAGTAGCAATTCCGTAGCTACCTCGAGGAAAACTGCACTCTGAAACTTGTGTGAAAAGTTGATTGGGATCCAACGGTCGGATCAAAACTTATGGCCCTTTTGACCCGTTACTCCAATCTGCCGGCTAGACCTCGTCGTCACCAAGTACCGATTCCAAAGTTACCCCAAGGAATACGACCTATGAAAACTCGTTCAAAAAAATAAAGCGGGATCCGAAGGTGGGATCAAAAGTTAAGGCCCTTTTGACCCGTTACTCAAGTTTGGCCGACCAGAGCTTCTTATCTCCGAGTAGCAATTACATAGCTACCTCGAGGAACACTACATCAGGAAACTCGTGTGAAAAGTTGATTGGGATCCAACGGTCGGATCAAAAGTTATGGCCCTTTTGACCCGTTACTCAAATCTGGTCGGCCACACCTCCTCGTCACCAAGTACCGATTCCATCGCTACCCCAATGAATACGACCTATGAAAACTCCTTCAAAAAAATAGAGCGGGATCCAAAGTTGGGATTAAAACTTAAGGCCTTTTTGACCCGTTACTCAAGTTAGACCGACGAGAGCCCCTTAACTTCGTGTAGCGAATCCGTAGCAACTTGAAGAATACTGCATCCGGAAACTCTTGTGAAAAGTTGATTGGGATCCAATGGTCGCATCAAAAGTCAAGGCCCTTTTGACCCGTTACTCAAATCTGGTCGGCCACACCTCCTCGTCACCAAGTACCGATTCCATCGCTACCCCGATGAATACGACCTATGAAAACTCCTTCAAAAAAATAAAGCGGGATCCAAAGTTGGGATCAAAAGTTAAGGCCTTTTTAACCCGTTACTCAAGTTAGACCGATGAAAGCCCCTTAACATCGTGTAGCGAATCCGTAGCTACCTCAAGGAAAACTGCATCCGGAAACTCGTGTGAAAAGTTGATTGGGATCCAATGGTCGGATCAAAAGTTATGGCCCTTTTAACCCGTTACTCAAATCTGGTCGGCCAGACCTCCTCGTCACCAAGTACCGATTCCATGGCTACCCCAATGAATACGACCTACGAAAACTCGTTCAAAAAAATAAAGCGAGATCCAAAGTTGGGATCAAAAGTTAAGGCCTTTTTGACCCGTTACTCAAGTTTGGAGGACGAGACCTCCTTATCTTCGAGTAGCGATTCCATGGCTACCTCGAGGAAAACTGCATCCGGAAACTCGGGTCAACATTTGATTGGGATCCAATGGTAGGATCAAAAGTTATGGCCCTTTTGACCCGTTACTCAAAATTGGCCAGCCAGACCTCCTCATCACCAAGTACCAATTCATAGCTACCTCAAGGAATACGACCTACAGAAAGTCGTGCAAAAAAAAAGCGAGATCCAAAGTTATGATAAAAAATTAAGGCCCTTTTGAGCCGTTACTCAATTTTGGCCGACGAGAGCTCCATATCTACGAGTAGAGATTCCATAGCTACCTCGAGGAAAACTGCATCCGGAAACTCGTGTGAAAAATTTATTGGGATACAATGGTCGGATCAAAAGTTATGGCCCTTTTAACCCGTTACTCAAATCTGGTCGGCCAGACCTCCTCGTCACCAAGTACCAATTCCATAGCTACCCCCAAGGAATACGACCTACAAAAACTCGTGCAAAAAAATAAAGCGAGATCCAAAGTTAGGATCAAAAGTTAAGGCCTTTTTGACCCGTTACTCAAGTTTGGCGGACCAGACCTCCTTATCTTCGAGTAGCGATTCCATGGCTACCTCGAGGAAAACTGCATCCGGAAACTCGGGTCAACATTTGATTGGGATCCAATGGTAGGATCAAAAGTTATGGCCCTTTTGACCCGTTACTCAAAATTGGTCAGCCAGACAACCTCGTCACCATGTACCAATTCCATAGCTACCCCAAGGAATACGACCTACATAAAATCGTGCAAAAAAATAAAGCGGGATCCAAAGTTGGGATCAAAAGTTAAGGCCTTTTTGACCCGTTACTCAAGTTTGGCGGACCAGACCTCCTTATCTTCGAGTAGAGATTCCATAGCTACCTCGAGGAAAACTGCATCCGGAAACTCGTGTGAAAAGTTGATTGGGATCTAATTGTCAGATCAAAAGTTATGGCCCTTTTGACCCGTTACTCAAATCTGGTCGGCCAGACCTCCTCGTCACCAAGTACTGATTCCATCGCTACCCCAATGAATAGGACCTATGGAAACTCGTGCAAAAAAAAAAAGTGGGATCCAAAGTTGGGATCAAAAGTTAAAGCCTTTTTGACCCGTTACTCAAGTTTGGTGGACCAGACTTCCTTATCTTCGAGTAGCGATTCCATGGCTACCTCGAGGAAAACTGCATCCGGAAACTCGTGTGAAAAGTTGATTGTGATCCAATGGTCGGATCAAAAGTTATGGCCCCTTTGACCCAGTACAAAAATCTTGCCGACCAAACCTCCTCGTCATCAAGTTCCGATTCATCACTAACAGAAAGAAAACGAACTACGGATAATCAAGTAAAAATTTAAGCGCTATCAAACTGTGTGATCAAAAGTTAAGGCCTTTTTGACCCGTTACTCAAGTTTGGCCGACCAGAGCTTCTTATCTCTGAGTAGCGATTCCGTAGCTACCTCAAGGAAAACTGCACTCTGAAACTCATGTGAAAAGTTGATTGGGATCCAACGGTCGGATCAAAAGTTATTGCCCTTTTGACCCGTTACTCTAATCTGACCGGCCAGACCTCCTCGTCACCAAGTACCGATTCCAAAGCTACCCCAAGGAATACGACCTATGAAAACTCATGCAAAAAAATAAAGCGGGATCCAAAGGTGGGATCAAAAGTTAAGGCCCTTGTGACTCGTTACTTAAGTTTGACAGACCAGAGCTTCTAATCTTCGAGTAGCGATTCCATAGTTACCTCAAGGAAAACTGCATCCGTAAACTTGTGTAAACATTTGATTGGGATCCAATGGTAGGATCAAAAGTTATGGCCCTTTTGACCCGTTACTCAAATCTGGCCGGCCAGACCTCCTCGTCACCAAGTACCAATTCCATAGCTACCCCAAAGAATACGACCTACAGAAACTCGTGTAAAAAAATAAAGCAGGATCCAAAGGTGGGATCAAAAGTTAAGGCCCTTTTGACCCGTTACTCAAGTTGGCCTACCAGAGCTCCTTATCTTCGTGTAGCGAATCCATAGCTACCTCGAGGAAAACTGCATCCGAAAACTCGTGTGAAAAGTTGATTGGGATCCAAGGGTCAGATCAAAAGTTAAGGCCCTTGTGACTAGTTACTCAAGTTTGACAGACGAGAGCTTCTTATCTTCAAGTAGCGATTCCATAGCTACCTCGAGGAAAACTGCATCCGGAAACTCGGGTCAACATTTGATTGGGATCCAATGGTAGGATCAAAAGTTATGGCCCTTTTGACCCGTTACTCAAATCTGGTCGGCCAGACCTCCTCGTCACCAAGTACCATTTCCATAGCTACCCCAAGGAATACGACCTACAGAAACTCGTGCAAAAAAATAAAGCGAGATTTAAAGTTAGGATCTAAAGTTAAGGCTCTTTTGAGCCGTTACTCTAGTTTGGCCGACGAGAGCTCCTTATCTACGAGTATAGATTCCATAGCTACCTCGAGGAAAACTGCATCCGGAGACTCGTGTGAAAAGTTGATTGGGATCCAATGGTCAGATCAAAAGTTATGGCCCTTTTGACCCGTTACTCAAATCTGGTCGACCAGACCTCCTCGTCACCAAGTACCAATTCCATAGCTACCCCAAGGAATACTACCTATAGAAACTCGTGCAAAAAAATAAAGCGAGATCCAAAGGTGGGATCAAAAGTTAAGGCCCTTGTGACTCGTTACTCAAGTTTGACAGACCAGAGCTTCTTATCTTCGAGTAGCGATTCCATAGGTAGCTCAAGGAAAACTGCATCCGTAAACTCGTGTAAACATTTGATTGGGATCCAATGGTAGGATCAAAAGTTATGGCCCTTTTGACCCGTTACTCAAATATGGCCGGCCAGACCTCCTCGCCACCAAGTACCAATTCCATAGCTACCCCAAAGAATACGAGCTACAGAAACTCGTGTAAAAAAATAAAGCGGGATCCGAAGGTGGGATCAAAAGTTAAGGCCCTTTTGACCCGTTACTCAAGTTGGTCGACCAGAGCTCCTTATCTTCGTGTAGCGAATCCATAGCTACCTCGAGGAAAACTGCATCCGGAAACTCGTGTGAAAAGTTGATTGGGATCCAAGGGTCCGATCAAAAGTTAAGGCCCTTGTGACTAGTTACTCAAGTTTGACAGACCAGATAATATAAAACATAGGCAAAACACTAGTTAAATGTGGGTGAAACTATCAAATAATATGGTTGCATAATCTTTTATTAATTCTTGAGACGCATCCTAGTGGAGATGTGCATCGTGCAATTCATGATTTATAGCCCAATTTTCATAAAGAACATGATCGACTTAGTGTTAGGAATCTGATTATAAAAGACCTTATTTGTCAGTTTTTAAGAAAACAGGATGGGAAGCCTATCCCCGACCCATAGAGGGCGTTTAAGCCGTTCTTGAACATAAAACCAAGGGAAGATGTGAGCCACAATCACAACTACAATTTGAGTCTTAGTTTGTAAAAATTTATGTCTTTTGGTTTTATTAATAGCATAATATTTTTCAGTTTTGTTATCTTTTATATTTGTTTAAGTGTATTTCAGGCTTGTCAATGTTCGCTACTTCAGGTGATGACTTATATACTCTATCTTTCTACCTTAAGGAAATTGAGCACAATGTCTTGTTTTGGTTGGGGGGAGAGAGTAGTAGTTGACATTAAAAAAAATTAACTAACTAACTGCATTTGTTTTAATAAAACCATTTGACAAAACTGTTATTACTAGGATGGCAGAGTAAGGGGGAATTTTATTGACTCTTGAGACGCATCTCAATAAACATTTTTCAATGGTTATTTGCAATATTCCTAACAAGGTCTATCACATACTTCTCTTGAAATATTCAGGTTTACAAACACTCACATTGTTATCACTTGATTCTGCTCATATACTCATTTAATAAGTATTCTTAAACCTTCATTTTTACACACACACTTTAACATATGATTGTGGGTTGCATATTGGATTATTACATTATTTATGTTCTTTTGTTAAAGGTAACAACTAAGGGAAATGGATAGTATATAATTTGCAAAAAAAAAACAAAAAAAAAAACAAATTGATAATATTGACGATAATAAAAATATAGATAAGTTTGGTTTCATAGCCTCCCTAACCTGAACAATTAAGCCCAAAGGGGTGTTTTAACACCTAATACCCTAAAGTCCACTGCCTTGGGAGCTATTGGACCAAAGCTTGTTACATGGGTTAAGGAGAAAAGCTTAAGGGAATCAATCATTGCACTATCTACGTATCAATATCTACAACCCGAGTTACAAAGCTCGTAGGGGTGTCTCAACACCTAATGCCCTAAGACCAACTGGTCTAGGAGTCATTAGCCTAAAGCTCGTTTCATGGGTTAAAGATGCATTGTGTTTTAAGTTATATGTATATATATTAAAAAAACAGAGAAAAAAAAGAAAAAAAAATATAATAATCCCAACCCAGGGAAGTTAACCTTAAACATTAGAACAGAATATTGTTTTCTTCCAAGTAAAGCCCCATAACTATGTGTTGATATATTAAGCACATAAGGAAGGTTTATTAATATCTTGTTTAAGAGGTATTGAGCAGAGATATAAATTTAATGAGAGTTTGTTTATCTGGATAGATTAATGGAAGTTGAATAATGAATGCCTTACTTTGTGGAACTTGCAAATTGTTTTTCTATTTTAACGCTTTGATTACTAGGGACTAGTAATAAGCTAGTTAGGGGGTGTGATTAGTACTTAAAAGTGCATTTTTATCAATGTTTTATATCATCATTTTGCACTTGAAGTATCAATAACTCCTTAACTAAAACGTGTTTTATAATAACAAGTCTGATACTATAAAATAGCTTTAATTTCAGGTAAATGCTCATTTTAAATGCAGGTCTATCACATAAATCAAAGGATTAATTGATGAGTTCAATTACTGAAATTAAAAAGACAAAGAGACGGTTAAGCTTAGAAAAGAGATGTTGGTTGAGTCCAAACTAGAACATTGTTCAGTCATTGGGTCATATTTGGAGCTGTAGATCTTGGATTTTAATTTGGTTTATATGGTTAGAAAGCTAAGACATAGGCCTAAAACATTCATGGGAGTCCAAGACTCAATTATGTTGTTTGGAAGTCCAAATCTTAGTAACAACGGAGAAGTCAGAATCTATCGTGCAGCCCAGACAATGTTCAGTGTTCAACCCATATCTCGAGTTCTAGAAGTCCAAATACACCGATTCTTTTTTTTTTTGTTGGAAAGCTGAGATAATTTCCTAGAACTTTCATGAGAAAGATCTGTTCAAATTCTAACGTTAGCAATGATGTTTTGTTCAGACAAGAAGATAAGGATTGTCACAAGATGTGGTCACCCACTCAACAATTAGTCATCAAATCAATAGTTTCAAATTTTGGCCTATAAAAGGAGGCATTTGTCATGCATTTAGGCATCTTGGTTTTCAGATCAAGATAATGCTCTTGCTCTCTCTCTTTATATTTGTAATGCTTAAATTTTGTTTATATTAATCTCTTGTTTATGCTTTTCATTTCCTTTCCTTTACTTAGTTAACTTATATCTTTTTTATGCTCTTATCTTGTTTATTTATGTTTCTCTTCTTCATTATGTTTAGCTAAGTTTATTATGCCAATGTGAAAAGGTTACACTAATGGTGTAAGAATAAGTATAGTATAAACTCAACATGGACTTTAATGTTTGATACTAACATGTTTTGTATTTGTTATCCTATTCACTCTTAATACTTTGCTTGTTAAATGGGTAATCTAGATTTATGTTCTATAACCCTTGGTACAACAGATACTTGGCACTTTCATAGCCCAAACTGTATGGTATAACCGACACCTGTGCTATGAAATGAACTTGATTTGTTGTTAACATAAGTTATAATCATGAATATCTGACAACATTTACAAGTATTAGCATTATTCGAATAAGATAGCTAATGTAATCATGTTAGCAATTTATAATCCGATTGGAACCTCCTTTGTGTGTGGTTTCCGGTTGAGTAATAAGAGTTTATACTATACTTGTTTGAAATACCATTGGTGGATCCTCTCACCTTGACAATTGTTTTTATCATTGTTCAATCCTCACATTAATCTTCCATCTCGAAGTTCTCATCAACTTCTTGTTGTTGTTGTTTTTTTTTATTATTATTATTACTATTATTGTTGTTGTTACTGTTGTTGTTATTTATAATTTATATAGTTAACCTCCTTGTGGTTCAACCCCGGTCTTGTAGGATTATTTATTACTTCGACACTCCTGCACTTGGGAGAAGTCATCAATCTTTTGGTCGTGTCAACCTCCGGGTCGCTGAGTAGCGATTCAATAGCTACCCCAAGGCAAACGACCTCCCGAAACATTTAAGCGCGATTCAACAGTCGGATAAAAATTTATGGCCCTTTTGATCCATTACTCAATTATGGCCGACCAGACCTCCTCGTCACCAAGTAGCAAAATATTCCATATCTACCCCAAGGAAATCGGCCTTCAGAAAAGGGTGTAAAAATTTGAGCATGATCCAATAGTGGGATCAAAGGTTATAGCTCTTTTGACCCGTTACTGAAGCGTGGCCGACCAGACCTGCTCGTCACCGAGTAGCGATTCCATAACTACCACAAGGAAAACGGCCTCCAGAAAATCATGTAAACATTTGAGCGTGATCTAATAGCGGGATCAAAAGTTATGGCCTTTTTGACACATTACTCAAGTTAGGCCGACCAGACCTCCTCGTCACCGAGTAGCGATTCAATTGCTCCCCAAGTAAAATGGCATCCGGAAACTCATGTAAAAATGTAAGCGCGATCAAAAAGTCGAATCAAAAGTTATGGCCCTTTTGACCTGTTACTCAATCTTGGCCAACAAGACCTCCTCGTCTCCGCGAAGTGATTTCATAGCAACCCCAAGGAAAATGGCTTTTGGAAACTCGTGTAAAAATTTGAGTGTGATCCAATGATGGGATCAAAATTTATGGCCCTTTTGACCCGTTACTCAAGTTTGACGGACCAGACTTCCTTGTCACTAAGTAGCGATTTCATAGATACCCCAAGGAAAACGGCCTCTAGAAAATCAAGTAAAAATTTGAGCGCGATCCAACAGTGGGATCAAAAGTTATAGCCCTTTTGACCTGTTACTCGAGCATGACTGACCAGACCTCCGCGTCCCGAGTAGCGATTCAATAGGTACCCCAAAGAAAACGGCCTTTGGAAAATCATGTAAAAATTTAAGTGTGATCCAACAGTGGGATCAAAAGTTATAGCCCTTTTGACCCATTACTCAAGTCTGGCCGACCAGACCTCTTCATCACCGAGTAGCAATTAAATAGGTACCCTAAGGAAAACGGCCTCCAGAAAATCATGTTAAAATTTGAGAGTCATCCAACAATGGGATCAAAAGTTATGGAACTTTTGACCCATTACTCAAGTGTGGCCGACGAGACCTCCTCGTCACTGAGTAGCGATTCAATTGCTCCCCAAGTAAAATGGCATCCAGAAACTAGTGTAAAAATTTAAGCACGATCGAACAATTGAATCAAAAGTTACGGACCTTTTGACCCGTTACTCAAGCTTGGCCGACAAGACCTCCTCGTCTTCGAAAAGCGATTCCGTAGCAACTGATTGGTACTTAAAAGTGTATTTTTATCAAGGTTTTAAATCATCATTTTGCACTTGAAGTATTGATAACTCTTTAACTAAAGCATGTTTTATAATAACATGTTCAACTACTGAAATTGAGAAGACAAAGAGAGGGTTAAGCTTAGAAAAGAGATGTTGGTTCAGTCCAAACTGGAACACTGTTCAATCATTGGGTCATATCTGGAGCTGTAGATCTTGGATTTAAATTTGGTTTATATGGATAGAAAGCTAAGACATAGGCCTAAAACATTCATGCGGAGTCCAAGACTCAATTATGCTATCTGGAAGTCCAAATCTTAGCAATAACGGAGAAGTCAGAATCTGTCCTGCAGCCCAGACACTGTTCGGTGTTCAACCCATATCTCAAGTTCTAGAAGTCCAAATGCACCAATTTTTTTTGTTGGAAATCTGGGACAATCTGTTCCAATTCTGAAGTTAGCAATGATGTTTTGTTTAGACAAGAAGATAAGGATTGTCACCAAGTCAAGATGTGGCCACCCACTCAACAATTCGTCATCAAATCAATAGTTTCAAATTTTAGCCTATAAAAGGAGGCAATTGCCATGCATTTAGGCATCTTGGTTTTCAGATCAAGATCATGCTCTTGCTCTCTCTCTTTATATTTTTGTAATGCTTAAGTTTTGTTTATATTAATCTCTTGTTTATGCTTTTCATTTCCTTTCCTTTACTTAGTTAACTTTCATCTTATTTATGTTCTTATCTTGTTTATTTATGTTTCTCTCTTTCATTATGTTTAGCTAAGTTTATTATGTCAATGTGAAAAGGTTACACTAATGGTGTAAGAATAAGTATAGTATAAACTCAACATGGACTTTAATGTTTGATTCTAACATGTTTTGTATTTCTTATCTTGTTCACTCTTAATACTTTGCTTGTTAAATGGTTAATCTAGATTTGTGTTGTATAACCCTTGGTACAACAAATACTTGGCACTTTTATAGCCCAACTGTATGGTATAACCGACCCCTGAGCTATGAAAAGAACTTGATTTGTTGTTAGCATAAGTTATAATCATGAATACCTGACAACATTTACAGGTATTAGCATTATTCAAATAAGATACCTAATGTAATCATGTTAACAATTTATAATCCGATTGGAAACTTCTTTGTGTGTGGTTTCTAGTTGAGTAATAAAAAGAGTTTATACTATACTTGTTTGAAATACCATTAGTGCATCTTTTAACCTTGACAATTATTTTATACTTGTATAATCCTTACATCAATATCACATCTAAAAGTTCTCTTCAACTCTTTTTCTGTTATTCTCTATTTTTTTATTTGTAGTTTATACAGTTAACTTTCATGTGGTTCGATCCTGGTCTTGCCGAGTTATTTATTACTTCAACACTCCTACACTTGGGAGAAGACATCAATCTTTTGATCATGTCAAGTTTTTAGCGCCGTTGTCGGGGAGGTAAATTCTTGTATAAATTATAATATTTATTTTATTTTCTCTTTTCACTTTTCACTTTTCATTTTATCTAACTTTTGTTTCTTTTGTTTGGTTTCTTTTTTCTTTTCTTTTCTTTTCTTCCATTTTATTCTCCTCCTACACGTGTATAAGATTTTGGTCACGTACATTAAGTGGTAGACTTTGTAGGGTATCCTCATTATTTTAAGAAAATTCGGCCGAAGAAGATAACCAATCGCTTCATAATGAGAATAACCGTGTTAGAACACTTAGAGACGACATGAATCCCACAAGAACAAGTGCACCGTCATGCATAGTTTTCCCCCTTGATGCATCTCATTTTAATTTTAAGCCAGGCATTATTCAACTTCTACCTTCTTTTCATGGCTTAGATCTAGAAAATTCATACTTGCATTTAAGGGAATTTGAGGAGGTCTGTAACACCTATAATGACTTAAATTGTAGCATGAACACCATCAGATTAAAGCTTTTTTCTTTTTCATTAAAAGATAAAGCTAAAACATGGCTATAAAATTTGAGACCGAGATCCATTCGTGCTTGGGATGAAATGCAACAACAATTTTTAAAGAAGTTTTTTCCGTCCCACAAAACAAACTCTTTCAAAAGACAAATCACCACTTTCACTGAAAAACCAGAAGAAACATTTTACCAATGTTGGGATAGATATCGAGACTTGCTTAATACTTGCCCTCATCATGGTTTTGAAACATGGAGATTGGTTTCACATTTTTATGAAGGGTTAACACCTAAATATAGATAAATGGTGGAATTGATGTGCAATGGAACTTTTGAAAATAAAGACCCTAATGAAGTAATGGAGTACCTAGACTTGCTAGTTGAAAATGCTCAAAATTGGGACACTACAGGCACTTATAAGGCACCAAGTAAAACTAAACCTCATACATCTAGTGGAGGAATGTATAACCTTAGGGAAGATCATGACCTTCAAGCCAAGTTTGCATCTTTAGCTAGAAAAGTCCAAGCACTAGAATTGAAAAGGAGTGGTCAATTAAAATCTGTTCAAGACATTATGTGTCAAATCTATGAAACCAATGAACACTCAACCAATGATTGTCCAACTTTGCCTTCTTTTAAGGAATGTCTCCATGAACAAGCCCATGCTTTAAACAGTTTCCAAAGGCTCAATCATAACCCATACTCACAAACATATAACCCTGGTTGGAAAAATCACCCAAATTTTAGTTGGAAGAGTAATGCACAAACCTCACAACCACCATTTCAAACACACAATAAATTCTAAAATTCTCATGGATATGCACCTCCTTATGCTCCACCTTCTAGAAGAAATCTTGAGGAAACATTCCATGCATTCATTGAAAAGCAAGAGACAATCAACACTCAACTTGCTCAAACCATGACAGATTTTAAAGATACTCTTGCAAAATTCACATCTGCTCTCAGTTTTCAAGAGAAAGGTAAGTCTCCATATTAACCACAACAAAATCCAACGGGGCAATACAATGCAAATGCAAGTAGCTTTGGAAGCCAACATATAGATCAAGTCAAATCAGTCATCACTCTTCGCAGTGGTAAGGTTATTGAAAAACTCATTCTTTAACCTTATGAGAAAGATGATGAGTTAATCTTTGAGGGTAAGGAAGGGGTTGAATCTGAACATTGCAAAGAAAAGACTGATTCCACACCAGCACTTCTATTTCCTCATGCCATGACCAAACAAAGGAAAGTCAATCACAACTCTGAAATCTTTGAAACTTTCAAGCAGGTAAGGATCAATATACCTTTGTTGGATGCTATTACATAGGTACCTTCTTATGCTAAATTTTTGAAAGACTTGTGCACCGTGAAGAGAAAACTGAATGTGAAAAACAAAGCCTTTTTAGCCGAACAAGTAAGTGCTATTCTTCAAAACAATAATGCTTTGAAATATAAAGACCCTAGATGTCCTACAATTTCATTCTTTATTAGAGAACATAAAATTGAAAGAGCTTTACTTGATCTTGGAGCTAGTGTGAATTTACTTCCATATTCAGTTTTTCAAAGTCTCAATCTAGGTGAGTTAAAACCAACTTCTATAACTCTTTTACTTGCTGATAGATCTGTAAAAGTGTCTAGAGGAATAGTTGAAGATGTGTTAATACAAGTTGATAAATTCATTTATCCTGTGGATTTTATTGTCTTAGACACACAACCTGTTGAAGCATGTAATTCATTTCCTGTTATTTTAAGACGTCCCTTTCTTGCAACTTATAATGCATTGATTAATTGTAGGAATGGATTGATGAAGCTATCATTTGGAAACATGACATTGGAGATGAATATTTTCAACATTTGCAAGCAACCTGGAGATGATAATGATTTACAAGAAGTAGATGTTATTGAAGAATTAGTTTATGATCAATTTAAATCCACCGTGAGTAAAAACAAAGTTTGACAAATATGCAGATTTGCGAATGATTTATTCTCAAGAAAAAATTGAGGACAAGAAAGGCACCGAAAATGTTGATACGGATCTTTTGTCAAGATTGACAATAGATTTGACATCCGACATCACACCAATCGATGATTACTTTCCTGACGAATCCTTACTTTCTCTTAGTCCAATGCCTTGGTTTGCTAATCATATCAATTTTCTTGCAACAGGAGATTTGCCAGCTCACTAGAGTACCGAAGACAAAGGAAAGTTTTTGAACGAAGTGAAGAACTTTTATTGGGATGACCCTTATTCAAATATTGTCCTGATCAAATATTTTAAAGATGCATTTCGGACAATGAGGTAAGTAGTGTCATTAAACTTTGACATTCTGAGGCATGTGGGAGTCATTTCTCGTCAAAAAAAATGATTGCAAAAATCTTACAATATGGATTCTATTGGCCCACCATGTTCAAAGACACACATATGTTCTGCAAAGCTTATGAAAATTATCAAAAGTCAGGATTTATTTCAAAACATAAGGAATCTTTAGATAATCTTCTATTGACTTTTGAGACATATCCTGGTGGAGATGTGCATTGTGCAATTCATGATTTATAACCTAATTTTCATAAAGAACATACTCGACATAGTCTTGGGAATCTGACTATAAAAAACCATGTTTGCTAGTTTTTAAGAAAACTTGATGGGAAGCCTATCTTCGACCCATAGAGGGCATTTAAGCTGTTCTTGGACGTAAAACCAAGAGAAGATGTGATCCACAATCACAACTACCTGTACATACATATACCTTTTCAAAATAAATAAATAAATAAAGAGAGACAGTGAGACTCCAGCTAGCCTATATATAGGTGGTATGATTGCATTTTCAATTTCTCATCTATAAAATCTTCTCTTCCTTCCCTTCATTTCTACTCAACCCATACATTCAATAGATATAGAAGTGTGTTGAAATGGCAGGTTCCTTGAGTCATCACATAAGAAATATTTGTGTTTTCAATGGATCCAGTCCTGGGAAAGAAAAGGAGTTTTTAGAATCAGCAAATCATCTTGGTCAGGTGGTCTGGGAACATTAGAAGAGATCTTTCATATTTTCTCTTGGGTTCAACTGCATATTCACCATAAAACTATAGGTGTGTTAAATGTTAATGGTTTTTATGATAATTTGTTGTCTTTTCTTGATCAAGCTGTGGAATAGGAATTTCTAACATCTTCGGCACGACAAATCATAATCTCTGCTGCTACTACTGAACAATTGATTGACCAACTACAATCTTTCATCTTTGTACTTGATCCCTCCATGAGTGGCATAAATTGGTCAACTATGCAAACCCATAAAAAGCTTAGATTGGATTTGAGCCTTCGTTTGTGAAACCTTGTGTCCTTTGATTTTATTAATAGCATTTTATTTTGTTTTATTATTTTTTATATTTATTTAAGTGTGTTTCAGGTTTGTCAATGTTTGCTGTTTCAGGTGATGTCTTTTATACTCTATCTTTCTATCTTAGGACATTAAGGACAATGTCTCGTTTTGGTTGGGGGGGAGAGGGTAGTAGTTGACATAAAAAAAATAACCAACTAACTATTTTTGTTTTTAATAGAACCATTTGGCAAAACTGTTATTACTAGGATGGTAGAGTAAGGGGGAATTGTATTGACTCTTGAGAAGCATCTTAGTAAATATTTTCTAATGGTTATTTGCAATATAAATAACAAGGTCTATCAGAATACTTCTTGAAATATTCAGATTTACAAACTCTCGCATTATCATCAATTGATTCTACTCATATGCTCATTTAACAAGTATTCTTAAACCTTCATCTTCACACACACACTTTAACATATGATTGTGGGTTGCACATTGGATTATTACATTATTTATATTCTTTTGTTAAAGGTAACAACTAAGGGAAAGGGATAGTATATAATTTGCAACAAAAAAAAAACTGATGATAATAAAAACATAGATAAGTTTGGTTTCGTAACCTCCCTAACCTAAGCAATTAAGCCCGAAGGGGTGTTTTAACACCTAATACCCTAAGGTCAACTGAATTGGGAGCTATTGGCCCAAAGCTTGTTACATCGGTTAAGGAGAAAAGCTTAAGGGAATCGAACATTGCACTATCTATGTATCAGTATCTGCAACCCGAGTTACTAAACTCATAGGGGTGTCTCAACACCTAATGCCCTAAGACCAACTAGTCTGGGAGTCATTAGCTGAAAGCTCGTTACATGGGTTAAAGATGCATTGTGTTTTAAGTTATATCTATATATATTAGAAAAAAAAAAAGATAATAATCCCAACCCAAGGAAGTTAACCTTAAGCATTAGAACAAAATTCTGTTTTCGTTCAAGTAAAGCCCCATAACTATATGTTCATTTATTGAGCACAAAAGAAAAGTTTATTAATATCTTGGTAAAGAGGTATTGAGCAGATATATAAATTTAATGAGAGTTTGTTTCTCTGGATAGATTAATAAAAGTTGAATGATGAATGTCTTGCTTTGTGGAACTTGCAAATTTTTTTTCTATTTTAACGTTTTGATTACTAGGGACTAGTAATAAGCTGGTTGGGAGGTGCGATTAGTACTTACAAGTGCATTTTTATCAAGGTTTTATATCATCATTTTGCACTTGAAGTATCGATAACTCATTAACAAAAGCATGTTTTATAATAACATGTCTAATAATATAAGATACCTTTAATTTATGGTAAATGTTCATCTTAAATGCAGGCCTATCACATAAATCAAAGGATTGATTGATGAGTTCAACTGCTGAAATTAAGAAGACAAAGAGACGGTTAAGCTTAGAAAAGAGATGCTGGTTGAGTCCAAACTAGAACATTGTTCAGTCGTTGGGTCATATTTGGAGCTGTAGATCTTGGATTTCAATTTGGCTTATATGGATAGAAAGCTAAGACATAGGCCTAAAACATTCATGGGAGTTCAAGACTCAATTATGCTGTTTGGAAGTCCAAATCTTAGCAACAACAGAGAAGTCAGAATCTATTGTGCAGCCTAGACACTGTTCAGTGTTCAGCCCATATCTCAAGTTCTAGAAGTCCAAATGCATCGATTTGTTTTTGTTGGAAAGCTAAGACAATTTTCTAGAACTTTCATACGGACAATCTGTTCCAATTCTGATGTTAGCAATGATGTTTTGTTTAGACAAGAAGATAGGGATTGTCACCAAGTCAAGATGTGGCCACCCACTCAACAATTCGTCATCAAATCAATAGTTTCAAATTTTAGCCTATAAAAGGAGGCAATTGTCATGCATTTAGGCATCTTGGTTTTCAGATCAAGATCATGCTCTTGCTCTCTCTCTTTATATTTGTAATGCTTAAGTTTTGTTTATATTAATCTCTTGTTTATGCTTTTCATTTCCTTTCATTTACTTAGTTAACTTATATTTTATTTATGTTCTTATCTTGTTTATTTATGTTTCTCTCTTTCATTATGTTTATCTAAGTTTATTATGTCAAGGTGAAAAGGTTACACTAATGGTGTAAGAATAAGTATAGTATAAACTCAACATGGACTTTAATGTTTGATACTTACATGTTTTGTATTTCTTATCTTGTTCACTCTTAATACTTTGCTTGTTAAATGGTTAATCTAGATTTGTGTTGTATAACCCTTGGTACAACAAATACTTGGCACTTTCATAGCCCAACTGTATGGTATAACCGACCCCTGAGCTATGAAAGGAACTTGATTTGTTGTTAGTATAAGTTATAATCATGAATACCTGACAACATTTACAGGTATTAGCATTATTCAAATAAGATACGTAATGTAATCATGTTAACAATTTATAATCCGATTGGAAACTCCTTTGTGTGTGGTTTCTAGTTGAGTAATAAAAAGAGTTTATACTATATTTGTTTGAAATACCATTAATGCAAACAATTTATAATCCTTACAACAATATCACATCTAAAAGTTCTCTCCAACTCCTTTTCTGTTATTATCTATTTCTTTATTTGTAGTTTATACAGTTAACCTCCCTGTGGTTCGACCCCGGTTTTGCCGGGTTATTTATTACTTCGACACTCTTACACTTGGGAAAAGACATCAATCTTTTGGTCGTGTCAGCAACCCCAAGGAAAACAGCTTTTGGAAACTTGTGTAAAAATTTGAGTGCGATCCAATGATAGGATCAATAGTTATGGCCCTTTTGACCCGTTACTCAAGTTTGACGGACCATACTTCCTCGTCACTAAGTAGCGATTTCATAGATACCCCAAGGAAAATGGCCTCCAGAAAATCAAGTAAACATTTGAGCGCGATCCAACAGTAGGATCAAAAGTTATAACCCTTTTGTAGGATCAAAAGTTATAGCCCTTTTGACCCGTTACTCAAGCGTGGCTGACCAAACCTACACGTCCCGAGTAGCGATTCAATAGGTACTCCAAGAAAAACGACCTCCGAAAAATCATGTAAAAATTTGAGCGTGATCCAACAGTGGGATCAAAAGTTATGGCCCTTTTGATCCGTTACTCAAGTCCGGCTGACCAGATCTCCTCGTCACCAAGTAGCGATTCAATAGCTACCCCAAGGAAAACGGCCTCCGAAAAAGCATGTAAAAATTTGAGCGGGATCCAACTGTGGGACCAAAATTTATGCCCTTTTCGACTCGTTACTCAAGTCCGGCTGAACAGACCTCCTCGTCACTGAGTAGCAATTCCATAACAACCCCAAGACAAACGGCCTCCCGAAACCCGTATAAATATTTGAGCGCGATCCAACGGTTGGATAAAAATTTATGGCCCTTTTGATTCGTTACTCAAGTGTGGCCAACCATACCTCATCGTCATCGAGTAGCAAAATATTCCATAGATACCCCAATGAAAATTACCTCCATAAAATCATGTAAAAATTTTAGCGTGATTCAATAGTGAGATCAAAATTTATGGCCCTTTTGACCCGTTCCTCAAGTCCGGCCGACCAGACCTCCTCGTCACCAAGTAGCCATTCCATAGCAACCCCAAGACAAATGTCATCCAGAAACTCGTGTAAACATTTATGCGCGATCTACGGTCGAATCAAAATTTGTGGCCCTTTTGAGCCGTTACTCAAGTATGGACGACCAGAGCTACTCGTCACCAAGTAGTGATTCCATAACAACCCCAAGGAATGCGACCTCCGAAAACACATGTAATAATTTGAGCGCGATCCAATGGTCGGATCAAAAGTTATGGCCCTTTTAACCTGTTACTTAAGCTTGGCCGACAACACCTCCTCTTCACCCAGCAGCAATTCCATAGCAACCCCAAGAAAAACGGCATCCGGAAACTCATGTAAAAATTTGAGCACGATCCAACTGAGGGATCAAAAGTTATGGCCCTTTTAACCCGATACTCAAGTGTGGCCGACTAGACATCCTCATCACCGAGTAGCGATTTCATAGCTACCATAAGGAAAATGGCATTCGGAAAATCAAGTAAACATTTGAGTGCGATCCAACGGTGGGATCAAAAGTTATAGCCCTTTTGAGCCGTTACTCAAGTGTGGCTGATCAAACCTCCACGTCCCGATTAGCGATTCAATAGGTACCCTAAGGAAAACTGCATCCGAAAAATCATGTAAAAATTTGAGCATGATAAAGTTATGGCCCTTTTGACCCGTTACTCAAGTCTAGCTGACCAGACCTCCTCGTCATTGAGTAGCAATTCCATAGCAACCCCAAGGCAAACGACCTTCCGAAACTCGTGTAAATATTTGAGCGCGCGATCCAACGGTCGAATAAAAAATTATGGTCATTTTGACCTATTACTCAAGCGTACCCGACCAGATCTCCTCGTCACCAAGTAGCGATTCAATAGCTACCCCAAGGAAAACGGCCTCCGAAAAATCATGTAAACATTTGAGCGGGATCCAACTGTGAGATCAAAATTTATGGCCCTTTCAACCCGCTACTCAAGTCCGGCCGAACAGAACTCCTCGTCACTGAGTAGCAATTCCATAGCAACCCCAATACAAACGGCCTCCCGAAACTCGTATAAATATCTGAGTGCGATCCAACGGTTGGATAAAAATTTATGGCCCTTTTGATCCGTTACTCAAGTGTGGCCGACCAGACCTCCTCGTCACCAAGTAGCGAAATATTCCATATCTATCCCAAGGAAATCGACCTTCAGAAAATGGTGTAAAAATTTGAGTGTGATCCAATAGTGGGATCAAAACTTATAGCTCTTTTGATCCGTTACTAAAGCGTGGCCGACCAGACCTCCACATCACTAAGTAACAATTATATAGCTACCCCAAGAAAAACGACCTACAGAAAAAAAAAAAAGTGAAGAAAAAAGAAGGGATGAGAGAAGTCGTTCTTGAGAAAACAGAAGCAATAAAAAGAAGAGAATGAGGAATAGAAAGAGAACCGAAGAAGAGCTTCATCCAGCACCTGCACTTTGCCGCTCAAGAACTGCAAACAGGTAAGTCGTTTTCAAATCCCCCCCTCCTTGTATTTTAATTCCCTTTTTTTTGTTGCAAGCATGCATGAACAGTTGACGCACGTTTGCAAGTAAAAAAAAAGAAGAGAAAAGAGATGGGGTCAAGTGTGGGCCTCAGGGTGTGTTTGGCAAAACACACCCTTATGTCTTGACCATAATTTTTATGCCCCTTCTATTTTGATATTTGGTCAAACAAGTCCTTTCCAATATCAAATAATTCCCAAAATATTTGAGGATCTTTGTGGGGTTATTTGTGGACTCCTCGCGTATTTTTTTTTGCATTTTGTTTTTTGTTCATTTTTTCTTTCCTCGTTGTATGCTTAATTTGTGGACCGTACTGTTAATTGCAAATATGTGTGCAATATTTCTTTTAGGTTTGTCTAAAATGAGTAAATATAAAAAAAGGGATAAAAAAAGAGTATAGAAAATTTATCTCTCCATTAAAAAATCCAAAATTTTGCGAATTTATTCAGTGGTACCAGAGTTAGGATATCACATTTTTTTTGGGTTTATGTAATATTTACCAATACTAGAGTTGGAAATATTCATAGGTACTATTCACCAATGCCAGAGTTTGGAACATATTAAGAAGGATAAAAAAAAGGAAAGGACAAACTCTAAGCAATTTTAGACAAAAACTAATAATGCAGCCTGCTTTAGATAGGACGCTTAAAGGATGATAGCATCTTTCATTTTACGTAACTAGTCTCATGCCATTAGAATCTCTGTTGATCAGTTATGATTCCTAGTGACCGTAATAATATGTGGCAACTCCTTGAACTAGAAATAATTCCCCAAATGACAAGATGTCAGATATCCATTCTTTGCTTGAAAAACTAAACAAGATTATTTTTAATTGGTCGTCGTGATGTCCGGGAGTGATACTAAGCATAGTAATCCCTCTCTTCTAAATAGGAATTTAGGAGATTTTTCACTGGTGGTTCGTGTGGATCACTGTTGAAAGTCGGACAATTGGATAGCTTGTGGTTTGCGACAACTCAACTCTTAAGAAATTATTCAAAGACAATGAATGATCTTCAAGTAATAAATTCCTAAATAACTTTAGATTTGTCTAATAGGTTCCTAGGAACTCTTGAATAATTTTGTTTTATTGTTTTCGTTGTGTGTATGATATTTGGGAACCCAACAAATTACACTGAGAAATTGATCACTAAAAGTTTGAAAAGGTTAAGTCAGATCTTGTATGACATTTCTAATAGTACAGAGTCATGACATATTACTAGACAGTGTACTTGATCTTCAAAGATAAATCAATCAATTATTAAATTGATAATAAATTTAATTATTTTATTATATTTTATTTAGAATTTAAATTATATTTGGGCTAACATATTAGGAACTTTATGGGCAACACACATAAGGAACCCTTAGTAAGAAATTAAACTAGGATGATTAATCAAGTGTAACTTGATTGTAAATAAGTTTTAGAAATTAAAGACTAAAATGTAATTTATTCAGGAGATTACAATTCTAAATCTAGAAAAATCAAGTAGGGATTTAATTGCATAAATTTATAAAACTATCTTGAAATGATACAAGTGATATTATTTAGGTTTTCCTTTAAATAAAATGTTATGTCTTATATTTCTGTATAGAATATTAGATGCACCTATAGAGATAAGTAGAGAAGAGAAAATAAAGACTAATGCATAAGTGTTGCGATGTCGCGGTCGCACAAATTAATTACCCTAACTTAAAACACAACACACAATATAGTATAGAGCAAGCAAGGGGTCGATCCCACAAGGAAGTTTCAAGTTAGATTTTTATGTTGTGCGTTATGTAATTCGAGGGATTTGGTTTGTAATTATCTAAACTATGACAGCAATTAAACTAGCAAACAAAATCAATTAAAACCGAAACTCATCAAGAAAACAAATCTTGGTCGCAAGCACACATCCACCTACGAAAATTAGAACCGATCCTTGAAACGAAAATTACAGTTTATGTTCTGAAATTTTATCTTTTCTTAACGTTGATTAATTAACGGATCCGCCGTATAACTAATTCTAACCAACAAACAATCAAAGTGTCCGCACTAATGATTCAATTTAATGGCAGCTTTAAGAACTAGATAATTTCATCAAGATTAACATACAAGCTATCCGCAGCTTGTGTCACTTTGTTCAAATGTTCTCCCTAAGTTCAATAACGTAGTTCTGCCACAATTATCAAGCTTAGTTGCTTCACAAGTTCATATATCACAACTCCGGTTTTGATATTAAACTTAGCAATAGATTGTTCACAACAATAACTTAGAGTCCGCTCTAGCAATCATCAATAACAATCATAGGAAATATGCATAGGAAAACAATCATACTCATTCATAACATAAACTGAAAATAAAAGGAAGAATAAATCTCACAGTTCTTAAAATTCGAAGGTTTTTGCGTCCTTGCAACCAAGAAAAGAGCTTAGCCTTGCATAACTATTGAACAATTACTTCTAAAGATTGAAGAGAGCATGATTTTTGGGTTTGTAGAGGAGAGAATTTGTGTTTATTCTCTGCTGGCTGCTGCCTCCTTCTCTCTTTCTTTTTATATGCTAAGAAACCCTAGTCTCTATTTTACAAAATAGACCTTCCTTAAGTTGACAGTTTACATTTAAGTACTTCAATAACTATTTTCCCTAAAAAGGAGAAATAACCTTACATGAAATCTTCAAGCTCTGACTTAGAGGAGCTAAATTGCTGATATAAAAACTTGGATGTCGGTTTAGATGCTTCAGAATGTAATTTGGACTAGTTTCTTCACGAAACCTGTTTGCTGGCATAATTCAGTTGTCATCTTTGAAAAATCATATCTCCCTCATATGACCTCGTGTTTTGCTACAATTTGAAGCGTTGATAGGTCTTTGAGTTAGGAATCTAAAAAAATTGAGTTTGCATCAATTGGACTTCTGTAGCTCCAGATATTAAATTTTGAATGGCCAAAGGTCAACACTGGCAGAATGCAAGATTTGACTTTGTAGGACGTGATTTCAATGCTCTTTCTCTTTTTATTTTTCTTGCATTACATTTCCAGAAAAGTATGGATGTTAACTTTTTAGTGCCACTGGAATCACTTCATTTCGATCTCTAGAACTCACGTTCTGCACAAAACATCGACTGAACGTCAAATCTATCAATTACCTCCAATTTACTCCTTTTTGCATCTTTCATCCAAAAGTACCTTCAAAACATAAAACAAACAATATTAAGGCATTTTATATATAAAACATGGACAAAACATTAGGTAGATGTGGGTGAAACTATCGAATAATATGGTTACATCAATAAGGCATAATAATCCCTCTCTTAAAAGGGTTTTAGGAGATTTCAAATCTAATAGTTCATGTAAATTACTATCAGAAGCCAGACAATTTGACAGCTTGTGGTTTGCGATAACCTAGCCTTGAAGTGTTAATCAAACCTCAGAAAGAAGATTTGATTTTAAGGTGATTTTTATGCAAACTTTAAATGAACCTAAATTGTTTAACGAGATCCTTGGAAGTCCTAAAAAAATTAAATTATTATTTTTTCTATGTATTTGCTTTTTTAAAAAACCAACACCCTCCGTCAATGGTACAATAAGGCACCACAACCATTGACAAGCACCAACGTCTCTAATAATGGTACTCATTTTTCTCCACTCACCACAAGGTCATTCTCTATCATCAATTAGTTCACGAGGTAACTTGATGTGACAGAGGTCTAAAAGATCTCAGGTCACTCGATAAATTAAATAGAGCAATAATAATATAACAATTCCACACAAGATCACATACGACAAACAACCATTCAACAATTTAACAAGTTTAGACAGAACACACAACATTTACGTATACACTATCTCATGTTCTTTACTCTCTTATACATTATTTCTCTCTTATATTTTTCAAACTTATGCATCAAAAAGTCTCTTATTCTAATAGAGAATTTGTTTTGTAGAAGAGCTAATAAAAGTCACTTATCAACCTATGAGATTGGTGGTCAAGCCCAGTCATTCCACCAGCTCCATATCGCAACCATGAAAAGCCTAGTCCAAGTTTTCACAACTTCATCAATAAGAATTCAATTTCTCATCACCACATGTTATCATTTGATCTAGCCTTATTTATTGTTTCTTTATCTACACATGCCTTAGCAACATTTAATTATGAATAATCTTGAACTATACAATGAAAATAAATCTCCTTATAATTCTTATATCCTAGTTGAGCTTCTTCTTTTACTACTTTTTTTAAACCATTTTGGTATTATAGTTCTCTTTTTCTTCTTTTTTTGTCTTTTTGAAGAGAGTTGCCTATTTCATTTTTGCTAATTACCAGATCATTTACCTACCTATATTGCGGGTCAAATAATTGTTTTAAAAAAATGTTAAACAAATATTCAGGTATTGCTAACGTGTTTTTTAAGAAGTAAAAAATATATAAATATATAGGGATTGTCCCGATGTGACTTGGTCATCTTTACAAGTCCAAAGACAACCTAAAAAACCAGAAAAAGAACATAGTTTAACTAAAAAATCTCAAGATAATATTTTTTTTAATATTGAGATAACAACATATTAGATCAATTCGGGTCATCGCATGCTAACATGTAAAATCCAAGACCTGAGTCATGATATGATGATAACCTCATACTTTTCAAATAAAAAAAATATATTGAAGCTCAATTCTCAATTAACTCAATGTTGAGAAATAAAATTGAAAAAAAGATCAATTAAAAAATGATAAAAAAAAACTCAAGTCAACCTTGTTAACTTGTTGAACCTGAATCATAAGACCGAAATAATTCAATAAAAAAATTAAAAAAAATTATAAAGTTTAATTCTCAATTAATCCAATGTTGAAGGATGAGATTGCAAAAATAAAATCAATAAAAAAGGACAAGAAAATGGACCATGGTCAACTCAAGTTAACCCGCTAAACCTTTGACTTTGGTCATGAGACTAAGATAACCTCATAAACAGCAAATTGAAATAAATTATAAAGTTTATTTCTCAATCAACCTAAATATTGAAGGATGAAATTAAAAAAAAATCAATTACAAAAAATGACCTAAAAAAACCCGAGTAAACCTAGTTAACCTGCAAAATCCGTGACCTGGTTTATGAGATTGGGATAACCTTATAGAAAGAAAATCAAAATAAATTATGAAGTTTAATCCCTAATCAAACCAAATATTGAAGGATGAAATTGATAAAAGATTCAATTACAAAAAAAAGACCTAAAAAACGTAATAAACTGAGTTAGTTTGTAAAATCTACGACTCAAGTCATGAAACTATGATAACCTTAAAGAAAGAAAACCAAAATAAATTATGAAACTCAATCCCTAATAAATTCAATATTAAAAGATGAAATTAAAAAAATAAAAACTAAATTTAAAATTAAAAAAAAAGGTATTGTTCCAATACTTTGTGAGGGAAATAGTGATTTCTCAACCTCGATTAGTTTTTGTTAAATTTGTAATCTTTAGTCTTTAGTTTATGCAGTCCTTTTATCCATTACTAACCATTTCCTATTTTTTTTAATTAAAAATAAAAGCAGTGTAAAAAGTTTTGAGAAAATTTGACCAAGTGCAGAGCTATTAGCTGTATGCAAGTTGGAGGATTCGCTTTTATGTATCTTGTTCTTCGTTAGGTCATTAATTCAAGTTGCTTGACTTCAGCCAATCCCCTTTCAAAGCATGCTTCAATCAAAATTGACCACTATATTCTTCCATCATGCTAATCACTAGCACTTTCGTAACCAGCAGGGCAGACTCGCATATGACAACGAAATTAACACAATTTCTTGATCTAAATGTTTGCGGCATAATTTAGATAAAAATAAATAAATAAATCAGCTTCCGTAGGTTGGAGGTTGGTGGTTAGGGTAACCTATAGATAATAGAAAAATGCAAAACTGGAATCATGGAGTTAGCTCTTCTAATTGCAATTATAATAGACACTTGTTATATTTTCCCCAAGGACTACAGCTGAAAAACCACGGCATTTTTTTTCTACTCTATTTCACAATTATATTAAAGAATCACATACTTATTGTTTTCCAAGTTACAGAATTATCATCTCATTGAATACAAATGGCAACTACAACAGAATCTGTTCTACACTAAAAGGAAGCACTTAAAAATGATGGCTTTTTAAACGAAAGTCAAAGAAATTAAAATAATGGAGTAAATAATTTTGTGTGCACATATAATTTGTTGGGTCCAATTCTGCTTACTTTACTTCTTTTTGTTGTTTTTGAATGTTTCCTGCTCATTTGACCTGGAATGAAACGGAAAACGATGCAGGTTTGGTTGTTGGTCTCTGCGATGGGGTTTCGACAGTGAGGAACCAAAAGTGCTTTTGGTTGCCTTTGGTTTTTCCTTCATTGCCTCTATCTGTTCCAACACCTCTACAACTTCTTTCATGGAGGGCCTGTTTTTAGGATCTGCTTCCAGGCACTTTAAAGTAAGCTGTGCTGCTTGTACCATTGCCTTGGATGAATATTGGCCCTCGATCCTTGCATCCATGACGGTGGTTTTGAGCTTCTTTTTTTGTGAGAGCCATGGCTTTAACCATTCGATCAAATTTTGCTGACCAGTCGGCCGCTTTGTATCAAGTGCCCTTCGGCCTGACAGCATTTCAAGTAGCACAACGCCAAAACCATACACATCACTCTTTACATATAAATGACCTGTTTATCATACGGTGAAATATCACATTAGATGATTTGTTTATATGTTCAAGAGTTTTGTACACATGTTTATGATTTGAACTATAACTTTAACAGCCAGTAGCATTTCAGATGTCCTGGAAGGAATACATACCTGTTGCAATGTACTCAGGAGCAGCATAACCATAAGTTCCCATGACCCTGGTTGTCACATGTGACTCTCCACCCGAAGGCCCCAATTTTGCCAAGCCAAAATCTGATATTTTGGCATTGTAGTTCTGTAACAGACAGTTGAGATGAAAAGGATTGAATATTAGTGATGATAAATGATGGCTCATGAAACCTACATCCTAAAAAACAAACTGTTTTTCTGTTAAGTGTTTCAAGAAACCATGGACATAGGCAGGGCCTTGGCCCCAAACATCAGGTCTTCTATGATGTTATTATACCTTGCATACATGTCTATTTTTAAGTTTTCAATGAGATGACCCCTAAAGACTGTTAATACCTTCTTGCAATATATGCTACATTAACATTTCTTCATTGATAATTGATTGTTCCCTTACAACTTCTAGACTTATTCAGAAAGTCTAGTTGTCTTTCTTAGAGAAACCACCCAGAGTTTTGCTAACGATTATTATTGAAGATTTGAAGTACCACAATTCAAGCGATGGAATTGAGGAATAGTTTTGGATCTCCAGCTCTCCCTCGTGTAAATAACACATTTTTAACAAAGTGTTCTCGGTATAACTTTGTTATCACGTACACTGAACTATTTTGTATCAGCTTCAAAGTTTTATGGTCAATCAAATTTAGCACAAAGCTCCATTTACTAGATGTAGAAAATTATTAATGGTACGAAAGAAAATGAAAAGAAGACAAGCTTAAGCTCACACAGTGATATTCCTTTCCACCATATTGTCAATCACATTTTAGCAATGACAGTGCAGAATTAATCAAAAACTTAGAATCACAAAGTGCACTATCATATTTCTTACTGGATTCCACTTTATTTGTTCTTTCAACAAAAAGAGAGTATCATAAGAAAATTAAGCCTCAAATAGAAAATATATGGATCATAATAAATAAACTAACCCCATCCAGCAGGATATTAGAGGCCTTGAAATCTCTATAAATGACTTTCTTGTCCGAAGTATGCAGGAAAGTTAGACCTCTAGCTGCTCCAACGGCTATCTTTAGCCGTATATCCCAAGAGAGGGGTTCAATATTAGGATTCTCTGCACAAACAACCAATCCAACAATCAAAAGAGAATTTATCTTTGAATTAGCTAATTCTTTCCCACTTTTTTTTCTCTATACTACTTTTTTTTTCCAGCAACTCTTACTTCTAAAAAGATGGTTCTCCAAGCTTCCCTTCTGCATAAACTCATACACAAGGAGTAGCTCTTTATCCTCCCAACAATAGCCCAATAACTTAACCAAGTTGGGGTGTGATAGCCTTCCTAGAAAGTTCACCTCTGACTGTATTACCAAATGAAAAATGAAACAGATATTTAGCATCAATAATAAGGGCTACATTGCATAAATTTAAAGTTCTCTAAACACCAAGCCAATATGTGGCCAATGAATCATTGGTATGTGGCCAAGAGAGTGTTTGGCCGCATTACCAAAAATTTTGAATTTTTTTTTACTTAAAATAATTTTTTTAATATTTTTAGATCGTTTTGATATACTGATGTTAAAAATAACTTTTAAAAATAAAAAAACTTTATTTTGATTCATTTCTAAGTGAAAAACCCTTTGAATCGCTATCACTACCACAATTTCAAACACGTCTTTAAACTCAAGGCTAGTGCCCTAAACCCCGCCCTCCAGATAAGCAAGGAGGTGTATTTCCTGGTATTTTCTTCAAAAGATTGCTCATAGTTGTTAAGGTTGGACTGCAATGGTTACCTTATGACAAGAGCACCTTCTACCAGCCACACCATTGAAATTCCATTCAATAGCATGCAAAAAGTCATGCTAGGTGGGACCCATTATAGAAAAAAATTAAAGCCAATAACAAAAACCATGGTTTCTTTCCCATTATTCTTTGCTGCCCCCTCCATTATTGGATTCGTCACAAGCTAAATAAAAACAAGAAAATTGATAATCGAAAGGTTACTAAATGTTCAATTATACCTTTCTTGAATATCGACACAGTTGAAATTTGGAATTGAAAATACTTGCCCCTCCATTAATGGATTGGCTACAAACTCAAAAACAGACAGCGAGAGAGAGAGAGAGAGCGAAAATTGATAACAGAATTATTACTAAATGTTCAAATATACCTTTCTTGAATATCAATACAGTCGAAATTTGAAATTGAAAATACCTGCCACTCTTGAAACCCTTGCACACTTTCTGGGTTCAATTTCTTGATAGCAACGACCATGCCACTGCCAGACTTAGAGGGTGCATAAGTCCTCTCATCAATCCAACCTTTATAGACTTTACCAAAACCTCCTTCGCCCAACAAAGTATCCGATTTAAAATTCTTTGTTGTACTCTTCAAATCTGCAAAAGTGAACTCCTTCAAGTTTGGTGATTCCAATATTTGTCCATTTGGATTATTTGTTGCTTCATTTCCTTCATCATGACTCACTGCCTCAGAGAATTGACTCTTGCAAGCAGTACTGCCACTTGTGGCTGAGAAATCTATGGTGGTGTTGCTGTAATTGATTTTAGATGTCCCTATATATAACATCCAAAAATGGAAGGGAGAAAAATCATTAGATCATTTAAGAAAGGCAAAAACAAGAACCAACAAACAACATATGAAACTCTTAAGACATCCAAAACAAGTAGCAAAAGCAAGAAAGATACCTGAGGTGGCAGGATCGTTGTTGGCTATGGAGCTAGGAGTGCTAGGATCATTAAAGAGAGATCTAAGGCAATTGCCCATGTTGAATTTTCAGTAACTCTTCAAAGTTACGTAATCTTCAGAAAAACTTATAACAGGATGTGGCAGCCGCACGCTTTCCGGGTTATAAATATTTGAAATTTTGAGGCAGAAACCAGCTAAGAAGGAGCCAAGAAAGAAAAGGGAGAGAGAAAAGTTTTTAAGGGTTTGAAAGTTGTGGAACGAAGAAGTGTATTTCTTTTCCTTTTTGTGGTGGAGGAAGTGCTTGCATTTCTAGGCAATTACTATGTCTTCACTTTGCTGTTTCTTTCGGTTCTATTAGGCCTAACATTTTGTATTTTAACTTGTAGCA
This sequence comes from Populus simonii, assembly GCA_007827005.2. Lineage (NCBI taxonomy): Eukaryota > Viridiplantae > Streptophyta > Magnoliopsida > Malpighiales > Salicaceae > Populus > Populus simonii. The sequence continues at coordinate 9,761,970 of CM017470.2, read as the reverse complement.
GTTTTTTTAAAACTAATTTCTGTCAGTAGACCACCTTGTTACTCTAGTTGCCGGTGCATGTTTCTATAAGTTATTTTTTATTGTAAAATATATTAAAATATTTTTTAAAAAAAACGTTATTTTAAATTTTAATATATTAAAAACTTCAAATATATTTATATTTTAAAAGACATCTAAACATCACACTGTATTTAATGCCTTCCGTTTATCATCAATTTCTTTTACTCGTTAATACTTGATCGATCTAAAGTGTCAATGATCTGCCGACCATTGGCAGTGAGTGAGTTGTTGCTCATGCTCATAAAATAGGATAGTGGGTCACATTAGTTATTATTAACTAACTACTACTGTTTAGTCTAATTAATTAGCTAGTGGTGACTTATGGTGTTTTTTTTATTACCAAAGGTCAACAGTAATAGAAAGAAATAATATGGTTTAAAACTTATTTAGAAAAATAGCATTAAGTAAGGTACAAACAACATTTATATCTCACGAGTTGCATGACTCTAATTCAAAAAATTTGAGATAAATTGATTCTTCACCTCTCAACTTTCTACCACAAAAAAAAAACAATCATTAATTAAATAAATACAAATATTCACTTACCTTGTACAATTTCATATGTTTTTCTGTTATAATCCCTTTTACTGTATATGACATATTTATTGTGTTTTCCCTTCTTTCACGTCTATCTCATTTTGCAAGCGAGTAGATCTCCTTGGATCTTTTTTCGTTCTCCATCTAGTTGGATATCCATATATCATTACCCTTAATATATTCAGGCTATAGTGATGTGTCAGATAATGGTAAAAAATGATGGAGCAAATCTAAAAATCATCTTCAATTATTGTTCATCTCTTCTTTAACCATAACATAACACAACAAATAAACTCGTCCACGTCATAAGTAATTGTAATCAATAACTTTACATTGTACCATATAGGTGATTGTTGTCAATACTAATAAAAAGATGACAATATTAAAACCCATCAATTGAAGCTCTAAATATCTAAAAATATTCTTCCAAAGATTACTTTATTTTCATAAATCATTTTATGATCACATTCAAAATTCAAACCTAGATTAGATTCTTTAAGAGTTAATAGAATCATAGGTTATGTTTGAAAGCAAACAATCACTCTAATATTTTCTGTTTAGCTACTCATGCTTTGTAATATAAGATATCATGCTCATAATCATTACATATAATAGCTTAGGTATTTGCAACTTGTATATTTATATTAACTTTCACAATTATCAACATCACCTCACCAATGAGATCTTAGTCAATCTAATGGTGGCCTTGCAAAACCAATGAGTTTCGATATATATGTGGCCTTTTTAATCTTGAGATCTCAAATTAATCAATTTTTTTATGATACCCCTCACGTAACCATTTACAAACTAGTTCATAAATACATTACAACTACATATAAATTCTGGTTGAACACTATACCTTAGTGCAATGAATTCTTGATATGTCACCGCTTAACTATATTAATACATTTAGACCTATCAGTTAATTTTTTTTCCAACCTTTTATTCATCACATGATAAATATGAATTTTCACGACTCAAAGTCTAGTCATTGCATGTCATTTGAGCATACCCACTCACATCCTCAAAGTTAAGAATAAGAGGTCACATGAATTAGTTTTCTGGCTCAACTAACTCATATTCCCTAACTCCGTCAATATGATGATCATCTTCATCATCTCTTGGTTTGGATTCTCTAAAACAATATAGATAAGATGTCATAACCAATCAAGCTTTCATATCCATAATTTTATATGTCGATGTTAGGTTTACTGCATCACTACACCAGAGGAACTAGCTGCTCGTGATGTTTGTGTGCTTTCCTGAGTGAAACTTGATATCTGGGTGAACTTCATACTAGAAGAGTTTTCTTATCTAGATCTACTATTCAAAAAGAGCTCTAGAATTCACAACCCATTTTTAATGGCTAACCCAAATATTGAATTTACACTGTTATAATGAGTTAGATGCACCTTAGCTTGTATCCTTCAAGTAATTTAAACTTCAATTTCAAATAGATTTCTAATGTGGATCAGCCCACAAACAATAGCAAGGACGCATTACGTATTCCAAATGGGCCAATGACTCGGTCCAAGATAAAGGCATTGAAAGAGGCATTGAATGCATTGGTTTTAAAGGTTTCAACCAAGTCATATTTGAAGGGTCCATTGGAGTATCAAGAGTAGATCTTAGTACATCTTATCCATATACAAGAGGGACTCAATCCAGCCAGCCATGAGGCTTCGGCAACAAGGCTACTAATTTTCCAAATTTTTAGCCAGCCTTGTGTTTATGATGTTTCTATATGTTTTGTGGATTCTTAATTAGTTTTGGACTTCCTATTATATATGAGAACATTAATAATTTCCTTTAAGTATTAGGATTTATTATTTTTGTTCCTTTCCTTGTTAGGTGAGGAGAGAACACAACAAAGAAAACCAAAGAATCCTACTACAACTTGAAAATAGCATGAACGACTACCTTTTCCTTTAGTTTCTAGGATTAATGGGCTACATGGAATGCTATAAATAAACCTTGAATTAGTTCTGTAATATTTTCTTTCCTTCTCTTCTTCTCACGGCAGAACACAAATTTAATATTATGAGCTTTATTTTATTTTGTCAGCTACAGCGCAAAGTTTATTTGGGATTAATTAATACTTTGTTTTTAGCTACGATCCAAATCTTGGTTGGATAAGGTTATGAGCTTTTTATTTTAAGGTTTTTGGGTTAGTTTTGTAAGTAAGTCAAATCAGTCAACTAGGGTAGATCCATTAGGGTTAAATTCTCAGGAACTATTTAAACTCATGTAAGCTAAATTTCGACAGTCATTGATGAATAATACTTTTGAATTTTTTTCAATTTTAAAGTGTGAGAGTGCTTCTTACATTCTTTAGTTCTTGAACGAACTGAATCTCACTTATCGATGATTAACTAACTGTCTTCGTAGCATTATTGTACTTCATTCTAATAGCATTGGTGCCTTGGGGCAGGTTTTCATTGTGTTACACTCCTATTAGATCTATTTCGGCTTTTTGAGATCAAATCTCAATCTTGATTGTGGGTTACGTGACCACGTGATCAGGAAGTTCGCATCAGTTGATATCAGAGCTAGGCTCCAAAACAAGGTCATATCCTTCTGTTTTTTTTTTTTTTCATTTTCTTAATGTTCTAAGTTTTTTAGTGTTTGTGTTGTTCATCTTCTTGATCTTTATATCTGTAGCATCTAAGCAAAAAATAAAGTTATATTTCAATTCTGGTACATAAAAATTACGTAACAAGTCAGATTTGTGCCAAGCTCCAAAACATGGTACTTACTATTTGTTTTCACTCAAATCTTTTTATTTCTATTATAATTGGGTTATTTAGGAGTCAAATACTTGTTCTCACTAATTTTTGCTTTTGTTTATTTTTGTCTTCATTTCGTTCACAATTCGTACAAATTTGCATTGCTACTTGCAAAATTATAATCGTAGTTTTGTTTTGCTTTGTTTTCAATATATTTATTGATTCTTGAGTCTGAAAATTATAATTAGATTACGCTATGAAGGCCAATAACTTTGATTTGTTGATTTTAGTTCCTAAAGAACCAAAAGAAAATAAGTTATAAGGTAAAAGGCGTAGTGAGCTTATTAGAATGAAAAGCCTTGATTTTTATATGAAACACGAGAGTTGTGAGGACATATTTAATGCTACTAACCAAATTTTATAGATTCAAAAAATATCTGAAAACAATGAATCGGTGACACAAAACACTAATGTCAGTTTCTAATTGCAAGCTATAGGCCAACAACTCGAGCTCTTGTCTAGGACGTACAAGGATCTGAAAGATGAGGTAAATTTAATAAAGCAATAGAATAGTGGGGCTAATCGCTGAGGATATACGGTTTGAAGGGCTGTGCGGAATGTCAGATCTGATTTTAAAGAGTTTGTTAACAAAAATGTTGATACAAGTGAAGATGACTATGAATTTGCATCTGTTGGCCCAAGGAATTAGGTTTAGATAGAATAAGGCTAGAAAGAATGTGAATTTCAATGGCATGGGAAATTATAAAGATGTAGACGGGGACTTGGACTCCATTAAACTTAAAATTCCTAAATTCTAAGGTAAAAATGATCTCGAGGCTTATTTGGAGTGAGAGAAAAAGATAGATTGGATTTTTTATTACCATAGCTATTTCGAACAAAAGAAGATGAAATTGATGGTCATTGAGTTTATGAAGTATGCATTGATTTGGTGGAATCAGATTGTAATTAATATAAAGAGGAATGAGGAGTAACCCATATTCAGACTTAGGGGGAGATAAAAGTCTTAATAAGGAGACGATTTATGCCAAACCACTATTATAGAGACTTATATTTGAAGTTACAAGGTCTGAATCAAGGTTCTAAGTTAGTAGATTAATATCACAAAAAGATGAAAATAGCATTGATTGGGGCTAATTTTACTAAGGATAGAGAAGCCACAATAGGTAGATTTCTTAATGGGTTGTATTAGGACATTGCTAATGTTGTTGAGCTACAATATTATATGGAGCTATAGGACATGGTTCACATGGCTACGAAAGTGGAGAGACAACTTAAAAGGAAGGGACATGTTCGACCAATGTTTAATTTGGGTTCTTCATTATTTTGAAAACCAAATATGAGGAAAGAGGGTATTGTCCAGCTGAGGTCACTTGTTCCTTCCAAAACCGAACCACCAAAGGATAAAATTGATGTCCCTACTGCTTCCAAAGGTAAATATGAAACTCAACCTAAACGTACTTGTGATGTTAAATGTTTCAGGTGTTAAAGACATGGATATTATGCTTTTGAGTGCCCAAACAAGAGAACCATGATGATTAGAGATAATGATGATATCAAAATCCAAAAGTGACAGATTTGATTATGAAGGCATGCCACCATTAGAGGATAGTGATAAGGATGAGTTAGCATTACTAGTTAAGGAGTCCTTGGTTATAAAACGAATACTTCATGTTCATATCAAGAAAGAAAAAATTGATTAACAAAGGGAGAACATCTTCCATATGTGTTGTTATGTACAAAAAAAGGTGTGTAGTTTAATTATAGATAGTGGAAGTTATGTTAATGTTTGTAGTACCCCCTTGTTAGTAAAATGAATTTGTGTATGGTTAAGCATGCTAAACCATATAGATTGCAATAACTGATTGATAGTGGTGAGTGAAAGTGACTAAACAGATTGTGGTTTTATTTTTTATTGGAAGTATGTTGATAAAGTTCTGTGCGATGTGGTACCAATGCAAGCAAGTCACATCTTATTGGGGAGACCATGACAATATGAGAGGAAAGCAATTCATGATGGGGTTAAAAATAAGTATATCATTGTAAAAAATGGTAAAATCATCACTCTTGTACCTTTTACCCAAATAGGTGTATGATGATCAAATAAAACTAAAAAGTAAGCATGAGGCTATAAAGAGAGAAAATCAAAGGAAGGAACAAGGGGAGAGAAGACCATCAGATTCTCCCAAAACCCAAAACACCACTACAACCCATTCGGCCACTCATCCAATCACAAACAAATATTCGACCAACACTTCAAACAAATCAGACCATTCGGCCACTACTCAAAAACACCCAAATCTAGCCGAGAGTGGAAGTAAGACAAGAGAAGTGAAGAAAGTCAGGAAGGGTGATGAGAATTGTGTGGAAAAACTAAAAGAATAACCCAAAGTTTATGTTAGAGAGGGTGAGATCAGATTTGTATTTTTCACTAACAAGCCAATGATTTTACTTGTGTACAAATAAGCTTGCTTTAATACTAACGATCTTGATCATATTATACATATTGTTGCTATTTCTTTGTTTCAAGAGTTTGATGATTTGTTCCCCGACGATATTCCTAGCGGATAACCATCATTAAAGGGGATTAAACATCAGATTAATTTCGTACCTAAAGCTTCAATTCCTAACCGACCAACCTATAGAAGCAATTTCGAGGAGACGAAGGAGCTTCAAAGGCATGAGCTGATTGAAAAGAGGTCCATTCATGAGAGTATAAGACCGTATGCTATACTCATGCCTACAAAGGATGAAACAAGGAAGATGTGTTGATGCGATCCAACCATCAAACGATCCATTGGAGGTTCCAATTGGTCCAGTTACTAGGCTTAGGGCTAAAAAGTTCAAAGAAGCTTTCAATGGACTTCTTCAAGATACATGGGCTAAGGTGGACTTCAAGAGGATTTGTAATAATAAAGAGCAAGTCTTGATTAATCTGATTCATGTTCAAGAGGGGCTTGTTGGTGGAACCAAGACCATTACACAAGGATTGGGAGAAGAAGACTAGATTCGGACAGTTTGACCTTTTGTTACTCTTTTGGTCATAACTAGAGTTACAGATTGAATTTTGATGTGATTGTAGTTGGTTTGGAAACTAGACTTCCATACCTTTCCAACGGCACATGACATGCCTTCTAATTCATTAAGACGAGAGAGAACCTTCCATTTTAAGTTGGGTCTTACTGCTGCCAGACAGAATGCGAAAACAACGAACTTGTCTTATTTAATTAATTGGGCTATCAAACTTTATTTATTTTGAGAGGAGACAATTTTTTTGGGTTTTAGACTTCTTTATTTTTTTTATTTTAATTTGTTTGGGCTAGTTTTAGCTTGGGTTGATTATTATTTAAATTGGGATTATATGAGACCCATTAGGGAAACTAGGGTTTTGGCTTGGAGTTTAAATACTCTTTAGGAATAATTTTAGAGTAGAATTTTGATGATATTTTTAGCATTGTAGCCGACTTTTGGTTGCTCAATCTTGGTTCTTGATTGAACTTTCAACTCTTCAAAGAATTGACTATTCTTTGTTGTGAATTTATACTTCATTTGCTCATCTCTAGGTGTAGCTGTTGTGATCGAGTTGGTTTATAGTCTTGTTGGCTTGGAGCAAGTCTTCCATTGTAATAAGCTCATTCAAATCTCAACAAACTTGGGTTAGATTGATCTTGGGGTCACGAATACCATTAAATTCCGCTAAGGTTCGCATCATGCATGTTGATTGTCGAGTCATCAACAACATAACGGTAAAGTATAGACATCTCATTCCTAGGTTTGATGACATGTTAGATGAGTTACATGGATCCTATATTTTCTCTAAAATTAACTTGAAAAGTGGGTACCATCAGATTAGGATGAAAGAAGGTGATGAATGGAAAACAACATTTAAGACTAAGCATAGTTTGTATAAATGATTAGTAATGTCGTTTGGACTTACAAATGCACCTAGTATGTTTATTATGCATTTAATGAATCATGTTTTGCGTGCATTTAAAGGTAAGTTTATGGTTATGTATTTTGATAACATTATGATCTATAGCAAGAACTTAATTGAGCATCTTGATCATTTGCATAATATTTTTAATATTGCGCAGTGAGAAATTGTATGCTAATCATAAAAAATATACCTTTTGCATAGAGAAAATTGTGTTTTTTGGCTATGTTGTAACTGCACAAGATATCAAGATGGATGAGGAGAAAATTAAGGTCATCTGGGATTGGCCTACACTAAATCGATAAATGAGGTAAGGATTTTTCATGGGTTAGCTACTTTTTGTAGGCAATTTGTGAAAGATTTCAGTACATTAGCTGCACCCTTAAATGAAGTTGTTAAGAAGTCAAGAGCGACCTTGAACTATCCCACTTATAATAAAGAACTATATGCGCTGGTAAAAACACTTGAGTGACAACATTACTTGTGGCAAAAAACATTTGTAATCCATTTAGATCATGAGTCCTTGAAGCTTTTGAAAGGACATAAGAAGTTAAATAGGAAACATGCAAAATGGGTTGAATTCATTGAATCTTTTCCTTACATAATCAAGTATAAGCAAGACAAAGAAAACATAGCGGCCGATGCACTTTCACTCAGTTATGTTCTTCTAAACACCATGAATACTAAATTGCTAGGCTTTAAATATGTGAAGGAATTATATGCTGATGATTTTGACTTTGCCAAGATTTATAATGCATGTGGACATTTGGCTTTTGATAAGTTTTATTCAATGAATGGTTACTTGTTCAAAGAGAATCAATTGTGTGTTCTTTCTAGTTCTTTGCGTGAATTGCTTGTTCATGAAGCACATAAGGATGGTTTAATGGATCACTTTGAGGTTATGAATTGACCAAATATAAAAAGGGATGTGTAACGAATCATGTGAACAGTGCATTGCTTGTAGAAAGGCAAGATTTAGAGTACAACCGCATGGACTGTATACACCATTGCTTGTGCCTACTAAACCTTGCTTAGATATCTCTATGGATTTGTTTTAGGTTTACCTAGGTCAAAGAAAGGTAGAGACTTTATTTTTGTTGTGGTTGATATGTTTTCTAATATGAATCTTATATCGCAGACTTGTCCTTTAGTGAAGTTGTACGCTTGCATGACGTTCCTAGGATTATAGTTTCAGATCATGATGTTAAGCTTCTTCGTTACTTCTAGAAGACTTCGTGGGGAAAGTTGCGAAGTAAACTCTTATTTTCAACAATTTGTCATTCTCAAATAGATCGACAAACTAAGGTAATTAATAGGACTTTATCCCAAATTTTATGTGTTGTTATTCAAAAGAATCTGAAAAGTTGGGAAGAAAGTTTGCTTTTTGTTGAGTTTGCTTATAATAGAATTGTGCATTCAACCACTGACTTTTTTCCTTTTGAAATTGTTTATGAGTTTAATTTGCTAACTCTTAGGACTTAATTCCTTTACCTTTTGAATAAAGGGTAAGTTCAGATGGTAAAAGAAGGCAAAAATGGTAAGACAACTCCATGAGAGAGTTCAGTTGCAAATAATGAAAAAAGGAATAGACTGTACGTTTCTAAAGTAAATAAGAGGCGTAAACAAATTGTTTTTCAACCCAGTGATTGGATTTCGATGCATATGCGGAAGGAATGATTTCATAACCAAAGAAAATCAAAATTATAGCCTCATGGCAATGGTCCATATTAGGTTTTAGGAAGGGATCAATGACAACGCATACAAAATTGATATTTTAGGTGAGTATGGTGTTAGTCCTACCTTTAATGTTGTTGACCTTACTTTGTTTGACACAAGTTTTTGATTCAAGGTCAAATTCTTTCAAGAAGAGAAAAGATGATTTGGATTTTCCCACAAACACTAGCAAGGACCTATTATATTTTCCAAATAGGCCAATGACTCGGTCCAAGATAAAGGCATTGAAAGAGGCATTGAATGCATTGGTTTTAAAGGTTTCAACCAAGACATATTTTAAGGATTCATTAGAGTATCAAGAGGAGACCTTAGTACATCTTATCTATATACAAGAGGGGCCCAATCCAACCTTATTTGGGCCATGATGTTTCAGCAACAAGGCTGCTAATTTTTCAAATTTTCAGCCAACCTTGTGTTTATGATGTTTCTATATGTTTTGTGGATTCTTAATTAGTTTTGGACTTACTATTATATATGGGAACATTAATAATTTCCTTTAAGTATTAGGATTTATTATTTTTGTTCCTTTCCTTGTTAGGTGAGGTGAGAACTAGGGGTGATCATTTTCGGTTCGGTTTGGTTTTTATAAAAAAAAAAGTAACCAAACCAATATTTTTTTTAAAAAAATCAAAATCGGTTCAAACAGGTCTGGCTAGGTTTTTCCAGTTTGGCTTTGTTTTCTTGGTTTTGGCTCGGTTTTCTCAGTTTTGGCTCGGTTTTTTCCGGTTTTGGCTCAGTTTTTTCGGTTTGGCTCAATTTTGGCTCGGTTTGGCTTGGTTTTTTTTCTAGTTTTTTTCGGTTTGGGTTCGGTTCGGTTTTTTTAGTTTTTTTTTATAAAATCGAAACCAAACCAAACCGGTCGGTTTTTTTAAAATTTTAATCGGTTTAATTGGTTTTTTTTTACGATTCGGTTTTTTCAATTATTTTTTTCTGGTTTCTCGGTTTAATTGGTTTTTTGGTTTTTTTGCTCACCCTTAAAGAGAACACAACAAAGGAAACCAAAGAATCCTACTACAACTTGGAAACAACATGGGCGGGCTACCTTTTCCTTTAGTTTCCAGGATTAATGGGCTACATGGAATGCTATAAATAAGCCTTGAATTAGTTCTGAAATATTTTCTTTCCTTCTTTTCTTCTCACAACAGAACATAAATTTAATATTATGAGCTTTATTTTATTTTGTCAGCTACAATCTAAGGCTTGTTTGAGATTAATTAGTACTTTGTTTTCAGTTATGATCCAAGTCTTGCTTGGATAAGGTTATGATTTAAGGTTTTTGTGTTAGTTTTGTAAATATATCAAATCAGTCAACTAGGGTAGATCAATTAGGGTTAATTTCTAAAGAACTATTTAAACTCATATAAGCTAAATTTCGACAGCCATTGATGAATAATACTTTTGAATTTTTTCAGTTTTAAAGTGTGAAAGAGATTCTTGCGTTCTTCAGTTCTTGAACGAACTAAATTTGACTTATCAAAGATTAACTAGTTTTGTGATGTAATTCTACTTCATTCCAATAATGTTGGTGTTTTGGGGCAGGTTTCCATTGTGTTACACTTTTATCAGACCTATTTTGGCTTTTCGGGATCAAATCTCAATCTTGATTGCGGGTTGCGTGAACACGTGATCATGAGGTTCACATCAATTCCACTTAATTCAATCACATATAAATCATTTTAGCTCGATAAGAGACATATCTAATCTAGTAGTTAGAAACTCGTTACTTCTTTCATTGTAAGTGATATCATTATTAGTATTGACAATAGTTTCAAAGCATAGTAGTCCAACACTACAAGATATTCTATCAAACAACAAAACAAAACCCAAGTCTAATTTATCAATATCGCAAATTAATTAAGGTATATAATTTCAATAAAACTTTATTCAATGAAATCTTATATTATACATAATCGACAACAACCTAATTCATCAATTGTTTTTCTACAAATTTATATCTAATTCAACAAAATCCTAAATTAACCTAAAACACCTTAACCATAACATAATCGACAAAAACCCAAATTCATAAATTATCTCCATAAATAACATAATTTATCTACTCAATTAATGCATTTCATAGCTAATAACATAATTTATACTTGATTCAACAAAATCATAAATTAACATAAAAACCCTAACCATAACATAATCGATAATAACCTAAATGCATCAATTTTCTTTATAAATAATATAATTTATTAACTCAATTGATGTATTTTATAGCTAATGAGCATAATTCATACGTAATTCACTAAAATCTAAATTAACCTAGAAAACTCTAACCTCTAAAATAATCAAAATAAAAAATTAGTACAAAAATATCAATTTTATATAAGAAAAGTGTGTAATATACCTTAATTGATTGGAGTTGCAGATGTTGCATGCAATTCATGAAGCATAGATATTACATACGCTAAACTATGTTTTTTCTTAAATAAGTTTAGAACTTTATTATTTTCTCTTTTATTTTTTCTTGTTGTGCTACTTTGAAAAAAAAACTCATGAGTTTTTTCTTTTTCATTTTAGAATTAATTATGTTATATTAATTACTTTTTATTTGTTTTAACTAATATTCAATTCTGCAATCATAAAAAAAAGTCATTTTTTTTCAATGGCTCCTATATGGGATGTGTTAGTTTAGTTTATGAATATAATTGGGGTGAATTGGACCTAAATCATGCTTATATAATCCCCAATTTGCAGGCATTTTAATCAATCAAATATAATAAAACAGTAGCAAAGACAAACCTTAGATTGAGAGGGGTCAGGAGTTAAAATTTCCTTTCTAAGCTAGATTTATATTAAAAAAAAATTACATAAATTAATGTATACAAGATATTAAAAAAAATAAAAAAGAAACGAAGAAGAAAAAGAAGAATAAGGAGAAGAATGAGATTTGGTTATTCACATAAAATTTACCACTCCTGGGCCATACAAGAAATTAAAAGGTCATCCCAATTTTGGGTCATGCATACCGACACTCCCTTAAAATGTAGTTTATTATTATTATTATTATTATTATTTTACTTTAAAAAACCCACTAAAACAATTCTTTCCCTCCTCCAAACAACATTTAATATCAAAAACCATTTTAAACTCAAACCAAACAAAAAAATTAATTTTCATTTTTTAGATCAAACCTTAAAAATTCAAATCTAAGTAATAATCGGATCCAAAATTTTATATAAATAAACTCATAGGTATAAAATATTTCAGTCTCGTTATTAATAATAATAGGATACTAATAAATAAATAAATAAGGGGATCATTTTGTACTTTGTAACCGCCAAATTTGCATCATTAAAATCTAGTCACTTTATTAGTTTTGACTTTTGATTAAAGGGTGGCAACGTGAGAAAGGATTGGAAATGACATCATGAACACCGTGCTTACTCGGTTTCGAGGACCAAGATTCTTGTCGTTCAACTTGTCTTAATTTCTTCCTCCTCCAATTCACACAATCTACAATCTCCTTTGTTATCTCCTCATATTTAATTTCAAAGGTCTGAAGAAAATCTCATAAATTGCCAGTGTCATTAGAAGGATGTTTAAGAATATGGTACAGTTATTTTTTAAAATATTTTTTATTTTAAAATATATTAAAATAATATTTTTTTTTATTTTTTAAAAATTATTTTTAACATTAACATATCAAAATGATCTAAAAACATAAAAAAAAATATTAATTTGAAGTAAAAAAATAAAATAAAATAATTTTAATTTTTTTTCAAAATCAATTTCAAAACATAATCTCAAACACTAAGATATAACTAGAAAGAGATTTAATTAATTTAATCTGTATGCAAAACTGTGTGTGTATATATATATATATATATATATATATATATATATATGTGTGTGTGTGTGTGTGTGTGTGTGTGTGAAAGTACAATATCAAACACAATCAATCTTTATAAACTACGTCAACCCCACAAAGTATTTTCTTTTCCATTGTGTTGATATTCCTCAAAGTCATTCTAAGACCTTACAACAACCAGGGATGGAAATTCGAATGTTCGTGGTTGAAATCGCGTTTAGTCAGTCATATGATATTATTTTCAGTTCCTTTGCATTTCATAAGCAAAAGAAAATACTACGGAGTCTTGCAGTGAAAATGTTAAAAGACTTGATTCCACCACGGCATGAATAAATTGTATACTCCACTGGCATCAGCAGATAGCAGTACTAGTTGACATTTCAATGTTGGAAAGAAAGCATGATGCATGAAGTGGAAAGGCTGAAGAAAACCCAGAGAGGATATGTTCAATCCCCTGCGAAAAACTGAAACCTTATAATGGACCACAAATTTGACCTTGTATATTGGTGGCAGCCATGTGCAGTGCTAGTAGACTCCCATAAGGGTCAACAAAACCACCAAACAGATGCAGAGTATTCAAGCATGAAATGATTTGAAGAGATGGATCTTTTGAATCAAATGAATATGCAGAAATTCCAAAAAGGAAATAAGGTCACAGAAAAAAAAAAGGAAGCAAATAAGGGGGCGGAAGAAGGTTTCATACACAGATGAGGAAAACTTGTTTGTAATTTCTCATAGTTTCACCAAGCTAGCTAAATCACATTTTAATATCAGAAGGAGAAACTTTTTCCACAAGAAAAAAAAAAAAAGATAAAAAGGAAAAGACTTTGTTTTTGAGGATATTCTTTACCAGTTTCTAATCCACTTCCTGTTACCCCAACATGAAGCACAAGGCACATTCAACAAATCTTGATCACCCAGAAAACTATTGAGCTCCAATAACTCAAAAGGATGCTCTGGATGCACTGGCAGTACAACACAAAATCATAAAAGTTATTGAAGGGCCACAATTAAAATTAGAGGCACAACTGTACATGTTGGGATTTGTTGGTTGTTTCTGTAATCCATTTTTTTCTCAGGACTGGGAAAGATTCATAAGCCCCAGTTTCCAAGAGCTCTAGCTCTGTGCCTTCTTTTGAAAACATCTTGCCTTCGTATTTCCATGAATGGCTTCCTCTCAATAGTTTTCTCTTGTTGTCGATGTTTATGCATAATGGTTGATTCTCCACGTTAAGAGCAGCGAGCTCCTTGAGTGTCTATTGTCGTACGTGCAGCAGCCATGGTATTAAAGCGAGTTTCCTTTTGTAACCTGCGTAAAATGTTTTCTATTTTGAAATCTACCTGGACTTGTTTTTGATTAGTAGAACGGGTTACAGGCATAAATCGCCAAGAAAACTCAAAAGAAATCAACCACAAAAGAGATTTAGAGTAGTGCAAATTAAATGAAAATCCTACGCTAGAACACCAAACCTGCCTAAAAGCCCTAGAAAACAACGGAATTTGGCCTTGATAGGATCAAGCTACTGGCCAAAGGCCACTAGTCTTGTTCAGAACGTCATTTCCCTTCAGAAAACAAAAGGCCAAAGTCTAATTCCACCAAAAAAATCTATTTTGAACAATACCGGTATCATAATTCTACAGTACCACCACAAACAACATTGTTTTTGTTTCTTTTTTTTAAAAAAAAAAACAAAGAAAACAAAAATTTGTTGCAATGTCACGGTCATACAAATTAATTACCCTAGCTTAAGTAAACAAGATAGTATAGAGCAAGCAAGGGGTCAATTCCACGAGGAAGGTTTAGTTCATATTTTTATGCTATACGATATGCAATGGGGGGGATTTGGAGATTATCAAGGCTGTAGCAGAATAAATCAATCAAGCTAAATTAAACAAATCAGCAAACTATCAAGAGAACAAACCCTGGTTTCAAGTAAACATCTACCTATGGAAATCAGAACCGATCATTGAAACGAAACATCAATTTATATTCTGACTCTTTATCTTTTCTTAATATCGGTTAGTTAACAGATCCGTCGTATAACTAACCCTAATCAACAAACATTCACAGTGTATGCACTAGTAATTTAAGAACTAGATAAATTGATTAATCTAGATAACATAATTGTCCGCAGTTCATGTTTGATTTGTTCGAATGTTCTCCCTAAGGTTAATAACGTAGATCCGCTATAATTATTAAATTCAGTTGCTTCACCAGTTTATATACTACAACTCTGGTTTTGATATCAAACTTAGCAATAGTTCATAATAATAACTTAGAGTCTACTCTAGTAATTAAAATAAACAATCATAAGATATAAGCATAGAAAAACAAACATATTCATCATATAAGCTAAAAAGAAAAGGTAAAATAAATCCCATAGTTCTTGAAATCCAAAGGTTTCTGTATCCTTACAACCAAGAAAAAGAGTTTAGTCAGCCTGTCTATTGAACAATTAATAAAAAAGAAAGAAGAATGCATGATTTCAGGTTTGTGAAGGAAAGGGTGTGTTTTTCTTCTTTTATGGTCGTCGCCTCCCTTCCTTTCTCTATTTCTTTTTATTTGATAGGAAACCCTAATTCCTCTTTCCTACAAAATAGTCATTTTCTAAGTAGACAATTTACATTTAAGTATTTCAATAACTATTTTCCTAAAAAAAGAAGAAATAGCCTTGCATAAAATCTTCAAGCTTTGACTTTTGACTTAGAGGAGCTAAATTGCCGAAATAAAGACTTGGATGTTGGTTTGGATGCTTTGAGAAGTACTTTGGACTTGTTTCTTCACAAAACCTGTTTGTTGACAGAATTCATGTGTCATCTAAGAAAACTCATATCTCTCTCATATAAGCTCTTTGTTTATTGACATTTGGTAAACTGATAGGTTTTCGAGTCAGGAATCTAACAAAACTAAGTTTGCATCAAATGGACTTCTCTAGCTCAAGATATTCAAGTCGGAATAGCCGAAGGTCAACACTAGCAGAAAGCGAGACTTGTCTTTGAAGGCTGTGATTTCCATGCTCTTTCTTTTTTTTTATTTTTCTTGCCATATATTTATAGAAAGGTATGGATGTTAGCTTTCTATTTCCACTAGAATCACTTCGTTTCCACTTCTAGAGCTAAAGCTCTGCACAAAACATTGATTGGAGGTCAAATCTGTCAATTATCTTCAATTTACTTCTTTTTTAATCTTACATCCAAAAGTGCCTTCAAAACATAAAACAATGAATATCAAGACATTTTATATATAAAACATAGACAAAATACTAGGTAAATATGGGTAAAACTATCCAATAATATGGTTGCATCAGGATAGTGGCCTTAGAGTACCTGATGACAGATTATTGCATCTTTAGGTACTTTCAACAATAAGTATATGATTTATAAGATTTTCAAAGTTGTTTTGGGAGAAGTTAATAATGGATTTGTATTTGAATTTATTTGAAACATTATTTAAGTTCTTATAATGTAATGAATGGTTTAATTTGTTAGGTCATTCACAAACCAGAATGGACCAATAGATATGTATAGTGATCTTTTGTTGAGTTAGGGTTAATGCATGTAGGAAACTTTTTGTAATATAAATTATTATTGTAATGGATTAAGTTGGAAGTTTTAGGAATATTAGTAAGTCTTTAGTTACTAAATGTATTTTCTTTATTTATTACGTTTCTTTTAATTACATAATGATGCATGATAGTTTAATATAATTACAAATATTCATTTCTATCATATTTAATTTATTAATTATGATGATGTGAATTAGAAGGGTACGATCCAAAAGTAAAGGAAATTCTATTGAAGATTCGACAAAAATATTGTCAATTCACAAAAATAAGTAATGATAAATGCTATTTAATATTCGACAAAAAATTGTATGATTCTTCTTATACAAGTCGACCAATTTAGTTTACAAATTGATCTAGTCGACTATTTGATGGAATGAACAACAAAAATTGTCATTCCTCGATGAAAACAGTCTACCAATTTATCAACCAATAAGAGAAGTTAAGAATTGGTCGACCAATTGGAGAAACCGGTCAACCGAATTGTTGGTCCAAATTATTTTGATCAATCGATAAACTAATAGTTTATGGTCACAATATAAAAAAAATTATCTTGTTTTTGACATTATTGTAAAGGAAATTATGTAGAACTTGTGATACGATCCAGGTTCACAAGGTTCGCATCAACTTACTCTTTTCCTCGGCCCATCACTGTGACCCAAATCAGATCTTACATGTTAATTTTCATTGATATGTCGTCGGTATATTACGGTGATATTTACCGATGGAATTATTTGTCGTTAAATCTATCAGTAAATACCAACAAGAATTTTCTCATGGTATTTACCAAGGGAATTGCAGTGGGGGGGAAAAGGCAAACAATACGATAACGTGTAAGTTTTACTTACTTAGTTATCGACGAAATTAACTCGATGGTAAAATTCATCCATGAATATGCCGATAAAAAACTTTTTTCAGTATATACTGAAGACATTACAAAAGGTATTATAGTGAAATTCAAAAAGGCAAATCGTACGGTGACATGACATTTCTATTGATATAATGGCTGCCAGCATTACCATCAAAATAATTTTCTCGGTCAGTCCATCAATAATATTTAATTTATGACGTGGCTCTCAAATCTCCTCTCCTCCCCCCTATTTCTACTTTTTCCTTATGCAATTTTTTCTGCAACAATTAGTTACCCCCTCCCTCGCAATCTCAACACGATTCAACATCTCACAACAAATTTGGCCACCACAACACTCAATTTGTCAACATCCGTGTTTTGATTCAAATTTTATTAACGATTCTCCACCTTAAGTAAGCAAATCTACCTCTCTTTTTTTATTTGAACACAATTTTAAAATGTTAATTTTTTTTTTCATGTTTTTTTTGTAGTATATGTATTTTGTTTGGGTGTTTACTTGTTTTATATTTTTTTTCTCAAATAAATTTGTTGATATTTATGATTTGTACATGTAAGGGTTTGTTTGAGATTTTGTAAAATTGTATTTGTTTATAAATTGATAAAACTTATGTCAAATTTCTAACTTAGGTGTTTTGGGATGAAATAAATAATGACTTATTTAACGAGTTTGTTTTATATTTTGTCAATTTTATTTCCAAGTTGTAATTTCTAGTAAATGTGTACAAATTTAAATTTATATAGATAATTGATAATGAATTAAGAGAACTATTATAATAGATTGAATAAGTTTGAGCAAAATCAATATTTTTGCAAATTTATTTAGTTAACGTTGTTAGTTAATATATGTTGTCTTCATTATTTTATATAGGTTTAATATAAGTAATGGATGGTTGTTCATGGATGTATCGAGATTCACCTCAATGGTTGTGGAGGATGGATTAATGTAATGAGGTTCAGGGTTTTATTAATTACGCACTATCTAATCCGTGAAATATTAATAGAGGCGGTATTAGATGTCCATTCAAGTGGTGTAAAAATAAAAAAATTTATTGATACAAATGTTGTAACGATGCATCTTCTACAAAAAAAAAAGGTTCATGGAGAAATACTTGTGTTGGTATGCATACGGAGAACCATATGTTCCTCACTTTCATGGTAGAAAGGATGGTTGGGTCAACTTCTAGTGTTTGCCACGTGCATAGAGTTGTAGATGAAAATAGTAATCTTTATAGGAATATGGTTATGGATGCGATGAGAATGAATCAGGGTCATGCCGGTCAATGTCCAATTCTAGATGAAGAGCATAATGTAGACGCGGCCAGGTTTTTTGATCTTTTGAAAGATTCTAACAAACCATTATGTGATGGTTATATAAATCACAGTAAATTATCAGTAGTTGTACAAGTGTTTACCATCAAGTCGGATCAGAGGTTGAGTGAGGCTAGTTATGACAGAATTGTCGTATGGGCAAGAAGCATTTTACCTGAAGAGAACAGGCTGAAAGAGAACTTTTATGTTATTAAGTCCATGATGAAACCCCTAGGTCTAGGATACCAAAAAATTAACATGTGTCCAAACTTTTGCATGATGTACTACCTTAAAAATACAGAGTTAGCCAAGTGTAGTTCATGTGAGCATTCTCGTTATAAACCTAGAACTGGCAGGGGAAGGACTCTTGTCGCACATGATGCGATGGATAGAGTGATGGTGCACCCTTCCAATGGTGAAGCCTGAAAACACTTTAATAGTGTGTATCCTTAGTTTTCAGTTGAATTAAGGAACATGCATCTTGGGTTATGTACAGATGGATTCAATCCATTCGGGTCATTAATTGCTCCTTATTCTTTTTGGCCAATGATACTCACGGTTTACAACTTGCCACTGGGGATGTGTATGAGGCTGAATTTCATGTTTTTATCTACGACCATACTCGGTCTTAATAGTCCGGGTCAAAATATAGATGTTTGTCTTCAACCATTAAGTTATGAGTTGACACAGTTGTGGTGATCTAGGACTTTGACTTATGATGTATAAAGGAAACAAAATTTTCAGATGAAAGTAACTTTAATGTGGACTATCAATGATTTTCCAGCTTATGGAATAGTTTCTGATTGGAGCACGTATGGAAAACTAACATGTCCATATTGTATGGAAAATAATAAGGCATTCATGCTAACAAATAGTGGTAAAGCATCTTCTTTTTTTTACTTCTACCAGCAATTCTTGTCAACAAATCACAAGTATAGAAAGAATAAAAAGGACTTCTTTGTTAAAAGAGTTGAAAGGGATGTTGCACCTCTGTTTCTTTCAAATGAAGAATTATACGACGTGGTTTTGGAGTACAGTAACATTGTGTTTGGTTTTCAATTTGGTAAGAAAACATTTATTAGTTTTTGTTTGACCCATAATTGGATAAAGCGAAGTATTTTCTATAAGCTTCCTTATTAGAAGACCAATATCTCCTACCATAACTTTGATGTCATGCACATAAAAAAAAAATTGAGAACATTTTCAACATGATTATGGACGTGAAAGGGAAGAAAAAAGAACAACATCAAGGCTAGAATGGATATAGCTTTGTTTTGTCACAGTAAAAATATGGAGTTGGTTTATATTAGGTCACAGGTCGTAAAGCCCAAACCCAGCTTCGTCTTAGACCATGCATAGTTACTTGTCTATCAATGGCGTAAAAGTCTGCGTTTTCCTGATGGACATGCCTCGAACATATCAAGGTTGGTTAATTTGGAGGATTGCGGATTGTATGGAATGAAGAGCCATGACCGCCACATGTTTATACAAACACTAATTCCATTAGCTTATTGTGATTTATTGCCAAAGGAAATATGGGATGCACTTGTCACACCCGGACATCGTGGCGACCATTTAAGAAAAATTATATCGCATTGAAAAAGAATATATATCTGGCATCTTGTTGTTTTAGGGGAAAATATCTTGTTTCAAGGAGTCGCCACCTAGTATTATGGTCACTAGGAACCCTAATTGGTTAACAAAGATTTCATGGTACGGGACTGGTTACTCGAAAGGAAAGATATTATCACCCCTTAAGCGTCTTACCTAAGGCAAGCTGCATTGCTGATTTTGTCTAAAATTGCTAAAGGTTTGTTTGTGTTTTGTTCTTATGGTCATACTATAATATTCACTTTGCTTGTAAACCTATGAATATTTCCAACTCTAGCATTGGTAAATATTGCGTAATCCATAAAATACGGTATTCTTGACTCTGGTGCCACTGAATAAACCCATAAAAAATCTGGATAAAAAAAATTATTTTTTATTATGTTTTTTTTATTTTGGGTGAGTCTGACCCAGCCTACATGGCTGGGTAGACCCAACCTCCTCGGTCAGGTCACTGGCCTACCTAGTTGTGTATCACGCACGCCTGCTACAGAAACAAGTGAATTATAATTCACCTGATACAGTAGCAAGTGAAGTATAACTCACAACTACGTGAATTATAATGCAGGAGGGGAAGCGACTCACTAACGATGGCTGGAGCCGTGGCCGGAAGAGAAAAGAGGAAGCTGACCATGGTGGAGCAGGATCTTCTCCCGATCAAAGAACTAGTGGATGCTGGCCGGAAGAGCACGGTGGGGAGAGATGAGTGCCTGTTAGAACTTGTAGTGTGCTAGACTTGCTGGAGTCGCTAGAGCTCTTCCACTGCTGCTGGATTAAGCTCTTCCACGACTCCTGGTGCGAAATAGAGCTTCTAAATGTTGCTTCAATGAAGGCTGGGAGAGTGTGTGGTTGCTATGTTGTTGCTGCTCACAGTGTTGTCGCTATCATTCATGGCTGGAACAGGAGATCATGATGGGGCTGCATGCTAGTTAGTTGTTGTCACGAGAGGAGAAGAGAGACAGAGTAGCATCGGCCGAGATATAGGGAAATCGGTCATAGTGGAAAGGAACTTCTCATAACTAGGTTGAGGGTGTGCCATTTACTAGGGTGTGCCGCTGCAATGGAGTGGTCATCCTGCCTACGCCAAAGATGATGCTGCTACTATGGTTGGTGCATACTCCCAGTGGTTGAGGCTTTGGTTGGCGGGTAGGGAAGGAAGTGAGGCTAAAGAAGGTGGTGAAGAGAAAACAGAGAACATGTTGAGGGGGGCAGCTAGTTCAAGAGAGAGAGACCAAAGGGTATTCTTTTAAAAGTAGGAGGGAGGGAGTGGTTCTTGAGGCCGGGGAAGAAGAAAAAAACTGAGGGGAGGGGGGCGTTTAATGGCTGGTTTGAGATCAGGGAAGAAGAGAGGCAAAAGCTTGGGGGGAGGGGGCAGCGGCGGCTAGTCTAGGATTCGGCTGCGCCCCCTCTTTTTTTTTTGTAAATGTCTTTTTTTTTTGTAGGGTTTTTGGTAATGGCATTCTCCTGAGGTTTCCTCTACCTCCTCTTCTGCATACACTGAAATCTGTATTTATAGTGCAAGAGTCCCATCGCTTGCAAGAAATAAAGTCTCAATCAAACTCATTCTCTTTTTTGAAGTTCGAATTAGAATCGAATTCGAAATCAGACAACTATCATTATCTTAAAGGTAAGGATTATCTTGAAGATAAAGATAGAATGACAAAAGCACATTGTAGTCCCTAGTTTCCGTGCAAGCTGACAAATCACATTTTTCATCAAAAATAAATCTCTGATCTTTTAATTTTACATTTTAAACCCTGTAAAATTTAATTAAAAACCAATGGGCCAAAATTGGGTTACAACGGCACTCATGGAGATCAATCATTTCTTTAGAGATATATGCTCCAACAAGTTATAGACACAACATATGGAGAGGCTTGTAACAAATATCATTCAGACAATATGCAAACTTGAGATGATATTCCCTCCGTTGTTTTTTAACTTGATAAAGCATCTACCCATACATTTATCATTTAAGGTAAAAGTTGGAGGCCAAGACCAATATAGATGGATGTATCCAATTGAGAGGTTAGAGATTACACATGAAATGTAATTAAAATTTTATTGTCTTTTTTTTTTTCATAATTCAAAACATTTGTTTGATTCCATGTAAGTACTTGTTCAACCTTAACAGAAAAGTTAAAAATAAGGCGCATGTTGAGGCTTCGATATATGAGGCCTATATTTTGGTCACTAGGAACCCTAACTGGTCTCAAAGATCAGGTACGGGGACTGGTTGCGTAAAGGGAAGGTATTAGCACCCCAAATACGCCCTACCTAAGGTAAGCTGCATTGTTTTATTGCCTGATAAAATCTAAGGTGTTGTCGTGTTTTCTAGTTGTTGGTTCGTCTATGGTTTAAGAAAAGTCCTCCTCGGTTAGGAGATCCTTATCTTATCAGGTAATTCTAACGTCAACAAAAGAATATTAATATTCCGGAATACGTCTTACGTATAAGGTCGTAACCCCAGATATTAAAACAAAACAAAATAATTTTTTTTTTGAAATTTTTGAAATATTGGCCCAGTTCTCGTAACTTTAATAAATTGGTTATTAAAGCCAAAATGCATGCTAATACATATTTTTGAATTTTTATTTTTTGTATATATATATAAATGGAAATATAATATGATTTATTTTTGAGAGACTTGGCCGTATGCATGAAAACATTTTTTTATTTTATTTTTGATGAAAACTAAGTATTTAATACCGGATTTGTATCTTTACAGTATAAAAATACAAACCAATATTGATCAAAATGCAGTAAAATATTTTCAAAAAATCACAAATTTTAAAAAAAAGAATTTTTTTGATTTTTTTTTGGGCTGGGCCCAACTCGGCCCATGTGGCTGGGCTGGGCCTAGCCAGCCTGCGTGGCTGGGCTGGGCTGGGCCTAACCAGCCTAGCCATGGTCACTGGCCCATGCCAGTGACCAGCCTTCCTTTTCCATGCACGCGTAATACTTTACGCGTGCATGAACAGTGCGAAAGGTAATTAAATTACCTTCGCACTGTTCATCATCTTGCTTACCATGCGAGAATAGAAAAAATGAGAAAAAACAGAGTGTTGCAGCGTTGGTTTCTTTACGTTTTCTTTTTTTCTTTTACATACTAACAAGCATCATCTTATTATGCAGGAAATGAGATGGACATCGAACGTACCTGGTTTTGAAAAGACGAAGATGACAGTGGCGCTGTGTTATCTGCTTCCTATGTCCTCTGCTTCCGTTCGGTTTGCCTCCTCTACTCTCTTTTTCTCCCCTCTCTGTCTCGTCTTTCTCCTTTCTGTTCCCTCTCCTTTATGTTTTTCCCCCCTGTTTTCTCCTCAATGTCACTTCTCCTCTCTATCTGCTCTCCCCCTCTGGGTTCGGTTTTTCTTTTAGCTTTTATAGCCGGAGGATGAGAATGTTTTTGGTAAGCCGGCGTGCATCACGGTGGTGAGGGTTGTCAGCCGTGATACGCTCCCTTCTTGATTTGGAAACGGCTCCATTATCGCTGCCAACGTCTCCTTCCTTAATTATCAAAGAACACCAGCTGTTGCAGACGATGACATGGTGAAACGACGCCGCTTGGTTTCTTTTGATCTAGCCATTGAATTTCTTGCAGCTTTGTAATCAAATCCTTGCCGAAATTGTAATTGTGTCCCTTAATTTTAGCGCCTTTTCTGGTTTGGTCCTTGGTTTCGGATTGTCTCAATTAAGTCTCTAATTGGCCATAAACTTCAATAATTATGCAATTAAGTCCCTGATTTAACCAAATCAACTTTTCAAAATTATAATTGGACCTCAAAACTTTAATTTCTTCTAATAAAAGCCTAAATTGACTTAAGAAATCAATTTTCTTGCAATCAAACCCTACATAAATTCAATTAAACCTTGGATAAAATTTTATTGAGTCCATAAACATCTGATTTTGGACTTTTCTTCTTCAAATTGAATTTTCCTTATCAACATGGCTCTCACTGTCAAATTTCAACCTTTTGCATTTTGAATCTCCTCAATCAATTTTGGCATTTTTTTAGCATTCCAGCATCCTTTTCTCGCTCCTATTTTTTTGGATTTTTTTATTCATTCTGAATTTTTTTTTATGTGTATATTTTTTCATTTTTTGTGGGGAACCCAAAAATGGGTAACAACAACACTGATGGAAATACTGATGATTTGTTCATTACACACGGGTATACCGATGGGCTGTGTCCATCGGTATATTCAAGTGGCAATGAGAACTGTTCACCTTCTAATTGGCACTGTTTATGGTGTTCATTATACACAGGTATACCAATGGACACAATTTGTCAGTATATTCCAGAGGCGATGGGAATTGTTCCCCTTCACCCTGGCACTATTCACGGTGTTCATTACATACGGGTATACCGCCGGAATGTTTCCATCGATATATTCTAGAGACTATGGAAATAGTTTCCCTTCACCCTAGTATTGTTGTTGGCATTCATTACACGCGGGTATATCGATAAGATATTTTTGTTGGTATACCCGTGGCACTGGGATTTTCAACACACTGACAATTAATGCTTTTATTGACTAAAGTACATGTTTTTATAGGTTTCCTAACGAAATCACCAATGGAATGGGATTTCTAACACGATGACAATTAATGCTCTTATTGACTAATGTACATGTTTTTACAGGTTTTCCAACGGAATCACCAACATAATGGGATTTTCAACACGCTGACAATTTATGCGTTTTTGAATGTTAACTATTTACTCTTTTACCGGCAGAATAACCAACAAAATTGAAAAAACTAGAGGGGTTTTTGAAATATTTAGTGCGAATTGAAAATTTCAATTTGACTTGATTGACGGAATCACCGTCTAAACATTTAAAAATAATAATATTTAATGATCCGTTAGAAATTCCAACTGTAAAACCTAATATAAAAGCTTCACGAGCATAACAGACATGGCTTCATTTTCTTCTCTTTTTTTTTTCTTTTATCTCCTGTACATCTTCTTCTCTCTTGTTCACTCTTCTCTTCTCTTCTCAACTTTCTCTCAACAGATAAAATCAAAGTAGATCTTCTCTTAACATAATCAACATGGTATGTTGTTTTTCTTTTTTCTTCTTGGGTTTTTTTAACAATGTCTTTTCAATTTTTTAGTTCTTTTTAGTTCAACTCTTAAATTGAGCATGCCATTAAGGTAAGAATTTTTCATTCCTTATCCATTTGTTTATTTTGTGTTTATTTTTGCATTAGTTTTACATCTTTTTTTTTGTTCAATTATTTGTTCTTAATAATTTTATGAATTAACAGTTGTATGAATTTTAATTGTTATTGAAATAATTTTTGCATTATTTTGTGGATTTTTTGTTATTTTGTTGTTCAATTACAATTAAATGTGTAGGATTAATTTTAATTATTATTTTGTATTTATTCCATTTAGAATATTTTTTTGTAAATTTAGGATCAAAAGTATTACAACTTGGAAATAATTATGTTAAATTGTAGTTATTGAAGTATTTTTTTTCATTATTTTGTTGAATTTTAGTTATTTTCTTTTTTTAATTTTCTTTTTAATTTCTAATTAAATGTGTAGGATTAATTTTAATTATTATATTGTATTATATCCATTTAAAATCAATTCTTGTCAATTTACGATTAAAAATATTATCATGTAGAAAATGAGATATTTCCATGAAATTAAATTATTCAAAATTATTAGTAGAAATTGAATAAAATCAACTAGTTTGTGGCATAAATGTTATCTATTTATAGGATTAAAAATTTTGGGTAGCTTTCTATATAGGGGAAGTGTTGCTGAATTTTTTTTAAAATAGAAATTTTTATTTTTTTCACAAATTTATGTAGATACCTAGGGGAAAGTCTATTGCACGTCATAAGGACATGATCACTGCTAGTTCTTCCAGCAATGATGCTAACAACCACAAGTCATTAGGTGCCAACCAAGAAGAGGCACCTAAGGCACAGGCATCGACTCACGATGTAGCCTCGTCAAGTGTAATGCCATAACGTCAATGGGAGTCCCTTCACAGCGGGATCCATTTACGTACAAGTACGAGGCCCAGTGGAAGGACGACCTTTCAATGTAAGTTTGTTTTTCTTTCACAACAACATGTTTAATAATTTCTGAAAAAAATAATATTTCATGAAATTTATTAAATTTCAAGTTTACAAATATTGAGGCTGCGAAAACAATAACATTGGCATTTAAATCATCGATGGAATCTTCCACTATTCCAAGCATGTTATTAAGCATATAATCTTCTTATTCTTACATAAGGTATAACACATCTAGGACATCATCATCATCACTCACCTATGCTGGAAGGTTGTAGCTCATCAAAGCAGTGATATTCTCTATTCAAGTTTATTGGACCACTCTTTTCATCCTCCCAAGCTCTACAATCAGGAAGCTGGAAAGCATACTTGTTACCTTCTTTTGGAAAGGCACATCCCTCAACACCATAGGAACCAAGGTAGCTTAGGCGTCAATATGTTATCCCAAAAAAGAAGGGGGACTAAGGATAAAGTGTTTGAACACATAGAATAGGGCTACCATTTTGAAACACATATGACATTTGCTGACTGACCAGCAATCAATCTGGTCTGCATTGGTCCATACCAACCTGCTTAGAGGGCGTTCCTTCTGGCACATAAACATGCACTCCAACCCCTCCTAATCCTAGAGGAAGATCCTGCAAAGTAGAGAGTGGTGGAAAGGGTAGATGGTCTTGTGTATTAGGAATGGTCAAGCAGCATCCTTGTGGTTTGACTACTGGCTGCTAGATGGAAGAAGATTTAGTGACCTCCTGCCATATAGAATCCTC
Source organism: Populus simonii (assembly GCA_007827005.2). Lineage (NCBI taxonomy): Eukaryota > Viridiplantae > Streptophyta > Magnoliopsida > Malpighiales > Salicaceae > Populus > Populus simonii. The sequence continues at coordinate 9,734,987 of CM017470.2, read as the reverse complement.
TCCTCTGCAAGACTGTCATGGAATGCAAAAGTATCTAACATCATTAAAGGGGATAGATGGAATTTTCCAATAAGCTATCAAAACATCTAAGCCATTTGGAATTCTACAACTTCTCTGCCAAGAACAAACATGAATGATCACCTGGTTTGGAAAGGGAATAATACAGGGAAGTTTACTATTGACTCGGCTTGGGATATGATCAAGGAATCTAGACCTCCCCCCTCAACTCCCTTCAACACCTGTTATGGTTTTCAGCCCATTCCACATGAATCCTTTATACTTTGATTAGCCTATCAGTTTAAGATGTAGACGTTAGACAAGTTGCATCCCATGACTATCTTTTCTTCCAATGCCACTACACCAGCTTAGTTTAGGAATCCATCATAAGGCTCTCCAAAATTCAATGGCTCAGAATGCAGTGGAATCTCCTTCTCCAATGGGCAGCCTCAAACTACAGGAAGATGAAGAATATTCTGCACATCATAGCTCAGCTAAGTCTGTCCACCATAATATACTACATTTGGTTTGAAAGGAACAATAGAATATTCACCAGCACCCTCCACCCTCCTCAGCATACCAGTGCAGAGATCATTAAGTACATTAGGTCTCATTTGCCAAACATCGGCAGAAAGAACCTTATCTCAGATGTTATATGTGAAATATGGTACATGCACCCTTAATGCTATGGCTAGTGTCCCTAGGCTCTGTTAGCAAATGCCTTTTCTTTTTGTATAAGACAATCATGTCAATGATCAAGGCATGTGACCTGATCAAGTCAGCTAGCCATTTGTTTTTTATTTTCCCAGGCTTGTTCTAGTGTGCACTTAGATTTTTCTCCTCCTGCTTTGGGCTTGGGTGTGTAGCCCGATCCAGGCAACAAGGGTTTTCTTAGTTAGCAAGCCCCTTTTCTTTTTTTGGAATAGCCCCTATTTTTACATATTCCCCTTTTTTATAATACAATTTTAACCTTTACAACAACAACAAAAAACTAAGATTTCATAACAAATTACAATTTATTTAAAATATCCAAAATCAACTTCTTGAATTATTTTAAAAATTTATAATTCAATTTCCCAACCAATTTAAACATCATTTGAGATTTTATCCTAACATCCATAACTTATTCTTCCAATATAAACATTTTCCATACCAAAATATTAAAACACAACATATCATCCAATTCGATAATTTTTCTCATGCAACCTAAATAGATTTCTTAGCTTTCATACATGTTGTTTAAACACCACAAACAAAATTTTACCTTAATAACATCTTAAGCTTTTATATAAATTCATATACATTCATTAAACCACATATCTCTTTCTTTCTTTTTTCCATCTACATATTTTAATATTAAAGGTTTCAACTTCCTTCCTATACTTTCCAACATGTTATAACTTACCAATATATATTTAAATAATAATATCTTTTCCAATCACTAATTCTAAGGCATTTACAATAGTTCAAGCACATCTTATTTTACAACATACACAACCTTTGATCTTCCGCGTCCCATTTATTAGTCACTTTTAAATTTTAATTTCCTACACTTACATTCAATCCAATCCCAAATTGTAAATAATACATGAACACCAATAATAATACAATTTAAACTATTAACTAAATCAATTACTTAATAAATCTCAACCAAACTTTCATAATCTACTACAAATATTTATAATTCACATTTCATGCATCATTTCTTAAGTGTCAAACACATTTTATACCCTAATTAGCAATTGTACCCACAATTTAAACACTTCCATCCATTTTCATAACATGAAAAACCATGTTTCGTACACTTATCTATAGCGTAACTTACATGGTTAAGCTAAAAACGCATCCCACATCACTTTCCTATAACATAACTTACATGGTTAACCTAAATACTTATCCCACATCACATTTCTCACACATGTACTTTAATTGAACATACAATTACACAAAATTCCATTCAATTTCTCTAGATCTCCAATCATCCATCATGCATCACAACATGCCAATATTCATTAAGTTAAGAATTCTTATTCAATTATAATTTATAAAGCCTTCACATTAACCAATACAGACCTAATAAAACAAAAACACAAATTCCAAATCAACAACTTCCCCCCCTAACACACATACTACATTAATTTCACACATTCAACTGTAAGTTTTTTCAAAATAAAGTTTTCTCATAACAACACTTCACAGAACATACATTATCACAAGAATCTAATTAAATTTCCTTACCAATTTTTCCACGTTTCTCCTTAAACACACACACACACATATATATATATACATAAAGTTCACATACAAAAAACTTATTCCACATCTAATTTCTCACACAAACACATCCATTCCTCGTACAATTTCCAACAAAATTCAACAAGCTTTCTCATTCCTCATCCATTCCTCATGGCCAGCCATAGCATTAATAGCCACCTGTGGATTTTTATCAAACTTCTCTCCCAATTCTACTCTATCTAACATATAATTTGTGCCTCTTAAATAATTCACAACTAATTTCCTAATTTCCCCAAATACTATTCAAGAACCCTAGAAAGATAATTTAGGTATTTGTTTTCCATTCATTTGATTAAACACTAAAACAATTGTAATAGCTAATTGAAAAGCAACTTATCAACCCATTTAAACTCCATTTCCAAGGTTTCTTTACAAACTTCCTTCTATTTTTTCTTCCTCTTTCAATTTCATGCTTCGCTCTTCTCCTTTTCTAACCTTTCTCTACTGTTAAACTCATCTGTGTGTGTGTGAGTGAGTTTACTTCTTTTCCTAGTAAATCATTCATAACCACTCACAAGCTCTCATATTTGAATTAAAAAAAACCAAAAATTTTGGAAGAAAAGCATGACAAAATTCTCTTCTTTCATGGATGCTTGTGTTCGTCAAGGTTTCTAAACTAATTCATTAGGGACTTTCACCCTTAATCACAATAAAATTTCCCTCTTATTTTCATCACTTTCAGTCAAAATTTGTGCGATTGTACGCGGGATTTACACTGTTAGTTAGCATTATTCATGCATAAAATCATACATTAGTTTATTTAGAATTCCACTATATTTTTATTATCATTATTTTCTTAAATAATTTCATCCAATTCACAAATTTTTTCCTTTAAATAATTATTTTACCTAATTGGAGAATTTACTCAATTTATGATTGGACTGTTGTTTCGCGTATCGATTTATTTCTCTACTCCATCCAGGATCTAAATAAATTCATTGGGGATTTTCCATTCCATTCTTAATATTTTTTCTAATTTATCATTTTTCAATTGCGGATTACCATATTTTACATTGATTTACCAATTTTTTGATCGAGAATTTACATGCATCATCAAAATTAACAACAAAACCAAATAAAAAAATAAATACTCATTCTAGTTCTATGATTATGAAGAATTTCACTTCAAATATTGTGTAAATGAATCCTAATTCATTTATTGTTAAATTTGAATTTAATTCAAACAAGATAAAATTACCTTACTAAGCATATTAGTTTGGATCAAGAAAAATTAGTTTATTTTCAAATAGGAAAACCTAGCTAATAACACTGTTGCATGTTTAAACTACTTCTTTGGTATTAAGTTAATAAGAAATATATGTAGAAAAGAAGGGCCAAACTGGAAAATAAATAATAGCCCATAGTTACTTTGCTGTTAAGATTTTAAAATATATATTTTTTAATTATGATTAACATACATTCATCTAAAAATTATCCCAAAATTTCACTCTTTGCATTCAACAAACACTTTCTTATCATGTAAATGATTGTTGATTCATTCATTCTCAAATTTGAGTTTACTCTGAAGATCCATAAGACTATTATGCTGCTCTATATAATGCTACCAGCCTCACTAATTATATACCATATTTTCTATTTAACTTTTATTCATATCTTCTCACTTAAATTTGGCGTTTGGTTGGTGGGTTTGGTCTTTAGAAAATTAAAAGAACATCTGCAGTCTGTCCTACGGCATTGAGAAGTGTCTCGGTATCAAATGGTTTCACATAAATAGCATCAACAATTGTGAGGGTTTGGTTTGCCATGCTAAAAAAGAGCATTGAGTGTGTCATTGATTATGCTAGGGATGAGTAAAAAAATAAAAAAGCTGATTAAATTGAGAAAATAAAAAAAAATAACTGAAAAATCTGAATCGTGAAAAAAACCAATTAAACCGATTAAAATTTTAAAAAAACCGACTGGTTCGGTTTGGTTTCGGTTTTATAAGCCTAAAACCGAACCCAAACAAAAAAACCGGAAAAAAACCGAGTCAAACTGGTTTGAACCGGTTTTTGTCCTAAAAAACCAACCGAACCGAAATCGGTCGGTTTGAACCGGTTTTAGTTCGGTTTTTGTTTTTTTAAAAGAAATTCAGTATAATTATTTTTTTAATAAAAACCAAACCAAAACAAAAATAATTACTCCTGAATTATGCAATAAAGGCAAGTCTTTCCTGGCTTTACCTTCATCTGCCAAGCTCCATATACACAGGAAGAGAGAGAGAGAGAGAGATAAGGAGCACCAAGTTTGGGGAAAATATCAATTTCTTTTCTTTTCTTTTTCTTTATAAAACCCTTCCTTCCTCCTCATTGTTATAAATTATAAACAATGGCTACAGCGACAAATCAAAGCATACTGAGTCTCAAACAATAAATTCGATAAAGCTCTCCTTCTTAATTCAATTTAAATTCAAATTCAAGCCAAAACCAATGACATAAAACTTTGAAATCAGTATTTAACACAATTTCATTCGTAATCATTAAACCACAAATTTCTCATTAAAAAAATACCAAAATACACACCAAAATATTCTAAACAAAACCCAATTTCAGTGACAAGTTTTTTTTTTCCAAGTTTAGATTAAGAATAAAATAGGAAGACCAATTGATTAACACTAAGATTTTTTATTTACCTGAATTAGAGTCATCACTCCGTCTTTCTCTGACTTTCTTTGATCTGTAAGCCCATTTAAGAATGTTTAATGTCGGTTTTTACTAAAAATAATTGACTTGATATAAGATTGAAGATAAATCAATATGTTTTTTTTATTATTATTATTAATGTGGGTGTCCTAGTGAGCTTGTGTGTACCTCGACGTATCTCACGGGCCCTGAAGTTAACGATTATATAAACCTCTTGTGGCTATCATATTAGCAACCATAAGACTCGAATCTGAGACTAAAAGAAAAATAAATCTTTTAATCTTAAATTTTTACCACTTGATCATTTACTAGATAGTTAAATTAAGCATGTTGTGATGACATTAGCTACACCACAACTTACAAAGAATGTGTTGTCCTTGACAGACAAATACAATAACTTGGAAAAGGCTCTCATCTCTCCAAAACCAATTCTCATTTTGCAGCCAAATTTACATACAAACAGCCAAGCTGATGTTCAGGCACGTTTTCATCTTTTTCAATTTTAATAAACAGTTCAATGATTCAAATGCTCCTCGGAGTGGATTTTCTATGTTTTACATTCAAGTATATTTTTGTATTTATACTCAGACATTTTTCTAATTATGGGTTAGTTTAGGAATAATTATGTAATTTAATATGTAAAAAAATTATTAACAGTTGCATTTGTCAGCACGTGGACAATTCTCTTGCCCTTAAGACAACTTGCACGGGGTTGCCTAATGGTTTAACGCCGCCTTACATTTAGTTTTTTTAATCGTCTTGGCGTTGCTTTCTCGGGGAGGTGGCACTTGCAGCTAAAGGCCTCTAGGTTAGGTTTGGTATTAATGGTCTTTTTTTTCTTTCCTCTCTTCTCCCTTAAAATTCATACTTGGCATTTAAAATTTCATGGTATTCCTTTTAGTTGGAAATATTTGAGTATCAGCCCTCACTATTTTGATTTTTAATTTTTGTCATTGACTCTTTTGTAAGTTTTTTATTTGTTTTCAATTTCATCTTTCAATTTAAATTTTTTATTTTTTTATTTTTCCAAATTTGATCCCAATTTTTTTCTTTGTTTTTTTCTTGTCTCTTTTGTAAATTTTTAATTGTTTTCAATTTCATTATTTAATTAAAATTCTTAATTTGTTATTTAAAAAAAATTATCCTCATTTATTTGATGGTTTCTTCATTTAGTTCTTTTGTGGAATTAATTTTCTTTTCAATTTAGCCCTTTAATCCAAAATTATCCATCCTTTATTTTTTTTTCCTTCAAATTTGATCCTCGTTATTTTAATTGCTACTTTTTTCTTTTGAATCCTTTTCTTTTGATTTTTTTTTCAATTCATCATTTGACATTTTATTTATTAAAATTCAGGTTTTATAATTTTTTCAGGTTTGGTGCTTCCGATCAAATGACTTGAGTCACAAGTTTTATAAGCTAACACAACAAGTTCATGTTTTTTTTTCACTTATTTTATTTTTTCGATCTTATTACTCTATGTTGATTTTAAAGAAAAAATAGGATTCCTGGCTTTCTTTGTTTTATTTTTTATAAGATTATCTCGATCTCATAGTCTAGCACGTGTCTTTTGAGGGTTAACTCAGGTGAACTCATGTTTTTTTTTCAGTTTTTAATTACTATTTTTTATTTTGGATCTTTTTATGTGATTTATTTTTTTATATATATATAAAAAATTATCCTTCAATATTTACTTCAATATTTGATTTGTTGAGAATTAACCTTCATAGTTTTTTTTATATGTGGTGATTTCGATCAAATAGTCTATGGACAAGGGTTGACATCAATTTTTTTACTTATGTTTTTTTTATCTCATTATTCGATATTGGTTTTATTAAAAATTAGGTTTCGTGATTATTTTTTCTATCAGGTTATTCCTATCTCATAATCTGACATGTGAGTTTAGCGAGTTGATTTGGGCAGGTTCGGGTTTTTTTTGCTTATAATTGTTATTTTTTTATCTTTCTATATGATTGATTTTTTTTAATTTTATCTTTTAATATTTGATTAGTTAAAAATTAGTCTGAGATTTTTCTATATTTATTATTTTTGGTCAAATGACTCGGTTGACATAATTGTTTTTAGCTTATTTTTTTATAGTTTTATCATTTAATATTGATTTTTTTACTCAACCTTGATTGTTTTTCTTTTTTAAAAATGCATTACATGGACTGAATATCAATTTATTTATTTATTTTGCTGAGATTCATGGGATAAAGCCACCGTTTTGACTCTCTTTGTTTCAATCTCTATCAACATACATATATTACTCCACACATGAATTAATTTCAAGCAAACTAATTAACATATATCAACTACCCTTATATGAAACCTAATTTTCAATAAATTTATTACAAAGAAAAAGACCTTCAATATTATAAAATAAATAGGAAAAGATAAAGAAAATTTACTTAAAAGAGGAGTTATATGATCATTTTGTAAGTTAAGGTTTTGCAGAAATTTTGCAATGAAATAAATGATTTTATAGAATACAAAATGAAAAAAGCTTTTATACCTGGAATATGTAAAAGAAAGACAACTTAGGTGCAAGAGAGAGTTGCATGGAAAAAAGTCTAAAACAATATAATAATTGTAAAAAAATATCACGAGTTCAAAAAAAACTATACAAACACTATTTTTACAGTGAATGTCCATATATATATATATATATATATATATATATAAACATAGTAAACACCCAATACAAACATAAAAACAAGCTTTCATTGTGACGAGAAAAAAAAAAATACTTAACCCTAATAGGTCATCATGCAAGGGGATTTTTGTATTCTAGAAATCAGAACCACTAAAAAAAATACCCTTCTTTCTTACAGAACATTAACCTTTTATTACCTTAACCTCAACAAAAATATAAATAACAGGATCTTCTATTTTCCTCTCTACTCGGATTTCTTCCTCAACACCCCCATTCCACACCACCCCCACAATACCCCCTTAATTTTGAATTCGCCGTTTCATCTCCTCTTTTACAATTAACTGAAGTGATCAGGTACTTAACAATTTAAATCAAGCACAGCCCATCTGATAAAAAAACAAACCTTTATGTGTTTTTGTCATTGAATCAATGCACATGCAATGGAACTCTGTTAGATTTTGTATAATTCAGTTGAATCAAGCCTCTAACACTGCGAATTACCTCTTATCTTGCTTTGATTCTCTGTTTTTAATCATGGTTGGTATAGAAATGAGGGAATTCAATTGTTTACAATGGATTCTTGAAAGATTGTTACTTTCTGGTCCATGGTGGGTGAATTTTGAATTGTAATCCTTTTTGGGTTGTAGTGTTCTATTTGTTGGTTGTGTTTGGTTGCTGAGAAAGATGAGAATTTGAAAATATTTTGAGCTTTTGTATTGGATGGATTGTTTATTAGCTAAATTGTCGTTTAAGATTGTTGCATAAAATTTTGTTGAAGTTGATAACCTTCATTTTTTTTTGTTTTTTAAAGATAAATTGGATTAATGGAACGTATAGGGTTTTGGTGGATTCGTTTTGTAGTTTCAATTCTGATTAGAAAACTAATGATGGTGAATTGATGAACTATGATCTAGTTTTAAAAGGGTTTGTGCTGATCTTGATTTTGAGAAGGGTAAGCTTAGATTTTGCTCGATTTGTTTCATTTAGATTTCTGGTTCCTGGGGTTGAGGCTTGATAATGAATCTGTTGTCTGGTTTTATATTTTTTTCGAGCAGGAATGTAGTTGGATTGGCTGTGTCATCAGATAGTGAATTTGAATTTTTTTTAAAGACTTGGATTGGGAATAATGGAGGCTAACATATGTGACATCAATCACTTGGATGCTGATGTCCTTTTGCCTCCTCGAAAGCGCCTGCTTGCTGGATTCAAGAAACAGAGTTCTGATGGTGATGGTGCTTCGCTTCTTCCTGTAGGTGGTTCCTCTTCATCTTCAGCATCTCCTGCTTCTCCATCTCCCCAGTCTCCTCCTTCCCCGACACCTTGTTCTCCTTCTTCAAGTGAATTTCAGGCACGTCTTAACAAGCTGTTGAGTTCCCATTTTAATAATAGTCATAACCTTTCACCTGAGCAGATTGTGGAGGCCTCAAAATCAGCAGCTGAGGCTGCTGTTAAGGCTGCAGAGGCTGCAAGAGCAGCGGCTCAGGAGAAGGAAATTAGTGCAGCAAAAGCTGTGACAGCTGCCAAGAGTGCTTTAGCTTTAGTTGCATCATTTCCTGAAGAGGCAGCTAGCAAGGATAAATACCTGAGAAAGAATAAGTTGAAGAAGCATGTCCAAGTTCAGCTCTTGTACAAAAAACACCAACCAGTTGAGAATTATAGGGATGATGAAGAATTAGCTCGTAAGTTGCATCGCGTTATGAACAGCTCGCCAAGAATTTCGAAGAATTCTTCCAGTTCTGACTTGAAGGGTGGTCATAGAAATAAGAAGCCTAAAAGCTCAACAAGTTCGGAAAGAACTAAGGTTTCAAATGGAAGTATAATTTTCGGAGAAAACCCACCTTTTTGCAATGGGCATGCCATAGCTGGTGAGTTGGATTCTGATGATTCTATCCAGGAGGCACCCATAAGAATACCTGATGAAAAGGCACTGAAATATGAAAAAGCTGGCCAATTAGACATGGATAATGGGGAAGCAGAGTCAAGTCACTCGAAGGAGAAAAACTGGGGGGATTCAGGTTCGCCTACTAAAAAGAGGGGAAGACTGAAACTGAAGAAGTTGCCATTAAGCGTTTGTAATTCTAAGGATCAATCAAACCCCAAGGAAGATAGTCTTCCTAGAAGCCTCCCATTGACTGATAAGAACACGGGTAATCCTGCTACTACTCGTGGTAAGCCTTTGTTTCCAATGGAGCCTTCTACTGGTACTCTAATGCAAATTGAACCTCCACCACTGTGGAAATGCCAGGAGTTCAAAGCACCTGCATGTGTCAAACAGAATAAAGTCGTGCAGTCGTAATCCTCAAACCCTCTTTGGTAACAGCTGATGACTGGTAGAAGTTGATAGCTGAGGTAGGATTTGTGATGCTCTTCTTTTTTCTTTTTTTCTTTATATAGAAACCAGCTTTATTTGATTTGTCTTTTTTTCCCCCATGACCTTTGGTTTTGTAATGAAGTTAAACTGATTGAAATGTATATTTTTAAAAATTCAATTGCTTGCATCCATGCTTACACATTCAAAATTCCTGTTTCTCAAGATGACATCAAAACTTCAAGTATTGTAATATAATAAATTAGAAAATATTTTTGGATTTTTTATTTTTATTTTTTTGTTTCATAGCCACCCCGTTTTATTATAGATGTGAATATCAGGATTGGTATCTCTTTTGTTCTATTTATAGCATGTTCATTCCTTACTAGTGCCTTATTCTAAAAGATATGCATGATATTTCTAAATGAAAAAGGTTTCTTTATTGTGAAAGTTAAATAATAAATGGAGAGGTAGATTGAGAAATTACTCAAAATGAATGAAGCATTTTGCTTTCTGTGCATGCAATGAATGCTCTCCAAAGATTCAGGTAAAAGAGCTTCAGGGCTTTTTATTATTATTATTATTATTTATGATACCAATTTATTCCAAGGCAGTTGTTCCTAGAAAGAACAAAATGTTCCGAGGCAAAGAAACCAGAATTTTTTTTTATCACACTCTCCTTTCCTTTACATTGTTGCCTTCTGAGGGTCACAAGTTTGTCACTTTTGGCGACCACAAGATGAGGCCATCACCTGCTTTTCTAATTAAAATTTGGACTTCTTAAGCAAGTCAAGGTAATCAGGTCTGTCAAAGAGCCTTCCCCCGTGGTGTTGGCCAAATGGCAGCGAATTTGATGAGATACACACCAACTGGATCAGTTCAGTTGGTTCTTTCCTCTCCATCCTTCCTCCACGTCGAAAACTAGTTGAATATTGTTATTTTATTCTACAATATTTATAATATAGATTGAATATTATTTTGATGCATTTCTAAATAAAAAGCATTTTAAAAAATAACCATAACCACACTTCTAAATAAACTTAAGATTTTTTTTCCTGTTTTCCCGGAAGAAATTAATGATAACATGTATTGCTCTATCAAAAGAAAATGCAAGCAACATTGGTTTCTTTTTTATTTTCCCAAACACATCAAGGATGACTATTTCTTGGGTTAAAAAAAAATGGAGTTTCTCTGGGAAAATAAAAACACGCCTTTTGCATGCAAAATTGCAAATCTACTCTTGGAGAACAGGTGGCTATTCTACTAACAGAGAGAGATGCCTTGGTCCTGACTCTCTTATATTTGATTCTCACGCAACTTTAAGACCATAATGTATTCACATGGGATTTTTGTAACTGTTTTGACGTTAGTCATTGTCCAAATTGCCTTCACATTTATTGCTTGTTAGGTTTCATACCTTAAGAGAAATTACATTACATTTGCTTGTCTATTGTTAGGTTTCACTCTAGTTGATTTAGCACAGAAGCATCTTCTCTCTTGGAGTTAGTAAGCTGCTGATCTTCATGGTGGATTGAGTTTTGCGTACAGAAATGCTTCAACGCTTTTTCTTTTTTGATAAATAATGTTTTTTAATGTGCCAAATGCATCCATTTTTTTATAACTCGTTCTCTCATTGATGGCATTTCTTTCAAGATAGGTGATAAACAGGAAGAAAGGCAAAATCTTAATGATGCTTCACTCTATTTGTTAGATTTTAGAAAATTCTACTCCATTTGTTAGATTTTTAGAGTTTGGATTGGATTTTTATCCTATTTGATCGAAAACTACAAATACCATGTTCAAGTAGCAGTGTCATTTAATCGATCGTCTTTTTACGGCCAAAAAGTACCATGGAAAAAGAAAGTACTATAGAATGTGATGCCAATTGTGCCCACGTTAACACATCTAACCACGAACCCATGTGGATGGTGCGGTGACAGAGACATGCATGAACATCGCTCCTTGTTATCTTTTTTTTTTTTTTTTTTTTGATAATTATAGGTATTCGGACCAGCTTACGCACACCTCTACTAATCCTTCGATGTCCTGAAGTTAACGATTAGGCAAGCCTCAAGTGGTCCTAAGGTTTGTGACACTCAAACTAGTAACATCTGAAAAGCAAACTCAGGACCTGACCAGTTGAATTACACCCCTTAGGGTTCGTTCTTTATTATCTTGCTAGTACTGATAGTTGATGTCAGGGCTGTAGAGAATTTTATATATTTAGACCGTAAAAAAAACACAAATTTAATGGTAATCTCCAGAAACTTTTGGATCTTGTAATTTTTTTATTTTTTTTATCCATGAGTGCCAAAGGTGTAACTGAAATCAATCACTTTATATTGTAACAATTTATTTATTTATTAACTAACCATGAAAACCTTGCCTACATATTTTTTTTTGTTGGAAGTGATTGTCATGTTCTTAAATCTCTTTGTAAATCTGACTATAAAATAATTAAGTCAATGATTAAGGAATTGATAAAGATGATTGAAATTTAGAATTAAGGAAGGTATTTTCATGATAAGAGTGAATGTTAGGATTTTACCCTTTAAATAACTTTTTTGAAGGGTCAAGTTAAAATGGCTTAAAAATAGAAAAGAAGAACGATGTAAAAGATACTGGCCCAACTAAGCCTGAGTAGAAGGGGGGATAGGGAAGAGCCAAGGCCCAACTAAGCCCAAAGAGGGGAGGGGAGGGAAGGAAAGGAGGAAAAATGGTAGGCTCAATCAGGGCAATGCTTGCCTAATTGAGGTTGAAAATGATAGAAGGAGAGAAGGTAGGAAGAAAAAAGGAAAAAATGGTTGACCAAACCAAGCCCAAAGAGTGTGAAAAAGGGAAGAAAAGAAGAGGAGAAAAGAATAAGAAGAAAAATAAGGGCTCATGACTACTACACTCGAGCCCACAGTGCTCCACCTGAGGTTGGAAGAGAGAATAAGATGAGGAAAAGAGAGAATAATGAGGGGAAATGTTGGCTCAATTGAGACCGAAAGGGGGAAAGGAGAGAAGTAGGGATTAGCAAAAAAAACCAAACAACTGGAAAAATTAAGGAAACTAAAAAAATAACCGAAAAAACAAATTAAGTAAAAAGCTAAAACAAATTATTAGAAAACCAAAAAAAATTGATCCTTTTTTTTTACGAATGTACTAAAATGGTAGAATAATATGAGGGGAAAGATACTAGCCCAACTAAGCCTGAATAGAGGGGGGGAAGGATAGGGAAGAGCCAAGGCCCAACTAAGCCCAAGGAGAGGAGGGGAGGAAAGGAGGAAAAGGGGTAGGCCCAACCGGGGTCATGCTTGCGTAATTGAGGCTGAAAAGGATCGAAGGAGAGAAGGAATGAAGAAAAGAGAAAAAAAAAAAAGGGTTGACCAAACCAAGCCCAAGGAGTGTGAGGAAGGGAAGAAGAGGAGAAGAGAAAAGAATAAGAAGAAAAATAAGGGCCCAATTGGGCCCATGACTACCACACTCGAGTCCACAATGCTCCACCTAAGGTTGGAAGAGAGAATAAGATGAGGAAAAGAGAGAATAATTAGGGGAAATGTTGGCTCAACTAAGACCAAATGGAGGAAATAAGAGAAGTAGGGATTAGTAAAAAAACCAAATAATTAGAAAAACTGAGGAAACTAAAAAAAATAATCAAAAAAACAAACCAAGAAAAAACTAAAAAAATTATTAGAAAACCAAAAAAAAAAATTGATCCATTTTTTTTTTTTCCAATGTACTAAAATGATAGAATAATATGAGTATATCAACTCTATGTGCTTGACAATTCATTAGATTGATAATAAATAAAATTTGCATAAAACAACATTAAATTTTTGTCAAGTTTCCAATAATAAAGGTGAGACAATTGGTCAAGTGATTAAGAGTAGTTTGTTATTATAGCATTCCCAACTTTTGGATGCAATTTCCAACTAACCTCCTTCACGTTAATGTTAAAACGAGGTACACACACACATATACCTGACACAACCTTAAATAAGTTTACACAAGGCTTAAAAATCCTAGAAACCATGTTTTATATTCAAGGGTGTGTTTTTCAATAAAATAAGTTTAGGTTATCAACCTAAAAAGAATCAAAAGTATTTCAAAAACTAATTTGTTAAAGCTACACAATCATATGATCCTAGCCTTAAGTGCAATTATTGTAAAGGAATAGGTCATTTGATTTATATATGTTTTTTTAAGAAGGATAAAGTTTATAATATGACTTGGGTTCCAAAAGGAACCACATCTAACCACAAAGAACCTAATAAGGTAAGGATACCAAAAACCTCATCGTAATTTTTATGTGTAGGAATCAAAAGAGTATGAGAAGTGATTTTTAAATAGTGCTTGTTCAAGGCATATGGCCAAAGACGATTCATTATTTTTAACCATTTCCAAAATCAATGGAGGGGAAAGTCACTTTCAGAGACAAATCAAAAGAAAAGATCATTGCAATTGAAAATATTGGAGGTAAATCTTCACCTTTAATTGAAAACAGTTTTTCTTGTAAATAGCTTAAAATATAATTTACTTAGCATTAGTCAATTGTGTGATAAAGGCTATAAGATTATTTTTTACCATGCTTATTGTATGACTCTTGAAAATGATAAAGTTACTCATATAGATAATAGATCAAGTAATGTCTACAAATTAAGATTGATGCATGCACGAGAATAGAAATAATTTATCTTATTGTTAGCATAAATGATAGTATTCTTTGGCATAAGAGACTAGGGCCCCGTTTGTTTGCTGGAAAGTAGTTTTCTTTTGGAAAGTAAATTCCGGGAAAGTGAATTATTTTCTGATGTTTGGTAGTGTAATGAAAAATAAGTTGGAAAACACTTTCCAGTGTTTGATTATGTCATGGAAAATGAGCTGGAAAATAACTTATTAATGTTTTATTTTTCTCAAGTTTAATAAAATAATGAGGAACAAATCTTACAAATTAAAGGTTGAATGAGAATGAAATTGAAAAAAAATATAATTTCATAAATTATCTCAAATAAAATAAATAATAATCAAAATAATAAAGATCAAATCTAAAAAATAAAAAAAAATGAAAGATGAAGAAATTAAAATAATAATAATTAACATTTCATAAATTATTTCAAAAAAAATAAGTAACAACCAAAAGAATGAGGACCAAATTTGATAGATAAAAAATTTCAATAAAAAAATGATAAGGGAAAAGCAAATAACAATTATAAAAATGAGAACCAAAGTTAATATAAAAATTAAATTTTAAGAGATGAAATCGAAAAATAAATATTCAAAACAAAATATATATAGCAATCAAAAATTTGAGGACCAAATTTGATATAATCAGCAAATAATATGACATTTTTAAATTTTTCACAACTTCCGGAAAGTGTTTTCCGTCCAAATTTTCCAGGAAAACAATTTCCTGAAAACCAAGCCAAATTTTCCTTTGACTGGAAAGTGTTTTCCATTGACCAACTTTTATAATGTCAAACAAACACAGGAAAGTTTGGAAAGTGATTTCCCGGAAAATGAATTCCGGGAAACAAACATAGCCTAGGTTATGTTAATATGGAAATTCTTTCTAGACTAGTTAAGAATAAACTTGTCAAAGGTCTTCCATATATTGCATTTAAAAAGAAAAAGTTATGTGATGCTTGTCAAATTGGCAAACAAATGATAACCTCATTTAAAAACAAGAATAACATCTCAACCAAAAGACCATTAGAATTGCTACACATTGATCTACCAACTAGAACTAGAAGCTTAAGTGGTAATAAATATGTGTTTGTGGTTGTTGATGACTTTATAATGTATACATTGGTTTTGCTTTTAAAATCAAAAGATGAAACTATTTATGAATTTTTTTTCAAAAATGGTTGAAAATGAAAAATATTTTTCCATCATAAAGATATGGGTTTTGTTTTTAAAATCAAAAGATAGAACTATTTATGATTTTTTTTTTTTCAAAGAAGGTTGAAAATGCAAAAGATTTTTCTATCATAAAAATAAGAAGTAATCATGATGGTAAATTTATAAGTAATTTGTTTAAATCATTTTGTGAAGAAAAAGGATACCACAATAACTTTTCAACACCTAGAACTCCCCAACAAAATATTATTATGGAAATGAAAATAATGATATATTTAAGAAATGGCAATAACAATATTAAATGAATTTGATATACCAAAATGATTTAGGTGGAAGCCGTAAACACTTCTTTCTATGTTTTAAATCATGTTACCTTAAGACCGGAGTTGAAAAGGACTCCTTGTGAGCTTTGAAAAGGGAAGAAACCCAACATCTTGTATTTCAAAGTTTTTGGTTCAAAGTGTTTTATTCTTAACACCAAAAACAATTTAGACAAATTTTATTCGAAATCCGATGTTGGAATTTTTCTTGGCTAGTCTTCCTTAAGAAAAGCACAAAGTTATAATAATAAAATACTTTGTCTTGAAGAATCCACATATGTCGCCATTAAGAAAACTCAAAATGAAAAAAATTGTTGAGATTCTAGATGACATTAATGAAAGTATTCAACATTTAAGTCTTAATGACAAGCCATCATAAAGGATGATAATGAAGGAATGGACAAAGACCAACCAAACACAAACAATCAACAAGAGATAGTAACTCTTTTATGCCACTAAAAAAGATAAGGTATGTAAGCTCTCACTCTTTTAAGTTAATCATTGGCAATCCTTTTGAAGGCACTAAGAACATCTCTTAAAAATACGAGTGGTCATTTTGCATTTTGTTTTTCACATATAGATCCTAAATCATTCTTAAAGTAAAAAAGGAGGATAATTGAATCTTAGATATGCAAGATAAGCTAATCCAATTTGAAAAAAAATAATGTATGGGAACTAGTCCATAAACCTAGCAATCAATCCATCTTAGGAATAAAGTGGGTTGTTAAGAACAAAGTTGGTGAACATGGGATAATTGCTAGTAACAAAGCTAGAATAATTGCCAAAAGTTATAATTAAAAGAAGGTTTTGATTATAATAATAAAATAAAAAAACCTTTGTTAAACCAGAATCAATAAAAATATTTTTAGCTTATGCTTGTAATGCCAACTTTATACTTTTCCAAATGGATGTTAAATGTGCATTTTTAAATGGTTTTATCTTGGAAAAAATGTGTTGAGCAGCCTCAAGGTTCTGTAAAATTTTAATTTTCTCAACCATGTTTTTAAACTCAAAAGGTCTTGTATGGTTTAAAACAAGCACCTAGGGCTTAGTATGATAGACTCAAGACCTTTCTTATTGAAAGCAATTTCAACATTGTCAAAATAAAAGCCACCTTTTTTATGAAAAGAAAAGGAAAAGATATATTGATTGTACAAATTTATGTTGATGATATAATATTTGGTGTCACTAATGAATATCTTTGCAAGGATTTTGCAAAATGCATGCAAGATGAATTCAAAACGAGCATGAAAAGAGAATTGAATTTCTTTTTGGATTGCAAATCAAACAAATAAATGATTACATATTCATCAACCAAAGCAAGTACATTAAGGATCTCTCTTAAAGAGATTTGGGAGGGAACATGCGATGCACCCATGGACACATCAATAAACCTTGATATAGAAGAAAATGGTAAAAACATAGACATCACTAAATATCAAGATATGTCTAGCTCACTCTTATACTTAATTGCAAGTAGACCCGATATTATGTTTTGTATTTGTTTATGTGTATGTTTTGAAACATGTCTTAAAGAATCTCATATAATTATTGTTGTAAAACATATTTTTTTGTTACTTGCATGATACAATTGATTTAGGGTTGTGGTATCCAAAAGGAAGCGAGTTAAGTTTAATTAGCTATTTGAATGTTGATTTTACCGAGTGTAAAGGAGATTATAATGTATGGTTTGTTCCTTTTTATAATTTCCTTCATATTTTTTTGTATCTTTTTATCTCTCCATATTATGTTTTTGTTGCTGCCAAAGAGGGAGAAATAAATATGAATTGAATCATTATAAAAAGGGGTGAATTGTAGTACAATAATATATGCATATATTTAGGGAGAGAAATTCCAATTCATTGATTCATAAGTATTTATTGAAAATACAATTTTATCTTATTAACTTAGATAATGCTAGATAGTTTAAATGTTTCCTATTTATTGCATTGCAAAAGATAGGGGGAAAAATATATTTCATATCTAAGTTGCATATTAATTGTCATCATAAAAAAGGGAGAGATTATTGATCTTTAGGCCATACATTTATGTTTATATATATATATATATATATATATATATATATATATATATATATATATATATATATATATTGATGATAACAATAATATGAAAACTAATATTATGTTTGGTTAAGAGCAACCTTTAAACAGGTTTTATACGAAAAATACATCAATAAGCATGACGGAAGTACAAGAAGGAAGCAAAATGGAGACTTAGTTTAAGTATTCATTTTTAATGCTCAATGTAAATCTTTATATTCTACTTGATGGCACAAATTAAAATGAATGTACACACTTCACTTTGCATGCATTTAAAATAATTGATAAAGCGGTTATATGAATTCACCAAGATTAAAACTATCAAAATTAAAATTCTACATGAATTGGTCAACCGTTTGGTAAACATCAAATGAATCGGTCGACCGCTTGTTTATCTGTGATGAACACCTGGAAATTTTGCAGGAACCGATCAATCGATTGACTTGACCAATTTGAATCGGTCGACCACTTTAGCTGTTAGAGGAACAATAATGGCTATAAACGACTAGTTTTTTGCTAGAAACATACATATAGTCTGTCTAATTGCAATATCAAGTAGAGAATTCAAACATATATCATATACAAGATATTTTAAGAGAAAAAAAAAAACACACTTCAAAATCATTAATCCATAATCATACTTATATGTGTGAATTAAAACCTTTATAATCTTCCATAATAGTATACATTATCATTCTCACAATACTTGAACACTTTTCAATCCATTAAGTGTTATCTAGTGAGATATAAAGATAATTAGATTTTCAATTCTAAAATCCACTCTATTGAGAGAGTAATTCTGTGATAATAGATTTCCAATTGTAAAATCCACTCTATTAAAGAGAATAATTCCTTGATAACAAAATCACATCTGTAAACCCTTGAGAGTTTAAAAAAAACTCTTGGTATTGGTGAGCTATTATCACCAAAGAAAAACTTTGTAGAGAGAACATCTTTTAGTGATGTAAAAAAACTTGGTATGGATTCATAAAGTGACATTTGTTTCCTTTAACTTGAATTAGTGAAGGAATACAATTCTCAAGTACGATTTGGTACTTGAATTGTGGATGTAAACTTGTCGAATCTCGTTAAAAATCAAGTTTGCAATTTCTCTCCCTTATCTTTTATTTTAAGCACTTTAATTATATTATTGGTTATTGTGTTTAATTGAATTAAAAGTGTATTATTTGTTAGTATTAATGAAACATTTATTCACTTATCCTAGATGTTATTATTGCTTTAATTTTAGAATAATAAATCTCATAAAAAATAAACTAAAATAAATTATGAAGTTAAATCATTTTTTAAGATACGGTCCCAGTTATCAATTAGTTTTTGTTTTAATTTAATAATTAATTTTCCCGTACGATTAATTCGTTTCATGTCTCCGAGTCCACCTTTAACCCACCCAGGGGATAGAAAGGTTGTGCTCATGGCATTTCAAGAGAATGTAAGAGCATTATTCCCTAGAGATGGTTTCCTAAACTCCTTACCTCAAT
The DNA here is from genome assembly GCA_007827005.2 of Populus simonii. Lineage (NCBI taxonomy): Eukaryota > Viridiplantae > Streptophyta > Magnoliopsida > Malpighiales > Salicaceae > Populus > Populus simonii. The sequence goes on along the minus strand of CM017470.2, from coordinate 9,715,368 downwards.
GGTTTTAAGGAAATGCAAATTGTTGATCCCACGAAATTGCCCAAGATTCTACCCTTCCCAAGCCTTCACACCTAAAACCCATCTCTCTCGGTCTTCCACGACCTCTGTACTAGAGGAGAGTCAGGCAACTTCCACATCTCAATTCATCTTCCAGCATTTCTATAGACTGAACTTGAGAAATACAAGTTTGTAAAACTTCTTGATCTTGACAAAGAGGATATATAGGCTTCATGATGAGACTCGCATTTTGAAAATCCAAATTTCCAAGGGCTTCAAACCATCAAACTCCAAGAACAAAAGGCCTCGACTCATTGAATTCATAGTCATTAAGGGCAGAATGTCATTTCCGAGAGAGAGGAAGTTTGGTGGCTGACAGAAAGCAAATGGTATTTGGGGCGGCGAAAATAATTTGATGATGACAATTACTGCACCAACGTCAATAATCAAATGTCGGTGATGCCATTCTTTCTGCCAAATACCACAAATGTAAAATATAAAACCTATGTGGCCACAGTATTAAAAAACATGTTGATGATATATATCATCATTTATTCACTGCTGCTAAATGTATTTGATTATGTTATTATAATTCCACAGGCAAAGTTATTCTTTAAGTAAGGTTTCCAGAAGGGAAAACGAAATCAAATAAAAGACCAGAGGGGCATGAACACTTTCAGTTTAGGACACGAGTGGAAAACTGCTCAATTATGCAAGCTTGGATCTAATTCCTCAATTTTACATTTCAGAATGAGGAAAACAATCAAAGCAGTTCCAAAAGCAATCCAACCACAACTGATTTTGTTCTTACAGGGGGGGCAATTCTCTTTATGGTGCGCAAGCCATTGGTGAGTTACATTAATGTCAAAATCAATTACATGTCGAAAGCATAGTGTGTGGACCACCAATGTTTGTTATTGTCGTTAATTTCCCTCGTTCATGTCATTTCCTCACAATAATAGTTGCTAATTTACATTTTAGTTAATTAGTAACAGAAAAAAATATTAAATCTTATTGAAAATGTAACAAACCAAAATAACAATCAATATTAACCAGGCGGAGGGAGGGACTTGAAAATTGTGAGAATACCTTTGACCCCTTCTTCACTTACCCACCTTCAGATTGCTCACTCCAACACCCAACTTTTCCACGTTAGATTCACTTGTCATCTCATTCTGTGAACAACTTCTGATATTGAACCATGGGTGTTGCAGGCACTGCTGAGCAGTGGGTCGGTTCTCTGGTGTGAAATCAAGAAGGGGACACAGAAATTCCGCAATCTCCTGAGCATCAGATTCTGGGAACTTGTATTTTTCAACCAGCAAGCGATCAAGTGGCCAAAATTTCAGTCTCCGAATCCTCTTTAGATCCCCATGCCTGTCAAAATAATCCTTGGATAAAGCTCCTCCAATAGCTATCTGTTCGCATTGCAATTACGAAACAAATGAATATGGGGTGATTAGAAAATTGTAGAAGGCTGTTGAGGAAATACACGCCTACCTTTCTTGGCATCTTTCCAAGGAGTTCCATCATTAGAGCAAGGTGATCCTGGAACCATTGTAAGAAACAGTTCCATTAGCTTATAAAATAAACAGATTACGAGAAACAGTACTCCCACATATATCTAAGAAACAAACAGTATGCATTTTAAACCAATTGATGGCTTAAACACTTACGTGGTGAGTTGTGAATGAATAAACCACTGCATGTTTTTATTCATAGAGCCAAATGTGATTACAGGTAATTGGCAATCAAGGACAGACATCCAAAATCAGTCTGGTATGATGCATAAATTCATATATGCAACAGACAGGTTTATCAAGAAAACATCTCTCTCAAGGCAAAACAAAAGTTCAATCAGGACATATGTTATTCATCCGAGTGGTCTCAAACAATAATAGCAATGTTTAATCTTGGAGCATGCCATCTTCCCATCCACATCCTACATCCTTTAGTTGTGTTTTACCCCATGAAGACCAGTAAAAGGAAATGAAAGACATGGTTGATCTATTTAGATTAAAAAATTGACAGCATACGAGGAAAAAAAATATATGTCAAATCGACATCAGTACGGAAGAATTCAATACGGAAAGCATGGTAAGAAGAATTCGATACGGAAAGCGTGGTAAAGAGAACCTCAAGGCTGCTAGCAAGGGTTAAGGAGAGGCTCTCTCGATAAGAGCCTTTTCTTAACCTCTCCTTATGCCTTATTTCTGAGGTTATGAGTCTCTTTTCCCTGCAGCTAAACAACGGTAAGAGAGGCAAACCTCTCTCATTGCGTATGTAGCTAAGCTCCCGAAGGGCTTCTTTCTCTGCCGCTACTGTAGCTAATTTGCATTCTCACTAATAGCTTACCAATCGAGAGCTAAAAGCTTCTGATTGGCCCCTTGACCTATATTTATACCGTTTGGAGCCTACGTCGAGTTTAGGTATAGTGTGTGAAGCATAAATAAAGTTTTCTAGCAGTCACCACTCCCCATCTTTATTTATCTTCACGCCTAAGTATGAAGGAAGGAGAAACAGGTGGGATCTCCTCTAAAAGTCGAAGTCCCACCCCGCCACATGAATCCCCTATTCATACCAAGCAACCATTGTTGTCTTGTCTTACTGAGTTACTGGATACCGCTTGAGAAATCGCTTATGCGAGTTAGCTCAGGCACCATTCCTGTAGTACAGGGGAACTAGGCTTAGTAAGGTTCAATGGTCACTTATGCAATTTGAAAAGAACCCCTAAGTAGTTTGAATTGCTTGAAGTTATCCCTTGAATTGCAGTTAAGGAGTCCCCTCTCTACTCTTCTTTAGTATGAGAGGCCCCCCCTGGTTTCCTCTCATACCTTGAAGGGTTACGCGGGCTGCCCTTCCTCTCTACATCACCTCCGGTATAGGTAAGGGGAGCTTGATTGCTATAATCACATTAATAACCTCTACACCAAAACCAGCTTGCATTTATTTCTTCCACCATTTTCCCTGTAATTTCACTATATTAATATTTTCTATCCTCTCTTCAAATACAGCATATCATGCGCAAATTTTATTTAAACTTTAGAATTCAGTGTGGGTTATCCTAATAATAATTCCAATTTCTGACAATGCTAAAATCCAGAAAAAAACAGCCTACCTCGTCTTCACTATAGCCTTGTCCATCCTTGGGAGCAAACAACATATCCCCAGTAGCAAGCTCAAATGCCGTACAAGCAAAAGACCACATGTCAACAGAGAAGGAATACCCGGATTGCAGTATGACTTCAGGAGCTCTATACTGTCTGGTTTGAATTTCTTTGGCAAACTGCTTAACGGCCCAGCACGCATTCCCGAAATCAACAACCTTGCACCTCACATCAACCCCATCCAGAGATCTCTCAGACTTTTGCATGGCTCCTCCCATCGAATCCCTTCTTCCTGATATATTAGCAACTGCCCTCTTTGCCCTCCTTTTCAACTTCTTCTCGATGAGATTCATAGTTGAACCACCATTAAGGTTACCCTCAGGCCTTTCCAGGATTGGTTTGATCCCAGACCTAATTGGATCCTTGGCAGGATCAATGGTGGAAAAGAGAAGAATATTTTCGGGTTTTAGGTCAGTGTGGATTATACCAAGTTCTCTATGCAAGTAATCCAAACCTGTCAAAATGCATTTACAGATCTCTCTAACTTTTTCTAATTGAAGACCTTTGTAATGATTATGCCTGATTAACCTGAGCAAACTGTCACCAAGAAATTCAAGGACCATGCACTGATGCTGCCCATTTGGCCCTGCATGCTTGAAGTGGTCAATCAGTTGCACAACACACTTTGAATTTGAGGGGTCACTATTAGCTACAGCTGAAAGGAGTTCAATCTCATGAAGCGCGGCTTGAGCAAATTGTGCAGCACTTTTCTGGATCTTAAGAGCAACATATTTCTGGAAAAAAGAATTAAATAAGATAGAACAAAATAAGAAGGAAAAACCAACAGAATCTCAAATCAAGCTAAGACAGGTAAAAGAAGAGAAAAGGTTGAAGAACTATTCCAACTATTGCGCATACTTATGCACGCACACAAGGGCAGGCGGGCGCGCACACACAAATGGCTAACCTAGACAAACCGAGACTTCAACCAGAAACACCGTTTCACTAGGTTAATTCGTCCATGATTGCCGCATAAACCCACCTCCTAAAATATGTATTACATTGTATCGTATTTTTCAAAAACTACATTAAACTACAACGACCCTTCGTATCAAGAAATAACTAGCATCAAAACAACAAATAACGGCCTCATTGATCTCATAAAACAAAACACATCCAAAACCAGTATTTAATTAAAAAAAAAAGTAACGACATATAGAAAAACAAACATTTCCTAAAAGAAGAAGAAAAGCAAAAAAAGGGATAAATAAACATTTCTTACTGTAAATTCATCAATTAAACATTTCTTCATCAAAATAAAAAATTGCGATAACTATCATTAACTATTGATGATCAATAATTAAACATTTCTTAATTAAAAGAACAGGTGCAATAACTATAATTAATTAATGATGATCCAGTAAGCTTTACTGATCAATAATTAATCAATTTTTCATTAAACTTGAAAATATCATATGATTTCAATTTAAGAAGAAAAGAAAAAAGAAAAAGAAACAGATCCAAACATACAGAGGATCGAGTATCGTAAGCAAGCCAAACAATAGAAAACTGGCCCCACCCAAGCTTTCTCTGGGCAATATAACGGCCACCAGAAAACTGATCCCCTACCCTCACCGCATGATAACCTCCTTTACGGTATGAATCGATTCCTTCGTCATCCTCCTCTGATCCCGACGGCGATGAACACGACATCGTTTCAATCAAAGAATAGAAAAGGTTAATCAAACTAATCTTGATTTAAAAAAAAAAAGCGATAATATATTGCTTCGAAGCTTTGGGGGGGGGGGGGGGGGGGGGGGGGGGGGGGGGGGGGTGTTTGTTTTTCTATTTTCCAAGAGAGGGTCCCCTTTCGCCTCTCCAGTTCCTCAAGTCATTTTAAAATGCTTGGGCATTTGTAAATAGGGCTTTTTAAAGTGGGGATTTGAATTTCCTTTTTTAGCCTTTTTTTTTAATATATACACATACACTTTGCTTATGCGTGATTGCCTATTTATTAGGTGGGGTGGGGTGGGGTTTTTTTGGGTTAGATGGGTTGGACTGATCACATTTCTTGGATCGGCTTTTTCATGGTTGATTACCCTTTACCCAACTGCCTTCTGTCCTATTCTTATTCCTCCCCTCCCTAATTATTTATAGTGCCCTGGGTTTTCGTTTTATTTTTATTTAAAAAAATGTAACATAGATCTTCGATATGCCAAAAAACATATGGCTACCAAAAGAAAAGAATAGGAAATAGCATGCTTCTGCATTCTAATTTGTAGTTATTGATATTATTATTATTATTATTACTGTAGAGAAGTGTAGAATTCAAAAGAATTTACTTGTAACATGAGAACTTAATTTTTTATCTCTGGTTAATTATTTCAGTGTCACTTCAATTACTAGAATCAGAGTAATATTCAAACATACGAATATTTTTATAAATCTTGTTAAGTTAATGCAGATAGTCCAAGATGAAAGAAAAAAAATAAAGAACTATATTTTTTCAATAATGAAAACTTACATTTTCATATGGATTATGTTCCTCTATATATATATATATATATATATATATATATATATATATATAAGTGGAGGAAGCGGTTACTTCCTTTAGGTTACCTCTAAATACTTGAATCAAGCCTATCCCTCATGGGTGGACTAGACCTAACCTAGTAACCAACATCTCTCACTCGCCTATAAAGGACTGAATCTATCTAATACATTATATTTTAAATTTGCACATGAATTTCATACTTGACAAATGGATCGTGCAACCTGAAGCACACAATGAAAGGAGCTCCAATATATAAACTTAATATGGGTCATATAGGAGACATCAACCTCATAATTAATTATTCCTTAAAGTGTACTAATATACTCCAAACATTTTTAGTCACACATGACTTAATATAATTCAATCCCTTAAGGATTTCATACTCAATCCATCCTTACAATTACAAGTATTCTAAATCATATCAAATTTATTTAAGTGATATGATCCCAACCGATGAATACAATTAACAGGTGTAGAACTAAAATTACTTTTTTTCTTTTGCACTCATATCAATCAAATCTGAATTAACTTACTTTTTTAAGAGTATTTCTTTAACTCGAATCATTCAATGATCATAGGATATACTCCTAAAGTAGCGATCATTTATACATCACCTCTTGATACAGTCAAAAGTCACAAAGGGTAAGATTTTGAGATCTTAGATATGATCTCCAAGACTTACATAATAAAGAAGTAGGGATCCATTCTTTATTCATGTAATGGTCGTTAACGCATGTAGTGTGAAATACATGTTATAGTAGAGCTTACTCTTTTCTTTTTTCTGAAGACAAAAAGTGTATGTCGTTGCACTCCTTGTTAGAGGAAATACATCATATGAGTCTTAGTCTTGTTGCTAAAGACATAGACTTCAAATCAGAAATTCTCATTTGCTCATTATCATTAGTGGCATATGAATTTTCATACTCGACTTCAATCATAATAGACACATGAATAGTGGGAATTCATTCATATCGATTCTTTTATTTAAGAACCTCATTTTGGTCCTAACCAAGGTGACATTTTAATAAATACTTTGAGTTCAAATTGCTCCCACTGCACTCAAGTCGCTTATTGAGCATTAAAACTCAATTAGTATCATCTTTATTCACCTTACAAGTGTTAAAGGTGATTGTTCATGTGAGTAAGTCAATTTAAGTCTATCGACATACTTTAACAAATTGTACCATATGATAATCAATATATTTCATAAAAATAATAATGAATAAAATGATATTCTAATGACATTTATTCATTACTCAATCATTGTAAGCCTTCATATGATCCTAAAAACTAGTTATATTACTAATTATATTCTACAAAGACCAAGGGATCTCACATGTCTAATAAATACATCCCTTGCTATTGGTTTTGTGAGTGGATCTACAATCATAGAATTTGTAGAAATGTGTTTTAGGATCATGTCATGTTCAATAATTGCTTCTCTAATGTAGTGATATCTCATCTTGATATGTTTAGTCTTTCCATGGTATTTTGGATCTTTGGCCACAACTACTGCAGTAGTGTTATCATAGTAAATTATCACTGGGTCTGATGTTGATTTGATAAATTTCAAATGATACAGAAAACTTTTTAACCAAACAACATCTTGTGTTGCTGCAGAACAAGCTACATACTTAGCCTCCATAGTAGATAAGACTATGTAGAATTGTATCTAGCTCCTCCATAGTATTGCACTATCATTAAGCAAGAAAGCATATCCCAAAGTTGATTTAGATTGGTTGGCATCTCCTCTCCAATCAGGATCAAAGTAACCAACCAATCATAAGTCTTTCTTTCCTTGGTAACATACATGTAATTTGAAGTTCCTTTCAAATATCATAGAATCCTTTTGACTGTCATTTAATGTTTTTGACCAGGGTTTGATTGATATCGGCTAACCAATCCAATGGCATAACATATATCAGGATATGTGCACATCATTGCATATATCAAACTACTGATGACACTAACATAAGGTACTCTAGATATTTTCTCCTTTTCTTCTAGAGTCTTGGGGCACATATCACGACTCAAGCTCAAGTTTTTATCAATAGGGTATCCATTGGTTTGCTATCTTGCATGTGATAACGCTCTAACATCCTTTTGATGTAAGTCTCTTGAGTTAAACCCAAAAGCCTTTTAGCGTGATCTCTTATGATTTTCACACCAAGAACATAGCTGGCCTCACCCATATCTTTTATTTCAAAGTTTGATGATAACCATCTTTTAGTAGTATCAATCATCTCTTTGCTATTTCCAGCTATTAAGATGTCATCAACATATAAGGATAATATTATAAAACTATTATTAGAACGTTTTAAATACATGCAATGGTCTTTTCCCATCATTGTAAAACCATCTTTAAGGATAACTTGATGAAACTTAACATTTCATTGTCTAGAAACTTACTTAAGACCATATATGGATCTTTTAAGCTTGCAAACTTTACACTCTTGTCCTTTAGTCTCGAATTTTAAAGGCTGATCCATTCAGATCTTCTCATTTAGTTCTCCATTGAGAAATGCAGTTCTAACGTTCATTTGGTATAACTCTAGGTCCATATATGCGACAATAGCTAAAATGAGGCGAACTGAAGTAATTCTCATAATTGGTGAGAATGTATATTCATAATCAATTCCCCCTTCTTGAATGTAGCCTTTCGCTACTAATCAAGCCTTATAACGTTCTATTGACCCTTTCTGCCTTACATTTAATTTTAAGAACCTATTTATTTCCAATGGATCTTGTATTGACGGTAAATCAATCAAGTCCCAGACTTGATTAGTTTTCATCGACTTCATTTCTTCTTCCATAGCTTTAATTCATTCTCTTACTTTAGGACAAGACAGAGCATGACTGCTAATATCTTTTTTTTTTCAACTGCTAGATGACAGTTACATATATGCCAAACCAGATGTGTTGTCATGTTTTTTTAACTGCCAAATAGCAATTTCCAATTGACTACGAGAACTAATTGAAATTACCCCACAGTAGGTGTCCCATAGCCAACACCATAAAATGTCAGTTACCAATTCACATGATTAATCGGTAATTTTTTTCTTTTTAATTAATTAACAAATGGCAGTTACACAACTACCATTTATTTGACAGAAGAGTCTTTCTAATTAATGATAGAAAAGACAAAATCCTAATCAATTACTTCATTAAATTTGAATAACAATACATTAAATAAAGTTTTGTAAATCCAAGACTCAACGGAAGCATTCTTTCAACTCAAAATGTATAATATGAGAGAAGAGAAAGAAAGAACCATTCTTTCAACAATGAAAACTTACCTTTTTATATGGGTTATGTCCCTCTATATATATATATATATATATATATATATATATATATATATATATATATATATATATATATATATATATAGGAAGCATTTGTTTTTTAGTAACTCCTATAAATACTTGAACCAAACCCAATCTTCATGGGCGAACTAAGCTTAACCCATTAACTAACAAGAAGAAATATTCAAAAGATAGTTTTAGTATGATAGCTTTAATATGCTTATCATAATCCAATGTTTTTTGGGTTGTACCATTTGCCTTTTTGTTTGGAATCATTTTAATTTTTATTAAGTATACTAAGGGAATGTTTGAGAGCATGGTAATGGTTAATTTTCAAAGTGCTTTTCACTTAGAAATATATCAAAATAATTGTTTTTGAATATCAACATATCAAAATGATCTAAAAACATAAAAAATTAACTTTAAACAAAAAAATATATTAAATTTTGGCCAACTTTCATTTAGGTCATAATTCCAAAAAAATAAATAAATAAGTATAATAAGTAATTGAGATTTAACACCATTATGAATTTATGGTCTTCATCACCTAATGATTCAAGAGAAAGAGGAAATATTCTGAGGGGTAGTTCAACTAGTTAGGTTTTAGGTTTGCTCTTCAATGGTTACGAGTTCGAGTCCTCTTAAGGCCACTAGAAGCTTACATGGTTGTTAACTTCAGGACCCGTGGGATTAGTCGAGGTGCGCGTAAACTGGCCCGGACACCCACGTTAATAAAAAAAAGGAGAGAGATGAAAAAAAATTAAACATATAATTTCCTACCAATAAAATGATTTATATATATATATATATATATTTATATAATAATATTATTTGTATATTATTTTGACTCATAGATGTAAATTTGAAATGATAAGAAAAAAATGATACAATTTTAGCCCTGAAGAGCTCAAACTAGCTGGTGCCAAGTAATTTTACAGGTATTTATAAATATGATAATAATTATTTTTTAAAATATTTTTTTACTCAAAAATATATTAAAATAATATTTTTTTTTAAAAAAACATCAAAACAATCTAAAATAATAATAAAATAATTTTAAACAAATTTTTTTTAACATTTTAAAAACCATTTACAACACAATTCTAAACTACCATGAGTTAAAACCTCGCTCGCTATTGAATTTGAAGTTTTTTTTTCCTTTGTAATAAACCACAACAAAAACGCCAACCGCAGTAAAAATTTGAATATTATCATCTTGACCGTAACTAGGTGAGACAGACGATTCCCTAAAGTAAATTTGTCCCCCGCCCCATCCCATCCAAACCGAAACGACACAGTCTTTGTGGCCAAGCAATAAACCTCCGCCACGCAATCAATAGTAGGCCCTTAATTTCCTTTTCTTTTGTTTTTATTTTTTACACCTCTCTTTCTCTCATCAGGGCTTCGATCCTTTTCATATGAATAACTCCTTTTTATGAAAATTTCCGAATCGTAAGACCGCCAGTAAATCCTGCTGCCGGAAAAAAATTAATTGAATTCGGAAATGAAAAACTCGAATAATACGGATCTATTCGATTCGTTTTTCAGAAGAGCAGATTTAGACGGTGATGGTCAGATCAGTGGTGCTGAAGCCGTCGGTTTCTTTCAAGGTTCCGGTTTGCCTAAGCACGTCCTTGCTCAGGTTCCTCGCAATCCACTGTTTCTCATCATTGTTTTTGGATTTGTTACATAGATATGTTGATTTCGATGTAGAACTAACTGTTAGGTGATGTTTGCTGCAGCTAGGGTTATAAAAGTTAGGTTATTTGAATTTTTGAGGTTAGTTAAGACAGGAATTTTGATTTTGGGTACTGATAAAATCAGTAAGTCATGTTTGCAATGGTGAATTATTATTATTGCTACTGTCCTGTTGAGATCATCGAAATAATTGACGATGCCTGGTTTTTGAGAGAGAAGTTGATGAATTACTACAGGTTTTTAGTTGATTCTAGAAGTAGAAAGAGTTTAACTTCAGGTAGTACGATAGAGTTTTGAATTTAAAATGGAGGTTTTTATTTGTTGGGTTGTGAGAAATGGGTAGTTGTGCTGAGTTTGGTGGATTTGATCATAGCATGCTGAGTTTTGTACTCTTTATCTCGCTGTTGATGTATTAACTATGTTTCTTCTTGTGCTATGTTCTACTACTGATTGAGCTTGCTTGGGTCCTAATGTTCATGTTGATAATGGATGTTAAGTCTCTAGAAGAAAACCTTTTGATTTGCTGTTAGGTAATGCAGTAAAAAGAACTGGCTCTGCCATCAAAAGGCAGAAAACAAATGTATGCATGTTTGCATAACTAATAAGAAATGTTTGCTGTATATTCTTATTATTAGTAAATTTACTAACTGGGTAGAGACCATGTAAAGAATTGAAGATGTGTAGTTTTCATTTTTTAGGTCTGGTGTCTTTGAGAGAGAAGTTGATGAATACTACGTGAATGGAGGATTTTTAGTTGATTCTAGAAATAAAAAATGTTGTTATGCTAGAAATTTGGAGGTTTGTAGCTTGTTGAAAATGTTGTGTTCAGTTTGTGAATTGCATTTTGGTGTTTGAATATAAAGTGGAGGTTTTTTTTTTTCCTGTAGGATTGTGCAATAAATGGGTAGTGGCTGGTTTGGTGGGTTTTTGTTGGTTCAATCATAGCATGTGAAGTTTTGTACTTAATCTTGTGGTTGGTGTATTAATTATATTCTTTCTGTATGAGCTACATTCTACTTGAGATTGAGTTGAATTAGTTTCTAAATTTTATGTTAATGATGCATTTTAAATGTGGAAGAAAACCTTTTGATTTGTTGTTAGGCATATGACAGAGGGAAGAACGGGTTCTGCTGTTAAAAGACTGGAAACCTCTGTAATATGTGTGCACTTTTGCCTGTGCATGTGTGTGTAAGAATTTAAATGTTCCCACCAATTTTGGAATGGTTTTCCATGTGAATATTCATCTTTTTTTTCCCCTCGGAGTCCCTTCATATTGGGGTCTCAAATATTGTTTTGTTAAACTGAGTGTCTGTGATTCACTTATGCTCTGTGCAGGTGTGGATGCATGCTGACCAGAGGAAAGCAGGCTACCTCGGTCGACAAGAGTTCTATAATGCACTTAAACTTGTTACTGTGGCACAGAGTAAGCGAGAGTTGACCCCAGAAATAGTGAAGGCAGCATTATATGGTCCTGATTCAGCTAAAATTCCTGCTCCTCAAGTTAACCTAGCAGCAACTCCTGCTCCTAAAGCATCAGCTCCTGCTCCCCAGCTGGCTGGCACTATGTCAGCAGCATCACCAAATGTTGACATCAGACCACCACAAGTGCCTGGAAATGCAGTCACAAACCAGCAGTATTTTCCATCCCAGCAAGGCCAATTTATGAGGCAACCCAGACCCCAACCCCAAGCTATGCCTCCTATTTCTGCTTCCCATCCACAACAAATTCTTGTAAGTCAAGGTATGCCCAGGGGAGGTACCATGGCTGCTCCTCGGCCTCTGAATTCAAATATCTCAACAGATTGGCTTGGTGGAAGTGCTGGTGGCCTGACTTCACGAGCTCCTAGTAGAGGGACTAGTCCTACTACAACCCAGGATGGATTTGGGCTCAGTGCACCTGGTTTTACGCCCTCTGTTCAACCTAGACCACAGGTTTCTGCTGGGCAGATGGCAGCCCCTACTTGTAAACCACTAGAAGCAGCCATCACATCCAACCAACCTGCAACTAGCGATTTCAAATCAGTGGTTGTTTCTGGGAATGGTTTTGCTTCAGACTCGCATTTTGGCGATGTATTCTCAGCAACTCCTGCTCAAGCAAAGCAGAGTTCCTTATCAGCTGCCCCTTCTACAAGCAGCATACCTGTCTCGTCAGCTATTGTTCCATCTTCTGTCGAATCCCAACATTCACTTAATTCAAGTTCCCTGGATTCTTTGCAGAGTACTTTTTCTCAGCTGCTTGTGGGTGGTCAACCAACAACAAGACCAAACCAGCAGGTTCCACCTCAAAGTGTCACCTCTGCTCCTTCAACTGGTTTTTCTTCTGGATCTAGCAATGCAGCTCTCAGTCAATCCCAGCCTCCATGGCCGAGGATGACTCAATCTGATATTCAAAAGTACACAAAAGTGTTTGTGCAAGTTGACACAGATAGAGATGGGAAGCTTACTGGGGAACAGGCACGCAACCTTTTCTTAAGCTGGAGGCTACCAAGAGGTAGACTGCTAGACTTGTTTCCTTTTAATAATCCTGCTTAAACTGTGCAGTTTTGACGTGAACTCTTAAGATAATCTAAGATTGACAGTGAAAGCACAACCTACAACATTTGGAAATCTAGTAATAGCCATTTTTTGCTGTCACAGTATGCTGTTAGCTTAAGATTTATTATGTAAGTCAATTGTATTTCTTGCCTTTTTAGAAATTCATATTATGTGGTAGGATGAAAGGAATTTTTCTGAAGAATATGCTGGAGGACAGAGATGTGTTATCCCCTATAATATATTATCAAATAATTGGGTTGCTAGAAATGTTATTTCATGGATTGATCAGATTGCTATCGCAAGTGTCTGGTAAATAGTTGAGGCACACAATTAAGTATTCAAGTATGATTTACTTTTCTTGACGTTTCTTCTATATCGTATTCCTTTCTTTTCATAATGTGTTGCGACTTTCTTTCTTTATATTTAGTTTCCTCAAAATGTGACAGTTTTGAGTTTGTGAATTTCTTCAAAGGCTAACATTTCATTAATTTACTATACTCTTGATATTTCAGAGGTGTTAAGAAAGGTTTGGGATTTATCCGACCAAGATAATGACAGCATGCTTTCTTTGAGGGAGTTCTGCACTGCTCTCTATTTGATGGAGTGTTATAGAGAAAATCGTCCTCTTCCTTCAACACTTCCAACCACTATCATGTCCGATGAGACTCTGTTGTCTGCCACAAGTCACCCTGCAACTTCATATGGCAGTGGAACTTGGGGACCTGCTTCTGGTATATTCCTCCTTTTCATGCCATAGGCTTTCATTATTAGTTTTTTCCTCTTGCATTCTTTTTAAGTGGAAAAACAAATCTCAAAGGTTTGCAACAACAAGAAGTTGTGACAATTGCACGGCCATCACCTGCTGCTGCTAGGCCACCAAGGCCACCTGCTGCTCCTCCTGCTGATGAAAAACATCCCACGCAACAAAAACCCAATGTTCTTGTGCTTGAAAAACATCTCACGAATCAACTCAACCAAGAGGAGCAGGATGCTCTCTACTCAAAGTTCCAAGAGGCATCTCAGGCCAATAAAAAGGTATTTCTTATTCTTCTTGTGTGCTCATTATATGGGAGTGTTAATTTTGTGTGGTCGATGTGGTATTCATATATTATTATGTTAAAGTGAGAGAAATTTGTTTTCATTTGCCATTAAAAAGCTTTGAGTTGCATCAAGTTGTAGAATGAAGATAAAGTATATGTGAGGTGTTTTTGTGTTACAGATTTTCTAGGTTTTCTACGAATGGGATTAAAAACAAAAATCTTCTTGCTTATCTCTGAGTGCAGGTAGAAGAACTAGAAAAGGAAATATTAGATTCTAGACAAAAGATTGAGTTTTATCATGTCAAGATGCAGGAACTTGTAAGTACGCTCGCAATTTCTTTTTCCCTTTGTGAGAGTCAATGTCTTTTACATATGATGTCCTTTGCTATTATGTAAAAATTGCTTTGAAGTATTCTGGTTGAACTGTTTTAGCTGTATCTTGTCTGCTATGTTTGGACTATTGATTTTGGTTTTGGATGCAAGCTCCTCAAATCATTCTTTTTTTACTGGATGTATTATATATGCATAAACTAATTGTGCCTGACTCATTGTGCTTAAGTTCTGGATGGAAGCTCTTTTCATCATTTTATTTGCTATTGGATATCTAAAAAATGCACAAACTATAGCTTAAATTATCTCAAGGTCATGAATATACTAAGAGCTCAAAACCAAAAGGTATGAGTCAGTGGCATCAAATGCCTTATTATGATTTGTGGTTTAAGTAAAAACAAAAACAAATAAATTCAAGCTGGACTGACTATACTGATAAAAGTAAAGAAAAGAATCGTTCAGCTCGCTTTTTTTTTTTTAGTAAACATACTATAAAAGGTCCTAGGTTTATTCTTGGGTTTTCCACTAGAAGGTCCTAGGTTCAAACTGTGAAGAGGGGTGGGGTGGGGGAAATAGCCATATTTGGGTAGCCCAAGTCCCTTTGGGCACCTTCCATTGACCCATAAAACAATGTAAACATAGTAATAGAGTGAAAGAAAACCTGGACAGTTTCTTTAGGCAGCTGATCCTGTCCCAGTTAACTAACATGCAAGAATTGGTTGAAAATGCACGAAGGTATTCTGCCTAATTTAACCTGTCTACTTTGTCTTTGAGTGGTTGAGGTCGAGAGCATGAAAATATGTGTTCTTTGCTGATATTCCTATTGCCATTCTTCTGTTATTTGGCATCAGATTTTATATAAAAGTTGATGTGACAATCGACTTAATGAGGTCACAGCAAGGGTATCTACTGATAAGCATGAGGTACCTCTCTTTCTTGTGTGATTTGCTTGTATTGTCCATGTAATATCTATTGCTTATTGAACTAACAGGAGCAACTTGTGTGTTTCAGGTTGAGACATTAGGAAAGAAGTATGAAGAGAAATACAAGCAGACTGGAGATGTTGCCTCCAAACTAACCATTGAAGAGGCTACATTTCATGATATTCAGGTAATTTTGGAACTTGTGGTGAGTTTTATCCATGCTTATCTCTTTCTTTTATATACACTTTTTTGGATATCAAACAAACTTATATTGTCCTTGATAACTGCAGGAGAAAAAAATGGATTTATATCGGTCAATTGTGAAAATGGAAGAAGGGGGAGCTGCTGATGGTGTGGTGAAGGTACACTGTAATCACCATTAGTTTCTGGAGATAGTATGAAACTTGTGTGTAAGGCCTTTTTTACTGGATTTTGCAGGAGCATGCTGAGAATATCCAATTGAGTCTTGAGGAACTAGTAAAAACTGTGAATGAACGCTGTAAACTATATGGATTGCGTTCTAAACCAATCTCACTGGTGGAACTTCCATTTGGTATCTCCATGATGTTATCAACCCTCTTTGGTTTTATATTACCTGTCTAATCTTGAAAATATTTGGCCCATTTAGATGGTTGTTTTACTTCAGTTTGGCTTGTTCTGTTACTTGTATGCGAAAAATGTTTGAGCTATGACAATTAAGCCACTCTTCTTTCTTCTTGTGTTTCACTAGGAAAAATACACCATGTTGTATCTCTTATGAACCACAAACTTTTTGTTATTTTGGTGTTAACTGCATTTCCAATGCCCCCAAAATGTTTCAAATTTCAGACATGCAATTTTTTATCCATTTCAAAGATCATGCTGTATTTTCCTTCACCGGCTACCTCGCATCTTTACTTTTGCTTTCTACATCAGGATCATTACTTACTCTCTTCCTCTTGATCTTTCTTTAGGCTGGCAACCTGGAATCCAGGAAGCTGCAGATGATTGGGATGAAGGTTGGGACAAGTTTGACAACGAAGGTATGCTAAATAATTGTTTGTTGGATTTAGTTGACTTTGATTTTGCCCTGGAGGGATTGGAGTTCCTTTTCACTTGGGTAAATGCTTTCTTTTCAGCATTAAGTCTCAACCTCATTAAAGCTCTTAAGAACATTGTTATTTGTGACTTTCAGGATTCACATTTGTCAAAGAGCTCACCTTGGATGTACGAAATGTTGTAGCTTCTCCAAAACAAAAAACTTCAGTTCCAAAAGAAACAACTTCCACAGATAAGGATTCAGGTGCGAAGTCAGAAAAGGTTTCAAGGCCAATCAAATCAAATTCTGAGAAAGATTTGTTGGATCATCAACATGAGAATGGCACTCTAAAATGTCCTCCTGACAGTCCTGTCAGAAGGAGTACAACAGAGAGCCACCAATCCAGTGAATTCCGAGACTCCCCACCTAAAGAAAATGGTGCAGAGAATTCACCCCATGCTAGAGAGATCCAAACGTATGGTTCAATTTTTTAACTTTGCAACAATATATTGCTGTCCGTCCCTCAAAGTTAAGTTTTACCAAAAAAAAAGTTTTTGGCATGGCATGACAGTTCAAATGAGTCTGTCCTGCCTTATGCTCTCTGCATTTAATGCTTCATTTGGATGTTTAAGCTCACTGGTACACTTGTGCAGTGATGTGGGTGGTACTGAATCTGTGCATTCCGGTGACATAATTGTTGAACCTGGCTGGGGTACATTTGATGACACACATTATGATACAGAATCAGCCTGGGGCTTCGATTCTGTCAGTGGCAAGGTATGGAAACTTGGGTCTTGTGCTTTCTATTTGATGTTGGCAATAGGATTTCTTGGTGCTTAAGAATTGTGGGAGTTGTTTAAAGTCGAAGGAAGGGATTGGTGTGTGCATGCAGTCATGTGCTTTTATGCGTGACATACATTTTCACACGCTTTATTATGAACTTTATTATGTTTATTTAGGCAATTCTATTACTTTGCATGAAATTGAAATCTATGGTTTTGATTGTGGGAACTGAGTGGTGGTTGGTTTGGCACTGGAACTGTTTAATCTCTTTCTGTACCTTTTCTTCTTTCTTGCCTTGTTCAGAAAACTGATTGGATTGATCTAATATTGTTCTTGCAGGACATGGATTTCAGCATTGGTGAATTTGGTTTAAATCCAATAACAACAGGGTCCTCTCATGGAGATAACATGTTCCCAGGGAAGGGCCAATTTATGTTTGATTCTATTCCAAGCACCCTGGCTCATAACCAGGGGAACAGCTCGTATGCTTTTGCAGATTCTGTTCCAAGCACCCCTGCATATAACCCACAGAATGCGTTTGCAGATTCTGTTCCAAGTACCCCTGCCTATAACACAGGAAAGAGTCCATTTTCATTTGCAGATTCTATCCCAAGCACCCCAGCATACAATTTCGGGAACTCTCCACGAAGGTTTAGTGAAGGTTCAGAGGACCACCCTTTTGACAGCTTCTCTAGGTTTGATTCATTTAACATGCATGATGGTGGATTATTTCAATCTCCTCGCCATTCTCTTTCAAGATTTGATTCCATGCAGAGCACTAAGGACTCGGAACAAAGTTATGGATTCCCATCAAGGTTTGATTCCTTTAGAGAATTTGGAGACTCTAATCGAAGTCATGGGTTTTCAAGGTTTGACTCATTCAGAGAGTCTGATCAGAATCATGGGTTCTCGAGGTTTGATTCCTTCGAAGAGTCTGATCCTGGTCATGGGTTCTCATCAAGTTTCAGTTCATTTGGAGAATCTAGAGATACTGATCATAGTCATGGATTCTCAAAGACGGATTCATTTAATGCCCATGACAGTGGGTTCTTCCAAGCATCTGACAATTCCCTAGCAAGGTTTGATTCTGTTCGTGGCTCTAAAGACTTTGATAATAGCCATGGGTTCTCATCATTGATGATACGGATTCCTTTGGCTCAAGTGGACCATTTAGGACATCACTAGAGAGTGAAACTCCGAAGGGAAGTTCTGATAACTGGCGAGCGTTTTAGCTTCTGTTTGAAGCTTTCGTGAGATTTCTTCCTGTAGTTGTGGCGGCACATTTCTTCTGTTAGTATATCCTATGTGATGATGAATGAGTGGTTGTGCCTTGTGGTTCAAGCCCTTGTTTGATTTTGCAGATCCGATTTGTTTTCTGAATTTCCAATATTCAATCACTCTCGCGACTGTTTCTTTTGGTGGCGTAATTTTTTCGATTAGGATTAGATAAATGTACGTAATTTTTTCGATTAGGATTAGATGAATGTATGTAATTTTTTATATAGAAAAAGGTATACTGTCACTCAATGGTTGTGATCTGGAAGTCAAATTTGTATTCTTCATTTATCAAGGACTCCATTGCCAAATGGTTTTTCTCGTTTGGTATTGTGATTTATTATTTTTGTATCTTTAAATTATTTTTTCTTGTTTGGCATTGTGATTTTTTTTTATTTTTAAATTATTTTTTGTGATTTTTAATTATCTATTGATATTAAAAATAATTTTTTAATATATTTTCAAATTAAAAACAATTTAATACTAGAGATAACATCACAATTCTGTTTTAACCATCCAACATTTGGATGGTGCATAGGATGCACGGAGCTGTTATTAGTCCATCTGGTAATTACTTTTATAGATCTAATCAAGTCCCGATGATGTACAAGGGAAATCATCCATTAATGCCTCAACCAAAAGATAGGACAAGGCAACAATAAAGAGATTCTTAAAAAAATGATTTTTTTGTTATTGAAAATTGACAATATAAATGGATGAAGTTCATGATGATGTTCTATTAGTTCATGAGCCAAATTTGAATCAGAATTTGCATCTCTTCATTGTATAGGAAAATAAGTTTATCAATTGTGGTTTTCAAGCTAAGATTATGATTCATATTGTCTAACCAAACATTTATTAGAGTTTTCTAAAAGAGATTATGTTTGTTTTAGTTTTTAAACATTTTATGTGTCTATTTGTGTTTCTAAGAAGTCAAAAATATGTGCTAGTTAATATTTGTCTAATTTGATATCAAAGTCATTTATTTGAGTCTCAATTATGTTTGGGGTTTTCCTAGATTTGGAGGGTTGTTCCAAGTATGTAATGGTTATTTACACCGTGTAAGAGGAATCTTTTCGCAGAATTTGAGTTAAATGTCTTTGACTTGACCTTTTGACAACATATTAGGTTTTGTATCTTCTTCTTCAGTGGCAGACATTTTAACTCTATATCTCTAAAATGGTGATTTAATTTGTATATTTAGAGTGACAAGTTTTTCTCATTTGTATTTCTTTGGTTTTGAACCTTAGAGTGGTGAGCAAAAACATTCTTAGTAGTAAGGACCTGTTACTTTGCAATATCCATGCAAACCTGATATCAAGTTGGATTAAATCTTAGGATTTACTACTATTGTTGTTCGTGGACATCATGTGCAAGAATTCAAGAAGGACATATGTTCTCTTGAAATGGATGAAATGAGAAGACAAACCTGGTAACTCTAGCGGCGTCTTGAACGATTTGAGAATCAAGATCATAATGATAAGGATGATAATCCTTTCTTCACAAACAACACCTTATTTTTTAGAATTTGAGGTCATAATGACTCTTTTTTAAAAAAATTTAAAATGATGTCATTTTTACATGTTTATAAAATAAAAAATAGGTTGACCCGAGTTAAACTCAAGTCAACCCACCTGACACTTGATCTAAGACTTTTCCCGGGTCAGATTTAAAAACTATATGATAGATAACTTTTAAAACTCGTGACACAGGTCTTTAGATTGAAAGAACCATACATGAAAAAACTGAGAAGTCCAATTCTCAACAAATCAAATACTGAAGGATGAAATGAGAAAAAAATTCAATTACATGAAAGGAACTAAAATTAAAAAAATAGCAATTAAAAGAATAAGGGTGAAAATACAAAAAATAAATAAATTAAAGGGAAAGAAAAATTCTTTAATCAGAAAGTTAAATTGAGAAAAATAACAACTAAAGGATAAAAAAATTTAAAGAATGAGGATCAAATTATAGCCCTTATCGAGTTGAATAAGTTTTATTTTAATGAGACAATAAAAGAAATTGGCAACAATAATAAACAAACAATTTTTTTTATAAAAAGATGACCACAATAATAATGTAGGAAAAAACCCATAGGAGTATGTAATTGGATAAACAAGAAACAAAAAAAGCTCAGCTCGAGTAAACCCTAGTTTGCGTGATAAACATGTAATGTAACCTGAGTAATAAAAGGCGAACCAATTCAGGTTAACCCGCAAAACTTGTGGTTTAGGTAATGAGATCAGGATGACTTGACAGATCATTGTTTTAAAACTTGACACAATCTAGCGCTTTGACCTGTGACCTGCGTGATATGGGGCCTAGGCTAGGCAAGGTTTTAATAGAAATAAGGGGAGAATTGATTTGATAAAAACGTGTAAAAAACTCGGGTTGACCCGCAACCTAATAGCCCTCGAAAAACCTAGTCAAAACTCGTTGACATTTTTCTTGTTTTTTTAATTTTTATTTTCAAAATGATATTTTTTTCTAAATGTTTATAAAATAAATAAAAAATCAGGGTGACCTGGGTTAAACAGGGTCAACCCATTTGACCCGTGACTTGGGACTTGCCCTAGGTAGATCCCCATGTCGAGTTTGAAAACTATACGATAGATAAATTTTAATACTCGTGACATGGGTCATTAGACCATAAACACCATACATGAAAAAACAGAGAAATACAATCCTTAACAAATCAAATGTCGAAGGATGAAATCGGGGAAAAAAAAATAATTACAAGAAATGCTCTAAAATAAAAAATACCAATTAAAAGAATAAGAGTGAAAATAAAGATAAAAAATAAATTAGAGGGAAAGAAAAATTCTTTGATCAGATGACCAAATTGAAAACAAAACAAATTAACAAAAGGACCAAAAAAAATAAAAAGTATAAGGACAAATTAGAAAAAAAAAACAAAACATAACACACTTAAATTAAAGGATGAAATTAAAAACCACAAAAACCTTGACAAAAGGGCCAAGAAAAAAAATTAAATATTAAAAGAAAAAGGAAAAAATTAAAAAAATATCATACATGAAAAATTAGAATTGAAGATTAAATTGAAAATAAATAAAACCTTTACAAATTACTCAAGAAGGAAAATTAGAAATAAAAAAAATAATGATCATATTAGACAAAATAAAATATGATAAATTAAAATTGAAGGACTAAATTGAAAAAATAAAACTTCTATAAAAGGGTAAAAAAAATAAAAAATAAAAAAAATAATGACTGAAATTGAAATACAAAAAAAAAAGAGGACATACTTTCCTTTGTTTGGGAAGGAGAGAGAAAAGAAGGAAAAAAAAGACTCACCGGCAACAAACCGCCCCACCTCCAACAACATGCATTGTACCTAGAGAAAAAGGACGCGACTGCACATCCAACAACATGTCAAAAAGGTTGGTTTGACCACTAGAATGTGTTGCATGTGTTGGCGTGTGGTAAGCACGCGTTAACAACTTTATTGATAACAAATAATAATTTAGGCTAAAAGGACAAAATTATCCTCCATGTTTCTAAGCTAAACCATAAACCTATTTGAAAAGACCAAAAGGCCCCTAGTTCCATGGTTCATTTTTCCTTGACTGCAAGAACAAAATTGACTTTTTTATTTATTTTATAAACTAAAAGATCAACAACTTTAATTTTTTTAAATTAGGGGTGATTAAGTCATTTAATTATTTAAACAATTGTGGAAAAGATATGTATACTCATGTACAATCGTTAAATAACCAATGAAACGTGTAAGAAGACCAAAATACCTTGAACTCAAAGGCTATTGATTGTTTTTTGGGAAGGGTAAAACTGTAAATCCACTATTTATTGACTTTTAGGTCACATATTAATATTTATATATTTTGATGATAAAAATTAAATAATAATGGTCTAATGATATATTTGGTTGAGATTAAATTTAAAGAGGTTTATACGTAGATCATCAACAAGCATAAAGAATTAAATGAAGGAATAAATCAACAAGTTCAAGATACAAAGTAAGAGAATACTTAGTTCTTCAAGATTCATTTTAATTTAAACAAGCATGAAGAATTCACTCACTTCACATTACATGCATTATAGGATTGATTTGCATTTAGTTGGTTCAAGACTCACCAGGTTTAAAACTGTCAAATCTGGTTTAAAGTTGAACTGACCAACCACTTATTCATTAAGGATGAACACCTAGGAATCTGCAGGAACTAGTCGATCGACTGTCTTGACCAATATGAATCGGTCGATTGTTTTATTTGTGAGAGGAACAATAATGGCTATTAAACGACTAAGTTTTGCTAGAAACATATATATATATATATATATATATATATATATATATATATATATATATATTGTCTGATTGAAGAATTAAGTATATATTTGAATACACATACTCATATTTGTGCATTAAAACCTTCATATTCTTGCACAAAAGTATATATTATCACACTTACTAAATTTAAACACCTTCATTCATTCTAAGTTGTAACATCCCCTACTTGGAGATAAAAAACAACACTCTCATGTCAACCGAAAACAAAGATTTTTTTTTCTTATATATATATATATATATATATATATATATATATATATATATATTCATGGTTTTCATATTAAAATTTATCGAAAGGTCCCAAGTTATTGATATGTAACCTGTTTACACTTCTAATAACTCGCATTTCATAACTTAATCCCGACCCAATCGTCTTGGGTTTCAATTTTCACAATATCCTCACACCTATTACCCTTGATATTCATGATATACATTATATAACAAAATATCATTATGGATGAAAATAAAAGTAAATACTTAGACATGAAAGATGGTTACATGAACTACATAGATTAAGTTCATTCAATCAAGTTTAAACATTAATTATACAAATTAAGTTATAAAAACATTTTCATGTTTACAAAATATAAGGGTATACCCCCTATAACCTAAATTACAAGAAGGGAAACATAAGCTAGGATCTACTCCTGTCGTGCATGTGATGTTCCTGAACAAAATACATATTATTGAAAGGTAACTATCACATAAAAAAAGTAACAACACGAATATCAAGCAATTTTAAAAGGGTAACATGCATTCATATTTTGTTTCCTTCTCCTTTCTGGTTTTCATTAGAATCTCTTCCTTATTCAAACTATTAATAACCGTTCCCTCTTTCACTATTAACCTCCATTCCAGACTTTATAAAATCAAACATGATTATCTTCGTTTAACCCATTTTCGATACCCCTTTCACTGGTATCATCATCATCATCCCATAGGAGTTGATGTAGGGTGATCCCCTTACCCAGGATCCTAACATACACTGAATGTATGCTAGCCGAAACATGACGATCCCCTTACCCGGGATCCTAACATACACTAAATGTATGCTAGTCCAAACATGGGGATCCCCTTACCCGGGATCCTAACATACACTAAATGTATGCTAGTTTACGCCTCAAATCACACTTCTCATATTTCATTTGTCAGTGATAATTTCATCACTTAGCAATTCACACAACAACCTTTCCCCTTGAGTACACATACATTCGGTAATTCACATTTCACATCAGTAATATATATTAAAACATGGAATTTACGTAGAAGGTAAAGGTGTGATTCACCTACCTGCAATAAAAGCTCTACTCGTGCTCCCTTGCTGCTGCTGTTGCACCACGCCTGTTCTCCCTCCTGCAAATCACATGTTTATCTCATAATTTTTTCCTCACTCAAGGATATATTTTATAATAACCATATCAACAACCAATAAGTCTTTCTTTCAGTCATTTCTTAGTACTTTATGTTTTTCTCATTTCATTCATTATTATTGTTATTCTTTGTCCAATCCTAGTTATCATTCCTTTCTTTATATTTGGACTGTCACTGTCTAACTGTTACTGCCTCATTTTTGAACTGTTACTGTCTGACCTCTTCTCAGATTTTTAACTATATCTGGAGTTATAGAACTCTGATTCAAGCGAAATTTATGTCGTTGGAAAGCTAAGACATGAGGCTACAAGTTCTATGATTTAAGGAGAACCCAGTTCTGCCTCTAAGATAGTCAAAATCGCTCATCAACAAACACTTGGACTGTTACTGTCCATTTTTGAACTGTTACTATCTGACCTCTCCTTAGATTTTTAACTATATCTAGAGTTATAGAACTCCCATTCAAGCAAAATTTATGTCGTTAGAAAGCTAAGACATGAGGCTACAAGTTCTATGATTTAAGGAGAACCCAATTTTGCCTCTAAGATAGTCAAAATCACTCATCAACAAACACTTGGACTGTTACTGTTCGTTTTTGAACTGTTACTGTCTGACCTCTCCTCATATTTTTAACTATATATAGAGTTATAGAACTCTGATTCAAGCAAAATTTATGTCGTTGAAAAGCTAAGACATGAGGCTACAAGTTCTATTTTAAGGAGAACTCAGTTCTGCCTCTAAGATAGTCAAAATCACTCATCAACAAACACTTGGACTGTTACTGTCCGTTTTTGAACTGTTACTGTTTGACATCTCCTTAGATTTTTAACTATATCTAGAGTTATAGAACTCCGATTTAAGCAAAATTTGTGTCGCTGGAAAGCTAA
Organism: Populus simonii; assembly: GCA_007827005.2. Classification (NCBI taxonomy): domain Eukaryota; kingdom Viridiplantae; phylum Streptophyta; class Magnoliopsida; order Malpighiales; family Salicaceae; genus Populus; species Populus simonii. Next base: position 9,690,215 of record CM017470.2, on the reverse strand, counting down.
GATATGAGGCTACAAGTTCTATTTTAAGGAGAACCCAGTTCTGCATCTAAGATAGTCAAAATTGCTCATTAACAAACACTAGGACTGTTACTGTCCAACTGTTACTGTCCGTTTTTGAACTGTTACTGTCTGACCTCTCCTCAGATTTTTAACTATATCTGGAGTTATAGAACTCAAATCTATAATTTAACATCCAAGCATTAATTCATAATTGACTTTAAAACAACTCATAAGACCATGTTTAGAATATCTTACCCGATACGAATCAAGGTCTTGATCCCTCCTTTTCTTTCTAATGACAGCCGACCCTCCCCTCTTCTCTTCTTGTTTAATTTTTTTCTCGTTAATCCCTTGCCTACCAGTGTTTATTTTTACCTATAACCCTTAATCTTGGATGGGTTCTTGAAATTGGTGTTTCTCTCTTGATCTGTAAAAATAGATACCAAAACTCCATCTCTTCTTTCTTCATGATAGTTGCAGATCTGTTTTTGGTAAGAAGAGTAGTATTTATGCTCTATAATTATTCTTATTTGCATTTAAACCCTATTTTATTTAAATATATTCATTTTGCCCCCACTTCTTTTTAGTTTAGTTTATTTTCTTTAATTTAATCCAGTTTTGATTATCTCGGGATTTATATAAGTGCTATTGAGTAAGCTATAAAGATATAAGTTTCAATTGTATTATCTACACTTTGAGAGAGTGTTACTATATTTCAAACAATTATAATCCTTTGAGAATTTAAGTGAAAAACTTTTAGCCATTGGTGAGGTACACCACCAAGGTGAAAAATCTTGAAGATGATATTTCTTCAAGTGGTGAAAAAAGGCTCTATGAGGATTCATCACGCACATTGTAATCTTTGGCTTGGATTAGTGAAGAATACAATACCCAAGACTAGTTTGGTGCTTGAGGTGTAGATGTAGGCTTGTTGAACCACGTTAAAAACTAATTTTGAAATTTTTATCCTCATACTCTTTACTTTATGCAATTTGATTTTATTGTTGGTTAATTGTGTTTATTTAATTGAGTTGATTGAAATATTTATTATTATTATTAGTGAAACACCTAATTCACCCTCTTTAGGTGTTATTGTTGCCTTAATCCTAGAATAACACTTGGTATTAGAGCCTAGTTCTCATTTATATAAATTTGCTTAGACTTTTAGTAGATAACAACCACTAGTTTTAATGTTTAAAATGAAGGATCATCAACCTTCAAGCCACCTTTCTTTAATGGTAATGACTATGTCTATTGGTAAGCTAGGATGATTATATATCTTTAATCTAATGATTATGATTTATTGCTATTTATTGAAAACAGACCTCACAAGCCTACTTAAATTGAATATGATACAACGGTTCCTAAAGCTAGAAGTGAGTATACCGATGGTGATAAAAAGTTGTTATCTATGGATGCTAAAGCTATGAATACTTTGTATTGTGCATTCAAAAGAAGTAAATTCAATAGGATCACATCATGCAAGAAAGCTAGAAATATATGGCATGCATTAGGGATAACACATGAAGGAATGAACCAAGTAAAAGAATAAAAAATTAACATGTTAGTGCATCAATATAAGTTATTTAAAATGCTTCCAAATGAATTCATAACTAGTGTGATTACTAGAATGACAACTATCACTAATAATTTGGATGCTCTTGGTTGGACTTATACTAATGCCGATATCATGAGAAAATTTCTTAGGTCTTTGCTAAAGACTTGGGAAGTAAAGGTGATGGCAATCCGAGAAGCTAATGACCTCACCAAACTTCCATTGAAAGAACTCATCGGATCACTTATGACTCATGAAATCACCATGGAAAAGTAAGAACTAGAAGAGAAGCCAAAGAAGAATTCGGCATTCCAAACCATACACCATGTTGATAGTGATGATGATGAAGAAGTGGAGGTGGACATTGCACTTATCAAAAGACAATTCTAAAATTTCATAAGAAAAAAACAATGGAACAAAAAGTTCTCATACTTCAAGAAGGATGGAAATAAGAAAAAATCTAGTAAGGAAGCACTTAAATGCTACAAATGCAATAAGACGGGACACATGAAGGTTGATTGCCCTCTCCTTTAATATAAAAAGAAGAACCACCATCATAAATGAATAATGCAAGCAATATGGAGTGATGACTTGGACTCTAGCATATTGATGATGAAGAGTATATTGCAAACATGTGTTTTATGGCAATTGAAAGCGATAATGAGATACTTTCTTCATATTATGAATCCAACTTCTCTTATGCATGATGCATTTGAGACATTCTATGATGAATATAAGAAGTTAGGTTCTAAATATAGCTTATTGAAAAAGAACAATGTATGTTTACTTGTTGAGAAAAATATATTAAAAAAAGAAGAAGCATGCATTATAGTTTATGATTATGCGATAAGATGAACCAACTTAAAGAGGAAAATAAGGCTTTAAAGAAAGCATGCATTGTAGTTTATGCTTGTTAGTCAAAGATGTGTTTTCAACAAAAGATGCTTAGGCTATCAACCCAAGAAGAATAAAAAATATTTAAAGAACTACCTTGTTAAAGCCAAATAATCATATGACCCAAACAAAACATGCAATTATTATAGAAACATTGGTCACTTGATTTATGCATTTCCTATGAAAAAGGGCAAAGTGAATAATAATATGACTTGGGTTCAAAAGGAACCACCACTAATCACAAAGGACCTAAGAAGGTATGGGTACCAAAAACCTCATCTTGATTTTGTGTGTGTAGAAGTAAAAAAAATAGAGTGGTTTTTGGATAGTACTTGCTTAAGACACATGACCGAGGATGATTCATTGTTCTCAAGCATTACCAAGATCAATGGTGAGAAAGTCACTTTTAGAGACAACTCAAAAGGAAATGTCATTGGAGGTGGAAATATTAGAGGGTAAGTCTTCTCTTTCAATAGAAAAGGTGTTTCTTGTAAATAGTCTAAAACATAATTTTCTAAGTATTAGTCAATTGTGTAATGAAGGCTACAAAATCATGTTTGACCATACATGTTGTTTAATAATTGAAAATGATAAAGTTTTATTTATTGGTAATAGAAAAGAAAATGTTTATAAGATTAAAATTGATGCATGCATGAGGATAGAAAGTTATCTTGTTGCTAGCATTAATGATAATTTTTTTTGGCATATAAGATTAGATCATATAAGCATGAACATTCTTTCTAAACTTGTAAAAACTGAGGTTGTTAAAGGACTCCATCATATTGCATTCAAAAGGGAAAAGTTATGTGATGCTTGACAAATGGGTTAACAAGTGAAAACATCTTTTAAGAGTAAGAACCGCATCTCTACAAAAAGACCTTTAGAATTGTTAAATATAGATCTACTTGGACCAACTAGAACTAGAAACATAAGTGTTAATAGATATGTGTTCGTGATTGTAGATGACTTTATAAGTTAATTATGGATTTTGTTTTTAAAATCAAAAGATAAAACAATTTATGAATTTGTAAAGTTTTCAAAGAAAGTTGAAAATGAAAAAGGTTTTTCAATAATAAACATATAGAGCGATCATGGTAGTGAATTTATAAGTGATTTGTTTGAAATGTTTTGTGTAGAAAAATGATACTACCATAATTTTTCAACACCTAGAACTCCCCAACAAAATGGGGTTTTGGAAAGGAAAAATCAGACTCTTCAAGAAATGGTGAGACCAATACTAAATGAATTTGATACCCCTAAATGCTTTTGGGTGAAAGCCGTAAACATATTTTGCTATATTTTAAATCGTGTTACCTTGATACTAGAGTTGAAAAAGACTCCTTATGAGCTTTAGAGATGTAAGAAACCCAACATCTTGTATTTCAAAGTTTTTGATTTAAAATGCTTTATTCTTAACACCAAAGATAATTTGGATAAGATTGATTCAAAATCTAATGTTGATATTTTTCTTGGTTATTCCTCCTCTAGCAAGGCTTACAGAGTATATAATAATAGAATACTTTGTCTTGATGAATCCATACATGTCGCTTTTGAGGAAAGTCAAAACGATAAAATTATTGTGATTCTAGATGACATTAATGAAAGTGTTCAATATTTGAATCTTAATAATAAGACACATATGGGGGTCAATAATGAAGAAATGAATAAGGATCAACCAAGCACAAGCAATTAACAAGAGATGGTAAGTAACTCCGTGCCACCAAAGGAGCTAAGTTATTTAAGCTCTCATCCTCGCAAGTTAATTACTAGTAGTCCCTTTAAAGGTACTAAGACTAGAGTATCTCTTACAAACATTAATAAGCATTGTGCTTTTGTTTCTTATATAGAACCAAAATCCTTTCTAGAAGCCGAAAAGGATGGAAATAGGATTTTAACCATACAAGATGAGCTAAATCATATTGAAAGATATTATACATGGGAACTAGTTCTTAGACCTAATAATCAATCCATTATAGAACAAAATGGGTTTTTAGAAACAAAGTTGGTGAGCTTGGGACCATAGTTAGAAACAAAGCTAGACTAGAATCAATAAGAATGCTTTTAGCTTTTGCATGTCATGCTAATTTTACACTTTTTTCTAATGGATGTTAATAGTGCATTTTTAAATGGTTTTTTCATGAAAGAGGTGTATGATTCGATCATGTTTTTAAACTCAAAAGGCTTTATATGGTTTAAAACAAGTGTTACCCATTTTTTTACCCTATTTTTTATTTTTTTTTTGAAAAAACCAAAAATAGCAAAAAACAACAAAAAAGCCCAAAAAATATGTTCTTGACGTATTTGTATCATTTTTAGCATCTTTTCCAAAGAATTTAAAATAAAAAAAAAAGAAAGAAAAAAGAAAAAATACATTTAATTTTTAGTATATAATTATAATTGTGGAAGGGAGATGACCATTTTAAAAATTAGAAACCCTCTTATTAAGTAACCTATTTTTTTTAATTAAATGGTTTACAATCATTCTCTTAATCAAATAATCAATTTTTCTTTAATTTGCCTCCAAGTTCTTAAATGAATGTTTGAGATTCATTCTTGAAATCCAATGGTTAATTTTGATTTGCTTTGCCTTTAAGCTAAAAAAATAAAACCACCTATAAATAGGTGGTAACACACACACACACACACACAAATAAGAGGTATGAGAAGGATTTTAGAGAGTAGAAATTAGTTAAAGCATAAAAAAAGCCACACACATCATCAAGAAAAAAGGAAACCAACCCCCCTTTCCCCAAGAAAAAAAGCAACAAACTAAGGGACCTCACTCTCTATTAGGAAAGAAGAACAAGACTAAACTGGCCCCTCATAATCGATAGTCCCAACCAAAACCGAACAAGAAATTCCACCCCCCCTTTCGGCTAGCTCTTCCCTCTTTTTATTTTTTACTCCATCAACCACAATAGCCTTTCCACCTACACCATTGCCCCACCCACCCACAATGATCTTTCAAATCCATATTGCTTTCTCTGTCACTGATTACTGACCCATTGACAACCCCTCCCTATCTTCTCTTTTTATATCCCAGCCTCTTCTCCAGCAATCCTAATATTACCAGCAACCTTTAACCTCTAACCGTAGCCTTCACATGTGGTAACAAGCCACCACCACCAAGTGAACCAAACCACAACGCCACCTTCAAGAACAGTTTTGAAGAGAGACCCATTTCAAGAATAAAAAAGAAGCAGACCACTGTTTCCATCCTCACGGTCCTCTACCACCATCTACCGTGGCCTATATCAGTGTCATCAGAACACAACCAACCTCCCATCAATTAGTGCTAGCAGCGACCTTTAGTTTCTTACCCATTTCATCCGTGGCCTTTATTCCCTCATACCTATGGCTCCCCCTTCTAGATGTAATCAACACCAGCTACCAAGCCAAGATTAGCCCTCATGGTTTCCCCTAACCGCTGCCTCCTTCCTTTTTCAACCAAAATAACAACCCTCTTTCTTGGCTTTTAGCATCCATATAATCAACACTCTTCCTCTTCACACCGACAGGAGCCAACAACCTCCACCATCAATAATGAAGTCCAGTTCCACCTTGACAGATCTATATAAAAAGTGAAAGAGAGAGGCATATCTGTGGATAAAATCAACTGCTTTATGTGTGGGTTTTCTTTTCTTTTTTTTGCAGGCGATGTTGACACTCATTGTCAACACTGGGAGGAAAAAGTAAGGAAGCCATCCCAGATCCACTATAATTTTCCTTTTAAGACATGATGGCGCATGGGCTCACGCGTTGCTAGAAACTTTCCAGTATGGTTCTTGAGCTTCCCATAGTCTCTCTAACACGTTTCGTAACCTTTTGAAAGACCATTTTGCAAATTCTAAATTTTTAATGTGTTTAAACTATTTTTAAATTTTAAGTTTTTGTGGGTTGTAAACATATAATTGTGGGGTGTGTGAGTAAAAATATAGTAAGAAAGGGATTGTGTGTGCTGCATTTTTTTGTTACATTTTATTTTATTTTATTTTGTGTTAAATAGATAAAAAAAACATAAAATGATAAAAACATAAAAAAATTTAATTAATCAAAATTTTAGCATGCATTTTGGATTTAATAACCAGTTTACTGAATCTATAAGAATTTGAGCAATATTTCAATAACTGATAAAATTTTAATTCATGAGAATTAATGGTCAATATTTCGGTATAAATGCTAGACCTACAAGTAGGCTAATATTTAAATATCAGGAGTTGAACAGAAAATTCTCTGAATTATTCTAGATATTCACCAATATTATTTAGGAGTATTTTTCCCCATAGCACACAAGTTGTGTAAAACCCTTCCGCCTTCCAGAATAAGTGAACCTTGTCAGTGCACCTATATGGATCCTCTCTATAAGAATTCATTTAGGCACATGAGCCCATAATAAATTCGAAAAGCTAGATTTATTTACATGAATAAATCTTCACACCATGCTATAAATATACCACCAGTTAGGAACTCATCAAAATCTTTAAACCACATTCATACCACATAATGCAGTTTACCTTAGGTAAGGTGCATAAGGGGTGCTAATACCTTTTCTAGCTATAAACAATCACCTATCCTTAGAATCTCTAATAAAACCAGTACATCTCGGGTTTCCTAATGACCCTGAACCAAACAACTAGGTGGTTCAAAGAGGCTTTCAATAGACTTCATCAAGATACATGGGCTAAGGTGAATTCAAAAAGATATTTAATAATTAATTAAAAGCCTTAATTAATTTATTTATATTCAAAAAGGTCTTGTAGGTGGGCATTCAGACATTACAAAAAGACTAGAATAAGAAGATTCAAATCTACTAATGTTGATCTTTCACTATTGTTTTGTTCATAACTAAAGCTACGAAAGGAATTTTAATGTGATTTTAGTTTCATTGGAAAATAGACATCCATATTTTTCTAGTGATATATAGAATGAATTCCAATGTATTAATACGAGAGAGAACCATGCATTTGAAGTTGAGTTTTGATTCTACCACCAGATTAAAAAATGAATTTAATCTTATTTAAATTAGTTGGACTATTGTTTTATTTATATAAGGTGTCAGGGATATGGACATTATGCTTTGGACTGTCCAAACAAGAGAATCATGATGATTAGAGATAATGGTGATATCAAATATGATAGTGACAGATTTGATTGTGAAGGTATGCCACCATTGGAGGATAGTGATGGGGATGAGTTAGCATTACCAGTTAAGGAGTCTTTGGTTATAAGGCGAACACTTCAGGTTTATATCAAGGAAGATGAAACTAATCAATAAAGGGAGAACATCTTCCATACGCGTTGCTATATACAAAATAAAGTGTGTAGTTTAATTATAGATAATGGAAGCTGTATTAATATTTGTAGTACCACCCTTGTTAGTAAACTGATTTGTGTACTGTTAAACATGCTAAACCATATAAATTGCAATGGTTGAGTGATAGTGGAGAAGTGAAGGTTACTAAGTATGTTGTGATTCCATTTTCTATTGGGAAGTATGTTGATGAGGTTTTATGTGACGTGGTACCAATGCAAACAAGTCATATCTTATTGGGGAGATCATGAAAATATGATAGGAAGGCAATATATGATGGTGTTTGAAATAGATATACAGTTGTAAAATATGGTAAAACCATCACCCTTGTACACTTTACACTCAAACAAGTGTATGATGATCAAATAAAATTAAAAAGTGAGCATAAGGCTATAAAGAGAGAAAATCAAAGTGAGGAATAAGGGGATAAAAGACAATCAAATTCGGCCAGATCCTAAAACAACCACATCTACCCATTCGGCCACCACCCAAAGAACCCCAAACCTAACCGAGAGTGAAGGTAAAACAAGAGGAGTGAAGAAAGTCAGTAATTATGATGAGATTTGTGTGGAAAAACAAAAAAATCAACCTAATTTTTATGTTAGAGAGGGTGAGGTTAGATATGTATTTTTCATTAACAAGTTAGTGGTTTTACTTGTATATAAGGAGGCTTGCTTTAATGCTAATGAGATTGACCATTGTGTTTCTAGTGTGGCTATTTCTTTGTTACAAGAGTTTGATGATTTATTCCTTGACGATATTCCTAGCGGATTACCACCATTGAGGGCGATAAAACATCGACTTGATTTCATACCTGGAGCTTTAATTCCTTAATTGGCCAGCCTATTGAAGCAATCCCAAGAAGACGAAAGAGCTTCAAAGGCAAGTTGATGAGCTGATGGAAAAGGGGTAGATTCATGAGAGTATGAGCCCGTGTGCTATACCCGTGCTACTTGTGCCTAAGAAGGATGAAACATAGAGGATGTGTGTTGATTGCTGAGCCATCAACAACATAACGGTAAAGTATAGACATCTCATTCCAAGGCTTGATGAGTTGTTAGATGAGTTACATGGATCCTATATTTTCTCTAAATTTGACTTGAAAAGTAGGTATCATTAGATTATGATGAAAGAAGGTGATGAGTGGAAAACAACATTTAAGACTAAGCATGATTTGTATAAATAGTTGGTAATTTCATTTGGACATATAAACACACCTAGTACATTTATGCGTATAATGAATCATGTGTTGTGTGCATTAATAGGTAAGTTTTTGGTTGTGTATTTCGATGACATTCTAATCTATAACAAGAACTTAACTAAGCATCTTGATCATTTGCATAATGTACTTAATGTGTTACGTAGTGAGAAATTGTATGCTAATCTTAAAAAAATGTACCTTTTGCATGGAGAAAATTGTGTTTTTAAGCTATGTTGTAACTGCATAGGGTATCGAGATGGATGAGGAAAAGGTTAAGGTCATCCGGGATTGGCTTACACCAAAATCGATAAGGAGGTTTCATGGGTTAACTAGTTTTTATACGTGTTTTATGAAAGATTTCAGTACATTAGCTGCACCCTTGAATGAAGTTGTAAAAATGCCAGTTGGGTTTAAATGGGTGGAGGAGCAAGAATGGGCTTCTGTTCTTTTGAAAGAGAAATTATGTTCTACTCATGTTTTGGCTTTACCTAACTTTATAAAAACATTTGAAATAGAATGTGATACATTTGGAATAGGAATAAGTGTTGTTTTGATGCAGGATCAAAGACCTATTGCGTATTTCAATGAGAAGTTAAGTGGAACAACCTTGAACTATCTCACTTATGACAAAGAACTCTATGCGCTGGTAAAAGCACTTAAGACATGACAACATTACTTGTGGCCAAAAGAGTTTGTAATCCATTCAAATCATAAGTCTTTGAAGCATCTGAAAGGACAAGGTAAGTAGAATAAGAGATATACAAAATGAGTTGAATTCATTGAAACTTTTCCTTACATAATCAAGTATAAGCAAGGAAAATAGAAGATAGTGGCTAATACACTTTCGTACAGATATGTTCTTCTAAACACTATGAATTGTATGTTAATGATTTTGACTTTGTCGAGATTTATAATGCATGTGGACATTTGACTTTTGGTAAGTTTTATTTGATGGATGATTACTTGTTCAAAAAGAATAGATTGGGTGTTCCTGCTAGTTCTTTGCTTGAATTGCGTGTTCATGAAGCAAATGGGGGTGGTTTAATGGGTCACTTTGGGGTTGCAAAAACTTTGGATGTATTGCATGAGCATTTTTATTGGCCAAAGATGAAAGAAATGTGCAACAAATTTGTGAATAGTGCATTGCTCGTAAAAAGACAACATCTAGAGTATAACCGCATAAACTATATACACCATTATTTGTGCCTACTGAACCTTGAGTAGATATCCCTATGGACTTTATTTTAGGTTTACCTAAGTTAAAAAAGATAGAGACTCTATTTTTGTTGTGGTTGATAGGTTTTTTAAGATAGTGTATTTCATTGCATGCCATGAGATAAATGATGCATCTCATATCACAGACTTGTTCTTTACGGAGGTTGTACATTTGCATAGCATTCCTAGGAGTATAGTGTCAGATCATGATGTTAAGTTCCTTAGCTACTTTTGGAAGACTTTGTGGGGAAAGTTGGGAACTAAACTCTTATTTTTTGTAACTTGTCATCCTCAAACAGATGGACAAACTGAGGTAGTGAATAAGACTTCATCTAAACTTTGCGTGTTATTATTCAAAAGAATCTGAAAAGTTAGGAATAATGTTTGCCTTTTGTTGAGTTTGCTTATAATAGAACTATGCACTCAACCACTAACTTTTCTCCTTTTGAAATTGTTTATGAGTTTAATTCACTAACTCCTATGGACTTAATTCCTTTACCTTTTGAAGAAAGAGTAAATTTAGATAGTGAAAAGAAGGCAAAGATGGTAAGATAACTCCATGAGCGAGTTCGACTACAAATAGAGAAAATGAACAAACTATATGTTTCTAAAGTAAATAAGGGGTGTAAACAAGTTGTTTTCCAATCTGGTGGTTGGGCTTGGATGCACATGCATAAGGAACGATTCCTAACCAAAAGAAATCAAAATTATAGCCTCATGGTGATGGTCCATTTCAGATTTTAGATAGGATCAATGATAAAGCATATAAAATTGATCTTCCAAGTGAGTATGGTGTTAGTGCTACCTTTAATGTTGATCTTACTTTGTTTGACACAGGTTTTGATTCGAGGTTGAATCCTTTCAAGGAAAGAGGGGATGGTGTGGATAAGCCTATAAACACTAGCAAGGGCCCATTACATATTCTAAATGGATCAATGACTCAGTCCAAGATGAAGGCATTTAATGTATTAAATTTGAAGGTTTTGACCAACTCAGATTTGAAAGGCCTGTTAGAGTATTAAGAGGAGGCCTTAGTACATCTTATCCATGTGCAAGAGGGGCCTAATCCAACCTTATTTGGTCCATGAGATTTCAACAATAAGGTTGCTAATTTTCTAAATTTTTTGCCAGCCCTTGTGTTTTATGGATTCCTAATTAGTTTTGGATTTCCTATTATGTATAAGAGAATTTATTATTTCCTTTAAGTATTAAGATTTATTATTTTGTTTATTTTCTTGTTAGGTGAGGAGAAAACACAACAAATGAAACAAAAGAATCTAAGTTGACTAAGAAAACAAAGTGGCGACAAAGCTTCCGAATTATGCAAGGAGATTATTGCAGTAACTTCAATTGTGTTTCCTAGTATTAGAAGGATTCTAAGAGGTGGCAAAAGAAGGGAATTAATACCAACAATTACTTTCCTTTCAAAAAAAGAAGAAAAAAATAGTTTGAGATTAAAATCCTACTACAACTTGGAAATAACATGAGCAACTACCTTTTCTTTAGTTTCTAGGATTGATGCGTTGCATGGAAGGCTATAAATAAGCCTTGAATTAGTTCTGTAATATTTTCTTTCTTTTTCTTCTGTTCACGGCAAAACACTGATTTAATATTATGGGCTTTATTTTATTTTGTTAGCTACAACCCAAGGCTTGTTTGAATTTAATTAATACTTTATTTTCAGCTAGGATCCAAGGTTTATTTGGATTTAGTTATGGGCTTTTTAGTTTAAGGTTTTTGAGTCAATTTTATAAGTGGATCAAATCAGTCCACTAGGGCAGATCCATTAGGGTTAATTTTTTCAAGAACTATTTAAACACATGTAACCTAAATTTCAGCAACCATTGATGAATAGTACTTTTGAATTTTTCCGTTTTAATGTGTGAGTGATTCTTACATTTTTCAGTTCTTGAATGAACTGAATCTGTCTTATCGAAGATTAATTGGCTTCGTGGTGTTATTCGACTTCATTCTCATAGTATTGGTGTCTTGAGACAGGTTTTCATTGTGTCACACTCCTATCAGACCTATTTCGGCTTTTCAGGATCAGATCTCAATCTAGATTGTGGGTTGCGTGACCATATGATCATGAGGTTTGCATCACTCGAGTAGATGGTCCTTTTCATATCATATGGAGAATTAATGACAATGCCTACAAATTGAATCACTATGTGAGTATAGTGTTAGTGTTATATTTAATGTTTCTAATCTCTCTTTATTTGATGTAGGTGATGATTTGAGGACAAATTCTTTCAAAAGAGAGGGAATGATGCGATCCAAGCAACACCAAGAGATCCATTAGAGGTTTTAGTTGGTCTAGTAACAAGATTTAGGGCTAAGTGATTTAAGGAGGTTTTCAATGGACTTCTTCAAGATACACGGGTTAAGGTGGACTTCAAAAAAATATTAAATAATTACGTATAAATCTTGATTAATTTATTCATGTTCAAAAAGGGCTTGTAGGTAGGTATTCAGATATTACAAAAAGACTGGAATTATAAGATTAGAAAATGTCAATTTTGATCTTTCACTATTGTTTTGGTCATAACTAGAGCTATGAAAGGAATTTTAATGCGATTTTAGTTTCATTGAAAAATAGACTCCCATAACTTTCCAGTGATATATATTACGGTATAACTAGAACGACTTCCAATGCATTAATATGAGAGAAAACCATGTGTTTGAAGTTGAGTTTTGATTCTGCCACCAGATTTAAAAAATGACTATAATCTTATTTAAATTAGTTGGATTATTGTTTTATTTATCTTTTAGTTATTTTTAGGCCTTTTATAGATATTAGAGTTTTTATTTAAATTTAGGATTGTTGGATTATTATTATTATTTATTAGGTTTATTCATATTCATTAAGGATATCCTATTAAACTTATGATTCTTTCTAGTATAAATATTCTTTTGTAAAGACTTTTTTAAAAAGAAAACTATTTTTAATAAAGAAACTAGCATTCTTGCTATCTTTTTATGTAGTTGAGTGATTCTAATACTAAATTCTTGTTTGAGCTTGCAAACTCTTTGAATGACTGATTAACTTCGTTGTGATTTTATATTACTTGTTCACGTCTTTTTATAGGCTTTGGTTCTCCATGATAGGTTCTTGTTGGATTAAGATGCAAACCATTTAAATTTGATTTTATTATATATTGGGAGGTGTTTGTATCAATATTACAAAGAGACCCTTAAAGGAAGGTACTAGTCATTATATGTGGGTAGGTTGGCCTACCTATAGTCTCAAATGGGTCATTTGCTACTCGTACAAATCTTAAAAGGTTGACTCAATGCATATAAGGTGCATAAAGTATAGACCAAGGCAATGCTATATTAACTACAAATCATAAGTAAGAGGACTTTCAATAGGAGTTTGAGGTTTCATGTGTGCTAGTTTATAGAGTCAACAATGAAGAGAGACAAGGATTTAGTATACCTACTTTATCAATCTCTATTAATTATACTAAAAGTAAGTCACTGCCCAAAGTATGAAACATGCTTTGTACTTAACTTGATGATCTACACTTTAGGGCTGAACCCATCAGGACACCACTAATTCCTTAGTGTTGACCTAAAATAATGCAAATTAAAATGATGTGTAGTGGGTGCATGGACATAACTTCAATATTCAATCCATACATGCATAATAAACATAATATATAAAATAAGACGTAGGAAATAATAACACAAATAGATGAATATTAAATTAAGCAAATTATATAAAATAGACAATCACAAAACAAACCTTACAGCAAACACACCATTTTTTCATACAAACAAACAAAGGCTATCCTAAGTATCCCCAAACAAGTCGTCATTTTATTATAGGGGGTATCGAGGCAAGCTAAGGATTCAAATGAGTTAAATTATAAAAAGGAGTTGCTATCTATTTTTATGATAACTAGGAACCCTATTTGGTTTTTTAAAAGGTTTTAAATAAAAGGCTTGTTGTGTAATAAAGAAGATAACAATCACCTAATACATCCTACCTATGGTAAGATACATTATTTTTTGTTGAAAAATAAAAAGTGTTTGTTGTGTTTCAGTTGCCTAAAATGACATATTTTGTTCTAAAGTCTAAACTAAGATATAGATTTTGCATTTAGGTGTAAAGACAACTTGATCTTTACTTAGACATTAGTCAAGCGTTGGAAGCTTATGAATAGTTAATTATTGATGGGCATTGAACCCACAAGGCTTATATGGATCAAAGAAGGTTTGAAGCCCACCACTTACTCTATACAAGCTTATACGAGACCATGTTAATCCAGCCAAAATTCGCTCATAACATGAACACATATCAATATGTATTCACTAATTCAAATATCTGATAGTCAATATCCAAGGATAGGAGCTAAGATTGGGTTTTTTTAATATAGGTTAAGTTCTCAAAATAAATGATAGTTTATACATCACATATAAAACAAAATACACAATGAACAACATAAAATTTGTATTCGTCAATTAAAATACTTAATAGTCAACATCCGTGGATCATAGCTGAAAATGGGTCTTCTAATACAAGTTGAGTTCTCAAAGTAAATGATAATTTATACACGATACAATAAATAAAAACAACAAAGTTTCAAATTTAAGCCAAACTATTACGCCTTAGATAAATAACACTATAAAAATAAATCCCTAACAACGCTAAGATCGAGTCTTTTAATACAAGTTAAGTTATTAGAATAAATGCAGTTTATACATCACATATAAAACAAAACACATAATGAACAACAACAAAAAAGTGTATTTGTCAATTAAAATACTTGATAGTTAATATCCATGGATAGGAATCGAAAATGGATCTTCTAATTTGGGTTGAGTTTTGAAAGTAAATGATAGTTTATACACGACACAATAAATAACACAAATTTCTAAATCAAAGTCAAACTATTATGCCTTAGATATATAACAATACAAAAATAAATCCCCGGTAACTCTATGCCCTTGGAGTTACAACACAATGATGCCTAATATCTCAAACATCCATAAAAAAACCACAACTCAAAAAATTCAATGATACATTTAAAATTATTTAACAAAAAAAATTAAGAGTTTAAAAAAGACCTTCGAGAATCACTAGAGATGAATTAAAGCTACATGTACAAGCTTGAATAGTATTGGGGTGTATGGATCACAAGTTATGTGTCGGATTGAGGTATGGTTGTCAGTGCATGTTTCTCATGCATATTGCAAAAAACTTGAAAAAAAAAATAGAAACCATTAGTTCATTGCTAGATTTTTTGGTCAAATTATAGCCTAAAATGGAAGCGATTTTGAGGTTGTTTTGTATCTGAATTGCTACAAACTCAGAGGGTAAGAACTCTAGAACCTACACATAAGAAAGAACAAATCCCAAAAAGCTAAAATCAGATTTGGTTGATAAATGCTCAACACAATGATTACTTGAACTAAGACACTGAAATTATTTGAATGAAACCCTCTCCCAATGATTATAAAGAATTACAAATAAGAAGTATAAAGAAGATGTCACAGAGACTTTTATTATTTGATAAGTCAAGAGAATTCAATAAAAAACAAAAAACCATGAGAATCCTCTCACACACAAGCACACAATATGTGGCAATAATAGTGAATACTAATTTGAAAAAAAAAACCCTAAATACAAGATAAATGACCTTATTTATAATAGGTAAAAACTTCATAAATAATGTTGGAAAAAATAACAAAAAAAGCTATAAATAAAATTGGAAAAAAAATCCTAAATCAACTAGGAAACTAATATAATTCTTGCATAATAACTTCTAAACCTTATTTCAAAGCTTTTATAATGTTTGATCACTTTGAAATTTTAGCCTTATCTAAAACAAGAGCTTTAAAATCTTCTGAAAAAATTTCACCTCGATCTAATGATTGGATCAAAAGTTATGGTTATTAATATAAAATTATCTAATAGAAAAATAAGCTCAAAATCGCCTCTAATTCTCAAATCCATAAATTACCAACTTGGTATCCTTAAAAATTAAGGATTCCATGAAAAAAAACTCCAATGTTGCTGACTTTGCAATATCATTGCCAAATATTTAGTTGCTGACATGAAAATCCTTGTCAAAATAATCTCAATTGTTGGCACCTATATTATCCTTGTAGAAAAAGAATCAATGATAAATAAGAAGTCCACAAATCATAAAGAAAAAAATAAAAAATCTCATACAATAACTTTTGACCTATATCGCAATACCTTCTTAAATTTTGATTGACATGAAATTTTAACCCAATATAAAACAATATTATTGGGAATTTCTAGTAAAATTACATTAAAGAACATTAAGACAAAAACTGAACCTGATCATCTAACTCATGCATGGATCGTATTATGGATCTAGGTGGATTTCAGGTTGGGGTTGAGGTTGATTTTGGGGGCTGATTTATGTGGATTCTTATAAGAAAAAAGGTTGTTGTTTCAGGTGAATGGGTGTTGTTTTAGGTTGGAAAATAGAAAAAAAAAACATTATTAATGTGTTTAGGGAGGATGGGAGTAGTTAGTTTGACAAGAAAATAAAAGGGATTAAGATCGGTGTTGTAGAGGTTTGGTGATTTTTGTGAGGAAAAACGCATGAATCGATGTAATAAGTTTAGAAAGATAACGGTTGGTGTTGGGCTATTTTGGTTTTGTAAAGGAGATTGGAGGTTGTTATGTGGAATTTGTTTACTGATGAAGAGATGGAGCTGATCGTAATTAAGGTGACTTTGACATGGACCAAGGAAGGTTGTTGTTGTGCATGAAGGAGATCAAGATTAAGGTGGTAGTGAGAGCAATGATGGAGGCTGGCTAGTGGGTTTGGGTTTATGATGTTTTAGGGAGTTTTCAGGTTAGTTGAGAAAACTTTGATGTTTAGGTTTTTTTTTCTTTTGATGTGGTGTTTTCTTTTAGTGTAGGATATTCACTCCCTCTCTTTGTTTATCCTCTCGTTTCTACTTGAAGTTTTTATTTATAATGTTAATAACCCTAAAAATAAAATCTAACAATTAATTAGAAGATCTCTTATGATTTTAAATATTTGAGTTTTTATTTTTTTTATTTGATCGCATATTATATTTTTTTATTCTTTTTTATCTTGCCCCCCCTCTCTTTTTTTCTCATCATTTTACTTTCTACTCTTTTTCTTTCTTTTATTTTTATTTTTATTTTACAAAAACTTATCACACAATAATAAAATAAGTGAAAGTGCAAAAAATAATTAAATGACCCTAAATTGATTGAATTGCATTGAGAAGACATTTTTTTGGAATTTTTGTATTTTTGAAATTATGTTGAAAATTGGGATAAAAAAATGGATTATGATAGTTTTCTTAGAATAATCTCAATCATTTACAATTGTTGCACACTTTGACCATATATACTCAAGTTAATCTTTTTGTATTGTTTTTATAGCTATTTTAGAAGGTCAGAGCAAGTATTTTTTAGTTGAACAAGGAGTACATATCTAAGGGAGGAGAATATCATGTTGTTTGGTGTTTGTCAAAGGTGTAAGAGAGAGAATAAGATGGCCAAAGTTGGGCCAAAACCATGCAAAACAAAAGAAATTAATGGGTTGTTTCAAGCTATGCACACAGTGAAAAGAGAAAAAATGTTATTTCAACCGTACAAGAAACAATGTCATTTTGATGTTTCTATTTTTTTTTAATTAAAGCATGATTTAGCAATGATTTGGGCAAAACACATTCATATAAATGAAAGTTTCAAGTTTTCAAATAGGTCCCTTATGTTTGGTATCATTTTTAAATTGGTCCTTAGATTTTTGTTTCTTTTATTTTTAGCTAATTTCAACCTTTTTTCCCCAAAGTTTCTTTTAATTTAGTCTATAATTTCACATTTTACAGCCTCTTTATTTATCAACCTCTTTCAATTTAGTCCTTGACTTTTTAATTTTTAATTTTTGGCCAATTTCACCGTTTTCTTTGAGTTTCTTCTTAATTTCACCCCTTTTGCATTAAAAATGCCCCCTCAATTATGGTGTCTTTTCAATTTAGTCCTTGGCTTTCTAATTTTTAATTTTTAGCCAATTTCAACCACTTTCTCAATTTTTTCTTTACAATTGCACCCTGAAATGCATTTTTTTCTATTATTTTTGTATTTTGATTTTTTTTTCTTTTTCTTCCCTTTTCAAATGCATATTTTTTATAACATTTTTTGAGAAGTTTTGATTGAGAAATATTTTTTTAATGAAACTTTTTATTTTTATAGAGGTTAAAAATTAGGTTATGCCTGGAAGTACAATTTTGTATTGATGGCTTATGATAAATAATTTTTTTGTTGGAAGGGGTTTGCAAGATTAAAATAATAGTGGGTCTATGAGGTTTGTTAAACTATTGCCTGAATTCAAAATTGAAGATGTAATGGGCATGGTTTCATAATATCATGGTGCTTCTTGTTGCTTGCTCTCGAACTTTATAGGTTGCATTAATCGACATTCCCTCGGTATTTGTGTGTGCTTGCGCATGCTTGCAATTAAGTAGTAAGGTGAAGGAGCGGCAGCTAATGGAGTAGAAGAGATTAGTTTCACGCCAATAGTAATCTTTTGAGTGACAACCATGTGTATAGGTCTCCTAGCCTCTTGCAATATGATTGATTTTTTTGTTAAAGAGAATCTTGTGATGGTGTTTTGTAGTGCAAATACACTAAGTTTTGAATAGTGAGGTATTTATGTGATTAATTAATTAATTAATATATTATCAAAGTGAACATATATTATGCAACAATTTTCACCACAGCGACAAAAACAAATTTATGAGTTATTTCAAAACATGTTTTCAATTAAGGGACTTTAATAAATATGAGGTTTAACAAACAAGTTTGGAATTTTAGTAAAAGCTTTTTTTAAAAAAGGAATTTTATTTTATGTATAAGTTTCCTAAGTAAATATTTGTGTTATTTCAATTGTAAATACAATAAAAAATAGCTTCATTTTTTACTTTGATCCTTATATATTTTTTTAAAAAACCATTAACTTAGCAACAAACAACAATAATAAAAAATAATTAAGGGTAAAATAAAATAATAATATGATAGAAAAAGAGTTTAGAAAAGCCTTATAAATGGTAGAACTAGAGAGATATTGCTTAAACAATTGTACAAGTAGCCTGCTCTTTCTACACCAAAATGCAGCAAATAGATCATCAAACCAAATAGTCAACCGATTGCTCGATCAATAAGAATTAAATGGTTAATTATTTGACGAGGTTGTATTGGGTAGGAGATGAGATGGAAGAACTTTATTATTTAGATAATAAAGCTAAATCTTTTATAAGTGTATTTAAAAAAACTACAAAGAAGAATAAGGAAGTGTTGTTTTTCCCTAAAAAATTACCTCATGTTCTAATAATATGCATTAGCTAGCCAAGAAGACATGCAGTATTTGATCATATACTAAAAGAATTGGTAATTAACTAATTGTATTCTGCTTGCTCTAGCCATTTTCTTTTTGGCTACTGCTCCTTCTTTAATATATTGGCTTTCATAAAAAAAAAAATCAATATTTGATATATATATTTCTAACAAAAAGAAGGGAATCATCTCCTTTTCCTTTTCTCTACCTTTATTGTCAGGTCATAAAGCCGAATGCATTGAGGGAATTGGTCCGTTAGACTTCCTCAATACCGCGTTGCCATTTGAACCTGGTCCCATGAAATGTGTGTGTGTGTGTGTGTGTGTGTGTGTGTGTATTCAATCAAGATCGACAGCGAGCTGGTCGGAGGAGTCAATAGTAGAATGAAAGGTAAAGGAGGTATGGGCCAATACCCTTTAAAATATTACAGGCAACTGAAAGCACACGTAAAGACGAAAATGGATAATTTAAAGAGAAAGGGAGTGGCAGTATAAACGGGATGGTTATATTAACGTGGAGCTAGCTAGGACGCAAGTCTCATCAAAAGATTAAGATGGGGACCCTAAAAAGAAGTTCCCATTAAAATATTTTCCCCTTCTCGTGGGCCAAAGTAGCCCCTCCTTCACGTTATGAGACCACCACTAAAGAGTGTTTTTGGTCACTTACAGAGAGAGTTGGTGGTGGGGGCATGTACTTGCT
This sequence comes from Populus simonii, assembly GCA_007827005.2. NCBI lineage: Eukaryota > Viridiplantae > Streptophyta > Magnoliopsida > Malpighiales > Salicaceae > Populus > Populus simonii. The sequence goes on along the minus strand of CM017470.2, from coordinate 9,669,984 downwards.
AAAGCCCTGTGAAAGATGATGCTAGGCCAAGAAACTAAGACGATGCATATGTTGGCCACTACACCCTTTTCATGCCACTAATGACTAAACAACTTTTTATGAGATTCCCAAACACAGCCCAGCCCAGTTGCCGTCCTCAGATTCTTTGGACCCTAATTTGATAACGACCTTTCTATAGTTTAAGCAGTGCATGCTTGCTTGATATTTAATTTAAAACCCTTAATCTGAGCAGATATCACTTTATATATTACACCACATACCAAACCCATTTCAATTTTGGACTTATACATAAAAATTCATCGAGAAAAATAAAAAGTGTGTGTATATATATATATATATATATATATATATTAGGGCAAGCCAACCATCTAAATTAAGCATATACCAATGGTGGTTAGGAGTACCTGCCTTTTGTCTTAATTGCACGCTAAAGCTGGAGACTATGCAAAGTTGGACCCTGCCCACCTCTCCCTTTGGGGAAAAAAAAATTCTTAATTAAAAAGAATTATTCTCAGAATTGTACTCTCCTCTCACATGATAGTATAATCTATTTCATAATTACAAGTTTCAGATTCCTGTGGGGGGAACTGAGTCTTTGTAAATGTAATGTTTTATTTGAAAAATATAAATTTAATAATTTTAATGTACTAGTATTAAAAAAAATTAAAAAAATATTCTAATGTATTTTTAAATTAAAAACACCTCACAATATCATAATAATATCATAATAACAAGAATATAATTCTCGAATAACTTCCCTAAATTAAATCATTTATTTACCCCAAAGATAAATCATGCTCAACTAGAATTAAAAACGTTTCTATGATATGATGATTAAGAAAGCTATTTTTCATAAAAATAAGAAATAACCGCAAATGATAATTAAACAAAGACCAATGAAAATTGAGTAACTTCATTTACTATTCCAATCCTTAATCCATGCACGTGCCCAAATAAACACATCAAACGTGCCAATCACTCAAACTAACTTTGAAAAAAAAAAAATACAAGGAGAAAAGCAAAAGCAAAAAGAAAAAAGAAAGAAAAGAAAAGTGAAAAGTGAAAAGTGAAAACCATCACCAATCAATCAGGGCCTCCATGCACTAGCCCACACCACCGGCTGTTCCTTCCAGCACAAGAATATTCCGGCATCCCCGCACTGTGTCATTGACCAACCCTCCTTATACCTCCTCAATAAGGCGCGTACATCATCACAAACCTCATCACTGAAAATTATCGGACTAAAACCACATGAATGGAGGCGTCCAGACCAGCGCGTGGCTGTTTCCCGCCTTTCGATCGAATCAGATGGAGGACATGCCACTAAGTCAACGATAGCGCGGCCTGCTGCTCTTTCAAGCATCAACTGTTCGTTACTGGTTCTTGGAAAGCTCTCATCCAATGATTCAAAGTAAACCCTAAACCATCTTAAACATTCTTGAAAACCCTTGACAAAATCCAGACCATCAAGATCAGCTTCTTCTTCAACAACAGTAATGATTCTTGGTTGCAATGTTCTAAAACTAGATATAACATAATCTCGGCGACGAGAAGCTGGAGTGATTGAGTGTAAAGCACCAACACAGTTGATAGCAAGAGCCTCATCATCTTTAACATCCAATTCAGCTAAGTTTAGGTCACATAAATCACCAGCATGGTGGATAACATTAAACTTAAATGGGACTCCCATAAGCCTGGCAAATTTTTCCATTCTGTTGCCAATTTCTTTCATTACCTTATGAACTGAAGCTAAACCTCCTGTACTAGTTAAACCAATATTATTACCACTACTTTTGCTAGCCACGACGGTGGTTAACTTCAAGTGTGGTGTCTCATCAGTGCGAGTTGCTAGGGCTTCGAGCAAAGTAGGCCATTGGGTACAATATGTGTTACTAATATCAATAATATGCAATTTGCTTTCACCTTCAAATGCTTCCATAATTGCGCCATTACAAGATACGTGACCAAAAGTAGTCCAAGGACTCACCTCTTGAAACTTTAATACCATTTTCCTTGTGGACTCAAAAGAGCAAGTTTTCTCTGATGCTGAAGCTAAAGTACGGTAACATCTCTCGCCGGAGTCGTTCATGCGGCTAAACAAAGCTTGGAGAAAATAAGAAGCAAGTTTTTGCTCTGTGTCACCAAAAGGTGAACCAAGCTCATTAAGCATCCACATCAATTGCTGGAGACGAGCGCTGTTTTTATCCGCGATGGCATGTGCAGATTCAAGGAGGATATCGGTGACCCACTTGCCGGAAAATTCAAAGTTTAGGTCATGAGAAGGGGAGAAAGAGAAGTCAGCGGAATCAAGGACATGGTGAGTAGAAGGGGTGCTAGTGTTGGTGGTAGTAGTGGTAGGAGTGGTGGTAGTGGTTTGGTGTTGATATTGTTGTTGTTGTTGTTGGTGGTGGTGGTGATAAGGAGGATAGTAGTGCTTAGAAGAAGATGAAGAGAAGTCTTCCTCATCCATGAAGAAGTTGAAGCATTCTTCGTCTTCTTGTTGATAGTGATGATGGTGGTGGTTGTTGTTTTGTCTTGATGATCTAGAGCTACTAGAGGTTCTGCTAGTAGAGTTGAAAGATTGTTCAGATTGTTGTTGGAGACTAACTAGCCTAAACAAGGTATCCATTTAACCAAAATCCAGAGACCCACATCAATAGAATTCGGATGGAGTTTGTTGGGGATGGCTTGGAGTGAAGGTCAGGGGATGGGTGTTAGTGTTTTTAACTGTGGGAATATTGGGGTAGAGAATGATAAAAGAGAGGATCTTGAAGTTGGATATTTATAAATATACATATATATATATATATACATACATGTTTAAATGTGCTTTTCTTTTTCTGTAGTCGATGTGAATCAAATTGGGTGGGGTTTGGGATATTCTTTTATCTAGCTAGCTAGCCCAGTCTTGTTCCTTTTTTCCTTTCTTTTTAATCAACTCATGAGAGATATGACTAATATACGTTTTCTCTGTAAGAACTTGGGAAGTTGGCATGAAAGAGCTACTGGTGTTGAGAAATAGAAATGTTATCTGACAAAAAAGATTAAAAAAGAGAAAGATAACAAGGTCTAGCTAGATCACCAAATGGGTTAGTGGATTAGCTTTTCATTGTCTATGAGAAAGATTGAAAGAGAGAAGAGAATATTGTTATAGGTTTTAGTGGGGGCAGGCGTGCCAATTGGATTTGGGGAAGATAAATGAGTAAAGCTGCCGGCGTGCATCATCATTATCAAACCCACTATCATCCCTCCAACCCATCCTATTCACATTCCTTGCCTCCTAATGCCTCTTCAATCTCTGCCAAAATTCCACCCCACTTTTTCCTTTTCTACACTGTGTAACATAAATCAACTTCCATTTAATTATAACTAATGCTCTTTTGTAATATAAAAATCTAGGGCGTGCTCTTTCACTTTTTTCCCCACTTCCACATGATAGTTCAGTTTATATATATATATATATAGCAAACACTTATTATAAATCCCTTCATTCCATACACCATATATGCACCAAACTAGCTAGGCCATTTCTCAAGATGGCCCAACCATATATAGCTAGGCTATCCTTCCATGTCACAACCTCAAATCTTACTCCCGCTTGTGACTTGCTCTTTTTTTAGTCAAAATTCATAGCCAACCCGGTTCATTATGATTACACCACAACCACGTACTACTTCGCCTTTTATTGTCTTAACCTTGTTGTCCTCAAGCTGAACCTTAATTCTCTCTAGAAACTATATCTATTTTTGGTTGGCCTACATATAGCTAGGCACAAACATTTATTTCTTTCTGTGTCAGCTTGCTAAACCTCAACGCAGATCAAATATTTGGATTTTAATGTATGTCACGGTTGGTCTACTCTTTGCTTTTATAGTCAGCAACATTATGCTCTATTGCTGTTCTACATTTTCATACGCAAGAGGTGAGAGTGTGTGTCTATATATATATATATTTCTTTTGTCTGTTGAAATTTTCCTTGTTCCTAATCACTGCTCGTCCTTGGTTTTCTCCATGCAATCATTAGGAAAACTATCACGTCTGGATTCTGTCTTGTGTAGATCATTCGGTTTAAATAAAATTGGAAATCATTATTGTTGACTGCAAGCATATATATATATATATATATATATATATATATATATATATATATGACCCGGTCTTGTTAATTGAATAAAGGTGATCTCACTAATTTTGTTTCAAATTTATTGCTGCTTACTTGGTGCTCCCATAAGTACATCTATTAAAAAATAGAACAAGCATAAATCTATTTCAAAAAAACTATTTTTTTTTTTGTCAGTAGAAGATAAAAAGGTAGGTAATTTATTTTATATTTTTTCTATAATAGCATTACACCTATATCATATATATATTTTTTAATTATTATAACATTCATAATTGAAATAAAAACTTATAATATTTTTAAAAGTAGAAAGTACTAACTTTTTTCATCAGAATTGAGACAAAGGACCCTTTAAATAAAAAATAAATTGAAAGCCATGTTCACTATAATAGTGTAATTATTTTTTCCCCTTCCAACAAAAAATCAATTAACTTGCTATTTGAAGTAAAATGGTTTTTTTTCTTATGGGATAATTCGGTCTTTTAACCTTTTAAATGCATATTTTTAAAAATTTATCACCCTTAAAAAAAAATTTCTAAAAATATTGATCAAAGGTAATTTGATCTTTTTACATTTTAAAAGCATAATATAAAGACTAAATTACCTTTTTTAAAAAAATTTCAAACTTATTCAAGTGCTTTTTGGTCATTTCATAATGGTTTTTTAGTAATTATCAAATTGACTTGGAATCGATTTATTATTTTGATAAATTTAGATATTAGTTAAAAATAAAAAGTGATTGGTGTGGGTGTTGGACATACCCCTGCCTTTTAGGCAATGCTTAAGGCGTTATCTACCCTCCAAACACCGGTTTTCATGGCAAAGATGGAAGTGCAATGATTTGCTCCGATGGATTTATTTCTTCTCCTCCCTCTTTTTCTCATTTTCTCCTTGCCAAAATATAAAGGTTTCATTTTATTTGTTTTTTTATATCTAATTTGGTCATTTTTTTATTGCTATTTATTTTGTTTTTTTTATTGATTTCTTTTCTTTAATTTTTCCTCATCAATTGGTTTCATTTAATTTTATATTGAATTTGATCCTTATTCTTTTGACTATTATTTATTTGTTTTTATCATTTTTCTTATTGAATTTTGTTTTCATTTTCATCCCTCAACATTTGATTTCAAATTATTCTTATATTAAATTTAGTTCTCATTCTTTTAATTCTTTTTTTTTTTATCCTTTTTTTATTCTTTTTTTATTCCTTAACATTTTGTTAATTTAGAATTTTACATCATTATTTTTTAAGATTTGCCTTCTATGGAGTTAGTCATAAGCTCATAACCAGCGTTACAGACTTTGAAGGTTAACATAGGTTAATTTTTTTAAGTTATTTTTTTCAATTTTATTCTTCAATGATTTATTAGGTCTTTGTGCTTTTTTTTTTCAATTTCTCTATGCTCATGGTCGTAAAGTTAGTGGGTTAACTCAAGTTAATTTAATTTTTTTTTATTTTTTTTTAAATTTTTAAATTTTTATCTTTTAATATGAAATTATTTAATAATTTAACTTCATGGTTCGAAAATAATTTATTACTGTCTAGTTATTTGCAGTCCTAGCGCTTGCTTATCTAGTTATTTGCTAATTGCGAGTTAATCAAATATTCACATAAGATGGGTCCTGTAATGCCGGGGCATTGACAGAAAAAAAATCAGTAGACCTAGTCCACGCGTCTCGGTGATGACTTTTAGCCTGATGTGGCATGACGCCATTGCCAATTAGGTCATTAGTCACAAAACTATATCAGATCAATTTTATCATTTCACATACCTTTCTTAGCAACGACCACTGCTAACTAATAACAGCGTGCTTGTGCACAGTTTATTTAATTTTTACTGTGATTTTTTTTTTGTGATATTGTTAAACGTTAAAATTGAAGGTAAATGCTAAAAAATAATTAGATTTAGATTACTTTTCTTACTCTTATAGTGTTATATTCTGATGGTTATTGGAATTGTTTTTGATAATTTTAGCAATAATATTATTAGAAATTGCATCTAATGGATTCATGGATTTGTAATGTTTGATGTTGATAAAAACTGTAATTTGACATATATATATATATATATATATACACACACCGTCATTAGTTAATTTCCCCCTATCCATCATAAATGTGACTATTTTAACATGTTATAATCATAACCTTTTAATACGAACCCTAGCGAAATTTAATGGTATTCGCGACCCCAAGATCAATCTAACCCAAGTTTGTTGAGATTTGAATGAGTTTATCATAATGAAAAACTTGCTCCAAGGCAACAAGACTATAAACCAACTCGATCACAACGCCTACACTTGGAGACGAGCAAATGAAGTATAAATTCACAACAAAGAATGGTTAATTCTTTGGAGAGTTGAAAGTAGAAAGTATAAATTCATAACAAAGAATGGTTGAAAGTAGGAAGTATAAATTCACAACAAAGAATGGTTAATTCTTTGAAGAGTTAAAAGTTCAATCAAGAACCAAAATTGAGCAACCAAAAGTCGGCTACAATGCTGAAAATATTATAAAAAGTCTGACCTAAAATTATTCCTAAAGAGTGTTTAAACTCTAAGCCAAAACCCCAATTTCCCTAATGGGTCTCACATAAACCCAATTTAAATAATAATCAACCCAAGCTAAAATCAGCCCAAACTAATTAAAATAAATAAAATAAACAAGTCTAAAACCCATACAAATTGTTTCCTCTCAAAATAAATAAGGTTTGATAGCCCAACTAATTAAATAAGACAAGTTCGTTGTTTCCGCATTCTGTCTGGCAGCAGCAAGACCCAACTTAAAATGGATGTTTCTCTCTCATCTTAATGAATTAGAAGGCGTGCCATATACCTTTGGAAAGGTATGGAAGTTTAGTTTCCAGCCCAAGTAAAATCACATAAAAATTCGATCTGTAGCTCCAGTTATGATCAAAATAGTAACGAAAAGTCAAACTGTCCGAATCTAGTGTTCTTCTCCCAATCCTTGTGTAATGGTCTTGGTTCCACCAATAAGCCCCTCATGAACATGAATCAGATTAATCAAGGCTTTCTCTTTATTATTACAACTCCTCTTGAAGTCTACCTTAGCTCATGTATCTTGAAGAAATCCATTGAAAGCTTCTTTGAACTTCTTAGCCCTAAGCCTAGTAAATGGATCAACTGGAACCTCCAATGGATCCTTTAATGGTTGGATCGCATCATCCCCTCGCTCCTCAAAAGGATTCAACCTTGAATCATCACCTACATCAAACGAAGAAAGATCAGAAACATTGAATGTAGCACTAACACCATACTCACCTGGTAGATCCACTTTGTAGGCATTATCATTAATCCTTTCTATGATCTGATAAGGACCATCTCCTCGAGGTATCAACTTTGATCTTCTTTGTTCAGGAAACCTTTCCTTCCTCATATGCACCCAAACCCAATCACCTGGTTCAAATCTCACTAATTTTCGTCCCCTATTGGCTTTGTTTGCATATTGTTCATTATTCTTTTCTATTTGTTGCTGAATTTTTGCATGGAGATCTTTCACCACCTGTGTGTTTTGATTACCGTCAAGACTAACCCTTTCATCAACAGGCAAATGAATCAAATCTAATGGTGTCAAAGGGTTAAAACCATAAACAATCTCAAATGGTGAATAATCAGTAGTAGAATGCACACTACGATTATATGCAAATTCAATGAATGACAAACAATCTTCCCAATTTTTAAGATTCTTTTAAATGATAGACCTTAAAAATTGAATCAAAGTCCGGTTAACAACTTTAGTTTGGCCATCTGTTTGTGGATGACAAATAGTAGAATATAAAGTTTAGTTCCTAATTTACCCCAAAAAACCTTCCTAAAGTAACTCAAAAACTTAACGTCTCGATCGGATACAATGCTCCTAAGAAGACCATGTAGCCGAATGACCTCTCTAAAGAATAGGTCAGCTATATTTATTGCATCATCTGTTTTATGACAAGCAATGAAATGTGTCATCTTAGAAAATCTATCCACAACAACAAATATAGAATCTCTCCCTTTCCTAGACCTAGGTAGACCCAAAATGAAATCCATAGAAATATCAACCCAAGGTTCCTTAGGAATAGGCAAAGGTGTGTATAGTTCATGAGGCATTACCCTAGACTTAGCTTGTTATGCACCTATCACACATTCTTTGCACATCTCTTTTCATATTAGGCCAATAAAAATGCTTATGCAGAACCTCCAAAGTTTTAGTAATTCCAAAATGCCCCATTAAACCTCCCCTATGTGCTTCCCTCACAAGCAATTCACGTAAAGAACAATTAGGCACACATAACTTATTTTCCTTAAACAAAAATCCATCATGCCTAAAATATTTACTCTTGGCCGAAACCTTGCATGTGTCATATATAACACCGAAATCATGATCATCAAGATACAATTCCTTAATACTCAAATCCTAGCAATTTAGTATTAAAAGTATTAAGAAGAACATACCTTCGCGACAAGGCATCGACGACCACATTTTCCTGACCTTACTTGTATTTAATCACATATGGAAAAGTTTCAATAAACTCAATCCATTTAGCATGTCTCCTACTTAACTTACCTTGACCCTTCAAATATTTCAACAATTGGTGATCAGTATGTATGACAAACTCTCGGGGCTATAGATAATGTTGCCAAGTCTCCAAAGCCTGCACTACTGCATACAACTCTTTATCATAATGGGATAGTTAAGAGTTGCACCATTGAGTTTCTCACTAAAATAGGCGATGGGCTATTTTTCTTGCATTAAAATAGCTCTAATACCTATTCCTGAAGCGTCACATTCAATCTCAAAAGCTTTATTAAAATCAGGTAAAGATAGTAAAGGTGTCGAAATCAACTTTGATTTTTAACATGTTAAAAGCATTTTCTTGTTCTTCTCCCTACTTGAAACCCACGACTTTCTTAACAATTTCAGTCAATGGAGAGGCTATTGTAGTCTTTAACAAATCTCCTATAAAAATTAGCCGAACCATGAAAACTCCTAATGTCTGTTATGGATTTTGGTGTAGGCCATTCTTTAATAGCCTTAACCTTAGCCTTATCCATTTCTATACCTTTTGCACTAACCATATATCCAAGAAAAACAATCTTATCCATTCAAAAGTCACACTTTTTCAAATTAGCATATAAGGACTCTTTTCTAAGCACATCAAGAACTTGTTTCAAATGACTTATATGCTCATCAATCTCCTTACTATAAATCAAGATATCATCGAAGTAAACGACTACAAACTTACCAATAAAAGCACGCAACACATGATTCATCAATCTCATAAAAGTACTAGGTGCATTGGTAAGTCCAAAAGGCATAACCAACCACTCATACAAACCATATTTAGTTTTAAAAGCAGTTTTCCATTCATCCCCTTCTTTCATCCTAATTTGATGATAACCATTTTCAAATCAATTTTTGAAAACAATTTAGAACCATGTAATTCATCTAACATATCATCTAATCTAGGAATGGGATGTCGATACTTTACAGTGATGTTATTGATAGCTCGACAATCCATACACATTCACCAAGTTTTGTCCTTTTTGGAATAAGAAGCACGGGAACTGTACAAGGACTCATTCTCTCTCAAATGTATCCTTTCGACATCAACTCCCTCACTTGCATTTGAAGCTCCTTAATCTCTTCAGGATTGCTCCTATAAGCCAACCTATTTGGTATAGATGCTCTTGGAACAAAGTCAATTTGATGCTTAATACCTCTAATTGGCGGCAAACCACTGGGAATGTCATCCGGAAAGACATCCTCAAATTCCTGCAAAAGAACTTTAACAACACTAGGAACACAAGAATTTAAATCATCTAAGTTAAAGAATGCCTCCTTATACACAAGTAAAATCATAGGCAAGTCAGAAAGATAGGCATGTTTAATATCATTAGATTTTGCAAAAAATTAAGGTGTTTCCCCATTTTTTCTACACTCTTCTTTTCTCACCCTTTCTTTCTTCTCTCCACTCATTTTCTCTGCACTCTCGGCCTTCTTTTCATTTTTTTTGTTCTTGGCCATGACCCTCCCCTAATGTTCTAAGGGCCAAAACTTTGTTCCCTTTTGTTTTCAACTCATGGCTCACTTTCTTTTCTCTCTTCCTCACATCCTCACCATGTTGTTCAGCTTGTTTTTTCATTTTGGCCGAATCTTTTTGTTCCTCCACTTTGGCCGAAACATGTTGCTCTTCCTTTTAGCCTTTCTTCAATTGAATTTGATCTTCATACAATTGCTTTGGTGAGTGTGGGGTAAGTATATAAATCCTTCCATCCTTCTTTAATGAATACTTGTTCTTAAACCCATCGTGCTTAGCTTTTCTATCAAATTGCCAAGGTCTCCCTAATAACAGATGAGTAGCATGCATAGGCACAACATCACATAACACTTCATCCTCATATTTTCCTACTGAAAAAGAAATCATCACTTGTCTATTCACCCTAACAACACCACATTCATTCAACCATTGAAGTTGATAAGGCCTCTCATGCTTTATGGTATTCAATCCCAACTTTCTAACCAAAGTAACACTAGCAATATTGGTACAACTACTACTATCAATGATCATACTACATACCTTATCATTGATTAGGCATCTAGTATGGAAGATGGTCTCCCTTTGTTGCTCCACATCCTCCTCCTTAGTCTGAACACTAAGCAACCTTCTAATCACCAAAATTTTATAACCAATAGCATACTCTAAATCACTAGCATCCTCAAGTGGTGGCATCTCATCACAATCAGACTCTTCACTAGTGGAGCCAATCTCTCCATCATCCCTTAGAATCATAACTCGATGATTTGCACACTTAGATACATAGTGTCCCAATCTCAGATACATGAAACATTTTATATCACGATTACGCTTCGATTGAACTTCTCTCTTAAGTTTGTGATCACTAGCCAAAACCTGCTTCTTCATGGAGGTAGGTTCGACAACTTTAGGAGTCACCAAGGCATTCGATGACGCACTACCCTCTCTCCTATAATTCATCTTCCAACCCAAAGAAGACCCCGTATAAGCTCCAGATTGTGTAGTACCCTTCCTTTTCAACTGTCCTTCAACCTTAATGGTTAAGTGTACTAACTCCTCCAAATCAACATATGATTGCAACTCCACAACATTAGCTATGTCTCTATTCAAGCCATTCAAAAACCTAGACATAGTAACTTCCTCATCTTCATTAACATTAGCTCTAATCATAGCCACCTATAATTCTTTTTTATACTCCTCCACACTTTTATTACCATGTGTAATCAGTTGTAAATGATTAAACAACTCTCGATAATAGTGTTTAGAAACATACCTCTTCTTCATTATTGTCTTCAACTCCTCCTATGTGCTAACTGATCTTTCTCTATTCCTTCTTCTTTCTATCACCAATCTTTCCCACCAAACCATGGCATAATCAGTAAAGTCTACTACAACTAACTTAACCTTCTTTTCTTCAGAGTACTTATGGATGTCAAAAATCATCTCCACCTTTTTTTCCCAATCTAAATAAGCTTCCGGATCAGTTTTCCCTTAAAGGCTGGGATTTTTAACTTAATACTACTAAAATTGCGGTCTATATCTCCCAAATCATCAAAATCCCATCTATGCTCAAAATCCCTATGTGGCCGAATATGTCCCCTCCTTGACCGATTCTCATACCTCTCTCCCCTATATGTACGGAACCCACCACCACTGTTAAGATCATCCTGGGCTTCATCTGCAGAGTTTCCAGCAACACTCTCCTCCTTCCTAGCTTCTCTACCCCTTTTACTACGCCCTCCATCAGACCTAATCTCTAATTTTTCAATCCTAGTCATCAGCTCACCAAACATAAATTCCATATGTTGTTGTATTCTCGAAAGCCCATCTTCTGGGATTTCACCCTTCTTCTGTGACACATTGTTAGAAGATATAATTTTTTTTTTAAACCTGCATGAAAATTGTTAGCAATAAAAACAACACCTCACACACTCGTGTTTCACACAAATTTATAGGCTTTTCACTCGAATATGCTCCCTATGCATTTTTCCACTCAAATTGCCTTGTTTTAGTTCTTGAAATCACTTAGCAACGATTCAGAAAAAGCAACCAACCATGCAGTGAGTTTATAAATTTGATAGACTCTAGAAGCAAGAAATTACGAAACTAACAAAATGAAACTCGATGACAAATTCACGAATAGCAATGCAAATTTGTACGAATAATATGACGATTTGAAGACATGAAATAAAAAAAAATCAGAAAAGAGCTAAACAATTATGAATTATCAAGAACTAAGGATTTAATTCAAGAAAATTCCAGAAACTTAAGAAAATCAACTAAACTACCCAAATTTTGAAGAAACACAAACAAGACTACTAAAAGATTCACGAACCAACACTAACCAATTTCCAATGATCAAGGTTTTCTCAAGCATGTATTTGGCCAAAACAAAAAAAAAGTGATGATTTTTTTTTGTGGCAGCAATCAGATTTCAAGATCAAGCCTCCTTTATATATATATATATATATATATATATATATATATATATATATATATATATATATATATATTTCGGCGAGAACAAAAAAAATCAACTTAGGTGTGTATGCCAATTTTGATCAAGAAAGCATCAAAAGAACACTAACTTATGATTAAGTGTTCAACAAAGCAATAAAAAGTAAGATCCTTATATATATATATATATATATATATATATATATATATATATATATATATATATATATATATATATAGGTGGCCGAATCTATCAAGAATCAAACAAGAAACTCTGATACCAACTGATGTGAACCCTAGCAGAATTTAATGGTATTCACGACCCCAAGATCAATCTAACCCAAGGTTGTTGAGATTTGAATGAGCTTATCACAATGAAAGACGTGCTCCAAGGCAACAAGACTATAAACCAACTTGATCACAACGCCTACACCTGGAGACGAGCAAATGAAGTATAAATTCACAACAAATAATGGTCAATTCTTTGAAGAGTTGAAGTTCAATCAAGAACCAAGATTGAGCAACCAAAAGTTGGCTACAATGCTAAAAATATTATCAAAATTCTGACCTAAAATTATTCCTAAAGAGTATTTAAACTCCAAGCCAAAACCCTAATTTTCCTAATGGGTCTCACATAAACCCAATTTAAATAATAATCAACCCAAGCTAAAACTAGCCCAAACTAATTAAAATAAACAAAATAAACAAGTCTAAAACCCATACAAATTGTCTCCTCTAAAAAAAAATAAAGTTTGATAGCCCAAATAATTAAATAAGACAAGTTCGTTGTTTCCGCATTCTGTCTGGCAACAGCAAGGCCCAACTTAAAATTGATGTTTCTCTCTCATCTTAATGAATTAGAAGGCGTGCCATATACCGTTGGAAAGGTATGGAAGTTTAGTTTCCAGCCCAACTAGAATCACATCAAAATTATATTTTTAGCTCTAGTTATGACCAAAAGAGTAACAAAAGGTCAAACTATCCAAATCTAGTGTTCTTCTCCCATTCCTTGTGTAATGGTCTTGGTTCCACCAACAAGCCCCTCTTGAACATGAATCAGATTAATCAAGGCTTGCTCTTTATTATTACAAATCCTCTTGAAGTCCACCTTAGCCCATATATCTTGAAGAAGTCCATTGAAAGCTTCTTTGAACTTCTTAGCCTTAAGCCTAGTAATTGGACCAACTGGAACCTCCAATGGATCCTTTGATGGTTGGATCGCATCACCTTTCTTCTTTGGTTAAGAGCTTTCGATTAAGTCAATTGTTCTATTAATTAGTTTCTAATATGAATATTGTTACCAATTCACTAGATATTTTATCAATGGATTTGTAACTCAAGTGATAGTGGACTCTTGCTTATTTTTAATTGGTCATGGGTTTAATTCCTAGAAAGTGTTTGAGAATAAGGTAGAAAAGAATCAACCATTGTGCATAAACATCGACAACAATGCTAACTTTGAGCTTAAGTCTGGGTTTATTCACCTACTTCCAATATTTAATGACTTGTTGGAGAAGACCCCCATACTCATCTTAATGAGTTTCATGTGGTTTGTGTTGACATAAAACCATATGGAATTGATGAAGAACAAGTTAAGTTGAAAGTTTTCTCTTTCTTTTTAAAAGGGGTAGCAAAAGCATGGCTTTTCTCCATTCTCCCTAGTTTCATTGGAACTTGGAATGGCATAAAGAAGATTTTTCTGGAGAAATATTTCCCAGCATCTTGTGATACGATCCAAGTACCAAAGGATCCATTGAAGGATTAATCTTATTTATGTTCAAGAGGGGCCTGTTGGTGGAACCAAGACCATTACATAAGGATTGGAAGAAGAAGACTAGATTCGGACAGTTTGACATTTCGCTACCTTTTTTTTATCATAACTTTAGCTACAAGTTGAATTTTGAGGTGATTCTAGTTGGGTTGGAAACTAGACTTTCATACCTTTCCAAAGGTATATGACACGTCTTCTAATTCTTTAAGACGAGAGAGAACCATTTGTTTGAAGTTGAGCTTTTACTGCTGCCAGACACAATGCAGAAATAACCGAACTTGTCTTATTAAATTAGTTAGGCTATTAAAATTTTTTTATTTTGTGAGGAAACACTTATTTGGGCTTCAAACTTGTTTATTTTATTTATTTTAATTAGTTTGGGCTAGTTTTAGCTTGGGTTGTGATTAGTACTTAAAAGTGCATTTTTATCAAGGTTTTATATCATCATTTTGCACTTGAAGTATCAATAACTCCTTAACTAAAGCATGTTTTATAATAATAAATCTGATACTATAAGATACCTTTAATTTATGGTAAATATTCATCTTAAATGCAGGCCTATCACATAAATGAAAGGATTGATTGATGAGTTTAAGTACTGAAATTGAAAGGACAAAGAGAGGGCCAAACTTAGAAAAGAGATGCTGGTGCAGTCCAAACTAGAACACTGTTCAGTAATTGGGTCATATCTGGATCTGTAGATCTTGGATTTAAGTCCATTTTATATAGATGGAAAGCTAAGACATAGGCCTACAACTTTCACGTGGAGACCAAGATTTAAAAAGGTCGTTTTAAAGTCCAAATTATAGCAATAACAGAGAAGTCCGAATTTATCCTGCAGCCCAGACACTGTTCAGCCCATATCTCGAGTTCTAGAAGTCCAAATGACCTTATCTTTTTTTTCCTGGAAAGCTGAGACAATTTTCTAGAACCTTCATGGGAGAATCTATTCAAATTCTGATGTTATCAATGATGTTTTTGGCAGACAAGAATATAAGAATTGTCACCAAGTCAAGATGTGGCCACCCACTCATCAATTAGTCAACAAATCAATAGTTTCAAATTTTGGCCTATAAAAGGAGGCATTTGCCATGCATTTAGGCATCTTGGTGTTCAGATCAAGATCATGCTCTCTCTCTCTCTCTTGTAATACTTAAGTTTTGTTTATATTAATCTCTTGTTTATGCCTTTCATTTCCTTTTCTATACTTAGTTAACTTCTTTCTTATTTATGTTCTTATCTTGTTTATTTATGTTTCTTTCTTTCATTATGTTTAGCTAAGTTAATTATGTCAAGGTGAAAATGGTACGCTAATGGTGTAAGAATAAGTATAATATAAACTTAACATGGACCTTAATGTTGGATACTAACATGCTTTATATTTGTTATCTTGTTCACTTTTAATACTTTGCTTGTTAAATGGTTAATCTAGATTTATGTTGAATAACACTTGGTACAACAAATATTTGACACTTTCATAGCCCATATTGTATGGTATAACTGACACCTGAACTATGAAAGGAACTTGATTTGTTGTTAATATAAGTTATAATCATAAATGCCTGACAACATTTACAAGTATTAGCATTATTCGAATAAGATAACTGGTGTAATCATGTTAACAATTTATAATCTGATTGAAACTCCTTTGTGTGTGGTTTCCAATTGAATAATAAGATTTTATACTATACTTGTTTGAAATACCATTAGTGGATCTTCTAACCTTGACATTTGTTGTTATCATTGTTTAATCTTTACGTTAATCTTCCATCTCAAAGTTCTCATCAACTTCTTCTTCTTCTTTATTATTATCATTAATAATAGTATTATTGGTACTATTACTATTACTATTACTATTACTATTACTATTACTATTACTATTACTATTATTATTATTATTACTATTATTATTATTATTATTATTATTACTATTGTTGTTGTATTGTTGTTGTTTATAATTTATACAATTAACCTCCCTGTGGTTCGACCCCGGTCTTGCCAAGTTATTTATTACTTCGACACTCCTGCACTTGGGAGAAGACATCAAGCTTTTGGTCGTGTCAGGTTGATTATTATTTAAAAACTAAGGTTTTTGGCTTGGGGTATAAATACTCTTGAGAATAATTTTCAGCACACTTTTTTGCCTAATAATATTCTGATTTTTGCCAATCTTTGGTTGTTAATCTAGGTTCTTGATTGAACTTTCAACTCTTCAAAGAATTGACCAATCTTTGTTGTGAATTTATACTCTTTTTGCTTGTTTCCATGTGTAGGCCTTATGATTGAGTTAGTTATAGTCTTGTTGCCTTGGAGTAGGTCTTCCATTGTGATAAGCTCATCCTATTTTCAGCAAACTTGGATTAGATAGATTTTAGGTTCGCGAATTTCATTAAACTCCACTAGGGTTTACATCAGTTGGTATTAGAGCAGATCTAATCACAGGTTATATCCTTCAATTTGTGTCTTTTATTTCTTGATTTTTTTTCTTGATTAGTTTCGAATACATATATTAAAAAAAAATAGAGTTCTTGCATCCTCTTGAATTGTTGAACACAAAATCATAAGGTAGTGTTTTTGTTGAATTCTTGAATTTGCCGCAATATATACATAAAAAAAGAGTGTTGAATTTTTTTTCTTGATTGTTGAATTGGTATAAAAAAAAAGGGAGGGGGTTGATCTTGAAAAATTTGATTGTTGCCAGAAAAAAAATTAACCTTCTAGAGTTTGGCTGAGAGCTAGGGAAAGAAAATTGGTCATTGGGAATTTGTGTTGCTCTTTATTTTATTTTATTTTATTTCCAGCTTCTATCATTGTTTGATTTAATTTTCTGTTTGGATAGTAAATCTCCTTAATATCATTGCTTCCATTTAGTTTATTTCGCGTCTTCATATCATCATATTACTCGCACAAATTTGTATTGCTACTCGTGAATTTGTCATTGTAGTTTTGTTTAGTTAGTTTAATAAATTTCTTGTTTCTTGATTCTATATCAAATTTATAAATTCACTGTGTAGTTGGTTGCTTTTCTGAATTGTTGCTAAGTGATTTCAAGAACTAAAGAAAGGCAATTTGAGTGGAAAAAGGGTTGGGAGCATATTAGAGTGAAAAACCTATAAATTTATATGAAACACGAGTGTGTGAAGTGTTATTTTTATTGCTAATGATTTTCATGCAGGTTAAAAAAAAGAAATAATGTATTCTAATAGTGTGCCACAGAAGAAGGGTGAAATTCCAAAATATGGGCTTTCGAGAATACAACAATAGATGAAATTTATGTTTACTGAGCTGATGACTAGGATTGAAAAATTGTAGACTAGGTCTGATAGGGGACGTGGTAAAAAGGGTAGAGAAGCTAGGAAAGAGAAGAGTGTTGCTAGAAACTTTGCAGATGAAGCCGAGGATGATCTTAACTATGGTGGTGCGTTCCGTACACATAGGGGAGAGAGGTATGAGAATCGGCTAAAGAGGGGACATATTCGGCCACATAGGGATTTTGAATATAAAGGGAATTTTGATGATTTGAGTGATGCAGACCGAAATTTGGGAAGTATTAAGTTAAAAATCCTAGCCTTTAAGGGAAAAACTAATCTAGAAGCTTACTTGGATTGGGAAAAAAAGGTGGAGATGATTTTTTACATCCATGGGTACTCTGAAGAAAAGAATGTTAAGTTAGTTGTATTGGAGTTTACTAATTGTATCATGGTTTGATGTGAGAGATTGGTGGCAGAAAGAAGAAGGAATAGAGAATTGAAGACAATATTAAAGAAGAGGTATGTTCCTAAACACTATTATAGGGAATTGTTTAATTGTTTAAAAATGATTACACAGGGTAATAAGAGTGTGGAGGAGTATCAAAAAGAATTAGAGGTGCCTATGATTAGAGCTAATGTTAATGAAGATGAGGAAGTTACCATGACTAGGTTTTTGAATGGCTTGAACACAGATATAGCTAATGTTATGGAGTTTCAATCTTTTGTTGAATTGGATAAGTTAGTGCATTTGGCCATTAAGGTTGAAGGACAGTTGAAAAGAAAGGGTAGTACACGATCTAGAGATCATTCGGGGTCTTCTTCGGGTTGGAAGATGAATTATAGGAGAGAGGGTAGTGCACCATCGAAGGCCTTGGTGACACTCCTAAAGTTGTCGAACTTACCTCCATGAAGAAGCAGCTTTTGGCTATTGATCACAAACTTAAGGGAGAAGTCCAACCGAAGCGTAATCGTGATATAAAATGTTTCAAGTGTCTGAGATTGGGACATTATGTATAAGAGTGTGCAAATCATCGAGTTATGATTATAAGGGATGATGGAGAGATTGTGTCCACTAGTGAGGAGTCTGATTGTGATGAGATGCCACCACTTAAGGATGCTAGTGATTTAGAGTATGCTATTAGTTATAAGGTTTTGGTGATTAGAAGGTCACTTAGTGTTCAAACTAAGGAGGATGATGTGGAGCAACAAAGGGAGACCATCTTCCATACTAGATGCCTAATCAACGATAAGGTATGTAGTATGATCATTGATAGTGATAGTTATACTAATGTTGCTAGTGTTATTTTGATTAGAAAGTTGGGATTGAATACCATAAGGCATGAGAGGCCTTATCAGCTTCAATGGTTGAATGAATGTGGTGTTGTTGGGGTGAATAGATAGGTGATGATTTCTTTTTCAATAGGCAAGTATAAGAATGAAGTGTTATGTGAAGTTGTGCCTATGCATGCTACTCATCTGTTACTAGGGAGGCTTGGCAATTTCATAGAAAATCCAAGCATGATGAGTTTAAGAATAGGTATTCATTGAAGAAATATGGTAGAATTTATACACTTGCCCCACTAACACCAAAGCAAGTGTATGAAGATTAAATTCAATTGAAGAAAAGCTATGAGGAAAAGCACTCAGCTTTGGCCAAAGTGGAAGAACAAGCCGAACAACATAGAGAGAATGTGAGGAAGAGTGAAAATAAAGTGAGCCATGAGTTGAAAACAAAAAGGGGACAAAGTTTCCGTCCTTAGGAAATTAGGGGAAGGTCACGGCCAAAAAGAAAAAAAATGAATAGAGAGAAGAAATAAAATGTAAACACAAAAAAAGTCCAAACAACCCCACCGCTGCTGCTGATTTCTGGATCGGGAATGACATAGTTTTTGGTTGATTTTCAAATCGGCGTCAACACGATTTTCACTACCGAGTTCTGAATCGGCAGTTATGCAGTTTTCGCTGTTGACTTCTAAATCAACAGCGATGCATTTTGGTCAACCCCATACCTAAGGTCAGCCCTCTACCATGTTTTGTTCTTTCCATTTTATACATTTTTCTTTGTTAGATGTTATGGAAATTTGCCTTATTTAATCTCTATTTCTTTGTCCTCTTAGTTAGTTTTAGTTTCATTTATAGCTAGCTTAAGGGTCTTAGGTCAATTTTCTTAAGGACTCCTTCATCATTTTCGGTTCTGGGTTTTAAGAGCAAGGGGGAGGAGACTACATGACCCATACCTTTTGGATCTAAATTTATCTGGATAGTTTGGTAGAGTTCCTTCTCTTCTTCTCTCGGTTCTTCTTCTCATTCTTTCCCTCTCGGTTCTCTTTCTTTTGTCAGTTTCTTCCCACTCGTTCCAACCCCTTTTCCCTTCCCTCTAAGCACTTGTTCAGCCTCCACTCAAGATCTCAACTCTCTCTTTCTCTCACATGTTCATAGAGGTAATCTCTATTGGTTTTGGTTCAGTTTCCATTGGAAGGAGGAAGAGAAGATAAGCATGCAACTGGATATGTAGCTGCTGCTTGTAGACTTTGGGAAGAGGAAGGGTCACCTTCTCTCTTTCCTTGCATTTATACTTCACATTAAATGAGGTGGGGTGTTTAGGGTTGGTTTAGATGTGCTCTTATTCGTGTTTTGGTCTGTCCAAAACCGGTTTTACCCCTTCCTCTTAGCTCTTTAAGATAGCCTAATTGTTTCCTAAACTTTTAATTAGACTGAGTTGCTGTCGATTCAGAAATTGGGAACGAAAACTACGCCACTGTCGATTCAGAGGTCGATAGTGAAAACTGCATAGCTGTTGATTCTGAACTCGACAGCAAAAATCGTGTTGACGATGATTGAAAAAACGACCAAAAATTATGTTGCTGCCGATTCAGAAATGGGCAGAGAAAATTGCATCGCTATTGATTTAGAAGTCAACAACGAAAACTGCATAACTGCCCACTCCCTCTAACCAAAACGAGACATTGTCCTCAATGTCCTAAGGTAGAAAGATAAAGTATAGAATACATCACCTGAAACAACGAACACTGACAAACCTGAAACACACTTAAACAAATATAAGAAACAACAAAACAAAATAATATGCTATTAATAAAACCAAAAGACACAAGGTTTCACAAACGAAGGCTCAAATCCAATCTAAGCTTTTTATGGCTTTTCATAGTTGACCAATTTATGCAACTCATGGAGGGATCAATTACAGGGATGAAAGATTGTAATTGGTCAATCAATTATTCAACAATAGCACCAAAGATTATGATTTGTCATGCTGAAGATGTTAGAAATTGCTGTTCCACAGCTTGATCAAGAAAAGACAATAAATTATCATAAAAACCATTAACATTTAACAAACCTATAGGTTTATGGTGAATGTGCAGTTGGGCCCAAGAGGAAATATGAAAGATCTCTTCCAATGTACCCAGACCACCTGGTAAGGCAATGAAGGCGTCAACATGGTTAAACATTGCATTCATGCGATCAGATTTTGTGGAGACCTATAGTTCCTCTCCAATTATTTTTCCAATGATGTCCCATTTTGCTAAAGCTTTGGGGACGACCCCTAAAACTTGACAGCCTCCTAAAAATACAGCTATTGACACACCCTTCATTAACCTAAGGCTGCCTCCCCCATACACTAAATGAATCTTTCTCTCAGCTAGTACATGACCAAGATGATTTGCTGATTCTAAAAACTCTTTTCTTTCCCAGGACTGGATCCGAAAACACAAATATTTGTTATTTGATAACTTGAGGAATCTGTCATTTCTACACACTTCTATATCTGTTGAATGTATGGGTTGAGTACAAATGAAAGGAAGGAAGAAAAGATTTTATAGATGAGAAATTGAAAATGCAATCATATCACCTATATGTAGGCCAACTGGAGTCCCTCTCTCTATTTTTTTTTTGAAAACATGTGTATGTACAAATAGTTGTGATTGTGGCTCACATCTTCCCTTGGTTTCACGTCCAAGAACGACTTAAATGCCCTCTATAGGTCGAGGATGAGCTTCTCATCCAGTTTTCTTAAAAACTAGCAAATAGGGTCTTTTTTAGTTAGATTTTCAAGACTATGACAAGTTCGACCTCAGTCTTGCCAGGTTATTTATTACTTTGACACTCTTATACTTGGGAGAAGACATCAACTCTTTGGTCGTGTCATCGGTTATACCATACAGTTAGGCTATGAAAGTGCCAAGTATTTGTTGTACCAAGGGTTATACAACATAAATCTAGATTAACCATTAAACAAGCAAAGTATTAAGAGTGAATAAGATAACAAATACAAAACATGTTAGTATCAAACATTAAAGTCCATGTTAAGTTTATATTATACTTATTCTTACACTATTAGTGTACCCTTTTCACCTTAACATGAATAACCTAGCTAAACATGATTAAGAAGAGAAACATAAACAAACTAGATTTAAACAGTAACAGTTCAATGTCTAAACAGTAACAATTCAAATATAAAGAAAGGAATGACAACTATGGTTGGACAAAGAACGACAATATTAATGGGTGTAATGAGAAAAAAATGTAAAATATTAAGAAATGACTAAAAGAAAGACTTATTGGTTGTTGATATGGTTATTATAAAATATATCCTTAAGTGAGGAAAATTTATGAGATAAACCTGTGATTTGCAGGAGGAACCACAGGCGTGGTGCAACAGCAGCAGTAGGGGAGCACAAGTAGAGCTTCCATTGCAGGTAGGTGATTCGCACCTATACTTTCTAGTTAAATTCCATGATTTAATATATTACCGATGTGAAATGTGAATTCCTGAATGTATGTGTATTCAAGGTGAAAGGTTGTTGTGTGAATTGTCAAGTGATGAAATTATCGTTGACAAAAGAAATATGAGAAGTGTGATTTGGGGCGTGAACTAGCATACATTTAGTGTATATTAGGATCTTGGGTAAGGGGATCGCCATGTTTGGACTAGCATACATTTAGTGTATGTTAGGATCCCGGATGAGGGGATCAACCATATATTGGCTAGCATACATTTAGTGTATGTTAGGATCGGGTAAGGGGATCAACCATGTATTGGCTAGCATACATTTAGTGTATGTTAGGATCCCGGGTAAGGGGATCATCATGTATTGGCTAGCATACATTTAGTATATGTTAGGATCGGGTAAGGGGATCACCTTGCATCGACTCCTACTGGGTGATGATGATGATACCAGTGGAATTGGTATCGGTAATATGTTAAGCAGAAATAATCATGATTAATCTTATAAAATCTGGAATGGAGGTTGATAATGGGAGAGGAAATGGTTATTAATAGTTGAATAAGGAAGAGATTCTAATGAAAACCAAAAGGGAGAAGTGAACAAAATATGAATGCATGTTACCCTTTTTAAATTGTTAGATATTCGTGTTGTTATATTTATTGTGATATTCATGTTTCAATAATATGTATTTTGTTTCAGGACCATCACATACACGACAGAAGTAGATCCTAGCTTATGTTTCCTTCTTGTAATCTAGGTTCTAGGGAGTATACCCTTGTATTTTGTAAGCATGGAAATGTTTTTATAACTTAATTTGTATAATTAATGTTTAAACTTGATTAAATAAACTTAACTCTGTAGTTCATATAACCATATTCCATGTATGTGTATTTATATTTTTTATCCATCCATAATGATATTTTGTGGATATCATAAATATTGTGGTTGATAGGTGTGATAATATTTGTGGGATTGAGACCCAGGATGATTGGGTCGGGATTAAGTTAGGAGATGTGAGTTATTAGAAGTGTAAACAGGTTACATGTCGATAACTTGGGACCTTCCGGCATAGGGGAGACTCCATCGAAATTTCGGTAGATTTTAATATGAAGATCAAGAATATATATAGAAAAAAAATTTAATTACTCTGTTTTTCGATTGATATGAGATTACTGTTTTTATCCCGGAACGAGGGATGTTACAGCCATTGAATTAAAACACATTAGGAATCTTGGCCAAGTGGAAGGACAAAATCAACTTGTATGCTAGAGGCCCAACTCTCTTCTTGATGTCATAAGGTATTCCATCCGAAATTGCAGCTTTTTTTTTTTTTCTATATTTGAAATCCTTCAAGGTTGCTTTTGCAAAACTGCTAGTCTTCTTGCTATTATTATTTATTTTATTTTTTAATTTCGAAAGAAAGAAGATGAATTTGGGGAATAGCCCAAAAATAGGTTGTGACCGGGATTGAGGTTTCCTATCAAATAAAAAGAATGAGAGAAAGAAAGAGAAGGTGGCAGCCAGAAAGAAGAAAGAAACTCTCACCCTTTTCTTTTATACCCGAAATTATGTTTTCATCTTTTCTCTCCCTTAGTTTTTCTATAAACATGCAAGGCTAAGTTATTTTTCTTGGTTAAAAGGATACAGAAACCTTCGGATTTAAAAAACTGTGAGATCTCTTATATCTTTTCTTTTAAATTTATATGATGAGTGTGCATGTTTTCCTATGCTTATTTCCTATGATTGTTTAGTTTGATTGTTAGAGCAGACTCTAAGTTATTATTCTAAACCAATCTATTGTTAAGTTTGCTATCAAAACTAGAGTTGTGATATTTAAACTTGTGAAGCGACTAAGTTTAATAATTTTGGCAGATCTATGTTGTTAATTTTAGAGAAAACATTCAATTAAATTGAATATAGACTGCAGATAGTTATGTTGTCTAGATTTACCAACCTATCTACTTTTTAAGGTTGCCATTGAATTAAAACACATTAGGAATCTTGACCAAGTGGAAGGACAAAATCAACTTGTATGCTAGAGGCCCAACTCTCTTCTTGATGTCATAAGGTATTCCATCTGAAATTGCAGCTTCTTTTTTTTTTTTTTCTATATTTGAAATCTTTCCTGGTTACTTTTGCAAAACTACTAGTCTTCTTGCTATTATTATTTATTATTTATTTTATTATTATTTTGGAAAGAAAGAAGATGAATTTGGGAAATAACCTAGAAATAGGTTATGATCAGGATTAGGGTTTCCTATCAAATAAAAAGAAAGAGAAGTTGGCAGCCAGAAAGAAGAAAGAAATTCTCATCCTTTTCTTTTACACCCGAAATTATGTTTTCATCTTTTCTCTTAGTTTTTCGATAAACATGCCATGCTAAGTTATTTTTCTTGGTTAAAGGGATACAGAAATCTTCGGATTTTAAAAACTATGAGATTTGTTTTATATTTTCTTTTCAGTTTATATGATGAGTGTGAATGTTTTCCTATGCTTATTTTCTATGATTGTTCAGTTTGATTGTTAGAGCAGATTCTAAGTTATTATTCTAAACCAATCTATTGTTAAATTTGATATCGAAACCAGAGTTGTGATATTTAAACTTGTGAAGCGACTAAGTTTAATAATTATGGCAGATCTATATTGTTAATTTTAGGGAAAATATTCAATTAAATTGAATATAGATTGCAGATAGTTATGTTGTCTAGATTTATCAACCTATCTAGTTCTTAAGGTTGTCGTTGAATTAAAACACATCATGAATCTTGGCTAAATGGGAGGACAAATCAACTTGTATGTTAGAGGCCGAACTCTCTTCTTGATTTCATAAGGTATTCCATCTGAAATTGCAACTTTTTTTTTTTTTTTACATTTGAAATCCTTCCGGATTGCTTCGGCAAAATTGCTAGTATTCTTGCTATTATTTATTTATTTATTTGGAAAGAAAGAAGATGGATTTTGGAAATAACCCAGAAATAGGTTATGACCGGGATTGAGGTTTCCTATTAAATAAAAAGAAAGAGAGAAAAAAAAAAGAAGGTGGCAGCCAAAAAGAAGAAAGAAACTTTCACCCTTTTCTTTTATACCCGAAAATATGTTTTCATCTTTTCTCTTCCTTAGTTTTTCGATAAACATGCAAGGCTAAGTTATTTTTCTTGGTTAAAAGGATACAAAAACCTTCGGATTTTAAAAAGTATGAGGTATATTCTATCTTTTCTTTTCAGTTTATATGATGAGTGTGAATGTTTTCCTATGCTTATTTTCTATAATTGTTTAGTTTGATTGTTAGAGTAGACTCTAAGTTATTATTCTAAACCAATCTATTTCTAAGTTTGCTATCAAAACCAGAGTTGTGATATTTAAACTTGTGAAACGACTAAGTTTAATAATCATGCAGATCTATATTGTTGATTTTAGGGAAAATATTCAATTAAATTGAATATAGACTGCAACCATTGAATTAAAACACATCAAATAAGAGGACAAAATCAACTCGTATGTTAGAGGCCCAACTCTCTTCTTGATTTCATAAGGTATTCCATCTGAAATTACAGCTCTTTTTTTTTTTCTACATTTGAAATCCTTCCAGGTTGCTTTAGGAAAAATGCCATTTTGCTTGCTATTATTATTTATTATTTTGGAAAGAAAGAAGATGAATTTGGGGAATAACCCAGAAATAAGTTATGACCGGGATTAGGGTTTCCTATCAAATAAAAAGAAAGAGAGAAAGAAAGAGAAGGTGGAACCCAAAAAGAAGAAAGAAACTCTCACCCTTTTCTTTTATACCCGAAATTATGTTTTCATATTTTCTCTTCCTTAGTTTTTCGATAGACATGCAAGGCTAAATTATTTTTCTTGGTTAAAAGGATACCAAAACCTTCGAATTTTAAAAACTGTGAGATCTATTCTATCTTTTCTTTTCAGTTTATATGATGAGTATGAATGTTTTTCTATGCTTATTTCCTATGATTGTTTAGTTTGATTGTTAGAGCAAACTCTAAGTTATTATTCTAAACCAATATATTGCTAAGGTTGCTATCAAAACCAGAGTTGTGTTATTTAAACTTGTGAAGCGATTAAGTTTAATAAGTATGGCTTTAATTTTTCTCACTTCAAGTAGCTCTTTCTTATCCCAAACTTCATTTGATACTATTTTGTACTTGCAATTAAGGGCATCAGCTACTATATTTCCCCTTCTCGGGTGATACTTAATTACACAATCATAGTCCTTAATGAGATTCATCCATCTTCTTTATCGCATGTTTAATTCCTTTTAGGAGATTAAATATCTCAAACTTTTATTTTCTGTGAAAATCTAAACACGGGACCCATACAAATAGTGCCTCCAAACCTGTAATGCAAATACCACTACAGCCAATTCTAAATTGTGTACTGGGTAGTTAACCTCATAAGGCTGCAACTGTCTTGAGGCATAAGCAATCACTTTATCATGCTGCATTAATACACAACCCAGACCTTTTCTTGAAACATCACTATAAAATACACATCATTCTGTCCCTGAAGGTAATGTTAACACTAAAGTGGTGGTAAGCCTCCTTTTTAACTTGTAGAGGCTCTCTTCATAATCTTTAGTCTATTCCTACTTTGTCCCCTTTCAAGTCATTCGGGTCATCGAAACAACTATAATAGAGAATCCCTCAATGAATCTCATGTAGTATCTAACTAACCCAAGAAAAATATGAATTCCAGTCACATTTGTGGGTCTCTCCCACTTTAGTACTGGCTCCACCTTCCTAGGATCCACCAGTACCCCTTCAGCAGATATGACATGGCCTAGAAAAATCACTTCATTCAACCAAAACTCATATTTATTCAGCTTGGCATACAATTAATGCTCCCTTAAGGTCTACAATACTTGTCTCAAATGTTGTTCGTGCTCTAGGTATGATCTTGAATAAATCAAAATATCATCTATAAACACTACAACAATTTTATCAAAATAAGGTCAAAACACTCGGTTCATCAAATTCATAAACACCGCTGGAGCGTTTATCAGTCCAAAAGGCATTACCAAGAACTCGTAATGTCCATAACGGGTTCTGAATGTAGTCTTTGGCACATCCTGTTCCTTGATCAGTAATTGATAGTACCCAGACCTCAAGTCTATCTTCGAGAAAACCCTTACCCTTTCTAGTTGGTTAGATAAATCATCTATCTATGGCAGAAGATACTTATTTTTCATCATTACTTTCTTTAGCTGCCTATAATTAATACAAAGTCTTAGAGTCTTATCCTTTTTTTTCACAAAAAAAAAAAACATTAGAGCTCCCTAAGGTGAGTTACTTGGACATATGAAACCTTTGCCAAACAATTCTTGCAATTGAATCCTCAACTCAACTAATTCAGCTAGCGTCATCCTATAAGGTGACTAAGCTATAGAGGAAGTTTCGGGTAATAGGTCAGTGGAAACCTCTACATCCCTTCTTGGGGGCAATCTTAGCAATTCTTCTAGAAATACATCCGGAAATTCTCTCATTATTGGAAGGTCTAACAATTAAGCTTCTCCCTTTTTTTGTCTCTGGGACATAAGCAAGATAAGCTTCACATCCCTTTTTCATCATCTTTCTAACCGTCATAACCGAAATAATACTATTTGGTATAACATTTCAATCACTACCAGAAATTCGCTTAAAACCAACGGAATTACCGACGGAATAATTCTATCGGTAATTTGCGATGATAATTACCGATGGACACTATTCCGTCTGTTTGGTCAGTATCTACCGATGAAATACTTGAGTCGGTATATACCGACGGAATTACAGATGAAATATTCAGATTTAAAAAAAAAGGCGGGTCGCTGACGTGAAACTTTTTACGAGCGATTTTACCGACGGAATCACCGAGGGATTCAAACCGGGATATCCGTACAGTGACGTAACCAATTCACCGTCAGAATTGCCGATGGAGTCATTGACAAACTAATTTCGTCACCGACGAACTAATTTCATCGGTGATTCCATCAGTAAAAGTGAATATATCACCACTCTATCAACCCTCTCCTCTCCTATTTCCCCTTCTTCTTCCTCATCCCAACTCTCCCCTCCCAAACTGCAAACAACCAGCCTCCAAAAAAAAAATCTTCCTCTTCTCAGCACAAGTCATATTTCTTTAAGTTTTGTGGTCACAACATCAGTATTCTGATTTATTGTGGATTTTATCATTTTTTGTAAGTAAATCTATCTTTTTTAATTTTAATATTTAAATGTCAATTTTATTGTTTTTTAGTATATGTATTTTGTTAGTATATGTACATGTTTTATTGTTATTTCTCAAACAAACTTGTAGCATATATATGAATGTATAATTTTGTACTTGTTATGGTTTGTTTTAGATTTTGTAAATTTGTATTTGTTTGTAAATTGTTGAAACTTTGTTGATTTACCGAATTACATTGATAATTGATAGCTTGTTTAACGTGTCCGTTTTAATTTTTATCAATGCTATTGCGGAGTTGTAATTTCTGTAAATTTATATGTATAAATTTGCATGGACATTGATAATTGATAATGAATATTTAATATTTATGAGAAGTTGTAATTAGTTTGTTGGATAATCTCGAGGTAAACCAATATTTTTACAAATTTATTTACCTAACATAGTTAATTAATACATGTTGTCATCATAATTTTATAAAGGTTCGTTAGAAGTCATGGATGATCATTCATGGATGTATCGAGATTCACCCCATGGATTGCGGAAGATGGATTATTGTAATGGGGTTTAGGGTTTTATTAATTTTGCAACATCTATTCCCATAAATTTTACTGGAGGCAATATTAGGTGTTCATGCAGGAAGTGTCAAATAAAAAGTATCTGCATCCAGATGTTGTAATGATGCATCTTCTACACAAAGGGTTTATGAAGAATTATCGTGTTGGTATGCACATGGAGAAGTATTTTTTCGTAATAAGAGCATGGGAGAAAGGGTGGTTGGGTCAACTTCTAGTACTAGCAACGTGCATGGATTTGCAAATGACAACAGTAATCCTTACAGAAATATGGTTATGGATGCAATGAGAATGAATCAAGGTAATGTCAGTCAATGTCCAATCGTAGAAGAAGAACCTAATGTAGATGCATCTAGGTTTTTTGATTTGTTAAAAGATTCTGACGAACCATTATGGGATGGCTGCACGAACCACAGTAAATTATCGGCCATACCACAAGTGTTCACCATCAAGTCAGGTCACAGGTTGAGTGAGGTCGGGTATGATAAAATTATTGAATGGGCAAGAAGCATTTTACTTGAAGGGAACAGGTTGAAAGAGAACTTCTATGTTGTGAAGTCCATGATGAAACCCCTCGATTTAGGATACTAGAAAATTAACATGTGCCCTAAATTCTGCATGTTATACTATCTTGAAAATGTTGAGCTGACCGAGTACATGACATGTGAGCATTCTCGTTACAAACCCAAAACTGGTAGGGGAAAGACTAGTGGCATATAAAAAACTTAGATACTTCTCAATCACACCTAGATTGCAGAGGTTATTCCAAGGACTGCTGAGCACATGATATGGCACCAGTCACATGATGCGATTGATGGAGTGATGATGCATCCTTTTAATGACAAAGAGTGGAAACATTTTAACAGTGTGCATCCTCACTTTGTAGTTGAATCAAGGAACGTGTGTCCTGGGTTGTGTACAGATGGATTCAACACATTCGGGTCATTTGCTGTTCCTTATTCTTGTTAGCCGGTCATACTCACAGTTTATCACTTGCCACCGAGAATGTGTATAAGGTTGGAGTTCATGTTTTTATCTACTGTCATACCCGGTCCGAGCAGCTCGAGCTGAAATATAGATGTTTGTCTTCGACTGTTAATTGATGAGTTGATGGAGTTGTGGTCTTTCGAAGCTTTGCCTTATGATATATCGAGGAAACAAAATTTTATTATGAGGTCGACTTTGAAGTGGACTATCAATGATTTTCTAGCTTATGGAATGGTTTCTGGATGGATCTCACATGGAAAACAACAAGGCATTCACACTAACAAATGGAGGTAAAGCTTCTTCTTTTTACTGTCACCGTCATTTCTTGCCATCGAATCACAGGTACAGAAAGAACAGAAAGGATTTCTTTGTTTGCAAAGTTGAAAAGGATGTGGCACCCCCGCGTCTTTCTGGAAGAATTGCATGATGTTGTATCAGAGTACGGTGATATTGTGTTTGGTCTTCAATCAAGTAAGCAGAAGTTTCATGGTTTTGGTTTGACCCACAATTAGGTAAAGTGAAGTATCTTTTGGGAGCTTCCTTATTGGAAGACCAATCTCCTCTGCCATAACCTTGACGTCATGCACATAGAAAAGAACGTGTTTGAGAACATTTTCAACATCATCATGGATGTGAGGGGGAAGACAAAAGACAACATCAAGGCTAGATTGCATATAGCTTTATTCTGTAACTGTCAAAATATGAAGTTGGTTTGTGATGGGTCACGGGTCGTAAAACCAAGAGTAAGCTTCGTGTTAGAGAAAAATGCATAACTACTAGTCTACAAATGGCTTAAGAGTCTACGTTTCCTCGATGGACATGCCTCCAACATATCAAGGTTGGTTAATACGGAGGAATGCAGATTGTATGGAATGAAGAGTCATGATTGCCATGTGTTTATGCAAACACTCATTCCATTAGCTTATCGTGATTTATTGCCAAAAGGGATATGGGATGCACTCACAGAGATCAATCATTTCTTTAGAGATATATGCTTCAATAAGTTGAATGTTGATCACATTGAGAGGTTTGAAACAAATATCGTCGAGACACTATGCAAACTTGAGATGATATTCCCTCCATTATTTTTTGACTCAATGGAGCATCTCCTCATACATCTACCGTTAGAGGCAAAAGTTGGAGGATCGGTCTAGTATAGATGGATGTACCCATTCGAACGGTTAGATATCACAGTTGCAATGTAATTCATATATAAAAGTATTTTATTTGTTTTTCTTAATTGGAAATATTTAATTAATTCAATGCAGGTACTTATTCAATCTCAAGAAAAAGGTTAAGAATAAGGCGCATGTTGAGGCTTTGATATATGAAGCCTATATTGTTGAGGAGATCTCAACATTTATCTAGTACTATTTCGAACCTCATTTGAGAACGAGAATCAATCGCGTTCCATGGCATAATGATGGCGGTGAAATGCCTTCTAGTGGGAACTTGTCAATATTCTCCAATCCTGGACGAACCACACCTAAAAAAGTCGTAAGGGGAAGATATTTGTCGGAAATAGAGTTCAGACAAACACACAATTATGTTCTATTTAACTTTGATGAGCTGGGACCTTCTATTCAGTAAGTATATATATGTACTACTAATTAAACTTTGTTAATAATGTACTATTTATATATTGTAATATCATAAACTCATATAATTTGGAACAACCTTGCAAGCAACATCGATAATATTTGTTGTCCAATAACTCACAACTGACTGAATCCCAAATCTTTCAATTACAAGATGAACAATTTTCAATGTGCTTCAGAACACATGTAAGTACTATCACAAACTCATTATCTCTTGCAAAGTTACTGTATGTCATTACGAAATTCTCGTTTACTGTTCATTGTTGTACATTACATACAAGGTTTATCAAATGGAAAGGAGTGTTGTTATGTCATTGTCTTCACTAAGCTTGGGCCTTGAAAGAAAAGTTAAGTGCTACAACGGGTATTTTGTCAATGGATATGTGTTCCATACTGAAGAATACGGGCATGGAAGAAAGACATACAACAACGGTGTTTGTGTTAAGGGATCGACTAGTAGTGAGTTAGAAGTTGACTACTATGGTAGATTAGAAGAGGTCGTCGAGCTGCAATATCATAGCGAGCAAAATATAGTGTTTTTTTTTCAAATGTTATTGGTATGACACGACTGCCAGAGGAATCAGAGTTGATCCTCACTATGGTTTGGTCGAAATCAACTCAAAAGCTAGACTCCGCAACGTAAACGATATCTTTGTTTTCGCAAAGCAATGTCAACAAGTTTATTACACATACACCCCTTCCTTTAGAAATGATCGATCAAGAGTTAATTGGTTATCCGTTTTAAAAACGAAACCCAGGGGTCGTGTTGAGGTTGTTCAGGATGAGAACGAAGATGCAAGTATGCGAGATGAAGTCTTTCAAGTTAGTGAGTTGGTTGAACCATATCGAGTTGCTCCTTTGATTGATTTGGAAGAAAATTCAAATTTTCATGTTTTTTATGATAGTCTTGTTGATGTTGATGCAAAGGAGTTGAATGTTGTTCTAAGCTCTAGTAGACAAACAAATGTCGATAAAAATGATGACATCCATATTGAAGATTGCAATGAAGGTGATGACTATTCAATTGACGACGAAGAAGAAGAAAATTCTGACTAACTATCAGAATGAAGCAATGTGTAAAGCATGTTTTTTCATGTAATATATATTATGGATGATATTTTGTAACACGAAATATTTATTTTATAAGTGTTAACTGTTGTTATTGTTTTGTACGATGGATAGTTTGTAATTTAAGTGTTTGCAGGATGGTAAATAGGCAACACAAACGTAACCTGTCTTGAATAGTTCGTCGGCATTTCACAGAGACTTGAAAAATATTTACTGCAAATGCCACAATCACCGACTTTATAGAGAGTTGAAAAATATTTACTGTAAATGCCACAATCACCAACGACTTTACAAACGGACTACCGTCTGTCGGCATTTTATAGAGAGTTGAAAAATATTTACTGTAAATGCCACAATCACCAACGACTTTACAGACGGACAACTGTCCGTCGGCATTTCACAGAGAGTTGAAAAATATTTACTGCAAATGCCACAATCACCGATGAATTTACAGAAGGACAACCATCTGTCGGGATTTATCGGCAGTTCTTAATCACCGACAAAATCACTGACAGACGGTGCGAATTCCAAAGGGTAGGGTATTAAATGCATCTCTGACCGTGTGTAGTTGCCGATGGATACTGACGGACTGCAAAAAATATAGAGGGTAATTAAAAATTATGTTGCAAAATTCAAAATTTATAGACGAATTTCGAAACATCACCGACGGAATAATTAAAAAATTAATATTATTTAAATGTTCGTCGGTGAGTCCGTCGGTAAAACTGCGCTATAAATCCCAACGACCGTCCCTTCAGTTCATTTTTTCATCTGCTCTGTTATCAATCTTTCATTATTTTTTTCCCCTCTCATTTCCTTGAAATCTTTTGTTTGTTTAGCTTGTAATCTGTACTTGTATCTTCAGCAAATTAAAATGTATGTATTTCCTCTACTTCATTTTACTTCAAGATTTTTTTTTCTTTGTTTTAGCTATTGTTATTTTTGTGATATTTTTTGTTTTGGTGTATTTTTATAATGTATATAAAGTCTTGAAATAAACACATCATTAAGGTAAGCATTTTTCATTCCTAAAGTCTATAGTTTTTTTTTTTAATTTATTCAATATATTTTATTGTTTGTATTGCCATAATAATTGAATACTTTGTTAAATTTTAATTGTTATTATGGAATTTACCTTGTAATTAGTAATTGAATATATAGAAATAAATTTAATTATTTTCTCTCAATTTTACTATGTTATTGCATGATATGTGTATAATTATTTCCATTAATTTTAATTGTTAGTCTATAGTTTTTTTTTAATTTATTCAATATATTTTATTGTTTGTATTGCCATAATAATTGAATACTTTGTTGAATTTTAATTGTTATTGTTGAATTCACTTGTAATTAGTAATTGAATATGTAGGAATAAATTTAATTATTTTCTCTCAATTTTACTCTATTATTGCATGATATGTGTTTAATTATTTCCATTAATTTTAATTGTTATTTGTATAGATTTTAGGTTATATATAAGATTTTTGAATGTGGTCAATTGGTTGTGGCTATTGCCAATATTTGCAAGTTTGAAAACTTTTGGTAGTCTCCAGTATAGGGGAGGTGCTGCCAAATTTTTTTTAGTCATCGAATTTAATTATGTAATTATTCGTATAAAATTGTATAGATGAGAAGAACGAAATCAAAATCCCGTCGCTCACATAAGGTCGCAGCTTGTTCTTCTAGCAGCGAGAATGACATGTCCTTAGGTTCCCATCAAGAAAAGGCACTTGCGCCGTCTACCGATGCTACCTCTTCCAGCGCAGTTTCACAGCGCAGAGGCAGGGTGTCTTCACAGTGGAATCAATTCACCTGCAAGTACGAAGCACAGTGGAAGGACAACCTTTCAATGTAAGTTTGTTTCGGTTTTAGTTTTTTTTTAATTATAACATAATTTATGAACAACTAATCAATATTTCATTAATTTAATTTATTTTTAGGTTCACAAATATTGAGGTCGCCCGAGTAATATCATTGGCGTTTAAATCGTTGATGGAATTTCATTATTTCAATGGAGTCAGGTATCCAGACATCCTGAATGGATACCTCAAATCGATGCATGGTTTGACAAATTTGAGGTTGATGTTAATTTCTAATTTCCAGCTTATTTTTAATAAATTGTAAATAAATTATTATTTTTATTTAAAATTAATTATTTATACACAGGACAAATTCACCTGCGACAGTGCGCATGATACTCTTGTGAGGAGGGTGTGGGAAAATCACGCGGCAACTAGGTAACATCGAAAACAATACAATATTTTTTTAAAAAAAATTATGTTTTAAAATCTAATTTCTCACTATGGAAGTAGGTTGCGTGATTTTTAGTATGAAGCATAAAAAAAGGCAAAAACAAATGCGAGAGATAACGTTCTCCAAGGTTGGAACGACGTGGCGGTTTGGAGGGATTTCAAACCATTATACATCCCGGCAAATATATGACCGTAATATATTGAGCATGTGACGTCTGAGCGATTCACACGACGCTCACAATCCGGTGCTGGCAACTGAAACGACCAATTCATGGTTCGGTGACAACGCACATCGGCGGCTCCGTTCCGTTTGTTGCACATGCAAAACGGATGGTAAGATTAATTTAAATGAAATATATCGTTAAATAATTTGTTGTTACTTAATTAATTTTTTTCCTTACAGTCTCCGTCTCTTGGACGTGAGCCTAGCCCAATGGAGCTGTTTGTTGAGACACACATGCAGAGTCAAGACCGCTAAAAGGGGGTGCAACAGTTCGTTGACAACTGCACTCAAAACTTTGTGGTATGTTCGTTCAACCATTTTATTTCATAAGTTATTATTTTTATTGAATTGAATATGATGATTTCTTTTTTCATTTTCAGGAGACCTATAATAATCGGTTGAGGGAGAGATATAGGGACGATCCGTCGACCTATCCAGATTTCGATCCAGATTTATGGATGGAGGTAGGATCATCCGGTGAACCCGATAAAAATCGGGTGTACGTGCTCTCCAACACTACGACCGAGAACTTGAGGGTGACCCGTAGTGTCTCAACCGTTGGCAGCTCCCAATCAGTATCGAGCACCCAATCTAAGGAGTTTGTGGCCTTACAGCAACACATGACTCCTCTCAACGAAAAATACGAGCAACTATCGGCGAATTATGAACAACACACAGCTCATCTTACCGAGAAATACGAGCAACTCTCAACGAATTATGAACAACTTCGCCAAATGGTCATGAACATGGCATCACAGAGTGGTGATACATGTGCACCCCCTTTTTTGGCCGTATAACAACCAGCCTCCTCCTCTTCCTCCAGCTCCATCATTGTGCTAATTTAATATTTTTTTGGAAACACATTCAGTTTGTAATGAATACTATTTAACTTTATTTTTTTTTTTTGATGTTTAATAAAATTTATTTGCATTATTAGTTTTTTTTACTATTAATTTATATTATTTTATATTATTTATTCTAAATAATTTTTTTTTATAAAAAAATAATAATACCCACCAACGGATTTACAGACGGCATGTATCCGTCGGCATTTCACAAAGAGTTGAAAAATATTTATTGGAAATGGCACAATCACCGCCGGTTTCACCGGTAGATTCCTTCCATCGGCATTTTATCGAGAGCTACAACATATTTACTAGATATGCCACTATCACCAACGAAATAAATCTGTCGGTATATTTCCAGCGGGAATTTTTTGTTTGGCGTGCAATTTCCGTCTATAAAACCATCGGTAATAATTTTTTTACCGACAGACTTAGCAACGGAATGTGGTATTACCGACGAAAGATATGCCGACAGACACTTTCCGTCGATGATTTAGTTGGTAAAAAAATTACCGATGAAGTCTGAATCTCATACCGACAGATTTTGTTCGTCGATAAAACTATGAAATCTTGTAGTGTATCCCCTCTAAATACCACTATCTTACCCTCATGGTTCTTGAGGGTCACTATTTTCGCAAAGGAGTCCATTTGGGCTTTATTCCTATCTAGCCAATTTATTCCTAAAATTACATCCAAGTCATATTTAAGGGTAGTAAATCTACCTCTATAACTAAGCCCTCCACCATAACATTAACCCCTTTATACATATGTTCAACACTTATTGCTTCCCTTAAAGGCGTACTAATAACAAACTCGGGTTTTACCCTAACCGATTTTACACTTGATTTACTTTTAAATCTCTTTGCCACAAAAGAATGTGTGGCACCAAGATCAAGTAAAGCAAAAACTTGTTGAGAATCTAAATGTAAGGTACCTGTCACAACATCTGGAGTAGCCCTAACATCATCTTGTGTTATATGGAATATCTTACCCTGAGTCCTGTCACCTAATGCTCTAGGATGACTTCTTGTACCACTGAACCCTGATTGTGTTTGTGTAAGATCCCACATCGGAAGCGAGCGTCCAGAGCCAGGGCCTTATAAGTGCATGCTCACCTTGACTAGAAAGATGCATTTTGGGACCATGCGTGGCTGCCAAGAACAAAACCGTGAGGGGGACCTGGGTGGAAGCCCTGGATTTGGGTGGACTGGGAGGCCCAAAGCGGACAATATCTTGCTAGTGAGGTGGGGTGTTACATTTGGTATCAGAGCTGAGGACGGCTCGTCTTAAGGTGGGGGGATTGTAAGATCCCACATCGGAAGCGAGCGTCCAGAGTCAGGGCATTATAAGTGCATGCTCACC
Organism: Populus simonii; assembly: GCA_007827005.2. Taxonomy (NCBI): domain Eukaryota; kingdom Viridiplantae; phylum Streptophyta; class Magnoliopsida; order Malpighiales; family Salicaceae; genus Populus; species Populus simonii. The sequence continues at coordinate 9,632,515 of CM017470.2, read as the reverse complement.
TTGACTAGAAAGACGTGTTTTGGAGCCATGCGTGGCTGCCAAGAACAAAACCGTGAGGGGGACCTGGGTGGAAGCCCTGGATTTGGGTGGACTGGGAGGCCCAAAGCGGACAATATCTTGCTAGTGAGGTGAGGTGTTATAGTTTGTCTCACTAGTCTATCTATAGTGACAGATTGTTGCTGGCTCCTAGTTTGTTGTCCCTAGCTTTGTGCAAACTCGATCCTCCTAGAGCAATTTCTCCTGAAATGACATTGTCCTCCATAATAATAGCAATCCTAACCTAGATAAGGGCAATCCTTCCATCTGTGCTCTCACTGATAAATATAACATTGTCTAGGTATGGCAAAACAGTCCCCGGGATGTCTCTTCCCACACCGATCATAGGGGGGTATGTCTTCTACTCTAGAGTCCTCCCAATAGGACCACCCTGCGAGTATGATTGCCCTCTCGCAAGTCTCATTCTTAAACTCTAAGTGGACTCATATGCCGATCCTCCCTCTTTTTTGAATTGACTAAATTGACCTTTGCCTTTTTTAGGAAAAGGAGATCGGCTAGATATTTGCTCAACATCTTTTCACTTGCCCAGACTCACCTAGCCTTGTTGGCCCTTTTTCATACAAGCCTCCAAGGCCTCAATTGCTTCCACTAGTTCCTAGTTGTCCTAAACTTTAAAGGGAGCAATGTTTGTTTCAACTCTTATTGCAGCCCATCATGTTGTTTCTCAATTAATTGTTGCTCTGTAGGAACATAGTGCAAAGCAAACATTGAGAGGTCATGGAACCTCCTCTCATAATCGAGTACTGACATATCACCCTATGTTAAGGCCAAAAAACTCATGCTCCTTCACCTTTTGATCTTATGATGAGTAAAACTGGTTTTCAAATTGCACTTGAAACTAAGCCCATATCCACGACCTTGCAGCTCTCCTAGATCGCACTATATCCCACCAAGATTGTGCTCTATCTGACAATAAATGAGTGGCACAATTCACTCTCAAATCCTCTGCACCCAAATTTGTTCCATAATGTCTTCTACCTTCCTACTATCACAGCATTTGGTTCCCCTGCAAATGACTCACACCCCAACTCTCGCATGCTCTTTACTACCCGAACTAGTGTAACCATACTGTACACCGGTGCAGGGGCAACTGGTGGTACCTGCGCTGTTGGTGCTACTAGGGGTGCCGGTACTGGCACATGAGGCATCACCTCCATCATTACCCTCACAATCTGAGCTATAAATACCGAATCGGTATATGGTACAAGGGTTGCCACTAGCACCACTGCTATCGGAGGAGGCACTTATTTTGGAAGGATGTTGTAGGTATATAGGAGGCTGAATCCTCTAAGGAATTCTTTCTCTCTCTTTCCTCTAAACTTAGATCTTGACCCTATCTTTGTGCTGAAAAGGGATCTGTCATCACACTTTACCTTGTGCGCACCATCCTGGAACAATTCAATACTTGTTAAATCTCAATTCAACTCTTAAACTCATACTAGGGCTCTGATACCACTAACAACCTCCAATCTTTATACTTAAACTTATAAATAAGAATATCATAATTCAATTTAAGATTAAGATGAAAAAAAATTATTTTATACTAAAATTTTGGCAGAGTTTCCCCTTGTATTTCAATACCAAATTATGGACATAAAACACAAAATCATTGTCCAATCATCCTGTACACAATTTGTTTCAAGCTCTTATTCTATTCAACAAATTAAGATTTCAAATTTATTTCCACATTTCAAAGATCTCATCAATAATTCCATATTCACACAAACAGTTAATTACGTGTGTGTGTGTGTCCACATACATATAGATTCAATGAGTTAATTAAATACATACATTACATTTTAAATAAATAAAATAGGCTAGACCATATAATATACTATATAAAATTTTCTAAGTTAAATTACAACACCTTAGTTTTTAAGTTTTTAATTACAATGAAAGGTAATTTCCTAAAAGTTTACACATACCAATAAAAACTATGTCATAAATAAAAGATGTCTTAAAATTAACTAACATCCTCCTTGCTATTGAGATGAACCTGAAAATTTGTTTAAAATCAAAACATAATAAAATTACATAATAAAATATAATCTCATATGATTTTTAGGTCCTCCCTCTTTTTTTTATAACAAAACATAACTTCATTTAATTAAAGGTAACACCTTGCACCAAAGTTTCCAATTCTAATTGTCATATTCAATCTACCGTCTTGAACCAAACATTTATCCCATAACCAGGACCGAACCCTTAACTAGGGTAATAAATTACATAGCCCAAAACAGTATTGATCCTTAACTAGGACTACCAATTCACACTGCCCAAAAACTGGGCGCTAGTGCCTACACCAGGACAACTAGCTCACATTGTCCAAAACTAGTGGCTAGTCCCTATACCAGGACAACTAGCTTACACTGCCCAAAATTAGGCGCTAGTCCTTAAACCAAAACAGCTAGCTCACACTTGATATCAAATTGCAAAATTCACAATTCAAAAGAATTAATAATAAATGGTTTTGAATTCTAATAATAAAACAATTGAACTAATGTAGGGTGCTTACTACCTACCTGGATTTTGCATTCGACTAGTGATCCTTTGCTGTTGAAGAGTGCCCGTGGCCTCACCTATTAAACCAACAGGTACATCATATTATTATTATTATTATTATTATTATTATACACTTACGATTTATTAAATCCGAACACATCCAATATATCAATTAATTCAATTCAATTCAATAATTCATTTTGATAATCTTTATAAAAAAAAATCAATATATTAAGTACTTCAATCCAATAATTCAATTTGATAATCCTTACCGGTAAAATAAATCAATACATCAATTAATTCAATTGAATAATTTATTTCCATAATCCTTACCGGTAAAATGAATCAACACATCAATTAATTCAATTCAATAATTTGTTTTGGTAATTCTTACTGATAAAATAAATCAACATATCAATTCATTCAACCCAATAATTCATTTTGATAATCATTACCTGTAAAATAAATCAACATATCAATTAATTCAACCCAATAATTCATTTCGATAATCTTTACCGACAAAATAAATCAACACATCAATTAAATAAACCCAATAATTCATTTTGATAATCCTTACCGGTAAAGTAAATCAACACATCAATTAATTCATTTCAAACACACTTATAATACCTCTCAAGCAATAAATGAATTTTCCCCAAAATCTCTATTTTTTGTTTTCATAGTCGGCACCAATCCCCTTTATTACCCATGATATTTTCTTGAATTATCTACTATAAGACATTATTTGTAACATAATTCACCCTAATTGCAATAGTTTATAATAATATAACATTTTCCCCAAATTATTCTTTAAGAACCCTAACTAGAAAAAATTAATTTCATGCATAAAACTAGAGTTTATTCCATAAATCTCACATCATTAGGTTTAAAACTTCTTACCAAGCGTGAAAGTGAACTTTGAATGTTAACCAATCAATTCTCTCTCTAGAACCTCAAATTTCTCCTTCAAATTCTCTAGAACCCCTTTGATTTATGATGAAACCAATCAATTTCAAGAGAAAAAAATTGAACTTTGAAACCTTCTCCCCCCCCCCCTCTCTAGTAGTAGCCGACCACCAATGAAGAGGAAGAATTAATTTTTCTTTTCTTCTTTTTTATTCATAGTTTACCTTTCTTATAAATGTTTAACATCTTCTTATCATTTATTTATTTACTAAATCATGTAAAAAAATTTAACTAGTGTTAGCTCAGCTACTCATTACATGCTCATAATAGGGTGGTTTAAGGGTATTAGCAAATAGGGTAGCCATCTTTTTATCTAAAAATAGAAGATGTACTTGGACAGTCAAATCTCTCCATCATTAAGCATATTCATTACATGCTCATAATAGGGTGCTTTAAAGGTATTAGCAAATAGGGTAGCCATCTTTTTATCCAAGAATAGGGGATGTACTTGGACAGTCAAATCTCTCCATCATTAAGCATATTCATTACATGCTCATAATAGGGTGCTTTAAAGGTATTAACAAATAGGGTAGCCATCTTTTTATCCAAGAATAGGGGATGTACTTGGACAGTCAAATCTTTCCATCATTAAGCATATTCACATATAGTCTCCTTATCTCCCTTTTTCCATAAGAGATAGACTAACCTGTCAAGAGAAATATTCATGTTGTACTGTATTACTTAATGAAAGCATCTACAAGATCCTTCCACTTTCATATTTTTGTGTTGTCTACCAGTTTAATGCAGCTCCACTCAAGCTATTTAGAAGAAATGCATTAACAACTTTTCATCATGCACAACCTTTTTCATCTTATTATAGTAGGATTTGAGATGAGTGGAAGGGCATTGAGTTCTAGTATATTTTATAAATTCAGGTACATGAAATTTCTTCAATATGATCATATTTGGTATAAGGCACATCTTGGTAGCTTGGATGGGATCATATAAGTCAATACCTTCAATGGCCCTCACATTTGCCTCTGATGTTGTTATCTTATCATACTCAACATCATTATAGTATTTTATCTTGTGAGACTCATTAATAGATTGATTAGTACTTAAAAATGCACTTTTATCAAGGTTTTATATCATCATTTTGCACTTGAAGTATCAATAACTCCTTAACTAGAGCATGTTTTATAATAATATGTCTAATAATATAAGATACCTTTAATTTATGGTAAATGTTCATCTTAAATGCAGGCCTATCACATAAATCAAAGGATTGATTGATGAATTTAACTACTGAAATTGAGAAGACAAAGAGAGGACTAAGCTTAGAAAAGAGATTTTGATTCAGTCCAAACCAGAACACCATTCGGTTATTGGATCATAACTGGAGATGTAGAACTTGGATTTAGGTCTGGTTTATATGTATGGAAAGCTAAGACATAGGCCTAAAACTTTCATGAAGAGTCTATGATTCAAAAGGACCGTTTTCAAGTTCAAATTGTAGCAACAATAGAGAAGTTGGAAGCTATCCTGCAGCCCAGACACTGTTCAGTGTTCAGCCCATATCTCGAGTTCTAGAAGTCCAAATGCACCGATTCTTGTTTTGTTGGAAAGCTGAGACAATTTCCTAAAACTTTCATGAGACTATCTGCTCAAATTCTGATGTTAGTAATGATGTTTTCTGCAGACAAAAAGATAAGGATTGTTACCAAGTCAAGAGGTGGCCACCCCCTTAACAATTAGTCATCAAATCAATAGTTCTGAATTTTGGCCTATAAAAGGAGGCATTTGCCATGCATTTAGGCATTTTGGTTTTCAGATCAAGATCTTGCTCTTGCTCTTGCTCTCTTTCTTTGTATTTTATAATGTTCAAGTTTTATTCCATGTTATATTTTTATTAATCTCTTGTTTATGCCTTTCATTTCCTTTACTATACTCATATAATCATGTTCTCCTCTTGTTTATTTATGTTTCTCTTCTTCATCAGATTTAGCTAAGTTTATCATGTTAAGGTGAAAAGGGTACATTAATGGTGTAAGAATAAGTATAATATAAACTTAACATGAACTTTAATATTTGATACTAACATGTTTTGTATTTGTTATCTTCTTCACTCTTAATACTTTGCTTGTTAAATGGTTAATCTAGATTTATGTTGTATAACCCTTGGTACAACAAATACTTGGCACTTTCATAGCCCAACTGTATGGTATAACCGACACTTGTGCTATGAAAGGAACTTGATTTGTTGTTAACATAAATTAACATCATGAATACCTGACAACATTTACAAGTATTAGCATTATTCGAATAAGATAACTAATGTAATCATGTTAACAATTTATAATCTGATTGGAACCTCTTTTGTGTGTGGTTTCCAGTTGAGTAATAAAAAGAGTTTATACTATACTTATTTGAAATACCATTAGTGGATCCTCTAACCTTGATAATTGTTTTATCCTTGTTTAATTCTTACATCAATATCTCATAAAATTCTCATAAACTCTTTGTTTTATTATATATATTATTTGTAATTTATATAGTTCACCTCCCTGTGGTTCGACCCCGATCTTGTCGGGTTATTTATTACTTCGACACTCCTGCACCTGGGATAAGACATCAACTCTTTGATCATGTCATAGATGCATCCACAACTATTAGGATTGGCGTATATATAGTTGACTACATGAATTCCATATTATAGTGGGGTTCTTGACCTTGGCCATTGATCCTTTTTTTTAAGTTAGATTATAGCCTAAGCATGGACAAAGATCACAGACCGATTAGATGGGCCTTCACCAAAGATATTCTTAAGCGTCTTCTCAAGTAGGTTGGTAATGCGAGCCATGTTGAGTTTCAAGGAGTCCAACTCCCTTTCAAAATGAGCATCATAATGGGCATGTTCATCTTCTTCTATGTTTCTTCATCGAAGTCTAATGTTGTAGATTCTGCAGATTTGGATTTTATAGGGACCAATATTTCAACTTGTACATGCATACATGACATTTAAAACCCCAAAGCATGCATGCATGTATGCTCATGGATGAATGCAAATGAGTATATATACATATACATAAAATATGGATTAGTATGTTCAAAGAGCTAATCCATGACTTATTTTTTTAATACAGATAAAATTCATAGTCTGATGAATCTAAATGGATCTTTTCCTGATTCCTCATCTCGGTTAAATCCAATATATGTTGGAGAGTACAATACAAAATGATGGGTTTGAGCCCCTTTCATTCAATAAAGACAAATAGTTATTAGATATAGAGATGAGTGTTTGTTTTTACATGTAGAGAGATAACATTCCTACGCATCTCTATTCATCCTCAAAAGAAATACCCCTATTAGCTACATTTTGAATGAAAGCTAAAACATCATTAAAGTATTCCTAGTATGTGCTAGCATTGTTGCTGATTAGAGAAGCCTTCACTCACAGTTCATTTGCCTTTTAAGTCACCCTATCAATTAACTTCTTTGTATGTTCTATATTGTAATGAAACAAAGTATTGTCTTAAAGTAACATATTATTGCCTGTGGTCAGTGACTCATTGTTTCTATTTAGTATCTGAAGTGTCATTTTTGGTTGTTAGATCTGGTTTTTAACCCTTTGAAATTCTTCTCACTCAATATTAAGTTCATTTGTCTTTGTATTTTGCCTTAGTTCACTCAACTCTTTCTCAGCCTCTAGATATTACTCTCCCAGCTTCTTTAATTCATCCTCTCCAATTTCTAAGTCAAATTGAACCATGGTGACTCGTTCTCTTAATTTGAATTTCCTAGTTCAAACTTTTCTTGGATCATATCAATATAGGCCTAGCAGGGCTAGGTCTCACAACACCTGATCTTTTTTTTTAATTTACTTTCATTTTTTATTTAAATTTTAATTAATACCCTCTTTTTTTTTTAATTATTTAGCATTTTTTTAATAGTAATAAATCTTTTGAATGGTTTCCATTATTTCAAAATACTTCAAAGAGATTATTGTATTTCTTTATTTTTTTTCTTTTTATATTTTATATAGATAAAATGTACTTGCTTGATGTATTTATGAGAATCATTTGTATTTAGTGACTAGAATTAATCTCTAAGATAAATAAAAGAAAATATATAGAATAAAAAGGATAACCAAGGTAAAATATTTGTACATGCATCTATTTTTTTTATTTCTAATAAAGAAAAACAACTTCTTGTTTTAGTTTTTAACTAATATTAACAATTATTATTTTATTTAGTAGTGTTGCGATGTCGCGGTCGCACAAATTAATTATCCTAGCTTAAAACACAACACACAATTCATTCTTCATTTTTTTTTTTTTGCTCTAGCAAACAAGGGGTCGATCCCACGAGGTCGCACAAATTAATTATCCTAGCTTAAAACACAACACACAATTCATTCTTCATTTTTATTTTTTTTTGCTCTAGCAAACAAGGGGTCGATCCCACGAGAAAGGTTCAAGTCAGATTTTTATGCTAGATGATATGCAATTTGGGAGGGTTTGGATGTTATCTCGGCTAAAGCAAAAGAAAACAAAAAATTATCAAGCAAAATTAAATAAAATAAAAAAATTATCAAGAAAACAAACCTTGGTCACAAGTAAACGTTCACCTACAGAAATCAGAACTAATCATGAAAACGAGACATCAATTTCTATTCTGAATATTTATCTCTTCTTAACATTGGTTAGTTAATAGATCCATCGTATAACTAACCCTAACCATCAAACAACCATAGTGTCCGCATTAGTAATTTTTCAATGGCAGCCTTAAGAACTAGATAATTTGATTAATCAACAAAACATAATTGTCTACAATCTATGTTTGATTTGATTGAATGTTCTCCTTAAGATTAATAACGTATATCCGCCACAGTTATTAAACTCAGATGCTTCACAAGTTCATATACCACAACTCCGGTTTTGATATCAAACTTAGCAATAGATTGTCTATAATATCCGATCTACAAATTAAAATAAACAATCATAGGAAAAATAAGCATAGGAGAACAAACATATTCATCATATAAACTGAAAAAAGAAGACAAAATAAATCTCACAGTTCTTGAAATCCGAAGGTTTCCGTGTCCTTGCAACCAAGAAAAAAAGTTTAGCCTTGCATGTTTGTTGAACAACTAATCAAAAAGGAGGAATGCATGATTTCAGGTTTCTTAGAGGAAAGGGGCTTTTTTCTCTTCTTGGCTGCTGCTCCCGCTTCCCTTCTCTTCTCTCATTCTTTTTATATCCTAGGAAACCCTAGTCTCTATTTTACAAAATAGTCCTCTCTTAAGTAGACAGTTTACATTTAAGTACTTCAATAACTATTTTCCTAAAAAATAAGAAATAGCCTTGCATGAAATCTTCAAGCTTTAACTTAGAGGAGCTAAATTGCTGAAATAAAAACTTGGATGTCGGTTTACATGTTTCAGAACGTAATTTGGACTCGTTTCTTCATGAAACCTGTTTGTTGGCAGAATTTAGTTGTCATCTTTGAAAAATCATATCTCCCTCATATGACATCGTTTTTTTTACTGAAATTTGGAGCGTTAATAGGTCTTGGAGTCAGGAATCCATTAAAATTGAGTTTGCATCAATTGGACATCTGGAGTCAGATATTTAAGTCGGAATAGCTGAAGGTCAACACTAACAGATTGTGATATTTGACTTTGAAGGCTACGATTTCCATGCTCTTCCTTTTTTTATTTTATTGCCTTAGATTTCCAGAAAGGTATGGATGTTAGCTTTTTAATGCCACTGGAATCACTTCATTTCGACCTCTAGCACTCACGCTCTGCACAAAACATCGACTGAAAGTCAAATCTGGTAGTTAACTCCAATATACTCCTTTTGCATTAAATCAAAAGTTTAGGGTCAGTTAGGGGTTTCATTGAAACAAATTGAAAGCTGGAGGACTACATTGAACTTCGACGAAATCCCTAATTTAACCTTAAACGGTGTCATTTTGATCATTAGAGAGAGAGAAAGAGAGAGAGAACCATACGACGCGTCGTCTGGTAACTGTTCATTATCTTCCCCGTTTTACCCGAAAGAAACTGTCTAAGTGTCTACTTTTCAGGTGCATTTAATGCTTCATTTCTCTGTAAAATTTAACCAAACTTGCACGCAAATGATCACTTGTAATTTCTCTACAACATCATATGAACCATTCAGGCTGAATGACAACACGACGGCCCCAATGTCGGCCTAAAGAGGCCAACTCAGGCAGCCTTTTCCTGCAGATTTGACAACTTGTGATGCACTCTTTGAGCTAACGGTTGGGATCCTTCCCAACCAAATCAAGGGTTGATAATTTTCCCCTATGTAGACAAGATTATCCTCTTTAATCCCTTATAAATAGGAGTGGATTTCATGGCATGAGGGAGGAGAAGATTGGGTCCAAAAATCTCAAAAAATCAACCTACTACCCTGTTTTTCTTCCAGCCAACGTTTCTCTCTTCTCTCTCTCTCCCCGCTGCTTCTTCAGCCCTTGAAGATCCCACAGAAACCTTTATCCTCCACAAACATACGGCGGTTCAGCCTCCCCATGAACCCAAATCCTCACCAATGGCAGAACAACCACTATGAACTTTTCTCTCTCCTCTGCAAACATGTTTCTTTTTTCTCCCACGACTCCGGTGGCCAAAACTCTCCACCAACACCGCCATCAGCCTCTCGTCCTCCACGACCAGACCACCGCCAACCTCACTCCAGGCCAATGACAACAATTCCATCATCTCCGCCAGGTCACCTTTCATTTTTCTCTCCATCGTCTGCAACTATGTAATTGCATGCAGAACGTGAATTATTGTTCATGTTCTGCAAAATAATTAACCTTTGGGATGGGCCGGACCCATTCTAGCCTAGCCTAAATGTTTGGGTTAGGTCCGACACAACCCAAAAAAGGAGAATAAAAGTTATGTTGGGCCGAGAGCGGCCCGACTTGTTGGTCCGATCTCGGTCCACCCAACCTTTCTTGGGCTGAGTCCAGCCCAGTCAGTTGGGTCGACCCAGCCTATATATATATATAATCCATACAAATGAATGCTAGACTGTCGAGGCAGCCCCTTACAAATTATCCACTGATGACACCCTTTCCAATACAAAACACATCATTAACCAAAACAACTTTACAAACACCAACCTTAATACCTTGGGAAAGCAGCTTACACGGCTTGAGAAACAAATACAAAGAACTGCTACAAGTTCAGTTGGCATTAAAACCTCAACTGACTTAAAGCTAAAAAACTCAGTCTTCAAACCCTACCAAATTACAAAAACCAGCCAAACACAGATCCAAGAAAACCAAACAGATTTTCTTAAAGCTATCAAAACACATCTACAACACCTTGACAGTTCGTCTTTAACTGTCCCCGACACACCACAAATAACCAACCCTTCTACCTCTACAAATCAAGTCAACACTTTACAGAATAGTCCTCAGGAATCTTCTGATGAAGGTACTTCTCCAAACCAACCTCTCACCCTAAATCGACTTACCTAGCAAACTCCCAAAACAACCATTGCCCCAGACATTTCCATAACTACTGAACCAACTATTCTTACTCAACACAAGTATAATGCCTCTTCCCTCTATGAATGGAATATAGATGGAATGTCCGAATATAATATCCTCAACACTCTCCAACAAATGACCATGGCAGCGAATGCCTACAAAACCCAGACAGGAACCCCAGATAAAGCTATTGCTGAGCTCCTGCCTTTCTGGCTAAGAACTTTGATTGAGGATGAGGATCAATGATGGGAGTTATCTGATGTTTTTGTAACCATTCCGTAACAGCTAATTTTGAACTTTTGGACTCAGCTGCAAAGGAATCCCACCACTTGATTTTGAATTTGCGAATAAGTACTGGATGTCCGTTTTGTAGATTATAATCATAGAACCATGAACATACCCACGAAACAAAAAATTTGGTACAGAAGATAAGGAGGGAAGAAAACTTTCTTTCAAAAGGAGCTGGTTGGAAATTATTTTTGAAATGTAGATAACCATTTTCAACTAAAGGATGTTCTTTAAGGTAGTCAACATGAAAACCATAAAAGTCCCACCATTGAAGGAACTAGAGGGGGAGATTTGTAGTATTCATTGTACTGTGGAAGTAGAAAAGTCAAGAATGGCTATGATTTTGATTTTGTATGAGGAAGGCATTAAACCATGCCTGTTGGTAATCCCAATATGTGTAGGTGGTATTGAAGTCTTGGGGGCTTGTTCGGTATTGTATGGGGAAGGAGAGAGGTTGATGCAGGGGTTGTCCCCAATCTTTAGGGTGGATGACTTTGTGAATAATGCATGTAGAGTATGCTGGTTCAGTGTGATCAGAATGTAATTTGAAGTGTTTGAATTTGACGGAATCGGTAATTTCAAGGATAGTTGCATAATAGGATTGGGGTTTAGCTAGATTCCAAGGTTTGTAGTGCCATTTTGGAGGGAATATTTTTGAAGCAGCAATGGAAGGGTTTTCATGGTAAAATCCTTCTTCCATAGTTAAAATATTTTGGAAAACATTTTTGAAAATATATTTGGATTTGGTTTTTGGAAAACTGGTTTGTTGCAAGGAAATGAGGGGTTTTGAATATGAAATGCCTCCTTGGGGTTTTGAAAGGGATTTGGAAATACTACCTGTTTGAGATACGGAGTCACTGTAGGCTTGTTGGGACACTTTTTGCAATGCCAGGAGTAATTCTGGCGATTTGGATATAGTGTCAACCCAATGTTGAACTGCGTCTGTTTGTACCTGTGGTGGTTTTGTAGTTTCTTCATCTTCAATAACTGCCTCATACCAAGATTTGATAGGCTTGGCAGCTAGGATGGCTGAAGACATGAGTTTGGTAGAAGGCTTAGGGCTCTCTGGTTTTGTAGGCTGTGTTTGAGGGGCTTTTCCCTTGTCCTTAGTTTTTGCTTTAGGAGGCATCAGGACCTGTTTTGAAGGAATTCTCGGGTTAGGAAATCAGGGATGGAATTTGATTCTCCTTTAATGTAAACAATATCGAAATAAAAAATACTTAAAATGGCTTGCCATCTGGCAAAGATTTGTTTGGAAGCAAGATTTTGGACATCTTTTTGGAGAACTTCTTTTGTAGATTTGCAGTCAACACGTAAGAGAAATTTTTGATTTAATAAATCACTTTGAAATTTTGTAATACAAAGAACAATTGAAAGGATCTCCGTTTTATAGTAGAGTAATTTTTCTGGCAATCATTCCAGTGACAGATGTGTACTGGATTATTTGTTCTTTGTTATCTTGTAACTGTTTAAGAATTCCACCATATCCTAAAACACATCTGCTTTTGTAGATTTGGGAAGAATTTGTTCTTTGTTATTTGTTACTGGATAATGTGTTTACTAGGTCGGCATTCATTTATATAGGTCTTGCTTTTGTAGGGATGAGTTTTTTCGAAAATGTATCTTCATAAGGAAGATCAACGATGTGTTGTTTTCACTTCCAAAAAGCATTAGGTAAGTCTGAACATATCTGTTGTTCAATCTTATTTTGGAAATCAATGATTTTCTGTTGTAAATCAGAACTTTGTAATTGTTTTGTGAGACGACAAAAAGAAACATGGTTTTGTAAATCATGTAGATGAAATTGTTTCCCATGAATCAGTGCATTGATATGACAGGTATGTATGGAACATGCTTTAATCAAATTTAAATTTCTAGTCTTAGATTTTTCTAAGAATGGAAAAGCAAGCTTGGTGTTATTAATTTTGGAAGTAATACAGTCATGATGTGCTTGATATGGAGTGATCATGTCAATAAATGGAGTGCCAAGAATGATGGTATGATTGATGTCTTTTGTAACAACGAAAAATGTTTTAAGAGAAATGTCGTTGTTGAAAACGGAGGCTTGGGTTTTTCCTGCAATATGTAATTTGGAATTGTTAGCAGCAGAGAGTTTTTCGGAGGTATTTTGTAAAAATCTTTTTGGGACCACGCCTTCTTTGATGCAGTTCAAATCTGCACCTGTGTCAAATAAGGCAATAGTATCAAGCTTGAAATCTTCTGAGAAAACAAGAGTAAGTCTAATTAGGTATTTCTTGGAAGATATTTGGGTTAGTACGTTTAAGAAATCATCTGGAATATGCTTAATATTTGTAAGTGTATGTGGTAATGCATGAGATTCAATGGTTTGATCTTCTGTATCGGACTCAGTATCAGACGGGCTTTCAATTTTGGACAGAAGATGTTGTAGTATGGCAGAGTCTTTCTGTTGGGCTTGTTTGAGGATTTGTAATTCGGATTTGAGGGTTTTTATCTCAGATTGTAATTCTGGAATGGTGGCTGTGGTTCTGGATTTCTTTTTGCCAAGAATTTTTGTAAGATCATAGGTATTGGTGCTGGTAGAGGGTAATATAGAGCGGTTAGACAGGGGGTGCTCCGGTTGGCTGAAGTCTTTCAACAATTTATCCAAATAGGTTTTTTGAAGTTGAGGATCATCAAGTCGTCTGATAGCCTCAAGAATGAATTCCTGATCTTGGGTCAAGACGTTGATTTGTTTGGAATTTGTAGAGGCATCTGAAGTAGCACTGGTGGTTGCTATTTCATCGATTTGGAATTCTTCTTCAGAAGTGTCGGAAGTAGAGTGGTCATCGTCTGTAGCCTCAATGTAGAGATTTTGTATTTGGTTGATCGTATCTTCATCTATTTGGAGTTCATGAAGTTTAGTATTGACCTTGCAGAAACGGGATGTATGTCCTTTCTGGTTACATTTATAGCAGGTAATGTTTTTAGGGTCAAATTTTGTTTTAGGTTTGGACTGGAAAGGTTTGTGCGGCTTGGTAAATTTGTAGGGTTTTTTGTAGTAAGGTTGATCTGGTTTAGAATAGAATTGTTGTCGGTTTTTATGTAGTGATCGTTTGTAAGGAGGTCTCTGGCTTGAATATTTTTTGGGATGTGAACTAAAGGGTTAGCTAAATGGAGTAGAGGAATAGTTTGGACCTGTTTCTTAATCTGCTTGACTAGATTGGTATGGAGGTCAGACCAAGGAATGGGGTTGGTTTTTAACCTGTCATGTAAGGGTTTAGATAGACGACTAATATTGGGATAGTAGTCCAGAACATAATTGAGACTTCCTAAGAATCTTTGTAATTGGGTTTTATCAGTGATTTTGTCAGGAAACTTATTTGTGAAGTTTAAAGATCTCTCTATTGGTGTTACGGTACCTTGGCAGATGTAATGTCCGAGGAAACGAACACGGGTTTGAAAAAGAGAAATTTTTGTTTCAGAAACAACTAAACCATTTTGTTTAGCAGTATGGAAGAAGGTATGTTGATGCTTGAAATGTTGTTTTATGGAATGTGAAAAAATGAGCACGTCATCAATGTAAACAATGCAGAATTTTGAAAGGCATTGAATATGTCATTCATGATGCGTTGGAATTCTGATGGTGCATTTTTTAGGCCAAAGGGCATGACATTCCATTCATATTGGCCAAAGGGAACTGTAAAAGCAGTTTTGTACCTATCTTTGGGATCAATCTGGATTTGCCAAAATCCAGATTTCATATCAAACTTAGAAAATATGAATGCGGAGTGCAATTTTTGTAATAAATCTTTTTTGTTGGGGATTGGATACCTAATCCATTTTAAAGCAGAATTTAGAGGTTTGTAATTGATTACAAGTCTTGGTGTGCCCCTTTCAATTTCGAAATTTTTATTGACATAAAAGGCTGCACACGACCAGGGTGATCTAGACTTTTGGATAAGACCTTTAGACTTGAGATCGTGGATTTCAAGTTGCAAAAGGATATGAAATGTGATGTTCAGATGCATAATATAATTCGAACCAATCAAAGAATAGAATCTGTAGTTTATGTGACTCAATGAAATTATAAAATTGTTTTTGTATTTCACTTCTATGTTCGAGAAAGTTTTGAAAAAACCAAATTCGTTTTGTAGAGTTATAGGCCGAATAGAAATCCTTTTTGAAGAGTGTTTTATCAAGAACAAAATGTTTCTCTGAAGTCAAAACATTCAGCTCGTTTTGGATATTTTCAGTAATAGCTGAAAAGGTCGGTGAAGTTGGAGGAGATGGTTGCTCAAGGTTTGTATAGACAGGTTTTGGTATATTTGTAGTATAGTCTGCATTTTGGAAACTAGGAGAAGGGATATCGGATGTAGATTTTCTTGGAAGGTTTTCGTGATAAGGGATATTGATAACAGAAGGGATTTTGGAAATTCTTCCCAAATCTATTGTACTGGAAGAGGAAGAGGCTTCTGATACCAGTATTAGAGTAGATAAACAGAAAACAAATAAACAGGATAAATAGTAAACAGGATTAACAGTAAGCAGATAAATAGTAAACCGATTAATAGTAAACAGGTTAATAGTAAACAGGTAAACAGTACGTGGCGTTGTTATACCTGAGAATGATCTTAAAAGATCGGGTCACAGGTTTCCAGCCTATATACTGATTTTATAAAAGGAATAATATAAACAGATTTCTGATGCGAATGAACAAGGCAAAACCAACAATGTCAGGATCCTTGATCAAACACAGAGCATACTTAAAGGTGACAAGAATAAAAGAACGAGAACAGATATAACAAAAACGTAGGTAAAAATAAGATTATCTTACTTAAATTTGTAACAAAATTAGTACAGGAGATATTGGTTACAGAGGAGAATGTAGATGGGTTACAGTTTCGAGTTTTTTGGGGAGAATAAAATTTTCTAGGGAAAAGATTAGTCTGCCTCCTGAGGATTTGAAGTAGCTTTTTATAGACGAATTGGCATGGAAAGGGCCAAACTATCCCATGGAAAAGTTCTTCAGCACCCATGTGAACCCATGTGGTATTGTCTGTCTTGATTGGATGATGACAAAATAGAAATTGTCCATGTTTTTGGTGAAGCTGCCTTTGTTGTCGTTTTGCCACCGACACTTGATTTGTTGGTTTGTAATAGCAGGTAAGATTTGTAGAAAAAAGGCCTAAAACAGATGGGCCTAGAGATAGAAAGGACTCAAAACATATGAGCCTAAAAGAAATGGGCTCTAAACAGATGAGCCTAAAAGGACTTGAAATACTTCTTCTTCTTTTTTTTAACGTCGCTGGATGGATGGCAGGATACCAAAACAGTCATCTTCATTATCATTGCCAAGGGAGATGGCAGGAGATGTTGAGCCAGATGAGCTGGATTGGGACAAGACCGTTTCTGGGTCTTGGCTTTGTATAATTCCTTGTACTATTTGTAGGTATTCTTATATATATATAATTCAAAAATCATTTCAAAAAGTTGTGATTTTCTCAAATATTTTTCTACCAATTTTGCATAATATGGGGTTGTATTATTACACTGTAACATACAAATTCAATATAAAAATACCCAATTTTCTCCAAAATATTTCAAAAAAAATTCAAATCATTTTCATAAAAAACAAAATCTCAAAAACTTTTAAATTTATTTCCCTTTTTAAAAACAAAACAAAAATATTTTGTTTTTATGCATACGGCCAAATCCTAAAAACTTTCCAAGCATATTTTCATTAAAAAAATTGTATCTTTCTCATGCTTTGGAAATAAAAAAATGGATATCATAACTAGTTTATGATCATCCATTAGGGTATGGCTAAAATATAAAAAACCCTTTGTTTGCAATCTTTTTATCTAGGATCCAAATGTAGACTTTAATATCTGTGGGGTGTAAAATTACACGATAAAGTACACCCTTGGGTATTAAAGATAATACAAGGTGTAAATAAATGCGATGCTAAAATTCAGACTTTAGAACGGTTAGTATTTAACCCAATAAGGTAGAGACTTTCTCGTGAAGAGAGATCTACCTTGAACCTTAGAAAAGACCAACGAATAGAAACCTGACTTAGAAAAAACAATAAAACAAGAAAGCAGATTACCTTAGGTAGGGTGCACTGGGGGTGATGCTTTTTCCTCTTACACAACTAGTTCCTTACCCAGACTCTCGCAGACCATAGGTTCCTAGTAACCATAATACTAGGTGGCGACTCATAAACAATAATCATAATTTCATAATTAAATCCAAAAACCCTTCCCAACACCACACCTCACATAGGAGGCACGACAAAAAGCCTCCGTCGTCCTCGAACGACGTCGCAGCGCACGTACCCCATGATAGTAGACATCAATTTTTTATTTCACAATAAAAAAACTCATGATATTGAAAATTGCATCATTAAAGTCATTTTTTTTTTCTTTTGTGTTAGAAATTCATGTGAAATATTCAAAATATCTGTTTCAAATGTATCTATTTGCCATAGTTAGAACCGATGTCATAGAGGATGTCTAATTCTTTGATCCAATGAGGACTTTGACACGAGTCGATGTACGTGCATCGATTGATCTTTGCCTTACATGCCAATATTGTAAATTTATGTTCTCAAATGTCTACTCTAAATTTATGTTCTATATGTCATGCATAGAACATATAGCCATGGCTAAATATAATCTGGAAAAAATTATAGAATCTAAAGATGCTATTAATTATAAGGAACCAAAAATGTTATGTGGATGTACTAGCTGGTACAATCACATACAATTTAGACATTCTTGTCATGATTCATGACACTTTTTGTCTATCCATCTATGGAGAAATGTTGTTGTGGTCCTTGTGGAGGCCATGGTTATTACTGGAGGTGATTGATAATCTACTGTTTTGGGATTTAAGGAAAACAAAAGTTCAAGGCCAATAAACAAAACTCTAAGTATATTGTATATTGTCATATCACATATGCTAAGTATCTCTAAAAGCAACAATCATGTTGAGAAGTTATTCCAGAAATATGCAAGATAAGCTTCTTGGGATAAAAAAATAACATTTCTTTGAACTTGAATTTTGCATTTCATTGTTATGAAAATAAAAAGACATGATAAAATTCTATGATTCAAACCAATTGTAACTTAATTGACATATTATGTCACAATTTTAGATAAATTTTGATTTGAAGCTTATTGTTAAAAATTAATAATCGTAATGACTTAATTCACATGAAAAAATTATTTGTCAAAGATGGTGAGAGCACGAGACTTTATAAAAGTGTAAGTGTCCATTTATTCTCAAAGAAAAAAAAAGTTATATTTCTCTTAGAAAAAATGATATGTATTTCTCTCTAAAAAAGGGAAAATAAAATAGAAAAGGGAAAAAACATCTACCTAAATGCATATTATAATCAAACAATGTCTTTAATGTGTGTGTGTATGATCAAACAGAAAAAAAATCACTTAATAAAGAAGTCCAATTAACAATACTACATCATTAAGAAAAACAGAAATGACAAATATACTATTGGAAAGAAATAGAGGTAAAAATTAATGTAATTTAAAATCTCGTAGGGGACATCTCGATGATTATTATGTGAAAAGGGGTAAAAAAAAATTACTTAGTTTTATGGTAACTTGGAATCTCAACTAGTTTTTTAAAGATATTTGGGTAAGAAGCTAATTATGCTAAAAAATGATAAAAAAAACACCCTAAATCATCTTACCTAAGATAAACCGCATTGTTATTTGATTTTGATGATAAAAATACATATTATACATACATGCTAACATTTTTCCTAAACCCATTGCTTATGTAACACCCCTAATTTTTAATCTTGTTAAATAAAAGACTTGGTGAAATTTTTTTAACCAAATCAATCTACTTAAAAATTTTGGCAGAGTTTTCTATGTGGTATATTTTTTGTGTATTATGATGTAAATGGAAGGATGTACCATATGTAAATGGTGAAATAGGGTTTAGATAAGCAATGAGAAAAATTGGAAAATGCGAATGTATGATTGAATAATGTGATTTTCTTGTTATAATGCATAGAGCATGTATTAGATGAGGAATCAAGATATGGTTTCTAGGTCAAATGGATATGTCGATTATGGTTTGAAAATCCTATTGATACATGGGAGGTTACTAAAGCGAGACATTAGATAGGAGGAGCATAACCTTCATAGGAAGTAAGGAAATGCTCAACACCTAAGTAGCTATTTTTTATTTATTAAGTATTTCATGTTAGTTTAATATTGTTTATATTGTATAATGATTTTAGAGAAGATGAAAAACAAAAAGAAAAAGATGAGGAATCAAGATATAGTTCCTAGGTCAAATGGATATGTCGATTATGGTTTGAAAATCCTATTGATACATGGGAGGTTACTAGAGCGAGACATTAGACAGGAGGAGCAGGACTTTCATAGGAAGTAGGGAGGTGCTCGACACCTAAGTAGCTAATTTTTATTTATTAAGTATTTCATGTTAGTTTAATATTGTTTATATTGTATAATGATTTTGGAGAAGAATAAAAACAAAAAGAAAATAAATGTTTGTTAAGAAAAATTGATTAGTCTGCCATGTGGTGAAGACTAATGGTATCAATTAATATTGATACTAAGAATTGTTATGATTAGTCTGCCCTTGGTGGAGACTAATGGTATCAACTGGTACTAATACTAGGATTTTACCAAGATTTATTGTGATTAGTCTGCCATGTCGTGGAGACTAATTGTGTCAATTGATATTGTTACTAGGATTTGTTGTGATTAGTCTGTCATGTGATGGAGGCTAATGGTATTAATTTGTACTAATATCAGGATTTATTTGATTAGTCTACCCTGTGGTGGTGATTAATGATATCAGGCGTATTATTCGAGATTGAATGATTGGCTATATGTAAAGATGGCGGGTTAAAGGCTTATTGCTAGGGAAATATTCAGAATGAAATCTTGATTATACATGTGTAAAACAAACTTTTTGATGAGATATAATTGTTTATTTATGTTAATGTATATTGTGTTTCAGGTGCCTTGTATACTAAACAAGAGCAATATATTATTTATTTTTATTTATATATTAAGTATCTACTTTGTACGTAAATGTCTTAAAAATACATTTTTGGTTGTGTAACAAATAATGTAAAATAAATGAATATGTAATTTAGAACTAGATTTATCATACATGTAATTTCCATATCATAACTCATCATGAATATTGTAATTTTAACAATAATGAAAATTATAAAGTATGCTTAAATGGTTTTATTATTGTTATTGATTACATTATGCTGATGATGAGTTATGATATGGATTGATAAAAGATCTTTGGGTAAGCCTGATGTTGCTTAATGTATTGAGATTGGTATGGTAATGCAGGATGATTGGATTTGATGTGTATGAAGTGTTGAGGTGTCAATTATATGATGTGAAATTTTAGGGAAGCTTTATTTAAGGGGAAACTGTGCAGAAATTTCATTTGAATTTTTATAACATAAAGAGTGCATGCAATTAATCAAGTGACCAAAGGTTATTGAATAACCAAAAAAAAAAAACAATTCCTAGTATTTTTCATGCAAAGTATTTATGTAACATAAAATATGGTTGAAATTTTTGGGATTGTTAGATGATAAAAAAAGAAGAAGCAATGATAGCAGATGCACCAAAATAAATAAATAAAAGGTTATTATTATAACTTGAGAAAAAATATTTTTCCAAAAGGAGACAAACAATGTAGCTCAATTCCTAGCACATTACATATTGAAGGACAAAATTGAGTAAAAAGTGGAAAAACATACCCGCCCTAAATTAACCCGATTTAGCATGATAAACTTGTAACTCAAGTAATAAATGACAAGTCAACCCTAGTTATCGAAGTTGCGACCCAAGTCATGAGAAATGAGAACGAAGATAATCATAAAGCTCTTTTTAAAAAAAAAAAATCGAATGATGAAAGCTAAAAAGAGAAAATGTAAAAATGATGTCAACTCATTTTTTATTTCAGGTTGAAATAGAAAACAAAAATCAATTTAATTAAAGGATAAAAAAAACAATCAAAAGAATGAGGATCAAAATTGAAATACAAAATCAAAATAAATTTTTGATTGAAGGGTGAAATTGAAAAGAAAAATCAATTTAATAAAAAGACTAAAAATATCACAATTAAAAGAATGAAAACCAAATTGGTAAATATAACATATCACAAATTGGGATGAAATGATGAAAATAAAAACAAATCAAAATTTTATAGAAGAGACAAAAACAAAAATTAGAAATCAAAAGAATAAGGACGGAATTTGACCTTATAATAAATAAGAAGACAACTTTGAATTTTTGCATGGCTAATATGATTTACAAGGGAATGATAGAAAAAAATGGAACGAGAAGAAAAACAATGTCACCAATATTACACCACCTCACTAGCATCACCACCCACTATCCTAAAAGGAAGATGATAACACGATGCTTTCAATGACACGATGAAGGCTAGTGTTTGGTCATCAGTAGGCTTTACTATACAAGCCAGCTACTTTTTGTTTTTTATTCATATTTTTTATTTATTAAAATATTAAATTGTCCTTTAGCCAACGTGACAATAACGAAAAAAAACAAGTATGAAAATACAAAAAAACTTTGGATGCTAGTTTATAAATTTTGCTTTTAATAGTATTTTGATTGTTTCTTTACAAATTTAAAATGCAAAAAAAACTTATTGATTCTTGATGAATTTGTTTGTTTATGATTGAGGGAACTTGCAAAAAAACCTTGCCATCCCAACAACAATTTCAATAATTTTTGGGGGAAAGAACAAAATCTTGTAGTTGCTTAAAAGTGAACAATACTTTTACTAGAAGTGAAAATATTTTTCTAAGACGTTTAAGTTTTGTTAATTATTGGTAGTTGCTCAAAAAGTTTTTGTTAAAATAGGGTTTATATCGGAAAGTCCTTAACACAAAGATCAAAATGAATCCTTATAAGTATAACTAGCATATTGACCCGCGCACCGCAGCAGGTCAATAACAATTTTTATTTCAAATATAAAAAAAAAATATGAAGCATGATTTTAAGTGTCTCAAGTTTGGTTGCGGAGCTAGACCCAATATCCTTGGGTCCGGCGTAAGAGTCAGACCTACTGCTATTGGGTTTGTTGCTGAGCTAAACCCAATAGCATTGGGTCTGGCAGGTTGGGTCTGATTGGGGAGCCAAACCGAATAGCCTTAGGTGAGGCTTATTGGGTCTGTCATCACATCAAAATAATATAAAACATTTTAAAAAATATTAATTTGAAGTAAAGAAAAAAATAAAAATAAAATTTAAATTTTTTTAAAAGCATTTTTGAAATGTAAAAACAAACATGTTTTAATAAGAAAATTCAACCCAACCTGAAAATGATAAAAAAATATCATCACCCAACTTTGTACAATATAAAAAAAGTCACATCAATTTTTTTTTTATAGTACGAAAAAAATTCAATAAGAGAAAAGAAAAAAAATTTAAAGAGGAAAAAAATAAAATTAAAAATATCTTAAAAGGAAAAAAATTAAAGGAAAAGAAATTAGTTGCTTGTGTATTGGCCGTTGCTCTGCTATATCTTATTAACAGTGTTACTGTAGAAAATACTTTATTTGAAGATGATGATGGTGCAAATAGATTCCATGCTTTTAACCCAACTCAAGCATTATTATATTTAAATGTTTTTTTTATTGACCTGCTGCGGAGTGCGGGCCAATATGCTAGTTTTATATTATCATGTAATAATTATTTTAAAATATTTTTTAAAAAATATTTATTGAGATAATATTTTTTTAATATTAATTTTTATATTATTATATCAAAATAATACACAAATATAAAAAAATATTAATTTGAATTAAAAAAATAAAAAAATTTAAATTTTTTTAAAATATTTTTAAAATGTAAAAATAAACATATTTTAATAAGAAAATTTAGTCCAACTTCAAATGAAAAAAAAATTTATCATCACTCAACTTTTATATAACATGAAAAAAATCACATCAATTTATTTTGTCTTTACAACATAAAAATAGAAATATAAAAAATAATAATAAAATATTTGATGGCTGCAAAGTTAAACCAATGAAATTGCGTCCGGCTACTTCACAAAATTCAATAGCATGTAATCCACAGTATAACGAGTTAATGTACACAACATTGAATAATGTTTTTCAACACTTTTTAAAGTACAGTATAATTTGGTAAAAAAAAAAGAAAGGAAAAACAGAGAGACAGAAACACCACTGTCGCGCTTCGATCTGTCTAATTTCATCTCCAAATTTTTTTAACAAAAATCTCACTCTCTCACCTGATCAGAAAAATCGAAGCCCTAATTTCTCTCTCTTGACTTATCAATTTTTTTCATAAATCTAATTCCTTTTTGCCACTCTCAGTGGATCAACAACAAAAACTTGATCACTAACAGTAACAAACAAACCCTAACTCTTTGGTTTTTTAGTAATTTAATTCATGGCAACCCTCACTAACTCGAACACGATCACGATCACCATCACCGCAGCCGATCACTCTCCTCGCCATACAATTGCCGCCGATAGCATCAGCAACAGCAATCAGGTGGGCAGTCCCCAATCGCAGCGGGGATCCGGTAAGCAGGTTTCTCCTCCATGGACACGAATCGTGCGTGGTGTTGAATCGGAATCTTCTTCTAATGCTTCAACGGAGGCGGAGCAAGCGGCTGCAGTTTTCGTGGCGGAGAAAGAGAGCGTGGAGAGTGAGAATAATGTGAGCAAGAGACCGGTATGGAACAAGCCATCTACGGCTAGTAATGGTCTTGTAGAGATTGGGAGTGTTATGGGGGCTGATTCTTGGCCTGATTTATCTGAGTCAGCTGCTAGGGTTTCTTCTTTGACAAAATCATCTGCGGATTCTTTGAAAGGTTTATTATTTGATGGATCATCATCTTCTGTCTCTGTTTCCCAGGTTTGATAGAGATTAATTTTATTTCATTTGGTCGATAAAATGGAATATTTGTTAATTTAATGCATTTTATTTTTGTATTAGTTGATTGAATGCAATATTTTGATTTTATTTGTTTTGATCGTATGGTAAAATCTTTTTGATAATGTAGTTGAGATTAGAGTGTAAAGTTTCAAAAAGAACATTTATGTAAAGAGACCGTTTTTTCTTTTGCTATTTACTTGTTTATATTAATCGATGCATTTGAATTTGTAGGGTCCAAAACACAACAAAAAAAATAAATATATAGTTCTAAGAAAAGAGTGAAAGATGAAAAATGTATTGGGGTATTTTCTTGAATTCTTGGCATGGATGCAAGATATATTGTTTTTCTTATATTTATTAGTTGTCTACTAAGATTAACATAGTGTATTAAGTTTTATAAACAAAACTATTGTAAAATGGGAGTGCACCAGTTAATCTCTCTTAATTCAGCTGTATCAACTAAAACAAGAAAATTTCTCTCTTTTTCTTTTTCTTTTTTTTTTTCTTAAAATGAGCTTGGCTATTTTGGGAAAGGATGGGGACAAAAAATGTATTATTGGATTTGCTTGCTTAAAATTTTGGTATAGTGGGTAGAAAAAACAAACATCAAAGTAAGGTTTATCTGATTGATCATCCTGTCTCAATTTTGCAGGTTCTGGGAAACTTAATCGAAACAGGGCGAATTTGGTTATCTAAATGTTAATCAAATGGGATAAGTGGGAATGATAGGATTATCTGTCTTTTTCTTAGCGTAGTATAAATTCTTGGAAAGAAAGTTAATACTCAGGAGAGAGTTTTTAGGTGCCTGATTAGTCATCTTAATTTTGCTGCATTGTTGAATTTGTAGATACCAAAACAATAGCTACAACAACTAAGCATTAATCCCAAACTAGCCGGGGACACCAAAACAACGAACTTGGATATTTCTCAATCAACTTGAGGTTATTGATTTATAAACTTAATATGAATGAGTGGGTTTTCTTCCTTCATAACTAAAAAAATAATTGGAAGACTCGTGGTTCTCTCTGAATTCAGCAATGAAATGAAGGCTTTCCATGCTTAATGCTTACTCATTTCAATTACCAGATTGCTCATACATGGGTGCATGTTTAATATATGTTGTTTATTTAATGTAGGGAACTGAGACTGCATCCTCATCTTCACAGAAACAAGTTAACAATACTGCAAACCCTAATTCAACTCCAAACAATGCAGTACCAGCACGCCAGAAATCAATGAAGCGTAATGGCATTAACACAGCTTCTAATGGTGGCACTCATTCACCAGGATCACAGAGTGCAGCCGGGGAAGGACATTTAAATAACTCTTCTTCTAGGGATCACGCACAAAAGAGTTCCCAATCCCGTGGCTCTAATGATTATCCTCAACAGCAGCGCACTTCATTTAGGAACCGTAATGGTGGGCTACATTCTCGAGGAGATGGTTCTCACCATCACAGTTATGGTGGCAGGCGAAATGATCTAGATCTTGCAAATCATGATTGGAATGCTCATCGAAATTTTAGCAGGGATGGTCACATGCAGCCATTACCAAGAGTTGCCCCAAGGCATATGAGGCATCCACCACCGCCTCCACCATCACCTGCTACCTCTCTGTTTATTGCTCCCCCACCAGTGCGGCCTTTTGGCCTTGTGGGTTTCCCTGGTAAACCACATCTGTTTACAGTTCTGTTGTGGCTAATACATGGTTCTGCTCTAATATTCCGATCTGTTTCCAGATATGGGATTGCCGTTGTATTATGTTTCTCCACATCCAGGTTCTATGAGAGGTGTGCCTATTATTGCAGCTCCAGTACCATCTCATACTGTTTTTTCCCCTTCAGATCCTCAGTTGCACATTAGGATATTGCATCAGATAGATTACTATTTCAGGTGCTTCTTTGGTGTTCTGCTTTTTTTTATCTTTGGTATTTTGCTTTTGTACACATGTTCCTGTAGTTTATTTGTGTCAGGACAATGAAGTTTATTGGGAAGTTAACTACAATTGCTCCTCAAAAATGTTTGTTGCAGTAATGAAAATCTAGTCAAAGATATATACTTGCGGAGGAACATGGATGCTCAAGGCTGGGTGCCTATTAAATTAATAGCAAGCTTCAACAAAGTGAGTTTTTTTTGGGTAGTCATGGTATTTATTTATTTATATGATGAATTTTTCTCTCGTGTTTATAGCTATGCTTGATAAATGCTTCCTAATTATCCAAATATGCCCTTTATTTTTTTTTCATTTTGGATATCTTGGTTTCTGTTGTGACAGACTGACAGTTAATAGCGGTGTAAGGTTTTTACTGCTAGCATTTCAGACTAGGATTTTGATGCGTATTAACTAGAGCATGCATATTAAGGTCATGTCTTTTTTATCAATGATGAATTATCACATTGAATAAGCTAAAGCTTGAAGTTGTTTCTAGAAACTTCTTTTATTCCAATGATGATTTTTTCTTGTTTTGGAGTATCAATGTGCCTTTTTTCTGTTTTTGTAGACATGCTCTTTGCATTAGTAGTTATGATTCTTTAGGAGTCTGGATTATGTTCTTTTCAGTGTCATGGTTGTTTAAATACGGTGTTCCAC
The DNA here is from genome assembly GCA_007827005.2 of Populus simonii. Taxonomy (NCBI): domain Eukaryota; kingdom Viridiplantae; phylum Streptophyta; class Magnoliopsida; order Malpighiales; family Salicaceae; genus Populus; species Populus simonii. The sequence goes on along the minus strand of CM017470.2, from coordinate 9,605,717 downwards.
CTTTGTTTTTTCTCCTTTTCTTTTTTCTGCATTTACAGGTTGAGAAGAACTATTAGAATATCTATTTTGTAGCTGATTAATTGGTTTTTCCTAATATTATTCTGTTATCTATTCTCTTCTGAGAGTTGATATTGTTTAAGATTTATGTTTGATCTTGTACGTGCTGCATGGTTGGTCCTTTTCTCCCTCGGTTTTACTATTATATTATTGATTAAGTACCAATGTTGTGGGCCATGAGTTACTATTAGCTGAAAATCCAGATGTAGGTAGATATGAATTAGATAATATGTCAAAGTATCTTGTAGGAATGTCAAATTAATTTCCACTGAAATTTCACTAGGATGGATGAATGGTGATGCAGGACAACTTTTTGTGATTTATGTCTTACTAGGAATTTGTGGTGGATTAGGGCATGGAAGATAGGGGATTTAAAGGTTTAAATTTAAGAAGAAAGGATTTGGGATTTTATAAATTGAAACTAAAGAAATATAAGGGATATATGGGGTTTGATTGCTGAAAGTAATAGGTTTGCTAGTGGCACCTTTGTAGGTTTTCTAAGAGTCACACCTAGGAGGACTAAAATGTACTAAAGGTTCTTAGGAGTTATCACTAAGATGATTATTTCATACAACCATAAAGCATATAGGTGAAAAATTTGTTCATAAACTCAAATTCTTCGTTGAATGATTACATGCTTTTATATAGAGTTCCTAGTACTCTAAGTTCAACAAGGACATAGATTCCTATACAGGAAAAACCTACTTAATTAAGGACTATGAATGGACTAAAACATATAATAAAAGCAACGTCCTAGAAAATTTCAAGCATGTTTGGAAGTTACAAAAGTATATACCAGTGTTGTCAAAAGGCATTGATGCGCTTGCCTAGGTGCTCCAGTGAGGCCCCAACACCTTTATTAGCCTCAGGTGTTGGATTTCAATGAAGTGCTACCTAGGCGAGCGGCTTGTGAGTGGGTGCAAGGTGTTAAGGCTAGTGTTTGCTTGAATTTCATAATTTTTTGTTGGATTTTTCTTCTTTTTTTACTTATTTATGTTATGGCCTATTTGCCCATTTTTTTAATTTAACACAAGAAACAACTTAGGGTTATTTTTGTAGAAAACAAAGATTAGGGTTGATTTGTTTTAAAAAAAATCATTAAAGTGGGAGACAAATAGACAATGAATGACACTTAGGCTCTATTTGGGCACGTTTCAAAAAATTTTGAATTTTTTTTTTTTGCTAAAAATAATTTTTTTTTATGTTTTCAGGTGTGCTGGTGTCAAAAATGATTTTTAAAAAATAAAAAAAATATTGTTTTGATGCATTTCTAAGCGAAAAACACTTTGAACCACCACCGCTACAACAATCCCAAACAAGCCCGAGAAACACCAGCCACACTTTTTTTTTTCAACAGTTGGAGTCGGAGAACAACACATTTGTTCAAGTGCAGTATGGTTTGAGAGATGAGGATTTGGATTGTAATCATGAAATGGAGGATATGGTGGATTCAAGTGAAGGAGAGGAAAACATGGATGAAGATGCTTTTGAAAATTTTATGAATATCGATGATGATATTTAGTTTTACTTTTTAATCTATTTGGCTACTTACTCCATAGAATTATCTTATTTTGTTTTAAGGGTGAAAAATATAACTTTATATGACTGTGTTATGGTATTTTATATTTTCTATTGATTTTCTATTGATCTAATCTTAATTGGAAAGATATATATTTTAGATTTATATAATATCATATAATATAATATAATATTACATATATATATTTTTTAATTTATAGCATATTGCCTTGGTTCATTCAGGCGAGTGCCTAGCGCCTCGGGCATTTTACAGGCATGACGTCTTTCGCCATTCACAACACTGGTATATATCAAAATACAAAAAAATACAATAATTTTGCTTTTTTTTTCCTTGTCATCTGCATCAAATGGAAAAGACAGCTTTGTATTCATCAACTTGTAATTACATTGGTGTACGTGCAATGATGGAAATTTTCGTTGATAAATAACTCCAACAATGGAACTATACAGTAATGATTTTTCTTTTTTCACAAAATCTTCTCTCTTTTTCCAAAATATGAGTGCTGCAGTACATGAGGACTTTGCATTGTGGGAGGGTTTGGGGAGAGTCATATACAGTGCTTCTCCCCGTCTCTGCAGGGTGGCTGTTGCAATTTGAGCTCATAGCCTTCAGGTTACAATAGAACAATTTACTTTTGCATGGAGGCCCACCTTATTATTCTGTATTTTCTGAATTGATGCTGTCAATGATAGTGAGCAAGGTGTGCATGTACTTGATGCAATCAACCAGAGAAATGTCTGTTAGTTAATTAATTTTGTCTAGATAAATAGAGCTTGATTATTGGATGTGCATCCAAAACCTTCTTGTCCATAGCAATGGCCATTACATTTGTTTCTCATTTTTTGGCTGTTGTCTTGGGATATGTTGTAATGAAGATTCATTTGTCAGTTAGTTGATAAAAATGTATTTTTGATTTGTTACAACTTATATGCAATATCATATTGACTTTGATTTATTTACATTTCTTAATGCAATATCTTACAGAAGCAATGCAGATTTAATTGCAAAGTTTTCCATTGCTTTACATGTGCTTCTTTCTCTGAGTTTCTGCATTATCAGGATATAAATTTTAATGCCAATAATTTGTGATTGAAGTAGTTATTTGCTGCTTAGGTTCATGCTTAATTAGTACCAATTGTCAGTTCAGTGCTTAAGATGATGTTAAATGAAAATCTGTTTTCATTGGGATGTTGACGATATAAGTTTAGTCTTTAGGAGTGATGGTTTTCTTACTTGATTTAATGGCATTCTTCATGATGGCACTTTCAGATCTAGTCATATATTGTGAAATAAACATGAATATTTATTCCATGCAATGCCATGATTGCTTCCATGAGCATAGGATCTATTGGGATTTAGGTCAGGACTACATGCTGTGTTTCCTTCATTTTTCTCGTATGTTGTCTTTTAAATTACTTTTGAGGGTTTCTGATATCTCTATTGCTATGTCAAGCTTGTCAGCATGTGCACTGTTTGGTTGCTTCCTATCTTTGTATGCTTGTGTGTGTAGCTATAAAATGAAATGCTAAACAAGAAATCTTGTCTTCAAGCTGCATTTATTTAATTAGTAGGAAGTATACAGATTTTGAGTTTTACCCCTTTCAAGACATCGAAAGAAATTGATGAATGATTTATTAATTGCTGTGCAAGTCACAGTGACTTGATTTTGCTACTGTATTTCATATGCTATTAACATGAAGACACTATCTTCCTGTGGCTTATGGTTCAGGTTTCTCTTTTGACTGACAATATCCATGTTATACTGGATGCTATAAGAACTTCTAGTGTCGTCGAAGTGCAGGTGACTTTTTCTGTACTTAATTGATATCTGCTATTGTTGAAATTTGCTAATTACAAAATAATGTTTTTGTTCTTTCACATCCTAACTAGTTTCTGGTCCTCAATTCCAAACCCTTTCAAATGTAGAAGCCTACTCGGATGCACATGCCAAGCTTATCACATTTTAATAATGTGGTGTATGTTGTAGCTTCTCTAATTCCATTTCCCTGTTCTTTGTGTTTTAGGGTGAGAAGGTAAGGAAGCGAAATGATTGGATGAGGTGGATCATGACAACTCCTGTTCAGTTTCCTAATGTTTCAAGCCCTCAGTATGGTGAGAAGTCTGGACATGACATGCTGGCAGCCCATGTCCAAGGCATCTCTTCGCAGGAGATGACTACTGGCCACATCAAAGCAAGGAGTCAAGTAGATATTCATTCTGAAGCTTTTCTTGGTAGATCATTGTCTGGGGATTTGAATAGCCAGTCACAGCTATCTAGCAGCAAAGGAATAGATGAAATAAGGTTTCATGGAGGTTTGAATCTTCCCAGTTCAGCAAGAAATTAAAGTGAAATGTGGATCAAGCATTTTACTTGAATGGACTCATGGAGGAAGATGGGGACTGAGGGGAAGAATGCCCTGCATTTTTGTTGAAGGTAGTGGGTCTTGCCTTGGCACAGTGAACACAGTTTCCTTTGTGGAAAATAGGAAGCAAATTAGATGGGGATAAAGGGAGAAAAAAACTTAAGAAACTTTTATGACTTTGAGCTGGTAGCATGAGTTCATTGGTATGCATGTTTTTATGGGGGTGTTCCTTTTTATGCCATAATTATTTGTGGTGGCATGATGTTGCTGTTTTTAACAGGGGGGATTTTGGTTTTACTTCCCCTTACTGCCCCTCAGCTACTTTTTAAAAATCTTTGGGGTCAGATTACCTCCCAACTCCAGGAGGAAAACATGATTTTTGACTAATGGCACAAAGTACATGCTTGATGTGTGTCTACGTACATGAGGGGGAGGGTGAATGCCATTTGCAGGATGCTGAAGCTCATGCAACGTCTACTATTGCTCTATTTTTGGTCGCAGGGTGTCCTTTTGATTATTCCCATTTGTCACACATGTTATATTTAGAGTTAGACATTTATATGTATACCTTTTTCTTCCAACCGTCTGAAGATTTCACTTCATAAAGTGGTCTTCCAATCCTGAAGCCGTTGAGATATCCAGAGTCGGACTAGACATGGTTGGTATTAGATGCTTATATATGACTTTAAGATCGTGGAATTTGACGTGTTCCGGTTCTCTGATTGAACCTTTTTATTTACTTATTTATTATTATTTATTGGGAGGATTAATAAAATCCTGGCAGTGCCCTGGGTTTATTTGCTTGATGTTTTGTGTTTTAATTATTTTATCGTCCAATATAAAATTATAATTGAAATGAGCTGGAGTTTTGGTTAACAACTTTGTGGTATGCCTGTTTGCCTCAGAATTTTTGTTCAGAACGTCAATGACACTGGCAACTAAAATGTCTGAGAGGGTCTTTTGGGGATTTCAATGGTATGAACTTCATGGAGTTAAACATGGTGTCTTAGATGACTGCCTCTGTTGATTAGATCAGTTGTCGTATCAATTGATTTCGTTGAGAGCCATTGAATTCAGTTTTATGGAAGTTATGTGGGCTCTATAATATTTTGAGAATAAGCAGTTTAGAGCACAGAAAATACTTACAGGTTATGATAGTGTTTGGCTGTTATTTTTACATGTTAGCTGAAATACTAATAGACAATCATTTGGAACACAGAAAAAACTTCCTTGGGTAACAGTGTTTGCTGCAATCTGGAAAACCTATTATGGTGATTTGTTAGCGTGGATGCTTGCAAGGAATCTGTGTAATTTTTGGCCACTAGCCAATACGAATGGCACTACTAATCGACTATATATTAGACTATGAAACAAGTTGATGAAGATTAGTCATGGTTTCCTTCAATTCTGGCCTCAATTCCCCTGTCCAGTTACTAGGAACCGGGCGTCTCCCCTTAAAAAGTAAAAAAAAAAGAAAAAACTGAAAAACCATGGGAATTGGAATATGTTTGAAATCCTGTCTGTGAGCATTTTTAACTGCCCCTGCATCTATCTATCTATCTATCTATCTATTTCTAAATTTCGAGCTTTTGGGTTCATAGTTGAAAATTCTTTCTCAGATTGGGTGTTAAGCATGGTAGGGTCACCCGCAATATTACAAAGTGTTGCAATTAGGTTTGAATTTTACTTTCAAAATGCCTACCAGTCTTGGAATTAAGCTGAAATTGTATAAAAATATCTATCTATGTTATAATAAAATTTCAGGTCAATCAAAGTTCGAGTATATATTATTTAAATTGATTAAAGTCGCTATTATTATTTTAACAGATTCATCAACAAAGTATTTTTTTTAATTTTCAGCTCAATCAGTTCAGATCTATAATGAATTAATTTTAAATAAAAAAAAGAATTAAATAAGACTTATTTAGGCTCTAAACTTATACATAAGTTTGAGCTACAAGAATTTGTAATATAGCTTGAATTAATTGAAGAATTAGAGTCTATACTTTAAAAGAATTTCAACTCCCACAAAGACTTGATGTGGTAGAATTTAAGAGGATCTTTCTTTTGAGTTTTTTTTTTTTTTTTGCAGGTATTCCTAGCATACCAAGAAAACCAAGAGGAGGCAACACAAAAAAGAAAATTCTAGCAATTAAAACAAAACTTTCGGCCAAAACACCACTTAGAAGAGCTTAGAAATTTTGGCTACATAGAGAAATTATAGCATAAAGACTACATAATATTTTTATAGATATAAATTGATGTTGAACAATTGTTTTCATTATCCTATTTTATTTATTTGATGTTGAATAATTGTTTTTAATTTGGGTTTGTTCTATTCCATTATATATTGTTTAAAAATTTATTTTATTATTAGATTTATATTAATTGATTTCTAGTTTGAGCTCATTTGATAATCCATTATGATTATTTAGATGAGACTATATAATATTTTTGTAGATATAAATTTTGGTAGCTTGGTGATAATAAACATGAGTTTTTTTTTTTATTGTTTGTGGTAAAATATTATTTTTTTGTTGAGAGAAAGATAATACATTTGATATATCAAATATTAACTGACTCTGTAGTATTAATCTAATCGTATATTTCGGTTATTTCTGGATTTAAATTTATTTTAATACCTTTTATTTTTGAATAGAAGGTTATCTTCTGATGATCCTATCAAACAAGATTGTATTTTAACTTAGTTGAGGTTGCTTTAGCATGAAATCAATCCGCAACACATCTATAAATATAGCAAAAAAAAACAATAATTGTGGCAAAAAAAACATGCTTTTTAATGTCATCAACGTTTTTATATTTGATTCTGTTAATTCCCCTTATTAAACTTCCTCTCGGTCTCGGTGGATTAAAAAAAACATGCCCCTTCCTCTAATTCCCCTTCCCCTGGTTTCTCCCTTCCCCTGTTCGGTTTCTCCCTTCCCTTGTCATCCCCTTCCCCTGGTTTCTCCCTTCGCCTGGTTTCTCTCTTCCCCTTCCCCTTCCCCTGTTTGGTTTCAATTTTGGTTTCTCCCTTCCCCTGTCATCCCCTTCCCCTGTTCTCTCTCTTCCCCTTCCCCTTCCCCTTTCCCTGTTCGGTTTTGGTTTCGGTTTCTCCCTTCCCCTGTCATCCCCTTCCCCTTTCCCCGTTCGGTTTTGGTTTCTCTCATCCCCTTCCCCTTCCCCGGTTTCTCCCTGTTCGGTTTCTGTCATCCCCTTCCCCTTCCCCTGTTCGGTTTCTCTAGGTTTCTGTCATCCCCTTCCCCTTCCCGCTCCTCCTTCCCAGTTCTCCTCCCTCTCTCCCCTGACTACTTCTACTGGGACTTGAAAAAAAGAGAGCAAGGGTTGATTAATTCCTTGATATGGTGGCTAATTCCAGTTCTACACATTGCCTCTCTCTTTATGCTTCCACCCGGGATATGGTGGCTAGATCCGGGGACGGGAAAATCGGGTAGGGAATGCTTTTTGCTGGGGAAGTTTGGCCATTTTGCTTTGATTGATTCATAATAATCTTCAGGGTAGGGATTTTGCTTTGATTTGTGGTTTGTTTGGTTTTGCAGGATGTGAGTGAGGAAGAATGGAAAACATGTGCTTTTTATGGCTTGCTTTGTGAATTTGGGTTGTTTTGAACACACCGACTGTGACGAGGAAAGATGAAGAAGCAAACTGTATTATGTTATGAAAGGAAAGTGTGTAAAAGAAAAGGAAAGTGTTTCCAGTTCTTATCAAAAGGAAAACACTTTTCTTTGTTAAAGTTGTGTTTTCTGTGTTGACCGGAATTAAGTTTCTGTTGACTAGTTTTCCATGTTGTTGCCAAACATGGGAAAACAAAAAAAATGAATTCTAAAAATTAACTTTCCTGCAATCAAACAAACAAGCCTGTAAAATTGAAACACTTTGCGTGGATTTGGTTAGTTCAACTGGAAGTGGGCATAGCACATGAAAAAAAGCTGGTAGAAATGGGAAATGCTAGCTTCTTTTAGAGGATTCGGTGCTGCTGTGCCCGTGCCCGTGCCTATCCTTGCTTAGCTTGCCCGTCACTTTTTAATTGGACCCGCCAATTACACCACCCATTGTCAGTCTAAAGCACTTCCTACCTGTTAATAACCCACGGTTCGTATTGGTTCACTGTGGATTATAGCCTTGAAATGGACGAACATCACCAAGAGATCGAAGAAAGAATCAGAATCAGATGAACATTATTTGTCTTCCACTGAAAAGCTCAGATATAGATGCCTGACGGGTTAGATCCTAATAGATGAAGTGTCCTCTATCTATGAGGCAGGACTGAACTTTAAAAGTTTGGAAAGAAAGAACTAGAGTTTTTTTTTTTTTTTTTAAATTAGTATAGTAAAAATACATAGTTAAAAATTTATTTAGAAAAATAACACGAATTTAAGATGATACATGTGACTTGTGAATCATTAAAAGAAAATTGATGTGATTTTAACATTTAAATTTAAAACATAAATTAAATTTTAATTTTATACAAGAAAAAGTACTCTAATCTTATACAAACTTTATTAGTAAAAAAAGTTATGTTTGATATAAGATATGATTAAAACTGATTTGAAGAAGAGAAAATTACAGCAATTTAATTTAGATAAAATAGTGTGCATCTATATGTATTATTAATAATATATATATATATATATATATATATATATATATATATATATAAATGACAGTATAATTGACTTGAAAAAAATAGTATAAAGAGTCTAAAAATTGCTGGCTTTCATTGTGTATATTTGTTATTAATGCTGCACAACAACGTTCTTTGTCAACGATGATCCTAATTGATGCATAAGAGGATATACTAGGCTAAATTCCTTGTCTTCTCTTCATCTAACCTTCGCGGCATTAAAGAGGAGTTTCAGATTTTTTGTTATTTTTTACTGGAATAATATAATGATATTTTTGCTTCTATACCTAAAAAAATTAAAATAAGCTTTCATGGCTTTGAGATCTTTTAAATAATGATACATTTGCCATTACTAAATAGAGTATGGATAAATAAGTATTTTTCTATCTTAATTACACAGTAAAACGACTTAAATTTACAAACTTAATTTGTATGTAGATTCATCCAATAATCATTTAATTTGATTCTGAATATTTATTGTCCTTTAATTTTGGTTATAATAAGGTATAACTGGGCTTCCAATTTTATCCAAACTTCTAGATTGGGTCCTCCATGTATTTGAAAACCTTTTCAGCTTGCTCTTACCAAGTTGTTGATCTTTTTTTTTTTTTTTCATTTTCAATCAAATTTTTTTTTGCTTTTCATTTCAAAAGAAAATGATATTTTTGGGGAAAACTCAAAATTAGATTATGACAGTTGTCCTCTCTTTACAATACTCATGACAGAAAGTCTCATAAGGGGCTTTAGATGGTAACCTTGTAAAGAAGAAAAGAAGAGAGATTGCAGTTTTACTAGGTTAAGAAATGGTCAAACCTTCCAAAAGTGTTATAAATGAGAGCTTAAAAGCGCACTCAGGAAGAAAAGAGATAGGGCCTGAAAGAGCACTATATGATGGATAAGGTTTTGAAAGCGCACTTGAAAGGAAAAAGATAGGGCCTGATAGCATAATATCTGATGGATGAGGGCTAAAAGGCGCACTCAAAAGGAAAGAGATAGGGCCTGAAAGCGCACCATCTTATGGATAAGGGTCTAAAAGTGCACTCGGACTGTTTTAAAGATATTGTCTTAAAAAACCTTGCTACTTCAAAAGAGCAAGAGCCTTGTTGTGCTCAGAATCTTGCTAGTTTCTTTTTGCTGGAGAAGTTCGAGTTCGTCAAGGCTCTTTTCATGAACTCTCTGCAAAGGTCAAAATGCAATGCGTTGTGATCAATATGCATGTTTTTTTTTTACCTAAGAAATATAGGTTCCCTTTCTTCATGGACTTTGTCATTTATTAAATCTTTATTCCTCATAGCAAACTTTCATGGCTTTTTTGCTTTTGCTTACTTAAATCGTGAACTCGACCTCTAAGAAAGAGATGTGCATCTTAACGAGTTCAAATGATATCAACATACCCTGTTATTTGAAGACCCTTATCTCAAAGATACATGACTTGTTCCATGATGGCTTTCCTCAAAAGTTATTGGAGAATTTGAGCATCTTTGCTTCCCACTCTCTGTTTTCCCAAAAGAGAAATTGTGGAGCCAACCTTATTATGTTTCTTGAGTTGCCTTTAGCCTGATCATGCCCCTAAATATTTTATTTGATTGTTTGTTTTGAGTTTTCTTAGGGATGATGCCATATAAAAGAGGGTTTGGTCATTTACAATGGGTTTTGTGAGAGTTGAAATTTTTTGTTTATTGGTGAAAATATGAAGTGATCTTCTGTTTCATATTTTATTGGTTAGAAGAGTTCAAGTTTTGACTTGAGGGTCTTAGAGGAAAGAACAAGTCTTCAAAGTGTTTATTTTACTTGTATGAATAATGAAGCATAATCGAAGTTTCTTGAAAAGCTTGTTTAGTATAGGAAAACATTTCTTACCAATCTAGATTGCATGCCTTTGATTAGAAAGGGCTTGATTGGGCACGAAACGTTGGCTTTGACTATTGATTATGAAAAAAAAGGTATTTATAGGCTCAAAAGGTGTTTAAGAGATCTCGAGACTAAGAATCACTAATGCTTGTTCCTAGACCATTTTTTTAGTCAAGGGATTCCTAGACCTTACTATGACATTGCGAAATAGTTTGCCGTGTCCCTAGTGTCAAGCTTGGACTTCTTGTATTTGTTTTCTTTATTTGGTTTTTAGCACTATCAATATATTTTCTATTTTGCATGACATGCTTAAACAATTTGAATTATTTGAATTTCTTTATGCCCTCAACTTTGTTTGGGCATATTTGATCATTAAGGATCATTTTGTATATTTTTGTAGTCAGATTGCTTTTCTATTCCTTGCACTTGTCACTAGTGTAGGGTGTTATCTTAGTCAGGGTTCATTCTCAAGAAACCTAATAGGTTCAATGGGGATTGCAAGAGATGTTTTTGAGTTTTGTGAAAGGATTATCAAATATGACCTTTTTTCATTTCAAACACATGCGTTTAGGATCAATAAGCTTTTCTTTCCTTCATTGTGATTAATTTGAACATGCAAAATGATTTCTCATTATGATTATGAATTATTATATAATCGGCTACAACTCAACTTCAAAGTTATTTTGTGATGTTTGGTTTGTTTTCATATTCTTAAGTGTTTGGTCTCCTCACTACGAGATCACTTGAATTCCTAAAACTCGCTTGTTAAAAACAAACACCAATTTAACTTCTGCATTTATAGTAAAAACTTTGATTTCATAAAAACCTTGGTGAAATCATGAAAACAAAGTTTTTAAGCTTATAAGATCATGTAGAGTTTTTAGAAAAAAGAAAAATACACCAAAGAATTTTTAGCCAAACTTCAATTTCTATTGATTGATAATCAAAGTACATCAGGCATAATATTTTTTTACAATATCAGAGTTTACAGGTCTAGGCAAATCATCCTCATCCATTTTGGTTAAAATTAAAGTTTCTCCATAAAAAAAAAAAAGCTTTCTTTACCACGTATAGTCCTTCATAGTTCAATGCCTATTTACTCTAATCTTCTCTAAAATCTTCTTCAATACTAGGTCTCCTTCTTTAAACATTCTTGGTATGACCTTCTTGTTATATACCTTAGCCATTCTTCTTTGGTACAATTAGTGATGACAAATGATTGCCAATCTCTTTTCACTAATCAGATTCAACTGTGTAAATTTCAACTTTACCTACTCTAACTCTTCTAGTTCAAAATCCATTAGAACCTTATCGATGGAATTTCAACTTTTAAAGGCGTCATTGTAGAAGTTCTGACTATGGTGCAATATGCATTAAGCGCGTATAGAAGCATCTCATTTCAATATTTGTAAGTGACCGCCATTTTTTGGATGAATTTTTTGAGATATTTATTATCTGCCTCAACAGCACCATTCATCTTGGGCTTTAGGGGGAAGAATTAAGATGCTTAATCTTTCATTTAATGTAGACCTCAACAATAGCTTTCCATTGAAATTTTAAGCGTTGTCAGTTACTAATTTTGCTGGCACACTGTAGCAACAAATCAAATCTTTTTCAATGAACCTCTTAACTATCTTTTGTGTCACATGCATGTAAGAGCCGACCTCTAACCATCTAGTAAAGTAGTCAATGACCACCAAGATGAATCTATACCCATTTATGCCCTTTAGATTTATTAGTCTTATAACATTAAATCTCCACATATCAAAAGGCCAAGGCGAGATCATATTGAATAACAATATTGGAGATGTATTTATCTTATCTCCATGTATCTGAAACTTGTGGCATTTTCTGACATGGTCTAGACAATCCTACTTCATGGTTAATCAAAAGTACCCAGATCTTTGCATTTGCCTTGCCATTGTATGCCTGTTAGCATGAGTGGCACAAATTCCTTAATGGATTTCCTGTAATGCTTGCATAACTTCCTTTTCATTCAGACACTTAAGTAAAGTCCCATCAAACAACATCTTATATAGAACATCTCCATCCAAGTAATAATCCATGACCATTCTTCTCAAAAAAATTTCATTCATCTTTAAGGCTTCTAAAGGATATTTTCATTGTTGGATAAGCCTTTTGATGTCACTGTACCATGGTTTTCCATCTAGTTACTCTTCTAATGAACAACAATGAGCTTGGAGATTTTTGATTTTGATGCTTATTGGTTGGATCTTGCTCATAATATTGATCGGTGTCATCAAAGCTAGGGTTGCCAAATTGTCAGCAAAACAATTCTTATCTTTGCTTATGTGAGTGAATTCTATCTCCTTGAACTCATTAGCTAACTTCAAGAGATAACCCTTATATGACTTCAACTTCTCACCTTTTATTTGCTATTCTCCTTTCACCTGACAGATAATTAGCAGTGAATCTCTTAAACATCAAGCCTTTAATTTTTAGCTCCAAACAACTTCTAAACTGATGATGCAAGCTTCATACTTGGCTGTGTTATTGGTGTATCCAAACCACAACTTGACTAAAATAGGGCACTACTTATTTTTTATGGAAATTATCACTACTTCAGCCCCTTGTCCTGGTATATTCACTGTTGCATCAAAGTACATGGTTCACCAGTCATTCATCTTACCATTATCCTCAGCTATTAGCACTTCCTCACCAGGAAGGCCAAAATTCAACACCTCGTAATCTTCGTAAGCATGATTTGCTAGGTGGTCAACAACCACACTTTCTTTTACAACCTTTCTTGTCATATAAACAATGTTGTATTTCATCAACAACACTTGCCACCTTGCTATCCTACTTGACTGGTAAGGATTTTCATTGATGTACTTGAGCGAACCTCGTTTTGAGATCAACCAGGTTGTGTAGTATAACATATATTGTCTGAGCCTTTTTGCGCTCCGCACTAGAGCGCAACATAGCCTTTCAATTGCTGTATACTGGGACTCACAGTCATTAAACTTCTTACTCAAGTAGTAAATAACTTGTTCTTTCCTCCCTGACTCATCATACTGGCCCAAAACGCATCCCAAAGCTGTTTCTGTCACTATTAAGTGAACGTTTGCACCGCGTTCCCAAAAAAATTTAATTTTTTTTTTAACAAAAAAATATTATTTTTTTGTATGTTTTGAATTATTTTGATGTGCTAATCTTAAAAATAATTTTTAAAAAATGAAAAAACATCATTTTGATGCATTTCAGCACGAAAAATTCTTTGAAAAGCAACCGCAACCACACTTCCAAACATGCTCTAAATATAAGTAGTAAATAGCTTGTTCTTTCCTCTTTGACTCATCATGTTGGCCCAAAACGCATCCTAAAGTTGTTTCTGTCACTATTAAATATAAGATTAAGGGTCTTTATGGTATAGAAGGGAATATTAATGATGGGTTTTGCAAATACCTTTGGATCTTGTCAAATGCTTCTTAGCAATCATTGTCTAATACCTTGGGATGTTTTTTTCTAAGCAAATGGAAAATCGACTCACATGTTATTGTGAGCTGAGATATGAACCGGGCTTTGTGATATGATTTGGCCTATGGTTCGATATTAAGTTACTCATGATAGGGATTCAATTGAGAGCTTGGATTAGAGGGGAAAACCATTCAGCCAAGTGGGGTGTTTTTCCTTGTATTTTAGCTTGTATTTCATTCAGTTATGTTGGGTTTTCACCTTGGGATGCATTCAACTAGATTGGGTTTGTTGGTGCAGACAAGTTCGGCCCAATTATATAGGAGTTAGTTTCGGCTAGATCTAATTTGGATATTGTGAATGTGCATGGGCTTGGGCTATATGAGGTCCAAAAGTGTCAAGGATTAATTAGGGTGTTAAGATCCTTTTTCTACAAGGATTTTTCAAAAATCCTAGCTAAGTTTGGGTTCATGATGGGCGGTTACAAGGCTGAATTGGAGAGGGATCATTGTGTCTCCATAATGGACAATGATTTCATATCTAACATGGAAACCATGGGGTGAAAACATGTGGGAGTAGATTCCCCTATTTATTTGTCCATTAAAAGCAAGGATTCCTTTCCTTACAAGGAGAACGAGAGGTGGCTAGATTTGGAGGACTTTCCTTGTTGTTTTCTTTCCTTTCTCTTGCAGGATTTTCTTACTTTAAAGGGATATTATGGAAGGCTTTTAAAAGGGAAGAATTCAGTAACTCTCTTCCCTATTTTTAAGAACATTAATTTGACCAAATAAAGAAAGAATACCAAGCATTCAATACAGCATGTTCCAAGCATGGAAAAAAGGTCTAAAAGGGACGGCAAGCACACATTATTTCTATGCAAGTCAGACCTAACTACACAAGGAAATTAATCAAGCTAGGGATGGTTTCAGAGGCTGATTGTTTCCTTGTATTATTCTGAATATTATACATAGTTTTATGTTGTTTGAAGTATTATTTGAACCATTGATGCAACCATATTATTCGAAAGTTTTACCCATATTTGCCTAATATTTAGCCTATGTTTTATATATAAAATGACTTGATATTCTTTATTTTATGTTTTGAAGGTACTTTGGATGTAAAATTAAAAAAGAAGTAAATTGAAGATAATTGACAGATTTGACTACTGATCGATATTTTGTGTAAAGCTTGAGCTCTAGAGGTCAAAATCATGTGATTCTAGTGAAATTAGAAAGCTAACATCCATACCTTTCTATATACATATGGCAAGAAAAATAAAAAGAGAAAGAGCATGAAAATCGCAGCCATCAAAGACAAATCTTGTATAATGCCAATATTGATCTTTGACCATTCCGACTTGAATATCTTGAGTTAAAGAATTCCATTTGATGCAAACTTTTTGTTAGATTCCTGACTCGAAGACCTATCAGCCTACCAAATTTCACTAGAAAAAGAGCTCATATGAGAGAGATATGATTTTTCTAAGATGACATATAAATTCTACTAGCAGACAGGTTTTGTGAAAAAAACAAGTCCAATTTACGTCTCAAAGCATCCAAACTGACGTCTAAGTCTTTATTTGGACAATTTAACTCCTCTAAGTTCAGAATCAAAGCTTGAAGATTTTATGCAAGACTATTTCTTATTTTTTAGGAAAATAGTTGTTACACTACTTAAATGTAAATTGTCTACTTAGAAAAGAATTATTTTGTAGGAAAGAGGGATTAAGATTACCTATCATATAAAAAGAAAGAGAGAGAGAAAGGAAGGGAAGGCGGCCAAAAAGAGAAGAAAAACTCACCCTTCCCTCCTAGACTCGAAATTATGTATTCATCTTTCCTTTGGACTAGTTTTTCAATAAACATGCAAGGCTAAGTTATTTTTCTTGGTTGCAAGGACACATAAACTTTTGGATTTGAAGAATGTGAGATCTATTTTACCTTTTCTTTTTAGTTTATATGATGAATATGTTTGTTTTCCTATGCTTATTTCCTTTAATTGTTTAGTTTGATAACTAGAGTAGACTCTAAGTTTTTATTTTAATCAATTTATTGCTAAGTTTTCTATCAAAACCAAAGTTGTGATATATAAACTTATGAAGCAATTGAGTTTAATAATTGTGACGAATCTATGTTATTAATCTTAGGAAAAATATTCGATCAAATCAAATATAAACTGCACACAATTATGTTGTCTAGTTTTAAGGCTACCATAGAATTAAATTACTAGTGCGAACATTATGATTATTTAATGGTTAGGGTTAGTTACATTGCGGATCGGTTAACTAATTAATGTTAAGAAAAGATAATTATTCAGAATATAAATTGATGTTTCATTTTAATGATCAGTTTTGATTTCCGTAGGTGGACGTCTACTTGAAACTAAGGTTTGTTCTCTTGATAATTTTCTAATTTATTTAATTTAGTTTGATTATTTTATTCTGTTATAGCCTAGATAACCTCAAAACTCTTCCCAATTGCATATCATCTAGCATAAAAATCTAAACTAGACCTTCCTCGTGGAATCGATCCTTTGCTTGCTCTATACTATTTCATTTATTTAAGCTAGGGTAATTAATTTGTGTGATTGTGACATCACAATAATTTTGGAGTCGTTGCTGGGGGAGTGATTTTAGTTGATTCTTGTGTTATGATTGTTATTTATTTTGTTAAAAGAAAAGAAAAAAAACAAAAAACAGAAAAAAAGTTAATGTTCTGTTCAGGTATTGTTTAAAATAAAATTTTTGGTGGAATTAGGCCTCGGCATTTTGTTTCCTTAATGAAAACGACGTTTTGAACAAGACTAGTCCTCTTATCGACGCCAAATATTACTGTTTTTTAGGGTTTTTAGACAGTTTTTGTGTTTTAGCGTTGGATTTCATTCATCTTTACTACTTTAAATCTCTCGTGTGGTTGACTTCTTTTTTAGTTTTCTTGACTATTTATACCTATAACCCGATTTACTAACCAAAGACAAGTGCAGGTAGATTTTGAAATAAAAAACACTTTATGCAGGTTACGAAATGAATCCCGCATTAACCTTATGGTTGTTGCACGACAGCAGACACTTAAGGAGGTCGCTGCTCCCAACATGGAGAATCAACCATTATGCATAAACATCGACAATAATGCCAAGTTCGAGCTAAAGTCTGGTTTTATACATTTACTATCAATATTTAATGGACTTGCCGGAGAAGATCTTCATAATCATCTTAAGGAGTTTCATATGGTTTGCGTTGGCATGAAACCGCATGGAGTTGATGAAGAACGGGTTAAGTTGAAGCTCTTTAAAAGGGGTAGCAAAAACATAACTTTTCTCTATTCTTCCCGATTCCATTGGAACTTGGATTGGCATGAAAAAGATTTTCCTGGAAAAGTATTTCCCAGCCTTTCGAGTTGCCAATATAAGGAAAGAAATATGTGGGATTCGACAATCTCATGGGGAGACACTCTCCGAGTATTGTGAAAGATTTGAACAACTGTGCATTCAATGCCCTCATCATCAAATACTCAATCAGCTGCTCATTCAGTACTTATATGAAGGACTAATGCCTACTGACCGCAATATCATTAATGTGACAAGTGGAGTGGCATTGGTAGATAAAACACCCGAGGCTGCACGCCAATTGATCTCAAATATGGCAGCCAATTTGAAACAATTTGGCACGTGTGGAGACCTCATAAGCAAACAAGTAAATGAGGTAAGTATTGCTAACCTTGAGAATAAAGTTAATGATCCTACTTCTCTTGTGCGTTCTTTGGCTTGTGGAAATATACAACAGATGAAAGTTTATAGCATGTGCTCGTTACAATGCCATGCTTTGGATATGTGCCCAACAATGCAAAAAGATTACATTGAACAAGCTAATGTAATTGATGGAGCATTCAATGGACAACCCTGGCGTAAATATGATCCCTTTTCTAACACATACAATCCCGGATGGAGAGATCATCCAAACTTACGCTATGGGAACCTACCTCAACAAGGCAATCAAGGCCGACACTTCCACCCCTATGGATTTCAACCCCAACTGAATTATCAAGCGAGACAGCTCCCTGTATTTACAAACTCTAATGTTATGGGGTCATCGAGTGATGATCTTCGTGAGATGATGAAAACCTTAGCTTCTAACACAATGACTTTGCAACAAAATGTCACGTCTTTTCAACAGGAAATAAGGTCAATTATTCACAACTTAAAGAAGAAAATAGGGCAAATAACTTAAGTGTAGGGAAATTAGAAACACAAATCAATGGAAAATTGCCCTCCCAAACATTTAATCCAAAAAAGAATGTTATTATGATCATGCTGCGAAGTAGGAAAGAACTTAAAGAGCAAAGGTTGAAACAAATTAAGATGGAGGAAGAAAAGGAGATAGAAACCGAACTGAGCATAAAAAAGAAACACCCTACTCTTCTATAAACTGAAACAATGACCAATACTCCAAAGGTAAGTCCTAACTCAATGAATTTCAGTTTTTAAAAAATCTCCATCTTTCCTTTGAGTTCTTCTAGGTTTAAGACAGAGGACAAAGAAAAAGAAATTTTAGAGGTTTTCAAGAAAATAGAAATCAACATTCATTTGATTGATGTTATTAAGTAAATTCCTAAATATGCCAAATTCTTAAAGGATTTGTGTACCACAAAGAGAGCTTACAAGCTAAAAGGCTATGAAACGGTAAGTATAAGTGAAGATGTATCTGCTATTGTTCAAAAGAATCTGCATTTGAAGCAAAAGGACCCAAATGTGTTTACTATCCCATGTGTTATTGGTAATGCTAGCTTTAAAAGGGCTTTATGTGATTTGGGTGCATCTATTAGTGTTATGCTTAAACATGTTTATGATTTTCTTAGTCTTGAGCCTTTGATTAAAACTACTATTGTAATACAACTTGCAGATCATAGTTTTGTTTATCCACTTGGTGTGATAGAAGATGTCTTAGTCAAGATTGATAGTTTGGTTATTCTATGCGACTTTTATATTCTTGATGTGGAACGTGATTCCTTAAACAACAACACTCTTATATTGTTTGGAAGACCATTCTTGAAAACTGCCATTACTAAATCGATTGTGGTAAGGATAAAGGTCTATAGAGTTAGGAGATGAAAAAATTGAATTTAATTTTCATGATGCAATGAAATATACTTTGTATATCATATGTTATGACCAAGTTGATAACTGTGTGCAACATGTTTTTGATTTTGATTGCGAGGATGAATGATGCATCGTCTTGAGCTATGGCTGTGATTTTACTGATATAGAAGAGATGAAGAGGAACATATATGTTCCCTAAAATGTGCAAGAATTAGCCTTGGCTTTGCAAGCTTTACTAACCGCCCCCTAAGGTAATGTCTTTGTTGATTTAGTACTTTCACATTAGAAGCTTTCACCATCATCTATTTTATAGGCACCCGAGTTAGAATTGAAACCTTTGCCTGATAATTTGAAGTATGTATTCGTTGGCGACAACAATACACTCCTCATTATCATAGCAAAAGGTTTAACAAGTGCGCAAAAGGAAAAACTTGTGAAATTGTTGTGCGATCACAAAACAACCATTAGTTGGACTTTAGCAAACATCAAGGGCATTAATCCCTTGATGTGTATGCATCACATACTATTGGAGGACAATGCGAAACCAACATGGAAAATGAAAATGAGGTTGAATCCGCCTATGATGGAGGTAGTAAAAGCTAAAATTTTGAAACTATTAGACGCAGGAGTTATTTACCTCATCATAGACAGTAAATGGGTGGCACCAATCCATGTGGTGCCCAAAAAGACTGGAATCACGTTGGTAAAAAACAAAAATGATGAACTCATTCCTACTCGCATCTTGAGTGGTTGAAGAATGTGTGTTAATTATAGAAAGCTTAATCTTTCTAGCTATACATAAAGATACTTCCCATTACCATTCATGGAGCAAATGCTTGAACACCTAGCAAGTAAGTCTTTTTATTGCTTTCTTGATGGATATAGTGGTATAATCATATTGTTATTAATCTTGAAGATCAAGAAATGACTACATTTACATGTCCATTTGGTACATATGTATATAGGAGAATGCCCTTTGGTCTCTATAATGCACCTGCAACGTTTTAAAAATGCATGATAAGTATTTTTTCTGACTATGTTGAAAGAATAATTGAGGTTTTCATAGATGATTTTCATGGTGTATGATGATTCTTTTAATAAGTGTTTAAAAAGTTTATCTTTAGTCTTGAAAAGATGCATTGAAACTAACCTTGTCTTGAACTATAAAAAGTATTATTTTATGGTAGAACAAGGAATACTTCTTGAGCATGTTGTGTCTTTACGTGGATTAGAGGTTGATAAAGCTAAAATACATGTTATTTCATTAGTGCCTTACCCCTCATACGTGAGGGAGGTTCGTTTATTTCTTGGCCATGCAGGTTTCTATTGACGCTTTATCAAAGATTTCTTGAAGATTATAGCACCCTTATGCAAATTATTAGCCAAAGAAGTGAATTTTATGTTTGATCAAGCATTTAAAGATGTCTATAATGAGTTTAAGAGGAATGTCACATCTGCCCCTATCATGCAACCACCAAATTGGGATGAACCTTTCGAGATAATGTGCGATGCGAGTGACTACGCGGTAGGAGCTGTACTTGGGTAAAGAATAATAAAGAATGTGCACGTTATCGTATAAGTTTCCCACATGTTAGACGAAGCGCAATGCAATTACCATACAACTGAAAATAAACTTTTTTCATTGGTGTTTGCTCTAGAAAAATTCAGATCATATTTACTTGGTACAAAAGCTATTGTTTTTACTGACCATGTAGCTTTGAGGTATCTTTTGAAGAAAAAGGAGTCCAAACCAAGATTGATTATGTGGATCTTGCTTTTACAAGAATTTGATCTTGAGATCAAAGACAAAAAAGGTGCTGAAAACCATGTAGCTGATCACTTGAGCCAACTACGGACCAAGGATATACAAACCAAAACAATAAGAGAGATATTCCTTGACGAGCAGTTGTATGTGTTACATTTTTCTACAAGACAATGATATGTGATTAGTACTTAAAAGTGCATTTTTATCAAGGTTTTATATCATCATTTTGCACTTGAAGTATCAATAACTCCTTAACTAGATCATGTTTTATAATAACAAGTCTGATACTATAAGATACCTTTAATTTATGGTAAATTTTCATCTTAAATGCAGGTCTATCACATAAATCAAATGATTGATTGATGAGTTTAACCACTGAAATTGAGAAGATAAAGAGAGGGCTAAACTTAGAAAAGAGATGTTGGTTCAGTCCAAGCTGGAACACCATTCAGTTATTGGATCATAACTGGAGCTGTAGAACTTGGATTTAGGTCTGGTTTATATTTATGGAAAGCTAAGACATAGACCTAAAACTTTCATGAAGAGTCTAAGATTCAAAGGGACCGTTTTCAAGTTCAAATTGTAGCAATAGTGGAGAAGTCATAATTTATCCTGCAGCCCAGACACTGTTCAGTGTTCAGCCCATATCTCAAGTTCTAGAAGTCCAAATGTGCCAATTTTTGTTTTGTTGGAAAGCTGAGACAATTTCCTAGAACTTTGATGAGATTATCTGTTCAAATTCTGATGTTAGCAATGACTTTTTGTTCAGAAAAGAAGATAAGGATTGTCACAAAGTCAAGATGTGGCCACCCACTCAACAATTAGTCATCAAATCAATAGTTTTAAATTTTGGCCTATAAAAGGAGGCATTTACCATGCATTTAGGCATCTTGGTTTTCAAATCAAGATCATGTTCTTGCTCTCTCTTTTTATATTTTTGTAATGCTTAAGTTTTGTTTATATTAATCTCTTGTTTATGCTTTTCATTTCATTTCCTTTACTTAGTTAACTTATATCTTATTTATGTTCTTATCTTATTTATTTATGTTTCTCTCTTTCATTATGTTTAGCTAAGTTTATTATGTCAAGGTGAAAAGGTTACATTAATGGTGTAAGAATAAGTATAGTATAAACTCAACATGGACTTTAATGTTTAATACTCACATGTTTTGTATTTGTTATCTTGTTCACTTTTAATACTTTGCTTGTTAAATGGTTAATCTAGATTTATGTTGTATAACCCTTGGTACAACAAATACTTGGCATTTTCATAGCCCAACCGTATGGTATAACCGACACCTGTGCTATGAAAGGAACTTGATTTGTTGTTAACATAAGTTATAATCATGAATACCTGACAACATTTACAAGTATTAACATTATTTAAATAAGATAACTAATGTAATCATGTTAACAATTTATAATCCGATTGGAACCTCCTTTGTGTGTGGTTTCCAGTTGAGTAATAAAAAGAGTTTATACTATACTTGTTTGAAATACCATTAGTGGACCCTCTAACCTTGACAATTATTTTATCCTTGTTTAATCCTTCTATCAATATCACATCTCAATGCTCTCTTCAACTCCTTTTCTGTTATTATCTATTTATTTATTTGTAATTTATACAATTAACCTCCCTATGGTTCGACCTCAGTCTTGCCGGGTTATTTATTACTTCGACACTCCTACACTTGGGAGAAGACATCAACTCTTTGGTCGTGTCAGTATGTTGATTTGGTGAGCTATTTAGTCACCAAAGAATTCCCTCCAGGTTTATCTAAATCCCAAAAAGAAAAGTAACGAGTTGATGCTAAATATTATTTTTGGAACACTCTTTATCTATGGAAATTTTGTGAGGATCAAGTAGTCAAAAGATGTGTACCACAAGATGAATTTAATTCCATTCTCATTTTTTATCATTCTTAATGTTGTGGTAGGCATTTTGGAGCAAAAAGAACAACCCACAAGGTACTTGAAAGTGGTCTCTAATGGCCTTCTATTTTTTAAGATGCATATCACTTTTGCAAATCATGTGAAAAATACTAAAGAATCAGTAATATCACTCATAAGAACCAAATGCCTTTAACGAATATTCTTATAAGTGAAAATTTTTATGTTTGGGGTATTTATTTTATGGGTCCATTTCCTTCTTTTTTTGGTAATCTTTATATCCTTCTTGCCGTGGTTATGTGTCCAAATGGATTGAGGTGAAAGCCACATGAACTAATGATGCTAACATTGATTTAGATTTTGTTAGAACTCATATATTTGACAGGTTTGGAATCCCCAAAGCTAATCATTAATGATCATGACACTCATTTTTACAATCGTTCA
Source organism: Populus simonii (assembly GCA_007827005.2). Classification (NCBI taxonomy): domain Eukaryota; kingdom Viridiplantae; phylum Streptophyta; class Magnoliopsida; order Malpighiales; family Salicaceae; genus Populus; species Populus simonii. Next base: position 9,582,633 of record CM017470.2, on the reverse strand, counting down.
ATGGAAGCATTACTATACAAATACTATGTGACTCATCGAACTTCCATAGCCTACCATCCTCAAACGAATGATCAAGCTGAAATTTCAAATCGAGAAATCAAGTCGATTTTGGAGAAGACAGTGCAACCTAACCGGCGAGATTAGAGTCTGCGACTTGGTGGTACACTTTGGACTTATCGAACTGCTTACAAATCACCTATAGGAATGTCACCTTATAGGATGATTTATGGAAAAGCATGTCATCTACCGGTGGAGCTTGAACACAAAACGTTTTTGGCTATTAAACAATGTAACATGGATTATGATGCTGTTAGGATTGCAAGGAAGTTGTAATTACAAAAGTTAGAAGAGATACAAAATGATGCTTATAAAAATACAAGGATTTACAAAGAAAAGACCAAGAGTCTTCATGACCGAATGATTACACGAAAGGAGTTTCATGTTGAAGACAAAGTTCTTTTTTATCATTCACATTTGAAACTTTTTTCTAGAAAGTTGCGCTCTTGTTGGATTAGACCCTTTGTTATTTCTAATGTTTTTCCTTATGGTACAGTTAAAATTACAAGTTTAGAAACAAACAAAGTTTTTTAGGTCAATAGGCATCGATTAAAAGTTTTCTATAAAGGTTGGACAACATAACTCATTACTTTTGTAGAGTTTGTTGAACCAATCTATGAAGCATGAGCATACAACTAGTCGAGCCAATGAAATAAAATAAAAGCGCATACTGGAGGCAACCCAACAAAAACAAATCAGATTTGCTTTCTTTTACCCTTATCTTTTATTTTTCACATTTTATTTTATTTTTGTCATTCTCTTATATTCCTTTTCTTTTTTTTCGACATTGAGGACAATGTTGTTGATTAGTACTTAAAATATATTTTTATCAATGTTATATATTATCATATTGCACTTAAAGTATCATTAAATTCTCTAACTTGAGCATGTTTTATAATAGCAAGTCCGATAACATAAGATATCTTTAATTTATGGTAAGTGCTCATTTTGAATGTAGGTATATCTCACAATTTAAAGGATTGATTGATGTGTTTAACTATTGAAAGTGAAAAGACAAAGAGAGGGCTAAACTTAAAGAAGAGATGTTGATTCAATTCAAACTGGAACACCATTCGGTTATTGGATCATAACTAGAGCTATAGAACTTGGATTTAGGTCTGGTTTATATGGATGGAAAGCTAAGACATAGGCCTAAAACTTTAATGAATAGTTCAAGATTTAAAAAGGTCGTTTTCAAGTTCAAATTGTAGCAACAAAAGAGAAGTCAGAATCTGTCCTGCAGCCCAGATACTATTCAGTGTTCTGCCCATATCTCGAGTTCTAGAAGTCCAAATGAGCTCATTTTTATTTTGTTGGAAAGCTGAGACAAATTCCCAGAACTTTCATGAAGACTATCTGTTCACATTCTGATGTTAGAAATGAAGTTTTTGTTCAGATAAGAAGATAATAGTTGTCACCAAGTCAAGAGGTGGCCACCCACTCAATAATTAGTCATCCAATCAATAGTTCTAAATTTTAACCTATAAAAGGAGGCATTTGCCATACATTTAGACATCTTGGTTTTCAGATCAAGATCTTGCTCTTGCTCTCTTTCTTTGTATTTTGTAATGTTCAAGTTTTATTTCATGTTATATTAATCTCTTGTTTATACTTTTCATTTCCTTTACTTTACTTAGTTAATGTATATCATTATTATGTTTTTATTTTGTTTATTTATGTTTCTCTTCTTCATTATATTTAGCTAAGTTTATTTTGTCAAGGTGAAAAGGTTACACTAATGATGTAAAAGTAAGTATAATATAAACTCAACATGGACTTTAATGTTTGATATTAACATGTTTATAATTGTTATCTTACTCACCCTTAATACCTTGCTTGTTAAATGGTTAATCTAGATTTGTGTTGTACAACCCTTGGTACAACAAATACTTGATCATTTCATAACCAACTGTATGGTATAATCGACACCTGTGTTATGAAAGGAACTTGATTTGTTGTTGACATAAGTTATCATCATAAATACCTGACAATATTTACAAGTATTGACATTACTCAAATAAGATAATTAATATGATCATATTAATAAGTTATAATCCGATTGGAACCTTCTTTGTATATGGTTTCCTGTTAAGTAATAAAAAGAATTTATATTATACTTATTTGAAATACCATTAGTGGATCCTCTAACATTGATATTTGTTTTATCCTTGTCTAATCTTTACATCAATATCACATCTCAAAAGTTCTCTTCAACGCCTTTTCATTTATTATTTGTAATTTTATATAGTTGACCTCCCTGTGGTTCGACCCCGGTCTTGCCGGGTTATTTATCACTTCAACACTCCTGTACTTAGGATAAGACATCAATCTTTTAATCGTGTCAGTTGTCTTTAAAGTGTGTGGGTATTGAGAGAATTTTCGTTTTCTTTGTTGTTTATATATATATATAAAAGTTTAAATTTTATCTTTTAAACTCTCATTGGTTTAGGAGAATATGAGTACTATGTATGAGAATTAGTTGAGATAGATGAAAATATAAATCGAATGAATGAGTGTGCATGTAAATTTTAAAGTTTAATCAGTTTAGGAATTGACTTTAAAAATATGTCATGTTGATTTTATATTGTTGTACCAGTATAAGCTTTTTGAGCCTTCAACATTATATTCCTTGATTGTGTATTTTTTTAATTATATGTATCTCTAGAACTTGCTTCATATCTTGTTGAGATTACGTTCACATTACATGTGTACATGAAGATGATGAAGGCATTAGGAATTTTAACCACTTGAGCCAAAAAGTTAACCTAAAGCATATTATTCTTAGTGAGCTCCCTTTGAGCTTGTTTATCTTTTCTTTGCTTTACCCATGTGTAAGCCTTAACTTTTTATATGTTTTCCTTTTCCCCTGGCCAAGGATTAGTAAAGCATATACTTGTTAATATCTCATGAAATTATGGTTGGAAATTATGTGAAAAGAAAAAAAAAATGATACTTGATGAAAAGAATGAGCAAAGTTGCTAAAGGTGAAAGATAAAAAAGAAAAAAGAAAACAGAAGAAGAAAAGTGTTTCATTGTGCTCTTAAAATTTTATGTTGATAGACCTTGAAATCAAAAGAAGTTAAGTATTGATGCTTAAAGATGGAAAATTGGTGTGCTTTGATGGGATATCTTGTTTCAAAAATCATTTTTTTAGAATGCTCTACTTCATTTGGTTTTAGCCTTTTCTTTTTCTTTCTTTTACCTCACCTTAACCTTAGCCCCATTACAATAAAAAAAAAATAAGACTTTTTGATTCATACATTGCTTGTAATATTTTAATAATGGAGATGAGATTGAAGAGCAAGCTAATAGTAGAACATATTCATTGATTGAATTTGAGAGATTTAAAAATATAAGCCCTAAACACATAAGTGTTGGAGTGTATATCAATGAGAGGATCTATTACTTTGACATGACATAGATTTCATTTAAATCCCAATAATTAATTGAGTTTTGAAGTTCGCATGTAAATAAATTCATGAAAATTTATGTTTTTTTATCCTTCTTGATTGTTTTCTTGTTTATAATGTATATATTATTGGACATTGATGGGAGATTAAGATATTAGTCATAGTTATTTTATTTATTTCACTTAAGTTTGATTTTATCTCTCCTTTCTCGAGGACGAGCAAAAGCTAAGTATGGGGGTATTTGATGCAACCATATTATTTGATAGTTTTACCCATATTTACTTAGTATTTTGCCTATGTTTTTTTATATAAAATGCCTTAATATTCTTTGTTTTATGTTTTTTAAGGCACTTTTGAAAGTAAGATTCAAAAAGAAGTAAATTGGAGATAATTAGCATATTTGACCTCCTACGATGTTTTGTGTAGAGCATGAGCTCTAGAGGTTGAAATTAAGTTATTCTAGTGGAATTAGAAAGCTAACATCCATACCTTTCTATACATATATGGAAAGAAAAATAAAACGAGAAAGAGCATTGAAATCATAGCCTTCAAAGATAAATCTCGCATTCTACCAGTGTTGACCTTCTGCCACTTTGACTTGAATATCTTGTGTTAGAGAAGTCCATTTGATGCAAACTCTATTTTCTTGGATTCCGGACTCGAAGACATAACAGCCTACAAATTTCATCAAAAAAATAGCTCATATGAGAGAGATATGATTTTTCTAAGATGACATATAAATTCTACCAGCAGACAGGTTTTGTGAAGAAACAAGTCCAATTTACTTCCTAAAGCGTCCAAACCGACGTCCAAGTCCTTATTTGGACAATTTAACTCCTTTAAGTCCAGAATCAAAGCTTGAAGATTTTATATAAGACTATTTCTCTTTTTTTAGAAAAATAATTATTGCACTATTTAAATGTAAATTTTCTACTTAGAAAAAGACTATTTTGTAGGAAAGAGGGATTATGGTTTCCTATCATATAAAAAGAAAGAGAGAAAGGAAGGGAAGATGACTAGAAAGAGAAGAAAAACTCACCCTTCCCTCCTTGACCTGAAATCATGTATTCATCTTTCATTTGGATTTGTTTTTCAATAAACATTCAAGGCTAAGTTTTTTTTTTTTTTGGTTGCAAAGGAACAGAAACCTTCGAATTTCAAGAACTATGAGATCCATTTTACCTTTTGTTTTCAGTTTATATGATGAGTTTGCTATCAAAACCGGAGTTATGATATATAAACTTGTGAAGCAACTGAGTTTAATAATTGTGGCGGATCTATGTTATTAATCTTAGGGAAAACATTCAATCAAATCAAACATAAACTGCAGACAATTATGTTGTTTAGTTCTTAAGGCTGCCATTCAATTAAATTACTAGTGCGAACACTATGATTATTTAATGGTTAGGGTTAGTTACACTGCGGATCAGTTAACTAACTAATGTTAAGAAAAGATAATTATTCAAAATATAAATTGATGTTTCATTTCAATAATCAGTTTTGATTTTTGTAGATAGACTTCTACTTGAAACCAATGTTTGTTGTCTTGATAATTTTTTTAATTTATTTAATTTAGTTTGATTGTTTTGTTCTATTATAGCCTAGATAATCTCAAAACTCCCCCCAATTGCAAATCATCTAGCATAAAAATCTGAACTTAACTTTTCTTGTGGGAGCGATCCCTTCCTTGTTCTATACTATCTTGTTTATTTAAGCTAGAGTAATTAATTTGTATGACCGTGATATCGCAACAACCATAATATTTTAGTTTAGGTTTTTAAATTCATTTGGGTTTGTTTTGGCTCAAATTAAGTGTTTTAAGTCTGTTTTAGGCATTAAACTTATATTAGCTGAAAGTTCAATGGTTTGCAACCCAATATGAATCCATTAAGGTTAATTATATTAGGACTATATAATGTATTTCTTGCTGAAAATTTCAGCATCCCTTAGATTAATGATAGCAATGTGTTTTGCTTGAAACATACGTGTTCTTTGTTGTGACAAAGAAGAAAATCTGACTTATCAAGATATAACTGACCTTATGACATTAATTTGCAAATTCCAATACTTTGGTTCTTAGTTACAAGTTAACTTTGGGTCAAGGATTTCAAACTTGATTGTCGGTTTTTTTAAGGAAGTATCATCTTCGTTAAGGGTTGCTTAACTACATGATTAAGATGCTCGTATTAGTTGATATTAGAGCTAGGCTTTAGAATCAGGTTATACCCCTTATTTCTTGCGTTTTTGTTTCTATGTTTTTCTTACTGTCAGTTTTATCTTCGTTCTTGCATCTTTGAACCCTAAGGGTCTATTTCAGTCATAATTATTTTTTCGTGCATGATTTCTTATTTATTTTCATTATTATTATTCTTCTTAGTGTATATAAGGTATTTTAATTAAAACTTATTATCAATTTTTTTAAAATATCATATGAAAATCACGTTTTTGAACATTAAATTGAAAACCTATTTGAATTAAATGTAAAATCAGAAATAAAAACCATCAAGTCTAAACATTTTCAATATATGTGTTTGTTTAATGAAAAAGATTCGAGCTGAAATGTTAAGATATACGTTTAAGTTTTTAATGAGCTTTTCATGGACAAGTAACATAGCAAGTTAGCACAAAAATACTATACAACGGTTTTAATTGACGATAATTCAAGTATTAAAAAAAAATTCAATCCCATCTTCAAATTAATTATCGAAGAAAGAAAAGAATAGAAATTACGTTCATGTTGATTTTTCAGACCAATCGGTCCATCCAATACACTACTGCTACTCCGTCTACATTACTTCACCCCGGAGAAAGGGGAAAATAAAATAAAACACTCTTCTCTTTTGTTCTCTCAACAAAGAAACCAAAAAGACAAGGGGCCAAAACTCTCCTGTCCTCCACCCAAATCATGAACCACTCTCTCTCTCTACCACCTTCCTCCTCTGTAGACGGCGGAGACACCGACATACCCGACCCATGGTACGGAAACATCCAATACCTCCTAAACATCTCAACAATAGGTCTCTTCTTTTGCATATTCATCTTCCTCTTCGCCAAGCTCCGCAGCGACCATCGCCGCATGCCTGTATTCTCCGCCTTAACCACCAAGCTCCTCGCCGTATGGCACGCTACCGGCCGTGAAATCGCCAGCCATTGCGGTGCTGACGCGGCTCAGTTCCTTATAATTGAAGGTGGAAGCTTTGCTGTTGTTTTTTCAATTGGGGTCTTGTCAACTGGTGTTTTGCTTCCTTTAAATGTATATGGAGGGAGTCAATTTATAAATGATGAGTTCTCTAAGACTACTATTAATCATATCGAGAAAGGTTCAAGCTTTCTGTGGATTCATTTTGTTTTTGTTGTTTTTGTTGTGCTTTTAGTTCATTTTGGTATGTCATTGATTGAAAAGAGGCTTAAAGTTACTAGATTTAGAGATGGGAACGGGAATTTAAGCGACCCAAATGCGAATTCTACTGCTGCTTTTACTATAATGGTTCAAGGATTGCCTAAAAGTATTGGAGATGATAGGAGGGTTTTACAAGAGTATTTTCAATATCGGTATCCCGGTAAGATTTATAAGGTTTTTGTGCCTGTGGATTTGTGTGCATTTGATGATTTAGCGACGGAATTGGTTAAACTTAGGGATGCAATTACTTGGTTGGTTGTGAAAATTGATTCGAGGCTTTTGCCGGAAGAGAATGTGGGGCGTGGTGGTGGAGATGGGTTTTGGGAGAAGTTGCGACGTGTGGTGATTTGGCTGTGGAGAAATGTGAAGAGTCGGTGGGAAAAGATGATGGATAAGTTGGGGTATATGGATGAGGAGAAGTTGAGGGTATTGCTGGAATTAAGGATGGAGTTGGAGACGAAGTTGGCAGAATATAAAGAAGGTCGCGCACCAGGTGCTGGAGTTGCATTTGTGATATTTAAGGATGTTTACACGGCTAAACAAGCAGTTCAGGATTTTTGCAATGAGAAGAAGAGGCGATTTGGCAAATTCTTTTCTGTCATGGAGTTGAGGTTGCAGAGGAACCAATGGAAAGTTGAACGAGCTCCATTGGCGCCAGATATTTACTGGAACCATTTGGGGTCGTCAAAGTTGTCTATGAGGTTGAGGAGATTGTTTGTGAACACGTGCTTGCTGTTAATGCTTGTATTCTTCAGTTCTCCTCTTGCTGTGATAAGTGCTTTGAACAGCGCTGGTCGAATTATTGACGCAGAAGCAATGAATAATGCGCAATCATGGTTGGATTGGGTACAGAGTTCCAGCTGGTTAGCATCCCTAATCTTCCAGTTCCTGCCGAATGTTATTATATTTGTCAGCATGTATATAATAATTCCATCAGCTCTTTCTTATCTGTCCAAGTTTGAACGTCATCTAACAGTGTCTGAGGAGCAAAGAGCTGCACTTCTGAAGATGGTTTGTTTTTTCCTTGTAAACCTTATTCTATTGAGTGGTCTTGTTGAGTCTTATTTGGAAAGTGCAATCCTAAATATGGGTAGGTGTTATTTGGATGGAGAAGATTGCAAGAGGATTGAGCAATACATGAGTGCATCATTTCTGTCAAGATCTTGTCTCTCTTCACTTGCATTTCTAATCACAAGTACTTTCTTGGGGATATCTTATGATCTTTTGGCTCCCATCCCTTGGATAAAGAAGAAAATTCAGAAGTTTCAAAAGAATGACATGCTCCAGCTGGTGCCTGAGCAAAGTGAAGAGTACCCTTTGGAAGGTCAAGCCATAGATGCTCTTCAGAGACCACTGATCCCTGATAACGTGTTTGATTCTCCCAGGTTGAATCAAATTGATGAAGAGGGACAAGATCTCTCCACTTATCCAATCAGCGGAACCTCTCCCATCCCCAAGCAGACATTTGATTTTGCTCAATATTACGCATTTAATTTGACAATATTTGCCCTGACCTTGATACATTCATCATTTGCTCCTCTTGTTGTCCCTGTCGGTGCAGTTTATTTTGGGTATAGGTATGTGGTTGACAAGTACAACTTTCTGTTTGTATATAGAGTCAGGGGGTTTCCTGCTGGAAATGATGGGAGATTGATGGATACTGTATTGTGTATCATGCGGTTCTGTGTTGATCTATTCCTCCTTTCAATGCTTCTGTTCTTCTCAGTTCAAGGTGATTCCATGATGTTGCAAGCCATTTTCACACTTGGATTATTAGTATTGTATAAATTATTGCCTTCCGATAATGATAGTTTTCAACCAGCTCTTTTGGAACGTATACAAAACGTTGACAGCATTGTAGAGGGACCCATTGATTATGAGGTATTCTCACAACCCAGGTTTGACTGGGATACATATCATTCATAGCTTGAAGCTTAACAATTGCATGCAGTTAATCAATCTGTGACTTTTGTGGTATTCGCTTCATTGCTCTTATGTACATCTTTCTAGTCTTCGAGTAGGTTGTATAGTTTTGTGTAAGGTTTTTGCTCTGTTTCAAGAACTCCCTTTGAACTCTTTCTAACGAGTTACAAGAATTTGCTGCTACATTGTATTTTGAATAGCGGGAAATGTTATAACTTCTCTTTACTTCCATCATTAAACTACACTAATTTCTTTTATATTTCCTCTGGCCGATTATGCTTCATTCAATATCCTACTTGCTTCATGGAAGATATTTACATCCTGGCTAGGTTTATCTTAGATTATTACCAGGCATAGGTTTCTTAAAGACCTTATTAAGAAACTGGACTAGGTGGTGGTTTGTTGAAACTAGTAGTGCTTAAACTTGAAATTGGTGCAAGGTTGTTCCGTGTTGTGTGCACAAGTATATGTATATTATTATCAGTTGCTAAAGACTATGATGGGTTGCTTTCTTTTATTCCATCACGTCAGAACTGAAATTTTAAGATTTGTTAACAGCACCCAGTTAGTTTCAGGTCCAGCATAAGAAATATGTGCGCACACAACTGTTTGTTATAAACGGAGATTTATATTTGTATATACTATATACTGCTGTGAAGTTTGTATATGCATAGGTCGGTCTAGTATACCTTTTCTGTGTTGAATTCTTGACTCCTAGCTTATAAAATATGCATGGACACAAGATGCTCTGTGATATCATTATATTGAGCTCGTTGCAGTGTGAAGCCTGAGAACACGCATACAAAACACCTAGCTGGTTGCTTGTCTTTGCTTTATTACTGGTGCGCCATTATTTAGTTGCAAGCCCTATGCATCAGTTTCGCCATCAATATAATGCTCTTCATGCTCCTGAATCCTGATTTTTAGCTTAATTGGGAGATAATCTGGACTTGAATTCATCTCCATTTGTTCTGTCATGGATTGTGAAGGTAAAATACCCTTGCCTGTAAAGTTTGATCCCATGGTAGGAATTTATGTCCTGGTGAGAAATAGTCAGTAGGGGAAAAGTTAAACCATCTCCGGTGCCTTTATTATGGCTTGAAGGCCATATCGACGTGATCTCCACAGTTCACGTTATTACTCGGCTACGTTTTTCGCTCACCCAGAATTGTCCACTGAACTTTATTGGAGCTAAGGAAACTATCAAAATAAGAGGGACCTCTATTGCTCTTTTGCTAACTGGATACACTGTACGAGAAGAACAAAAAGGGGCAACCTGTAGCTTGTTGAGAACTATTGCTTTTAATGGATTAGGCTTTGAGACCTGCATCGATGAATCAGCAATTTTGGACCTGGTCCACGTGAATATGAGTAGTGTAATAGTTTTCCAGTCCGTTTTTAAACATTCAGCAAAGTATGGTGCTGTCTTTACTGAATCCAAAATTATTATCATCTATATCCAAACCGAAACACAATGGTATGGATTTTAACATCCAAATCTGATTAGATATCCATAAACCAACTCTAATTCAACCCAAGCTTGAACTGGTTTTTATAATCCGATTTCAACCTGAAAGATGTTAAAAAAAAAAAATCAAATTTGACATGCAAAGTTCACGACGCGGTCTTACCTTAATAGGATCAACAAGAATTGCATCACAAATTATTGGAAGTGTTCTTTCATTAAATGGATGAATCGCCGCGAATTTTCCATGCAGATGATTGTACCTTGGCTCATCAGGAAATATGGAAACAACAGTATCAACCAGCATGGTTTCCACTCGAGTTGTGGCAACCACTATTTCACCCAGATCTCCGTCCAGAGGATAAGCAAATGAGGTCAAAACACCAAATTCCACCGGTTCCTTGTATCCATAACAGCTTGCGACTTCCTTTCTTTGATATCCACATAATCTACCTCCAACAGAACATGATATAAAAGAATAACACCACACTTTAAGAAACAGAAATAGCTTACCTCTGTTAAGTAATGTTTATCTAGTTTTATTTATTAAGGGTAGAATAGTATTTTCAGTTTAACCTATATATAATTCCTTTATATTTAGGTTAACTTAAGCACTCATAATAAACATATTATTGAGAATTTTAGCCTCCTTTTATGTTTGATCTGAATTACTTTAACATGGTATCAGAGCCTAGTTGATTGAACCCTTGGCTTGTTAATTTTATGGAACTCGCTGCCCTTGTAGAAATCATGTTCACCAATGTCAGAGCCACTGCTCGTATCAAAATCGTTATCATCATCCACTTCATTCCCTGTAGGATGTTCCAGCACGCTCAATGCATTCCTTTGAAGCTTAACTTCAGATTCATTTTTCAAAACATCAGACATGGGTTGTTTGACCTATTAAAAGATGGAGGATGAAGATCAAGTTTTGTACTTGCGGCTGAAGAATTAATATCTGAAACTTTATTTTAGATTCTTCAGCTTCTGCAATTTGGTATCAGCTTCTGCAATTTGGTATTTCTGTTCTGTCTCTGCAATTGTTTTGGTATTTCGTCTTCTCTTCAGTTTCTGCAATTTGGTATTTGAGTTAAGTTTCTGCAAGAAAAATAAAAAAATTTGGAGTGATATTTTGTCTTCCGCTTCTGCAAAATCTGGTATTTCGACTTTCCTTCAGCTTTTGTCATGACATCTACTACCAAAGAGATTGTTTGGTTCGTTGGTTACTTACTGATAAGAGAGTTTTCTTTTGTCATCCTACTCCTATGAATTGTGACAACCAGAGTTCTATTCAGATTGCTCACAACTCAGTTTTTATGAGCGAACTAAGCACATTGAGATCGATTGTCATCTTACTCGTCATCATCTCAAGCATGGCACAATTACTTTGCCTTTTGTTCATTCTTCCTTGCAGATTGCAGATTTCTTTACCAAGACGCATTCCATATCTCGTTTTTATTTTCTAGTTGGCAAACTCTCGATGCTTGTAGATGCCGCATCGTGAGTTTGAGGGGAGATGTTAAGTAATATTTATCTAGTTTTATTTATTAAGGGTAGAATAGTATTTTCAGTTTAACCTATATATAATTCATTTGTATTTAGGTTAACTTAAGCACTCATAATAAACATATTATTGAGAATTCTAGCCTCCTTTTATGTTTGATCTGAATTACTTTAACAACCTCGACATCAGATATAGCTGCCAGTAAGGTGCAATCCCAGTATACTAGCCGAAGATCCTTCAACTTTCTCGAAAGTGTTTTGCTGCTGTTGAAAGAGAAGAAACTGTAAACTTTATATATATATATATATATATATATATATATATATATATATATATATAAATGCAATCCCACAGATCAGTAATTGATTACTCTCTCTCTCTCTCTCTCTCTATCATAATTGTGTGGCTAGGCTCCTGAAACAAATGGATAAATTCCATTTGTCACCATGGATGAGTGCTCATTCATAAGAGTAGAAATATTACAAGTCATAAGAAGGTTGTTTGTGTTCTATTGATTGTGACTTTGTTTCGCTTATTTAGATCACAAGAAAAGATATATATCATCTACTAGAAAAAAAAGTAGTCTAGTCAATTCGGGTTCAGACACAACTAGAAAATGTTCTGGAGGCAATAACCAGTCCCTTGCTGTACCTGAATTTCTCAAGCCCCTCGTATGTAAACAAACATAGGTAGGAGTTGATAGTGAATATGCCATCTAACTAATAAGTTAATAAATTAATTATACGTGACAGTAATTTTATTAATGTAAACTATATTTATTATTAATAAAAAAAATTATTTTTAATATTTATTTATATTTAATTAATGAATCTAAAAAAAAAAGATAAAGTTTATGGGACAAAAATGTTTTGCAAATGAAATTATAAAGTTGTTATAATTATGAGATTCTCATTGCATCAAACATGTTTCTAAATGTTTTCAATCAATGTTCTATTAAGATTGGACATCAATTAGAGTTGTTGAGACCGATGCATATTATGTTTCTTTCCTTATAAAAAGAAGCAGTTGCTCTTATAAACTGAGGTTTATATATGCTTCTCATAAGACATGTACACTAAACTAATCTGCATAAGAATTTCATATGAAGAGATCACTTATGTCTATGGAAAGGCTCTTGTGATAGTTGTGTAAGTGATCCTTAAACTTGAGATCACTAAGTTATCTTATATAGAGAGTGTTATGCTTGTATCCTAATCACACGTTATCCTAATTAAGGGTAACAAATGGGTAGATATTGGGTATAACATAAACTATATGAAGGTATTTGAGTAATTAAGAGAGAATTCATCACCCTAGATGAATTAGAAAAAATATTCCATTTGTTCTCAGATAGTATTAATTGTAAAACCCTTGGCTAATGTGGAATGAGTTTTGAAAAGTATTTCAAAATCTTATTCAATGAATCAATGACAATAATGTTTAAAACTACAATGATTTGACAAAGCATATATACTCTATGATATAATATTTAAATTAGAACATTTTTAATCAAGGGATATTATTTACACTGAGAAATTAGTTACTAAAACGTTAAGTCAAACCACTTATAACTTTCCTAATATTTAGAGGATTATGACAGGTTATTAGACATTGTACTTAATCTTCAAATATAAATCAACCAATTATTGAATTGATAATAAATTAAATTATTTAATTTATTTAATCTTATTTTATTTAGGATTATGATTTATATTTGGGTCAATTTATTAGGGAATTTAATGGATCACACACATAAGAACCTTTGGTTAAAAATTAAAAATGGAATGATTAATCAAGTGTGGTATGAATGTAAATAAATTTAAGAAATTGAAGGCTAAAATGTAATTAATATAAGGGAATACAATTTTAGATCTAGAAAAAATCAAGTAGGGACTTGATTGAATAAATTTTTAAAATTATCCTAAAAAATAATATATGTGATATTATTTAAGGGGAAAATTGATATTTTGCTATTTATAAGGTTTTTAGATTTTTCTAGAAATAAAATGTTATGCCTCTTATTTCCTAAGAGAATGTGAGTAGAATACAATACAGAAATACAAAAGAAAAGAGTTAGCACTCTAAAGAATTGCAATCCCTCTCTTCTAAAAAGGTTTTGGAGATTTCTCATTGGTGATTCATGTGTATTACCGTTAATGGCTGAATACTTAAACGACTTGTGATTTGTGACAACCCAATCTTAAAATAAATATTCAAAACTGAAAAGAACATCTGATATTCAGGTAATTTTCGCATAGGCTCTTAACAACTCTAGATCTGTCTAACAGAATCCTTGTGACTCCTGAAAAAATCTTAAATATTGTTTCTATTGTGCGTATGTGTTTCGGGAAACCCAATGATAATGGATTACTCTCTCTCTCATAATTGTGTGGTTAGTCTCGTAAGATAAATGGATAAATTCCATTTTCCACCTTGGATGAGTTCTAATTCATGAGAGTAGAAATATTACAAGTCATAAGAAGGTTGATTAAGTTCTTTTGATTCTGACTTTGTTTTGCTTCTTTAGATCATAAGAAAAAATATGTAAAAAGTAGTCTAGTTGATTCAGGTTCAGACACAACTAGGAAATGTTCTGGAGGCAATAACCAGCCCCTATGTCCGAAACCTCGCTTGCTTGGACCCTTTATATCTGAATCTCTCAAGCCCCTCAAATGTAACAAGCATGGGTATGAACTTGTTCATAAATGTATAACTATTCTTCCTATCGTATCACTACTCTAATCTTATTTGTTACTTTTCATCATCAACTAACCAATTACTAGTGAAAGAGGTGGAATTCAGAATCTTGTTGCAGATGCGGTTAGTACTTGGTACTAATCCCATTATAATTTCACGTCTGGTCATGTTGCTAGTGACTAATTATGATTTTAATGATATGGATGTGGATTTGTTATGAAATTGACGGTAGAGAAACTACATGTGCAAGGTACCATGTTGTTACTCAGGATCTCTTGTAATTCATTCATCAAATAAAACTTTTTTCACTATAATTCTATCTATCCTAGTCGTTCGGAGTTTGTTATTTGATCTATTCTTTAGGAGCATACTCTGTTAGTGGAGTAATGCAGAAGTTTTTTGCTAATTTATTTATTTATTTATTTTTGTTGTCTAGTTCATTTACTTCTCTATTTAAACTATAATTATTAATAAATTTAGTGTCTTTCTTCTCTAACCACACCTCTCTATAATATATATTCTATCATGTGATATTATAACTTGATTTTAAACAGAGAAGTAAAAGTAATTGATCTATTTTTTGTTAATTCTGGAAAAAAGTAGCAATTCTCTGAATGACAACAGAGAACTTTGTGCAAACTGCTATACCTAAGTTTGATAACCACTACGATCATTGGGAATGCCATGGAAAACTTTTTTGAGACCCAAAGAGATTTGGAATCTCATTGAAGTTGGTATTTGACACAGTCAAAAACACAAAACACAAAATTGATGCCAAAAAGGGTTATTACACAATAACCTTAATCTGCACATTTTTATTGGAGAATTATCTCTGACATGATATGCTTATAAGGTCTTATAACTCCTTAAATATGCTACAAGATAAAAATATTAAAAAAAAAACACAAAACACAATATGAAATTAAGCTAAAAATCCAAGAAAAAAATAGCTCAGACATCATCTTTCAAGCTTAATTTGAATGTTTTAGATCTTGATTGGTTATAGCTAATCGGTCCTCCGATAAATCTAGGTTCTAGAATTACCTAACAAAATTTGAGTTCGATCTAACAGTCAGATTGAAAGTTAATTTCCATCACTTATTAACTATCCTCAAAACACGTTTTAGGCCATATCTCCTTTCTACTCCTCATGGCTTACAGAACCAATTTATACAACTCCCATAACATCAAGTTATCTTGATTTCCTATGTTAGTAACTTTTTGCTACACCTAAATCACTCCTAATTTTCATATGGAATCTTAAAACTCCTATTCCCCCTCCAATTCCCATCTTAGCCGAATATAACCTAAAAGGAACTAAGGGCTCCTTTTTCTTCTTTGGTGATAATTTTCTTTTCTAATCATCATTTACATCACAACAATACATTAAGAATAATCTAACAAAGAAATCACAACTTCTACCCCTCTCATTCACCCTCCTAATGGCTGGCTACCTTGAACCCCTTTTCTCTTTTTTTATTGTTGTCCTTACATAATATCATATCCAAGATAATTTGTAGCATTCTAATTTATTAAATGTTAGGTAATTCACATTTTCCCTAATTTATGTTCAAGAACCCTAATTTTCAATTCAATAAGATTGTGCAATTTCAACCAAATTGAAGTTAAATTCGTAGAAATTAGGATTAGAACTCCTTACAAGAAATCAAAGCTTTACTTCTCAATAATTTGCAAAATCTTGGCTCCCTTTTCCTTGCATGTAGCCAACCACACACACCTCATTTCTTCATAATTTCCACACTTGTTTCTTGTAATTTCTCTTGTATAAATGATGTTTTTCTCCTATATATTTGTCTAGGACTTATAACTTGTTAAACCTTAGTGTTTTCTCTCCCAAATTTGATTGGAAAATCTTAATATCCCCCCCCTTTTGATGTGTTTTCTACCGGCCTTGCGAGCGAGAAGAAATGGGGTATTTATAGTCCAATTTCTTCTTAATTACATTTTGACCCCATTTCAATTCTTTTTCACAATTTGGGCCTCCCCTAATAAGGCTTTCATACTTGTTATTTTTTTTTTGTATTTGTGTTATCTCTATATTTATTAGAATTTAAATTTTAATAAAATTTTCTTTGTATAAGTTCGTTCTCGGGGTTTTACACTAATGGATCTATATTGGGTTGCAAACCATTGGGCTTTTAGCTAACACAAGCCTAATGCCTAAAACAAACTTAAAACACTTAATTTAAGCCAAAACAAACTCAACTAAACTTAAAATCCTAAACTGAAATATTATGGATCAAATAATACTTAAAACAACATAAAAACTAAGTAAAATATTCAGAATAATACAAGAATACAATCAACCCCCAAAGCCATCCCTAGCTTGATTAATTTTCTTGTGTAGGGGTCTGACTTGCGTAGGAATAATGTGTGTTTACCACCCATTTTAGACCACTTTCCATGCTTGGAACATGCTGCCTTCAATGCTTGATCTTTTTCCTTTGTTTGGTCGAATTAATGCTTTAAAAAATAGGGAAGAGAGTTGTTGAATTCTTCCTTTTTAAAAGGCTTCCAAAATCTCCCTTTAAAGAAAGGAAATCTTGCAAGAGAAAGGAAAGAAAACAACAAGGAAAGTCCTTTAAATCTAGCTCCTCTTATTCTCATTGAAAGGAAAGGAATCCTTACTTGTAGTGAACAAATAAATAGGGGAATTTACACCCACATGCAACCGCCCCTTAGTTTCCACGTTAGATATGGAATCTTTGTCCAATACAGAGACACCATAATACCTCTCCAGTTTAGCCTTGTGAACGCCTATTATGAACCCAAACTTAGCTAGGATTTTTGACAAATCCTTGTAAGAAAAGGACCCCAACACCTTAATTAATGTTAACCATTTTAAGACCATATGCACATCCATAAGGCCCAAATCAGATTTGGTCGAAACCAACTTGTCCATAATTAGGACAAACCCATCAACACCAACAAACCCAATATGACTAAATGCATCCCAAGGTGAAAACCTAATATGACTGAATGTAATACAAGCTAAAATAATGCAACCATATTATTTGATAGTTTTACTCATATTTACGTAGTATTTTGCCCATGTTTTATATATAAAATGCCTTGATTATCTTTGTTTTATGTTTTAAATGCACTTTTGGATGTAAGATTTGAAAAGGAGTAAATTAAAGATAAAATTCAGACCATATTCCAACCTATGTCGAATATTGACAAATTTGACATCTAATCGATGTTTTATGCAGAACTTAAGCTGTAGCGGTTGAAATGAAGTGATTCTAGTGGCATTAGAAAGCTAATATCCATACATGTCTATAGATATATGGTAAAGAAAAAAAAAGAGTATGGAAATCACAGCCTTTAAAGACAAGTCTCGCATTCTACTAGTTTTGACTTCAGCCATTCTGACATGAATATCTCGAGTTAAAGAAGTCCATTTGATGCAAACTTAATATTTTTGGATTTCTTACTCAAAGACCTATCAAAATTCCAAATTGCGGCAGAAAAGGAGCTCATATGAGAGAGATATGATTTTTTTAAGATAACCTATAAATTCTACCAGCATACAAGTTTTGTGCACAAGTCCAACTTACTTCCAAAGCATCCAAACCGACGTGGAAATTATTTCATTGTATGGAAAGATTCTATTTCTTCATATGAAAAAGGTCTTTATTTTTTCCTTCTTTTTAGAAAAATAGTTATTGTACTACTTAAATGTAAATTGTCTATTGTGGAAAGGACTATTATTATTTTTGGAGGATACAAGCAAATTGGAGGGTATGGGGATTAGGGTTTCTTATCAAATAGAAAGAAAGAAAGAAAGAGAGAGGATAAAAGCAGCCAAAAAGAAGAAAAAAACTCTCACCATTTTTCCTTATACTCGAAATTATGTTTTCATCTTTTCTTTCCCTTAGTTTTTCGATTGACATGCAAGACTAAGTTATTTTTTTTGGTTGAAAGGATATTGAAACGTTTGGATTTCAGAAACTGTGAGATCTATTTTATCTTTTTTTTTTCAATTTATATGATGAGTATAAATGTTTTTCTATGCTTATTTTCTATGATTGTTTAGTTTGATTTTTAGAGCAGACTCTAAGTTATTATTCTAATAAATCTATTGCTAAGTTTGCTATCAAAACCAGAATTGTGATATTTAAACTTGTGAAGCAACTAAGTTTAATAATTATGATAGATGTATATTGTTAATTTTACAGAAAACATTCAATTAAATCTAACATAGACTGCATATAGTTATGTTGTCTAGATTTATCTACTTATATAGTTCTTAAGGCTGCCATTTAATAAAATTACTAATGCAGACACTATGGTTGTTTAATGGTTAGGGTTAGTTACACTATAGATTAGTTAACTGACTAATATTGATGCGATCCAAGTACTAAAGGATCCATGAAGGTTCTGGTTGTTCCAGTTACAAGGCTTAGAGCTAAGAGGTTCAAAGAGGTTGTCAATGGACTTCTTCAAGATACGTGGGCTAAGATGGACTTCAAGAGGATATTAAATAATGAGGAGCAAGCTGTGATTAATCTTCTTCATTTTCAAGAGGGGCTTATTGGTGAAACCAAGACCATTACACAAGGATTGAGAGAAGAAGACTAGATTCGGACAGTTTGACATTTCACTACTTTTTTTTATATCATAACTAAAGCTATAGGTCTAATTTGGAGGTGATTCCAATTGGGCTGAAAACTAGACTTCCATACCTTTCCAACGGTATATGGTACGCCTTCTTATTCTTTAAGACGAGAGATAATCATTCATTTAAATTTGAGTTTTATTGCTGCCAGACAGAATACGGAAATAACTGAACTTGTCTTATTAAATTACTTAGGCTATTAAACTTACTTTATTTTGTGAGGAAACACTTGTTTGGATTTTAGACTTGTTTATTTATTTTAATTAGTTTGGGCTAGTTTTAGCTTGAGTTGATTATTATTTAAATTGGGTTTATATTAGACCCATTAGGGAAATTAGGGTTTTAGCTTGGGATATAAATACTCTTGAGAATAATTTTCAGCACACTTTTTTTTTGGCTAATAATATTCTGATTTTTGCCGACCTTGGTTTGTCAATCTTGGTTCTTGATTGGACTTTCAACTCTTTAAAAATTTGACCAATCTTTGTTGTGAATTTATACTCTTTTTGCTCGTCTCCAAGTGGAGGCGTTATGATTGAGTTGGTTTATAGTCTTGTTGCCTTAGAGCAGGTCTTCCATTGTGATAAGCTCATCCTATTTTCAGCAAACTTGGATTAGATAGATCTTTGGTTCGTAAATTTCATTAAATTCCGCTAGGGTTCGCATCAGTTGGTATCAGAGCAAATATAATCACAAGTTATATCCTTCAATTTGTGTTTTTTGTTTCTTGATTCTTTTTTTTTCTTAATTACTTTTGACCATATATATAAAAAAAATAGGGTTCATGCATCCTCTTGAATTGTTAAACACATAATCATAAGGTAGTGTTCTTATATATGTTTGTGTATGATGCGATTTAAAAAATATAGTTGGTCTTGAATGAGATGTGGTTCGGGATGGTTGGATAAGGAATAAGATGTGAGAGTTAATTGTGACTAGGAGTATGAGTGTTAATAACTTGGTATGTCTAAAATGTAGGGGCAACTTTAGTGGATTTTTTGGTGAAGACTTATGGAATGTACTTATAAACTCACTAAAGTTGTGAAAAACAAATCTCATGGTTTATAAATGAATTGCAAATAAACGATTAAATCTAGTTTTGAATATGAGGATGTTACTGTTGGGTTCTCAAATATCAAACACGCAATGGAAATTATGAAACAAAATTATTTAGGAGTCCTTAGGATCCCGTTAGATAGATTTAGAGTTTTTAGGGATTTATTACCTAAAGATTTGATCTTCTTTGACTTTGAATAATTTCTTAAAGGTCGGGTTGTTGCAAACTATAAGTCGTCCAATTGTCTGGCCTCTAACGGTAATCCACACGAACCACCCATGATAAATATCATAAATCCCTATTTAGGAGAGAGGGACTGCAATGCCTAGAGTGCTAGCTCTAATATTGTGTTTACATAGTTTTTCTGTCTAATAGACAACCACTCTAAATAAGAGATGTCATAACCCATTTTTGGGTTATTCCTAAAAATTTATCATTTTTCCTTTTAAAATTAAAAATAAATAATAAATAATAATAGCAAGAAGACTGGTGATTTAGAAAAAATAAGTTGAGGAGAATTTCAAACATATAAAAAAATCAAGCTGGAGTTTTGGATGGAATTAAGAGCTTAATCGTACCCCATTGTACCCAAGACTGGAGAGACAATGTGGATTCAAGTTCAAATTAAATGATTATTAGATAAATCTGCATAAAAATTAACCCAAAGACATAATTAAATGTTTAATAGGCCAATCTTGCAATTTAGGTATGAAAATCAAGTAAAACACATAAATGATACAAGAGATATAGTTATGGGCAAAATGATCCAAACAAAAAGGGGAGAAATCCCGCCCTTATAAGGGTTGTTTCTAGGAGCACACCTAACGAAAGAGAAAGAAAAAAGAGGAGTGAACTTTATTTTTCTTGAAATTAAAGGTTCTCTGAAGGGCTTTTAAGGATCAAATTAGAGGTTTTGAGCATAGAAAACAATTAAATAAGGCTCAGGAAGTGAAGGATTTTAAAGAGATTAAAGGGTGCAAAAAGAAAGTGAAGAGAACATGGTTCTCTCTTGAGTTTCCATCTTAATTTTCCATCTTTTGGATTATGAAATCCTTCTAAAATGGTTGATTAGAGTGGTGTTGTGTTTATTATGCTAGGGTGAATATTAGTGTTATTTAATTTTGAGTTTTGATGAATTGTTGTTTAAACTGATGTTATTGTGTTATAATTATGTTTATGGAGGTGTAAAATGGATGGGTGATGAGTTAATTTTAGAGAATTGAAAAGAAAACATACCTCTTTATGATATGGAATATTCAATTAGGGATTAGAATGGGATTTTGAATTAAATTGATTTAATTTTTTATAGAATTTATATAGAATTATCTTAGTTTGAGTATGTAATGATTGAGTAATGGATTAATTGCAAGAAATTGAAAAGAAATCCATGCCTCCTTTAGAGAGGAAGTTTCAGCATTAGTATGTGTAAGGGTTTGGGTTTGTTTGATTTAATTGCCATGTAATTTGGGTAGAATTGTGTTTATTAACATGAAAAATGAATGGGCCAAGTGGTAATTGTGGAATATTTAAATAAATTTCTATGTTATCCTTATAGGTAATAATCAGCCATAATACGGAGGGAGAGATTGAATTTGTTGATTGAAATTGACATGAAATTTGTGCTAAATTATGGCATGTAATGGAATTAAAGAATGAATATTAATTTAAATTGTAAGAGAAAGGAAAAAAAAGGCCATGATCTTTGAAAAGGAGGATTTCAGCCTAAACTAATAGTTTGCGGATGGACTGTGTTTAAATAGTTGTTATGAAAAATGGATTATTTGTGTTATATAAAATGTAATATGGATGGTTAATTGTGTTACATGACCAAATAAAAACTTAAGGGAAGAATTGAGAACTACTCGTGATTTTCATGGTATTTAAAATCTAATTTTGAATCATGGCATGGTATATAAATGGCTATGTGGTTAATTTGTTTATGAATGAAGGAAATTTGTACCCCGTAATGAAGGAAATTTGGTTGGACCAAGGAAATTAATTTAAAAACTTTTAGTTGGAATTAATGATTAATTATGTGTGATGAAAACACTGATGATTTTAAAAGAGAGCTAACTACATGAAAAATCAAAATGGAACCTAAACCTTATTAAACAAAACGTTCCACCATCACATGAATTAAATGAGGGGTTTGAATTGTTGATTTAGTTGACATGAAAATGGTGTTCAATTGTGCTAATTGAAATGTGAGATGAATGGATAAATGTTAAATTTCATGAATGACAATTGAAGAAAATCTACTCTTATATTTTAGGAGGTACAACAAGACTAAAAAGATAAGTTTGGAATGGTTGGTTTAAATTTCCATGAAAGGCATGATTTGACTAGCTGCCCGAAGTGAAGCTAGTGGCGTCAGTTGCACTGATGATTGGATATATGATTTGACTAGCAATCTGGAGAGAAGCTAGTGATGTTAGTTGCACTTATAACTATGATATATGATTTGACTAGTTGCTCGAAGTGGTGTTAGTTGCACTGATGATCGAGATATGTGATTTGATTAATTGCCCTATACAAAGCTAATAATATATATATATATATATATATATATATATATATATATATATATATATATATATATATGATCAACTTGTTGGATTATTGTTGAAAATGTTTGGGCAAAATCAAATTGTTGATATGAAAATAAAAGATTTTTTAATTGAATTCATGGTAATGGTTGTTTGATTGATAAATTAAATTGATAAATGTTTAATCCTTATGAAGAATGGAGATGAAAATTGTATCACTTGAGAAGAATGCTTGGAAGGGTAGATGACCAAATAAATCCAAATAGTGATAAGAAAGATGTTATCCATGATGATGAAGGTGATATTATAACATAAAAGTCAGTTTAAAGGTAAAAAGGTATTTGAGATAACCAAAAGTAGTACAATGAAGGGATGTTTTGGGACAGTCCATTGTAATATAGTAAATGATTGTTATGGACAATCAATTATAATATAAGAAAGGTCTTGATTGGAAATGGTCTTGTTTGATTTCTTATCGGGTTAAGTTGAGGAAGTATTGAAAGCCTGTTTAGACAACTAAATTATAGATGAATAGAAGCTGCTTGATAGTAGGTGTATTATGTATTGAAGATTTTTAATAGTGTGTGTAAAATGTGTATTGAATTACTTTGATAAAGCATACATGTAAAGTGGTATAATACATGTTCTAAATAACATGTATGTAATGTAATGATCTAATAAATAAGAGTAAGATTGTTAATGTGTTGTGTGATTTGTAGCTGCATTAACAGTGAAACAACATACTAACAATAATGATGGCAGCTATATGTTGGCACATGTCTGCCAATTGTTCAGTCCATCATTAATGGACGAGGAAAATTCGTTATATTTATAAATGTATAAGAAAAGGAAATGTAATAATACCTTAATTCCTTGTTATAATGGATTACAAATGCCAAATTTTGTGTATACCTTATGTATAATATACCTAATGGTATATAAATATATAAATGTCCAAGCACTCGTGTAAGTATAAAATAAGATTGAAATGAAATGGACTAATGCATTAGTGTAAAATATCTTAAGATGAGTTGATCGTTATGCGATCAAGCTGTGGTGCTCGAGGTTTGAAGCATGGAGTTTTTATGTTAATCTATAATAAGGTACACAAAGTAGTTCCTATTCTTTTAAAAGAGTGAATATTTATGGTAGATTTTTATAGAATATATATGACCCAAAATGAGAGGCTTAAAGGAAGAAATAAATGTATAAACTCGGATTAGAAAGTTGAGCTAGTCTGTCTATAAGTCATCTGAAATCATGCATGAGTTAAGGTTTTGATCATTAATTGATATTGCTTTTAAATTATGTAAATCGACTTCTTGTTAGGCTAAGAGGTAAAATTTAATATAATTATTGTGTATTCCAGGATGTGTAATTCATGTGACTAGCCAAGGAATGAAAAAGCCAAGTGTAAGGAAAACTCGTAAATAGAATCAAGTATTTGTAATGATCATATTAAGCAAATCAATTAGTAAATGTATTATGGTAAAAAGGAAAGTAATTGTTGCACTGGTAAATAATTGTATTGTCACTTAAAAAGATATAATGATCTCATAAGAAAATTCTATATGAAGAAATTATTGTAAATTCTATCGGGACGTTGAACATATTGAGACCATTATAAAAAAAATTTAACATGAAAATCCTGAGTGCAAGGCTAAAGTTAAAACAATTATGAGGTGTTACACTTTTAAAATTATGCATCTTTTTTTTTAATCCTTTGATTTTTTTTTTGTCATTGAACTCATGAAGTCAACTAGGTCATTTCATTATAATTTTCACACTATTTAATTTAAAATTTGAGCTAATGAAATAGTCAAGTTAGCTAGTCTAGAATTTTCAAGTTTAACTTGTTAGATAAGGCTAAATGATAATGCTAAAACTTTTCTAGTTAATATTTTTGTTGTGTTGAAATTTTTTTAATCTAACATCAACCATATCGTTAAAGTAACTTAGTCTACTCTAAAAACAATTTAGTTTCCATACGCAGAAGCTAACTGAAAGCAAATGTCACACTATTACGTCCTAATGATGCACTGGACTTAAAACTTATGGAGAAAGGTTAACTTTAAATGATGTCATGGTAGAAGATGAGGCCACTCAGGTGAGTGTAGAAGTTGGATCTAGTCGTGCTATTAATGAGTCCGAATCATCTAGTAGACGATATAGATGTAAATAAATAGATGAGTTATATTTATATATTTTGAGATTTCAATTACTTAATATTGTATTATTGAAGTATTTAAACTGATTTGCTAGTTTAAATGATTATTGTGAAACAATTGATCGATTTATCATAAAATTTGATTATATGTTATGGCTGTGAATCACAATATCAATTATAATTTTATTATGGTTCATAATTATAATATTTAAATAAATATAATATTTTTAAACTACAATATTAATTAAATATTACTTTTCTGAATTATTAAATCCTTGAAACATACTGTTTTACCAAAAATTTTGCTCCTAGGTTAATTTATTATGTATTTGCATTTTGTATGCTAGAGTCCAAATTTTTCCCTGAAAAATCTATGATCCCTTATTACTAAAAAAATAATAATGTGGACCCCATATCTCACTCACACGCAAGAAAAAACCTTAACTACTAACAACTTTCTATACTACTACAACTACTTAAGTCACTTTCACTGATAATACACATAAAAGATCCCCTCTTTCTCTAGAATCAAGATCTTGCCTTTCTTAAGCAATGCAATTATCATTTCATTTCATTTCAAAATGAGATCTTCATCGAAACTAACCTTCTTTTGGTTGATAACAATCTGGGTTTTCTCTAAAACCTGTAAAGGCCGCGTCTTTACTTTCAAGATGCACCACAGATTCTCTGATTCATTCAAGAATTGGTCAGGTTTGACCAGAAACTGGCCCGAGAAAGGAAGCTTTGAGTACTATGCAGCATTGGCTCATCGTGATCAGATATTAAGGGGGCGTAGACTCTCTGATGCTGATGCATCTTTAGCTTTTTCTGATGGGAATTCAACCTTTAGAATCAGCTCCTTGGGATTGTATGTTCTTTCAACTTTTTGCTTTTTATTGTCAGTTACTGTCAATTTATTTTTGTTTGTTTTTGTGATTCTTCAATTGGGTTTTAAGAAATGGGTTCTTGTTTCAGTGATTCTTTAAGTGCGTTTTAAAAAATTTATTGTTTTAGTGATTCTTGAATTGGGTTTAATTTTCCAATCCTTTTGTGGGTGAATGTGTAGCTTGCATTACACAACAGTGGAATTGGGGACACCAGGAGTGAAGTTTATGGTGGCACTTGACACAGGAAGTGATTTGTTCTGGGTGCCTTGTGATTGCAGCAGATGTGCACCTACTCATGGAGCCAGTTATGCTTCTGTATGTATCTCTTCTCAGTTCTTACTTTTATTTGGTAAATGTGGTTTTTTATGGAATGTGGCTTTGTTGATTCATCTTGTTTGGCTTTATCTTGTCCCTCGTTGTAGAGTTTTGTAAGTCTTTGTTATCTCTTATTAATTGGATACTAAAGTGGAGACTAGAGGTTATTTGCATTTAATCTGTTTGACAATGCTTAGGTTATTAGACAGCTAAAGGAGCACTTGGTGGTATGATGAACAGTGGCCTATGAATCTAGATGAATGCATTTTTACTGCTTCTATATCAAATGCTATTAGATGCTCATGGTTGATTTTCTACCATGTGTGACTTATTCTAGCAGGATTTTGAGCTTAGTATATACAACCCAAGAGAGTCATCGACAAGCAAAAAGGTCACCTGCAACAATGATATGTGTGCACAGCGTAATCGCTGCCTTGGAACATTCAGCAGCTGCCCTTACATAGTCTCTTATGTCTCTGCTCAAACGTCTACTTCTGGGATTTTGGTAAAGGATGTTCTGCACTTGACAACAGAAGATGGTGGACGAGAATTTGTTGAAGCGTATGTCACATTTGGGTGAGTTAGTTTGTCTTCTAATAACAATTTTAACACCTTGCCTCTGAATAGCAATATTCTCTCATCATGCTTTGGGTATAGGTTGAGATGAATATGCAATATGAAATTTGCAGTTGTGGCCAGGTTCAAAGTGGTTCATTTCTAGACATTGCTGCTCCCAATGGTTTATTTGGGCTGGGGATGGAGAAGATTTCTGTTCCTAGTGTCTTATCTAGGGAGGGATTAATAGCAGATTCTTTCTCCATGTGCTTTGGGCATGATGGAATTGGAAGAATCAGTTTTGGGGACAAGGGTAGTCCTGACCAGGAAGAGACCCCATTTAATGTTAACCCAGCACAGTAAGTGGTAATTTGTCCTTTACTTGATGCTGATAGTCTTATATAATTGTCTTGATGGAAGGGTAGTTTTTCCCTGACCTGTGTCTGGAACTGTTATGCAGCCCAACCTATAATGTTACTGTGACTCAAGCTCGAGTAGGAACCATGTTAATCGATGTAGAGTTCACAGCTCTTTTTGATTCTGGGACTTCTTTTACATACATGGTCGACCCAGCCTATTCAAGGGTCTCGGAGAAAGTAAGTGCTTCAGAGGATGAAGATTGATTTTGCTAGTCTATCTGAATTACCAAATCCAGTACTGAAATTTTGTTCTTATGCTCCTTTACAGTTTCATTCACTGGCACGAGATAAGAGGCGTCCACCTGATCCCAGGATTCCTTTTGAATATTGTTATGATATGAGGTTAGGCATTATAATATAGTGAAACAAAGTAGACATGAAGCCTTATCCATCATCACCTGCCTAGTCTCTATCCTCCGTAACTGTATCCTTTTTCTTGATGATGGGCAGTCCTGATGCAAATGCAAGTTTGGTACCCAGTATGAGTTTAACAATGAAAAGAGGAAGGCATTTTACTGTCTATGATCCAATAATTGTGATCTCCACTCAGGTAATGTTTTACTCTATATCCTTTTACCATGATTTGTGTTGTTTACTGTGATACTAATAGCAAATAATTTTCCTTTCAAATAATTGCAGAACGAAATTGTATATTGCTTGGCCGTTGTCAAGAGCACAGAACTCAATATAATCGGGCGTAAGCATTGCATTTTTATGTGTTTATAAATAAGAAAATGAACGTGTGTTTCAGTATTAAATCAAATGAATGCTACACATGGAATCTAACTGATTTATAACAGGCACAAGTTTGAATTCTTTGTGCGTAGCAGTCCATGGTTAAGGAAAATTATGATTTTCAATCAAGGATAAATTCTAATTTGTTTCATTTCTCCTTTTCCTAATCAATACACTAGGAAATTCAACTTCTATTTTTGAAAATAAAAGAATGATATGCTCTTAAATGAATTATATGAATTCTCGATCCTTGTGCAGAAAACTTCATGACTGGTTACCGTGTTGTATTTGATAGAGAAAAACTTGTCTTGGGATGGAAGAAGTTTGATTGTAAGTGTTACTTTCATATATGTTCTGACTGTTAATACATATATAAAATGGCATCACTGAATGGGGAAACTTCTTGCTCTAATGCAGGCTATGATGTGGAGGATTATAACAATTTCCCACTGCAACCACATGCTTCCATGGTGCCTCCTGCAGTTGCTGCTGGACTAGGTAACAACTCTAGCACAGGCTCAGAAAAAGAGGCCAGTAATAAATCTCCAAGTTCAATTGCATCTACATATTCCTATAGCCATACTTCTGTTTTCACTAGCTTGATATCAGTCTTCCTTATATGTCTCTTATTATAATCACTGCTTTGTTCATTTATCAGGCCAGTTGTATGATCATTCTTTAGGGTAGCTCTAGATCCATTAGGTTACAACACCTCTGTATCATATTGATAGAATATCACCACCCCTTTTTGATAATGAGATTATGTAATGCTGCTTTATATAACTTCCTACTGCCCATTTATTCTCTTATTCTAATCACCTTTTATTGACCAAGAATATATGGTCCTACTTCAGAATTTCTTATTGAAAGGAACAGCTTCCTCTTGTATTGTGTCGAGTTGCTGTACAGAAAACGTGTGCATAGGATGCCTTTCCCCGGTTACCTGCCTGGAGAAATAAAAAAGGACTATATTGGCTTACAAAAGTCTTCAAAATGAAGCATAGCTTTTGGACTTTTTGATTAAGTCTTGCCGCTGTTTTAGGGTTTAATGACTAGGAATCCTGTTACCAGAAGCCATTTCGATGACAATAAGATATATATATATATATATATATATATATATATATATATATATAGAGAGAGAGAGAGAGAGAGAGAGAGAGGGTGGGTGTGGGGGGGAATCACTGTTTACCCACATCCATTGCAATAATAATCCAGTGTTTTTGTTATGTTGTTTTTGTTAATTTTATTTTTTTAATATTAAGGTGATTGGAAATTTAACTTTATAATTTATTTATTTATTTATTTATTTTTGTAGAGTTAGTTTGGTTTGCGAATTTGTCAGGGTAATCTAAGTGGCCTTGATTTATGGGTTTGGTGGGATTTCTTTTTTTTAATTAAACTTGATTTTTTTAATCATCTATTTTTTTCTCGTCTAGTTAAAAAAATTAGTCTATGAAAAGAGTCATGTTATTAAATTTTATAAAATATATGGACCTGTTCACAAGTTTGACTGGTTGACTTGGTTCGCGGGTCTTTCGAGTTTAACTTTTTTTTTTGATTTCATCCTTAGATATTGAGTTAATTGGAAATGACAACTTTTTTAAAAAAAATATTGAGATCACGACAAATTGGATTAATCTCGGCCCTCCCGTAACTCGAGTCATGAACTTTATTGGATTTAATAACTTTTTTTTATAAACTAACTATATTTAATTATATGATAAAAATAGATGCTCGTAAAACTGAGCATCAACACTAAAATAAACATTTATTTCAAACATTGATAACCTTAAAGAAAACAAACAAAAAGAAAACATGCAGTCTATTTTCCAACCAATCAAATATTGAAGGAAGAAATAGAAAAAAAAATCAATAAAAAAATTTATAGGACAAAAAAAAAACATATTTAACTTGTGGGTAACTCGTCAAACCTGTGAATTAGGTAATGCAGGCTAGCACATTAAACCTGTGAATCAAGTTATAGATTCTACTGGGATTATAATTCTTTGAAACTATTTTTTATTTAACTATATTTTTTTAATTATTTAATGGAAGCATTACTACGCAAGTACCATGTGACTCATCGAACTTCCACAAAAATATCATTCTCAAATGAATGGCCAAGCTAAAATTTTAAATTGAGAAATTAAGTCTATTTTGTTGAAGACAGTGCAACCTAACTGGCAATATTAAAGTCTGCGAATGGGTGATTCATTTCGGGCTATCAAACTGCTTATAAATCACCTATAGTAATGTAGGATGATTTACGGGAAAACATGTCATCCCGTGACGCTAGATCCATTAGGGTTTTTATTTTCAATAGTATAAATACTCGTTGTAAGGATAAAATATTCATATTTGATAATATTAGTGCTGCCAAATTTATTCTGCTTGTATGAGAGATATTCTCGTATTTTTTGTTTCTCTAACGAACTAAATTGACTTATCAAAGATTAACTAGTTTCATAGCGTCTTTTTATACTTCTTGTTCGTGAACTAATATTTATAGGGTGTGGTTTTATTTCAATAGTATTGGTGTTTTGGGACATATTTTTATTGTATCACACTCCTATCAGACCTGTTTTGATTTTTTAGGATTCGTTGTCAATCATATTATAAATTATATGCTATATAATCGAGAGGTTCACATCACTTCTATTCTTGATTCAACTGTGAGATAGAAAATAGCGCAGAATAACACTTTTGAACCAATCTCTCATAAAAAACGAATTAATCCTCTCACTCGCCTCCCATCAAAGGTGATCTGAAAGAAGAGGGAATGATTATAAGCCCAACACCTACCAAGCCTGAAAAAAAGTGCCCAACAATCCCAATTGAGAGGACAAAATCAGGCATAAAATGACACATGAAAACATGGAAAAAGAATAGGCAACATGGAACCAAAAGAAACACTTGTCTAGTTCAATGATAACAAGACTTGAACAAGAGCAAGAAAGAGACAAACTAGGAAGAGATGTAAACAATTCCAAACCAACAAACTATCAAATGTAAACCCACCATTGCAGCTCTCCCAATACATAACTAATGACAGAGAAGCTCAATAGTGGGAGGGTGTATTTAATGTACATTGATGGCCAATTTGCATGAGTTGTAATCCTACCCAAACCATAGCAAAGACAGAGCAAAGTTATGGAGCACACCTACCAAACTAAACCCATCAGTAGCCAACTTTCCCAAGCACGAAGCAACATCCTAAAAACTCACCTCAAATAGAAGATAACTAGATTGATGGCTAGCGCGTGGAGCAATTATATAATATATTTGATTAATCAATAATTCATTTAAAATCACTAAATTTGACATTATGGTAGCTCTTAAAGTTATAGTTTTTAAGAAATACTTTAAGATGATGGTAGTTGGATTAAAATATATATTTGGTTAAAATTATTATTGAAATTGTTGTTGAATAAAAAACAATTCAATAGTGTTTGATTAAAATTATTCTTGAAAATAAAATGATTAAAAAGAACATGCAATAATTTCACAACTTATATAAAAAAATATGTGATTATTAATACATAAGAAATCTAGCAAGAAAATATAAAGGTAGTAGTTTAACAAAAAAAAAATACAAGTAATAAATGTACTAATTACAAAGTTGATCCAAGTAAGAATGCAAGCATTATTATTATTTATACATGTGCTAAAATATAAACTAGTTTTATTATCCTATTAAACTAGTTACAATTCTATCATGTATATCATCAATTTGATATGATAACTTTGTGAACAAGATAAAAGAACAAAATTTGAATTGCGATGAATATGGTTTGCCTCAAGTATTCTGTCATATTCAGGGTGGCTTTACAGCAAGCATGATACTGCTCAAAGGCTTTGTTTTCATGATGTGAAGGCTAGCTAACATTCCTACTATTATATATATATATAGTTCCTATTCTTGCGAACACTAGAAATAACGTAATAAAAACTCTAAATTAACCAGCCAACGTTGATATAAAGGTGATGAGTTAAATTTTTGGTCTAGATTTTTATTTATAAAAAATATTCTCAAATAAAATAGGTCTGACAAACATGTCAGATATGAAAAACTTAGATTTGGTATCCAAGCCCAATATAACATGGGTCTGATAAACATGTCAGACCCAAAGAACTTGGACTTAACAGTCAGCCAAGTCTAAAATAATATGGATCCAACAAACATGTATGACCCAAAGATTGTTTGCCAGACCCAAAGAACTTGGACTTGGGGGTCAGCCAAGCTCAAGGTAATGTGGGTCTAACAAACATGTCAGACCTAAAGAACTTGAACTTGAAACTCAGCTAAGCCTAAGGTAATGTGAGTCTAACAAACATATCAGATCCAAAAAACTTGGACATTACCAAGTACTAAGACTATATACTTGATCCTAGACAATCCTCTACAATATAAATATAAAAGCCATGATAAACTACCATGCATCTTCATCTAAAATAATCGTTCATATTAAGGTGATAATTTCCTTATACTTATAGGTTTATACAAGGTATCTTAAGGTACTTACCATACTTACTCTTTCATTAATGATATTTAAGAGATATTTGCCTCTCATTAATGTCGTCGAAAGCAGAGGACTTTTCAGTCTTTTCTTTCTTTGAAAACAACAACATTCAAGGCATAGTTTTGAAACCCGACCCGGTCATCAACCCGGTCCAGTGATCAGGTCACGGGTCCGGGTCAACCAAAAAAAAACACCTATATAAAACACCTAACTAGTTACAATGCAACACTTATAAAACGATGAAATAAATACATGAAAATCTGTATTATGAGCATCTCAACACACGAAATAGGAATATTATGAGCATCTCAACACACGAAAATCTGTATAAGAATTAAAATATTGCTGAGCTTTTTTAATTTAAAACATTAGTATTTTGTATTCCTTCCTTTACCTTGCGTAAACATTATTGTTTTTACATTAACATTGAGATTCCTTTAATTTTGCAAAATAAATGAATAGTTTCTGTAATTTTAAAAACTAATGATTAGTTTATTGACTTGTGCCTCAATTTAATATATTTTTTTTAATTTACTTCTAGTCAATCTTTCTATATTAAAAAATAAATAAATTAAAAACCAACATAAAATGGATTTTAGGAGTAATAAACTAGTTTTAAAACTAAGAAGAAACTATTCTTTTTATTTTGCAAATTAAAAGAACTAATTTATAATATAAATGTCATGCCTTTTTCACTTTTTGGACCAAAGCATAACATTACATTACCACTTTAATAATAATAATATTAGTAATTAATTCATTAAAAATCAGGCGCAGACATCTCTAGCAATATTAATCTTAAAGACGATGAAATTTGTTCCATCAACCACTACGCAGAATCATGAATAACACTGTAATGGGTAATCGAAGACAACCATTCATAAGTGATTCTTCCCTCGTGCTTGACAACAACCCCAACCGGAAGAACAAAATAGCCATGTACAGACGCAATGAACGAGCTGTACAGCAGAATATCGTCAGTCGCAGATCAAAAGATCACCACCACTCCATTTCTCAATCAATGGGTCCATGAAGGACAACCCATCAGCAAAATTTGGTTCTGTGAACTCATCACGGGACTCCGGTCTCATAAACGATATGCTCTTGCTCTTAAGTTTTATGTGTATATTATGTGTATCTCAACACACAAAAATCTGTATAAGAATTAAAAAATTCCTAAGCTTTTTTAATTTGAAACATTAGTATTCTCTATTCCTTCCTTTACCTTGCGTAAACATTATTGTTTTTACATTAGCATTGAGATTCCTCTAATTTTCCAAAATAAATGAATAGTCTCTGTAATTTTAAAAACTAATGAATTAGTTTATTGACTTGTGCCTCAATTTAATATTTCTTTTTAATTTACTTCTGGTCAATCTTTCTATGTTAAAAAATAAATAAATTAAAAACCAACATAAAATGGATTTTAGGAGTAATAAACTAGTTTTAAAACTAAGAAGAAACTATTCATTTTTATTTTGCAAATTAAAAGAACTAATTTATAATATAAATGTCATGCCCTTTTCACTTTTTGGACCAAAGCGTAACATTACATTACCACTTTAATAATAATAATAATATTAGTAATTAATTCATTAAAAACCAGACGCAAACATCTCTAGCAATATTAGTCTTAAAGATGATGAAATTTGTTCCATCAACCACTACGCAGAATCATGAATAGCATTGTAATGGGTAATCGAAGACAACCATTCATAAGTGATTCTTCCCTCGTGCTTGACAACAACTCCAACCGGAAGAACAAAATAGCCATATACAGACGCAATGAACGAGCTGTACAGCAGAATATCGTTAGTCGCAGATCAAAGGATCACCATCGCTCCATTTCTCAATCAATAGGTCCATGAAGGACAACCCATCAGCAAAATTTGGTTCTGTGAACTCATCACGGGGCTCCGGTCTCACAAACGATATGCTCTTGCTCTTAAGTTGTATGTGTATATTTGTGTATGTACTGAAATGGGTTTTTGAGAAACAACAGTGATCAAGACGTCTTCTGCTCCTCTGCCCCTCAGTGACTGAAATTGGTCTTTCTTTAATTAGGTTTTGCTCTGTAAGTCTGTGTCCCCAATTCTACATCGTTGTTCTTCATCATTTTTGCCTTTTAAAAGGCCAAAATGATGTTGTTTAACGTCTATTAATATATATATAAAAAAAAGAGGTCGGGTCTCAGTCGGGTTTGACTAGGTGGCCCGGGTCTCGGCGGGTCGACCGGGTTTCACCGGGCCATCTCCCAAGCGGGTTTTTACCTACACCTAGACCGGTCCCAGGCCCGGGTCGACCCGCCAGGCTGGTCAGGGTTTTAAACTGTGGTTCAAGGTGTATAAATACCCCATGAACCATCCAGTTAAAAGGTTCATAACTTTTCATCTCTTAAGATAAAAGGTATATATATTTCAGAGCATTAACCAACTTAAAAACTTAAGAACAAAGATTTTTTATCCTTGAATTTAAGGCTCTTTTAAATTATTTATTGTCTTAAGTCATTTTATACATTTTTCATAAATACACTGACTTTATCATCGGAGGGTCTTTAAATCCCTTGATTGGGACCTTTTTTTACAAGTATTCAAACTTCTATTATTGGCCTGGAGTTCCTTAGATTAAAATGAAAAAAATCTAAGCACTTGAATATATTAATTAATCATTATCCCAAACACTGAATAATATTTTAGTTACATATCTTGGATTTAGAGACATCATCAATGGCATTGTCTGTGGAAAAACTTACTAAAAGTCATATATAACTCTATTGTTTAACTGTTTTTCCCTCATTATAATTATCAATAGTAGATAATCAAGAAACTTCAAGGATAGGATGAGTTATTGATCTCCTTAACACATAGATAATCTAACCCCTACACAGCCAATCCTTTAATAACTTGTGGAACAAATATAGCTCCTCACCCAGGCAGCAAGAGAGAAAAAAATCCACATCGAGTTTCAGCTCCTCCTTAGCAAATTGCTACATCTCTTCACTCAACTCTACAACAACTCCATCGAGTGTCCATAGACGATTACATTATCCAAAAGAGTGTATACAAAATGATCCAATAGAGGGTCTTCAACCTCAGGGGTCATCAACCCATTCCAAAGAGTATACACACCCTCGTGATGCTCAGGCGTAAAGTGGTTTTTCTAGGCATCCATTTAGGCAGCGTAAGAACTAGGTTGTCTGTCTATCATGTCATCCTACACTAGAGACATCAAGTTCATCTAAGCCCAAAAGGCTTAAGAATGGCAAACAACTAGAAGAAGAATTCATTCATAAGGATGTTTAACACTCCTCATGATATTAGAGATTCTCTTTTATTCAGACATGTGGTATACACATGTATACCCAAAGATTACATCGCTACCAGAATGTACTTGGATAATTATGATAGGCTTACAAATCCTAGGGAACATGTACAAAATATATGCAGCAATCTGGAGCTAGTTATTCAAGATAGCCATGTCATATGCAAGATTATCCCTACAACCTTTAAAGGTTCAGTAAGAACAACCTTGAACCAAGTTCAGTCGCCAGCTTCAGTGACCTATGTGCCAAACTGGTGGCACATTTCAATATAAGTATTCCAACTAGAAAGAGTTCCACCGAACTCTTTGGAATCACCCAAGCGGAGGACAAGTTTACAAGGACATACCTCAAAAGATTCAACAAGGAGGGAAAAAACCTTGTGGAAGGAGTTATATGTTCTACCAGATAGAAGATTACTAAAGGTGAAACAAACCATGAAAAGCCACATTCGAGTAAAGGAGGCAAATACACTAAGTCATGGCTCCCCTCGTTTTACCAGGGACAAATAGCCAAAAAGGACCCCCAAACAAGGTATGTAGACACTTAACAAAAAAATTAAAAGCCAAAAATGACCTCACCATCGCTGTCAATTGCTGAATCGGCAGCGATGCAATTTTTTGCTCCCGATTGCTAGGTCGGCAGCGACATAGTTTTTTGCTGCCAATTGCAAGGTTGACAGAGACATAGTTTTCACTGTCGATTGCTAGATCGACAACGACATAATTTTCGCTACCGATTGCTGAATTAGAAGTGACGCAGTTTTCAGGAGTTAAGAGGGGGAAAACCGGCTTTGGAGTAACCAAATGGAGGACAAGAACAAACTTAAACCAGCACCCAAACACCCCATATCTTTAAAATGGGGTATAAATACAAAAAGGAGAGAGAAGGTGACCTTTCCTCTTCCCAAAGTCTGTCTCCAGCAGCTGCATGCTCCTTTTTCCCCTTCCTCTTTCCCAACAAAAAATTAAACTCAGCCAGCTACAGATGCCTCTATGAGAGTGAGAGAGAGAGTTGAGAGCTTGAGAGAAGGCTGAACAACTGCTTAGAAGGAAGAGGGAAAGAGGCTGGAACCAGTAGGAAGAAACTAACAAAAAAAAAGAGAACCAATAGAGAAAGAAGAGGGGGGAGAACTAGGAGAAGGAGAGAAGGAATACTATCAAACTATCCCAAATCCATTTAGATTCGAAAGGTATGGGCCATGTAGTCTCCTTCCTCTTGTTCTTGAGACCCCAGAATAAAAAATGATGAAGAAAACCCTAAGAAAAATTAACCTAGGACCTCTAGTCTAATTGTGAAGGAAAAATTGAAATCAACTAAGAGGACAAGGAAACATAAATGAAATGAGGCCAATTTACAGAACATTTAACAAAGAAAAATGAATAAATTGAATGGATAAAACATGGTAGAGGGTTGACCATAGCTGAAGAGTTGGCTAGAATGCATTGTGTAATAATCTGCATGTGGGTGTTCATGTTAAAATCATGTGACTCTGTTGGAATTTAATGACAAATTATGTGCTAGAATTCAATTCACATGTGTGTGTTCATGCTAAAATCATGTGACTCTGCTGGAATCTAATGACAGATTATGTGCTGGAATTGAATTTGCATGTATATGTTCATGCCAAAATCATGTGACTCTACTGGAATTTAATGACAAATTATGTGTTGGAATTGAATTCGCATGTGTGTTCATGTTAAAATCATGTGATTCTGCTTGAATCTAATGACAGATTATGTGCTGGAATTGAATTTGCATGTGTGTCTTCATGCTAAAATCATGTGACTTTGCTGGAAACCAATGATAAATTGTGTTGTCTACAGCGAATCAGCGTTCGCTGCTAAAAATTAAGTTGTGTGCAGCGAATCAGCGTTTGCTGCCAAAAATTATGTTGTCTGCAGCGAATCAGTGTTCGCTGCCTAAACTGTGTTGTCTGCAACGAATCAGCGCTCACTACCGAAAATTAATGTTGCGTGCAACGAATTAGCGTTCGCTGCCGAAATTGTGTTGTCTGCAGCTGCCAAAATTATGTTGTATGCAGAGAATCAGCGTTCACTGCTAAAATTATGTTGTCTGTAGTGAATTAGCGTTCACTGCTGAAATTGTGTTGTTTGTAGCGAATTAGCGTTCACTGCTGAAATTATGTTGTGTGCAGGGAATCATCATTCGCTACCGAAAATTGAGTTGTCTGCAGCAAAACACCGTTCTCTACTGAAAATTGAGTTGTGTGCAGCAAATCAGCGTTTGCTGCCAAAAATTATGTTGTCTGCAGCGAATCAGTGTTCGCTGCCTAAACTGTGTTGTCTGCAACAGTGTTTTAAAACCTGGACCGGCCCGGCGGGTCGACCCGGGCTTGGGACCGGTCCGGGTGGAGGCAAAAACCCGCTTGGGAATTGGCCCGGCAAAACCCGGTCGACCCGGTCAAACCCGGGTGAGACCCGGTCAATTTTTTTTATATTAGCAGTCATTAAATGACGTCGTTTTGGCCTGTGTCACTCAATTTCCTCTCTTCACCATTACCAGCACGACCACCATTATATTTCCTTGTTGGTTGTTCAGGCTTAGAAAGCCTGCCAGAGTATCTCTGCCCAGTGGATCTTCTATGGCCAGCGATATCTCCTTTTCCCACATAGCCGCTTTCCATTTTGAGCTTCTCTAACCCTCCTGGTATTGGTGATGAATTTACTGAATACTTTCCCTGTACACAGCCTATGGCCTTTCTTGGTCTAATACAGTCCTTTTTTTCTTGAGAGAGACTAATGGTTCTGTGATGAATAACATTGCCAAGAAAAGACAGTGTCAAAGAGAAAAGACAGTCATAAATATGAATGGAGTTTGACAAAGAGAGTAAATAAAGATTGGGGAAGGCGGAGAGAGGGATTTTGCCGGCCTTGGACGGCTCTTTTGGATTTTTACTGTGTGTGGAGAGAACTCAAAGGATCTTTTTTTATTCTGCCTTTCATGCTTGTTCTGATGCCCAGGATTCTATTTATTTGGTTTACAATTTAAAATTGGATTATGTTTTTTTTATAGGTGTGTTTTTAGTTGACCCGAGTCAACCAGGGTCAATCTATCTGACCCGTGACCCGATCACTTGACCGGGTCAATAACCGGGTTGGGTTTCAAAACTATGGTCTGCAACGAATCAGCGCTCACTGCCAAAAATTTATGTTGTGTGCAACGAATCAGCGTTCTCTGCCGAAATTGTGTTGTCTGCAGCTGCCAAAATTGTGTTGTATGCAGAGAATCAGCATTCGCTGCTGAAATTATGTTGTCTGTAGCGAATTAGCGTTCACTGCTGAAATTGTGTTGTGTGCAGGGAATCATCATTCGCTGCCGAAAATTGAGTTGTCCGCAGCAAATCAGCGTTCTCTACTGAAAATTGTGTTGTGTGCAGCGAATCAGCGTTCTCTACTAAAATTGTGTTGTGTGCAGCGAATCAGTGTTTGCTACTAAAATTGTGTTGTGTCCAGTGAATCATCGTGCACTGCCAAAAATTATGTTGTCTGCAACGAATTAGCGTTCGCTGCTGAAATTGTGTTGTGTGCAGCAAATCAGCGTTCGGTGCTGAAATTTGTGTTGTCTGCAGCGAATCAGAGTTCGCTGCTGAAAATTGTGTTGTATCCAGCGAATCAGCGTTCGCTATCAAAAATTGAGTTGTTTGCAGCGAATTAGCATTCACTGCTAAAATTAGCATTCTGCAAACAACTCAATTTTCGGCAGCGAACGGTGATTCGCTGCACACAACACAACTTTCGGTGGAGAATGTTAATTCGCTACAGATAACATAATTTTCAGCAGCAAACGCTAATTCACTGCAGATAACAAAATTTTTAACAGCAAACGATGATTCACTGCACACAACACAATTTCAATAGCAAACGTTGATTCACTGCAACCAACACCATTTTGGTAGTGAACGCTGATTCACTACAAATAACACAATTTCAGCAATGAATGCTTAGTCGCTGAAGACAACACAATTTTCAACAACGAATGTTGATTTGCTGCACACAACACAATTTTGGCAGCGAACGCTAACTCGGTGCAGACAACACAATTTTTCATTAGTTTCAAGCAGAGTCACATGATTTTAACATGAACACCCACATGCATATTATTACACAATGTATTCTAGCCAACTTTCAGCTATGGCCAACCCTCTACCATGTTTTATTCATTCAATTTCTTCATTTTTCTTTGTTAAATGTTATGTAAATTGGCCTTATTTCGTTTATGTCTCCATGTCCTCTTAGTTGATTTCAATTTCCTTCACAGCTAGCCTAAAGGTCCTTGGTCAATTTTCTTAGGGTCTTCTTCGTCATTTCGGTTCTGGGGTCTCAAAAACAAGAGGAAGGGGACTACATGGCCCATACCTTTTGAATCTAAGTGGATCTGGGACAATTTAATAGTATTCCTTCTCTGCTTCTCCCGGTTCTCCCCCTTCTTCTTCCTCTATCGGTTCTCTTTTTTATGTCAGTTTCTTCCCACCGGTTCCAGCCTTTTCCCCCTTCCCTCTAAGCAATTGTTCAACGTTCTCTCAAGCTCTCAACTCTCTCTCACTCACTCACTCTCACAGAGACATCTACAGCTGGCTGAGTTTAAATTTTTGTTGGGAAAGAGGAAGAGGAAAAAGGAGCATGCAGCTGCTGGAGATAGACTTTGAGAAGAGGAAAGGTCACTTTCTCTCTCCTCCTTGTATTTATACCCCCACTTAAAGAGCTGGGGTGTTTGGGTGCTAGTTTAAGTTTGTTCTTGTCCTCCCTTTGGTTACTCCAATGCTGGTTTTTTCCCCCTCTTAACTCCTGATAACTGTGTCGCTGTTGACTCAACAATCGGCAGCGAAATCTATGTTGATGTTGATTCAACAATCAGCAGCGATGGTGGGATCATTTTTTGCTTTCATTTTTGTTGGGTGTTTACATTTCCTCATCAAACGGAACTTGTTGACACAAAGATCAATCATTTTGGTAACCGAAACCGGTGTCAACCAACAATTTTCTCTCTTTACCACAAAAATCCAATGACTTTCTCCTTCTCTCTCAAACCAAGAACTGAAAAATTTGGAAAATCAAGTTTTGAACCAAAATTGATTTTTCTTGGAATTTTGAAATTAGAGGTATCTAAAATTTATAATTTAGAAAGTATGAGGACTACAATGAATGTTTCACAACAAGTTTGAAAATATCACTCATTGCCTCTACTTTTTTCACTTTGATCCTCTATCTTTTAATCTCATCATTTTGTAGGAAATCAACTTAAATTGACCTTCAATTGGATCCTATTTTACAGACAAAAAATTGCATTGTGGCAATCCACAATGCAATGAGTTTGTGTCTACAGTGGTATGGGCTACATTGTTTTGCCCACGCTTTTTAGATTATAGTTAACTAAATCATTGGTCTGCATTACACTGCAGGTTAGATCAATTTTTTTAACGTTGAAAAAAATTTAGGCATTATTAATGTTTTTTCCGGTAGAAAAAAAATCATATGAATTGACTCGATGTGACCTAATCAACTTGGTGGGTACAAAGAGAATTCAGATGACTAGCAAAAATATAGTTTGACTAAAAAAATCAAGATATATATTTTAAAAAAAATATTGAGATAACATCATATTGGATCAACTCATGTCAACCCGGGTTTCATGTCAAATTTGTAACCATGATTGTAAGACCATGATAGCTCCACAAAAATAAATCAAAACTAATTATGAAGTCTAATTTTTAATTAACTCAATGTTAAAAGATGAAATTGAAAAAAAAATCAATTAAAAAAACAACATGAGTCAACCCGGGAATAACCTGCCGAACTAGCAACTCAAGTCATGAAATTGGGATGACTGCATAGAAATAAAATCAAAATAAATCATGAAATTCAATTCTTAAATCAACCTATCGTTGAATGATGAATTTCAAGAAAAAAACTCAATTAAAATAAAGGACATAAAAGATGACCGGAGTCGATTCAGGTTAACACACCAAACCTGTGATCAAGGTCATGAGATTAGGATAACCTCAAAAAACCATATCAAAACAAATAATGAAGCCTAATTCTCAATTAATAAAATACTGATGAATGAAAATGAAAAACACATCAATAAAAAAACAAAAATAAAAATAATCGAGTCAACTGGGTTAATATACTAAACTTGCAACCTAGTTCATAAAGTTAAGATAACCTGATAGAAAACAAATCAAAATAAATTATGAAATCCAATTACAACAAACAAAAAATTGAAAGATGAAATTAAAATTTTAAAAAAATATATAGGATAAAAAAAAAACAAAAACAAAGCAATATTAAAATAAATGATACTTTGTAAAGTGGTGAAAATTAGAAGCAACACATCTTTTAGTGTTAGTGTTAATAATCCAAATGCTTGTAATTATGTGACTAGTTGCATGATGTGATAATTAAAGTATGTTGTGATTGTCGTGTTGTGTGGTATGTTTGAAATAGGTTCAACTTTTTTATGGAAGTGTAATGTTAAATATTAAGCTTACCATAATTCTGAAAGAAGAATTTCCTTATTTTTCAAAGTTGCCAATTGTGAAATGGTTTTGTTTGACTAAAATTTGAGAATACGAGGTAGTAACAATGACAATTTCTCGACAGAGATGTGATGATTTAAAAAAAAAAAGCAAAAAAAAAACTAACATAGAAATTAAGTTTAATTAATCAATGTGACAGGATTTATTACTTATTTTAAAAAAAATCTGTAGGATCATACAAAACATTTTCTTTTCGGAACAAAGAGACTAATAACTCTATTCACATCACATTTTGACCTCCAAATACAAATCTACACAAACTCATTGATTGTAATTCCGCCACAAGTAATTACGCAGCTAGTCACAAATTAGGACACCAGGACTGCACATGAAGGTTTGCACCACGAAGGCCTGATCCTCCGTGGAACCCCTCAACTAGCAAAATTTGAGGTGGAATGCCATGAAATATAAAAGACAGGTTGATACAGCAAATTCTGCCACCCTCAGCTTTTTCTCTGGTTATTAGCCTTTTTGCCCCCCTTGGGACTCTTCCCTGAAGACGATTCCCCTAATATTGGCAAGAAAGCTTCATCCTTGAGTTCATTTGATATACATAGCTGCTCCACCGTGTTTCCCGCTTCCAGGGACACCATCAAATCCCTAAGCTGCATGTCAATGGTAATATATCAATTTTAATCTAAATTGAAGATCTATCTTTCCTTGTCTATAATAAGAATAGGATACGAGAGATGTCCAAAAAATATAATCACCTGTTCTTCCAGGTCCTGAATTTTATCGTCCTTTATTTTCAAAGCCATTTTCTCCCTGAAAAAAAGGTGATACCACCAAAGTAGAGTTTGATTGGAATATAGGAATTCGAGATGTTTTCAATATGCATTTTTGGCGGCAAAAAAACACAGGAAATGGAGCCAGTATTGACTGAGGTGGGACTGTTGATGGTTTTCAACTTTCCTAACCAATCCACATAGCATTTCATGTAAAACTAACACAGCCATCATTTCAAACATGGCCAACATAGAAAATGCAAAACTGAACTAATGTATAGAGAAAATTTAAAACATGGAAAACATCTAACTATTAACTCAATAGCAAGACTATAAAAACTAATTTTAACTTCCACATCACACATTTTGTAATAGAAACTTGGGTTAATACCATGCAATAATGCAAAGTCCAAACACAGGAAGAAGGCTTTTGTTATAAACGAAACATACCTCTCTTCAATTTCCGATATCTTTGCCTTCCATATCTCCTGATTTTTCACTAAATTCTCATTGAGCTACAAGAAGAGAGAAGAAACGTGATAATTTGTAAACTTAGCATTAATACTTGGAATTGGAAATATATCACAAACAATGATACTGAGACATAACTACACCTGCTATCATCCTAACTAAACACGATCCGAAAAATTCTAAATAAGCCCAATTTCACACCAGAAACTGGGACTTACATCATCAAGGAATTTCTTCTCTTTTATACATCTATCCAGCTTGGCCTGAAACTTCTGTAGTTTTTGAGCAATAGCCTTCTTAACAGCTTTAGAAATTTCCCTTTCAGTTTCTTCTTCAACTTCTTCCAGCAAGGTCCCAAAAAACTATCAAAAGAAGATATATTACTTCAGAGTACCGAAAAAAGTAAAGCATAATGTATAACAGACTAAAAAGCACAAGCCAAGGCAGACATGGCCACATCATAATGAAAATTATGTTGAATCTCCCACATAGGCTCAAAAGGTAACTCATTCAATCATGGAAAGTTGAAGAATGCACTTACAAGATTTTGGTTCTCAAGTTGGGTTGCAAGGAGTTCATTGTACTCGTTGACAATCTGTAATAAATTTAAATAAGATTATTTATTAAAAAAAAGTAGAAAAAACAATTACAGCTTTTTCTAAGTAACACAGTAAACATTACTGCTTCAACTTTGCTGTTCAAAAGAGCCTCACTAACTCCAGAGTCTGCACAGTCACAACCTCCACAACCATCATAAGAATGCATATTGGGGGAATTCAACTCAACTAACTTCCCGTCAGTTTTTGATTGAATCAGTCGGTGAACATAATTGTCACCAACATAATCCCACACACGTTGTGTGTCCAATTCAAGAGAATAGCAGTGTTGTGTTTCTTTCCAATGTTGTATGGCATGGCCTCCTTTATATCTGCACCAATATTTTTTGTTGAAAGAATGAGACTGAAGGATGTGCTTAAAAGAAGAAAAGAAA
The DNA here is from genome assembly GCA_007827005.2 of Populus simonii. Classification (NCBI taxonomy): domain Eukaryota; kingdom Viridiplantae; phylum Streptophyta; class Magnoliopsida; order Malpighiales; family Salicaceae; genus Populus; species Populus simonii. The sequence continues at coordinate 9,538,266 of CM017470.2, read as the reverse complement.
AAATCAATCCAAACATAAGAGGAAATTGAAACTATTACCTTCCACAGCCGACAAAACCACATAAAACACAAATCCATAGATTCTCAGAAGTTTGACATACAATACAAATTGATTTTTCAGGTTGTTGCTGGCAATATCGGCAAACCTGAAAGTGACATATAATAAATAACTGGTTAGCTAACTTTTTATAATAATCACAGAAGCAAATACAATAAACAACTTTAGCTACATAAGTCTATTGGCTAAACAAGTTAAAAATCCTAATCTAAAATTAGCATAAGCAAATGGATGTAGCAAAGCCAAAAGGGATTGAGACAGAAATTCTGCTTAAGCATTTCCTATAGAATCCATTTCATTCAAAGCAAACATTTATTATATCAATTTATTTTATGCAAATTGGCATATTGTATAATTAATGAAAATTACGAAACTTATTAGAAATAAAAACTTTTAGAACTAAGAGGATAATGAAGATTATAAGAGAATCAAATCAACAAGGGATTTTGAAACTAAAAGATGTGGAATAGAACTTTTTCGGAACCAAGATGGCTTGTTGAAAATTGTACAAACCAAGCAGATAGCCAGTGTAATTAGGATTTTAAGCTTCTAGAATCCAAAGTTTGCTGAAGTCTCAGCAAGAAATTTGAGAAACCAATGGCCAAAACTACCACTTCAACTATAATATTGCCTAAGCACAACAACAAAAACACCAGGCCCCTTAGTATCAGTTGAACTTCTTGATTGAGTAGGTGGTAAGTAACCAAATGAAGTTTCATTTAAGTTTTGATGAGCTAAGAAATTATCACATCGTTATTTTCATAACTATTAAGTTTTCCCTAACCATTTACAACCCTTTATTTCTCATATTTTTTCAATTTCATTAATTTGCGCATCACAAAGAATGACTAGTAACCTCTGCAATTGCCTCCAAATACAGTGCGATTAAGGAATTGATTTTTATTTTTTTTAATTTCAGATCAAACATGGCATAATATTTTAAGATTTTGAAAAGTAACAGATGGACTCTTCAGTGCAAAAAAAAATTGGAGATGAAAATTTCAGGGCACTTGAATCATACAAACTATGTGGAAGGTTTGTGAATTCTTCTCTATTAAACTCGATAAGTGTAACAGGCTACAACTCGTATAAACAACAAATGCCAGTAAAACAACATCTACTCTAAAGATTACAATTTACAATATATGAGCAATGTATGAAAGGAGAGCATGAAATTGAAACCTATCTTACTAATTAAACCATTAAACAATGCTATATGGCTCATCTGTAATTGATCTCTAAGAAATTTGATGATATGACATGCTACAATCCATAAAAACAGAAAATATCAGGAAACCAGCATTTACTCTGACAAATTACATTTGCATAAACAGTATAGAAAATGGGTAAGGATTTAGAACAACTTCTAGCCGAGGCATCAAAATATTTAGTGCATGCATGGATAGAGGAGCAGCAAAAGACCTTATATAATTTATTACAAGTCTAACTTAAATTCAACACATGAGATATCTCAACACACTGTATCCAAGTACTTTTGAGGTACATTTAAAAAGCCCCAGAATACTTCACCAAATAGGAACAAGTTAGTTGCATCTCACGTGACAAAACTGAAAGGATTTAAACCTACCACAGGTTAAATTATTTTCTCATCATTCTACTTTCAAACTGGGTCCCAGACATTGCACATGCACAAGCAGCACATAAATAAAGTGCAAGAAAAATCAGGATATAGAAGAACTTCTAGCTTAGGCATCACTATAATTAGTGCAAACACGGACAGAGAAGCAGAAAACGACCTTACATAAGTTACATGTCACATAAATCTGCATTTGGGCATTAATCGATCAAAGTCAATCCATGGGATACTTGACAAACTGTATACAACACAAAGTGGTTGATTTTCAAGTCTGTTTGAGGCTGAGTAAAAAACCCAGAATACTTCAACAAAGAGGAACAATTTAGTTGCATCTCAAGTCACAGGACTGAAAGGATTTGAATCTACCAAAGGTTAAAATATTTTCTTATCACTCTACTTTCAAAGTGAGCCCATAACTTGCACATGCACAAGCAACACATAAACAAAGCGCAAGAAAAATCAGAACCACTCACCGGACAAGAAGAGTCTGTCCATTTTGAAATGCAAGAGCAGTGAAAAGAATGATTACAGATAGTTGTAAGAATTCCACCCATGTCTTGGTCTAGTCTCTCTGCAACATGAAGAATTAGGACCATCTCCCACAGCATATGTTAGTGATGCATGTTATAATATCATGTGTGTTAATTTCCTGTTGAATAATAAAATCCAAAATAACAAATAAGCTACACAAACACAAAAACATTCTCCATTGGCTCATTGAAATTATATCAAGTTTAGACTCACAAATTCCTTACGACCCAAAGCTAGGCCAAAAAAATATAATGGTTAGATACACAAGGTATACCTGAGATATTGCTTATATTACAGTAGTCTCCATGTCTTAGCAACTTCTAGGTGGGAGCAAGGAGGATGAAAAGAAGAAAAGATATGAAAATGAGCAAGCAAGCCACTTCAGCTACTGAATCTCAAATTTTACCAGTACAACTCAGAACAACATAGTAGATAACAGTTCGGGTTTCCAGCTAACTTATGAAATAAAATTGAGAAGCAGACAAAGAGTATATTCTAAAGCAAAGAACCCATGAGAAGATCTCTCTGACTTATCCACTTGCTTTCTCAGCATGTACCTTACCTGCTTAATTGCATCAAGTTTTGATCTAGTAATTATTCTTTTTACAACCACCACTAGGAGCCGTGTTTACAGAAACTGGAATGAAAATAGAACAATTGTGGAAAAAAAAGATACATTAGAAATATTTGGACCTTGCCAAATAGATAGAATTTTCCCTGACCTCTCAACCTAATTAATGTCACCATCACAACTTAACACCAACCCCCTCCCATTCTCCCTGGTAAACAACAGGATTAACTTAAAGAGAACAATGAGTGCATCAGTAACCCCTTTAGTTAATGAACTCTGTAAGAAACTAACCGAACCAAAGAAACAGCGCACTGGAGATCATGGATTAACTTAAAGAGAACAATGAGTGCATCAGTAACCCCTTTAGTTAATGAACCCTGTAAGAAACTAACCGAACCAAAGAAACAGCGCACTGGAGATCATGGGGGAAATTGTAAAATGTATTCATACTTAAACAAAGACTATGCAGCACTCAATAGATGTATAGTACACTAAGCAAAGAGATTACTGCTTCCAAGTAAACAGACAAGCAAAAAGGGCATGTTATTCTCTTAATAAAGCTTATTGGCTTTTCTAGCAATCTTGTCTCTTACTGAGCATACTGTTATCATGTCTTATACTGTCTATCTTTTCCTATAATAATTTCAAATTCCATTCTAAGATACGAAGCATTATCAAAAGGCAGATTTGCAATGATAACAAAACATACCAAGACAAACTGGACATGACGGCTGTTCAGCTGTGCTTGTTGTAGATGGCTGAGAGTGTTCGAGTGAACCACTGTAACCAGTGAACTGGACATCAACTGTGAAAAGCACCTGGCACACTTCTTCCTGTATGAATACTAAAATGAATAGGTAACAATACAACAAGACAACTAATTTTAAGAAATAACTACAAAATGAGAGCAACAGGATAGAAATTGTTAAAGAAAAAATGCCTACCTCCAAAGAACTATATTGTCTACCATTGAAATGAAGGTAGAATTTATCAGTAGAGTCTTGAGTGTCAAATCTTATAAGTATACTATACTGATCCTCCATTCCGTCTAACCTAACATTCATTGCAACAAATCAATACTTTGACACGAAAGAAGAATTTTTTTTTAAGTAATTATTGAAATCTTTAATATTACCTAACAATTCGCATCTCCAAAATGTGGTGAATAAAAGAAGCACAAAACTGGCAGAAATCAGCATAAGTCATGTGGTTTGGCACTCCAATCACAGCCACGAGAGGTTTCCTTCTGACCTATGCCATTACCAACAAAATTAACAATCATTAATCTCATCATCAAAACCAAACACACAAACATAAACTGATAACATGCATACAGGGAGATCTGAAACGGCATCGTTGGAGAAAAGGTGCATGACGCCTCGTGTCTCTTCAATCCTAGGGTTTCCAGAGGAGAAAGGCAACGCCTCACTCAATGACGAAGATGATTCCTCAGCTGTAAGTTGCCAGAAGTGGTCCTCTGGCGAGGCCCTGCTGACTGCAGCAGTGCTTGAGCTGGATGACATGGCTGTTGAAAACATTAACAACTGTAGTAGTCATCATCAACTTAAAGCCTAAAACAATAACATTAAAGCATTACCCAAGAAAGAACATAAACATCGACGAATGGCCTGAAATCCATTCAAACCTCAACTTTTCACGTCTCAACCCAAATATCAGGCCCCTGAGGCTCCAAACAACATTGTCTCAACATCCATCACATGAACCCGTTTATTTAAGCAAAGATTATGGTATTATGAACAAAACAAGAACCTACAGTCCCTCCATTTTAATAAAACACCAAGAGGAGCAGATTTATTCGAAATAAAATAAAACTACCTCCAGATTTAAGCATAGTAAGCAGACTTCAAGAACCCAAATCCTGGATATCATAGTTTTCATGCTATGCAACCTGGGGCCAAAGGAAGCCTAAAATAGACCCAGCTGAAGCTGAAACCTTTTGACACCCAGAATTGCACAAACAATACTACCTTTCTATTCAAACCCCCATAACCAAAAGGACCATTTCCATGTATTCAATAGAAAAATCACACCAAGAGCCTCTCTTCATGTATCGGAAACACTAAAATACTTCTGCAAACATTTCGAACGCTCAAAATTCCTATAGGAGTTCCCATTACATCTCAAAAACAGAAACCAAACATGCGTTTAAAGATATCAAAATCATTCAAAACAGAGACATGTAAATATGCGTTTGAGGAAGCAATTAGGCAAAGGGGGTCATACCTGCAGTGAATGACTCTGATGGCCTTCACCAACTCTGAACCAACAGCCTTAGTGAAACCTGGTTGATTCGACCCAAAGCAAAGAGCGGTAGATGCTACCAGTAATGGATCGTGACTGTGGGAAGAGTTGATGTGGTAGCTGGCGGTGGATGTTGCTGGGGGCTGCTTGAGGTGCGTGGTGGTGTGATCGTGTGCTGCCTTTGTTGAGGCAGGAGATGACGACGGTGGAGAGAGGAGAAGGGTGGTACTGTGGTGGTGGAAGTTATCTGTTGATTGGGTCAGTGGCGGTGGTTTTTTTATATTCGCTCCGGTTTCCCACTTTACGCATTTTATAAGGACCCGTTACCTACACGCATCATCCCTGCAGGGTTTTTTTTTTTTAATTTAACGTGTCTGAATCAATTTGTGTGTAATTTGACTAATTTTATTGGCTTTGAAGTTAACAATTATATAACCTTTCAGTGGCTATTATATGAGTAATTACAGGGCTCGAACCTGAAACCACAGAAAAAATAAATTTTTTAATTTCAAATTCTTATTACTAGACTACCACCTAAATAATTATTTTTTAATTGACTTGATCAATGCATCCCTTTACCCAGATATTATTCGATAGCACAGCGCTCCCTTTGTCACTTAAAAGTATTTATGTGCACATATCTAGGTGGTGGTCCAGTGGTAAGAGCTTGGGATCAAGAGGTTTGCTCCCTCTGTGGTCTCAGGTTCGAGCCATGTGGTTGCTCATATGATGGCCACTGGAGGCTTACATGGTCGTTAACTTCAGGGCCCGTGGGATTGGTCGAGGTGCGCGCAAGCTAACCCGGACACCTACGTTAAACTAAAAAAAAAATATATATATAAAAGCGAAAACCCCAATATACTCATACTCTTAAATATATAGCATTGAAATCTTTTTAATTAAATTCAATTTAAAAATGGTAATAAAGTTTCATATTTGAAACTCTTTAAAAATAAATTAGATATCAACTCATTCTCTTTAATTTGATTTATTCTTAATTTTATGGTTTATATAGTATCTAGAATATATAAATGATGAGCATTTGAATTTGATTTTGTGTGTTATCTATAGTGATTGTAATGAAGGGGAATTAGAGGTAGAAAGCGAAGAAGGCATGGTGGTTGAAGGAGACGAGTTCTTTAAAAATATTTAGAGTATTGAGAGATATTTTTAAAAAATAAGATGAAAGAGCCGATAGTACTATATAAAACAAAATTAATCGAATTCTATTATAGAATATATATTATAAATATGTAAAATTTAATTTATTTATTAATTGAATTCAATTTAAACACTATAATTAAATTTATTTTTTATTTTTTTATAGTAAATTGGTTTCAAACATACAATTAAATTTTATATTCATTTTAATTACTCTAAAATTTTTAAATTTTAACAAGATAAAATTACTCTGAAGCTCCTATAGTTTAGTTATTTTTTACTTTGTCTCCATTCTTTCAAAAATTATTATTTGCATTTTGAGTCAATTTAATTTTTTATTTTGTATGAAAAGATCAAATTACCATTATATATAACACTACCATCCAAATACATATCAATTCATTATTTTGCATTTGATTTTCTTTTCTCCCTCTCCATGACTCTTTCTCCACTAATATATGAGCTTACTTGCAAAGCATATGAGCTTTTAGGCATCGATAAAAAATGGTGTAAGGTTTTTTGTGAAGTCATCGCAATTACAAAATCTCCACATCTTAGATAACTTTTTATCAGTGTTATTTTATTTTGTGAGGTTGTAGATCCTTTGGTTTTATTCAATAAGTTTTGGCATTTAATGCACGATGCATCCTTTATAGGTTGAGGACATCTTTTAAAATGCCAAATCTAATTTTATTAGATGATCAGCTTAGAAAACTATATGCTATATGAGCTTGAACAGATTTTCAACACTGCTGTAATCATACTTTAAGATCATATATTGCCAATGCTTATGACCAATTCTTAACTGAGATTAGGAACAAGTTTTTAAAAGAAGAACTTAATTATGATCTATTTAACCTTAAGAGTCAACATTCATTTAATTTTCCCTTTCTCAATGATGGACAAAAAATAATATATAATTCAGTTGTTGCAGTCCTTCAAAAGAAATAGACTTTAATCTTTGTTCATGGCATGAAAGAACCGGTAAAACTTTTCTATGGCATACACGCATCATCAATTGCATTAGATCCGATGGGTTAGTTGTCCTTGTTATAGCCTCATTTGGTATTACGTCTTATTTTACTACAAGATGGTCATACAACCCATTTAAGATTCAAAATCTCACTTACTGTTGATGAATCATCAACATGTCTTATCAAGAAAAACACATATCAACCATCTAGGTAGTGGCCCAGTGGTAAGAGCTTGGGACTAAGAGGTTTGCTCCCTCTGTGATCTCAGGTTCGAGCCCTGTGGTTGCTCATATGATGGCCACTGAAGGCTTACATGGTCATTAACTTCAGGGCCCATGGGATTAGTCGAGGTGCGCGCAAGCTGGCCCGGACATCCACGTTAAACTAAAAAAAAAAAAAGAAGAAGAAAAACACATATCTCTCTAGCCTCCTTCAAATAAATTATCTTATTGTCTGGGATGAAGTGTTAATAAATAACAAATGTTGTTTTGAAGCTCTTGACTATTCAATATGTGATGTCCTCTCAGGGTGTGACAATTGTTATGGAGGTCTTCCATTTGGCGGGAAAACAATTTTGTTTGGAGGTGATTTTCAACAAAATAAAATAATGGCTGCGAGAAACCAATTTTTCATGGTTACGAGTTTCATGGATAGTTCATTCTATTCATGTCAATTAAATTATAAAAAATAACACAACTATTTAACATCTCTTTAGAATGGATACTACACATAAGTTTAGTTATGAAAACCATATACCCTCAGTTTCTTGCTTTTTTTTTCACAATCGTTTTTTATCAATTTAAATCACTTAGATGTACTTTTAAACTTTCTTTTTTGTTTTTCAACTTAGCAGCGCATTATCTCCACCTTCCCTTCCTCTTTGCAACCTTTTTTCTTCTTCTTAATTTGACCATTAATACTACTTGTTGCTTTTTCATTCGTAAAAGATCTCCATCAATAAAATCACACAATCATTTTGTTTATGCAACGACTCCAAATGTTGTTTTCCTATCAGTTTTGCATAACCCTATGGACTACTCCAACAACATTTAACTCTTTTAAAGAACAATGTTACTCTTTAACATTATTGTGACATTGTTTTGTTGATAATTAGTGAATTCATGGTCTTTTTAATGTTTTTTGTTTTTGGATAGATATATCATTTCATATGTTGTTTAACTTTTAAAATATGATTAATGAAATCAATCTCCTCCAATCATATAAGTTCTTACTCTTATAGTGTCTTTTCAACATCACTATTTTCACATAATTGATTTTGTTCACTCTCAAATTTTTTATTCACTAGCACAACTATTTTATCCTCATGCAATATTAACTTCATCACAAGTTTATATTACTTAATTAGTGCTAATTTGTAATTATAACATCATTAAATATTTTTACTTCACAAGCTTACGACAGCGCACGAGCAAGACATCTAATGTGTGTGTATATACATACGTACATACATACATATAAAGATAACATAGTCATGGTTCAACAACAAATGTACTTTTCTCTCTCTCTCTCTCTCTTTTAAAAAAATCAAACATTTTTTTATCAATCAAAATAGAATTTTCTCAATTCTATATATTAAACTTTTTAATTTTTTAAGTGAAATAATATACTTACAAAGATTTTTTTTTTCTTAACTAAGAAAACTCAAAGAAAAATGAAATATTTGTGAATTTTTTTTATTTTAAATTAATATATGAAAAATAAAAAAACAACCTAAAATTTTTTTAACTACGACAAAATAAATATCTTTGATCTTGTTGTTGTTGTTGTTGTTTAAAAATACTAATAAGCTTGATAATTCCCTACTCTTGGCATATTCTTTAGATCAAATTGAGTTTAAATTGATTATTTCATGCACGAGTTTCATTTAGGATCCTTTCAACCAATTACTTTAGTACTCCTAGAAGAAAAAATAAATAAAAAATTCTAGTCAACCTTTAATTTAATTTACACCCATAATTAAAAACAAAATTCCAATTAGGAAGTCACTCACAGCTCCGTCTTCCTCCTTCCTCTTTAATTCGATTCCCTCAATCATGCCATCTCACACCTCATAAATCAATCAAAACCAAAAACCTCTCCTCTCCTCTCCCGACCCGACCCGACCCGATGGCTAGGCGCTCCATACCCGTCCTAAAACACCTGCTAACCTCCTCCTCTACCCCCACCCTCCGCCGATCCGTAACCTACATGCCACGCCCCGGCGACGGCGCACCGCGACCCGTAACGTTGATCCCCGGCGACGGAATCGGCCCTCTAGTAACCAACGCCGTCGAACAGGTCATGGAAGCAATGCACGCTCCAGTGTATTTCGAGAAATACGACATCCATGGGGACATGATGAGAGTACCGTCAGAAGTGATAGAATCGATAAAGAAAAACAAAGTATGCTTGAAAGGAGGGTTGGCGACGCCTATGGGAGGAGGAGTTAGTTCATTGAATGTGCAATTGAGGAAGGAGTTGGATTTGTATGCGTCGCTTGTGAATTGTTTTAATCTGCAAGGATTGCCTACGCGACATGAGAATGTTGATATTGTTGTTATTAGGGAGAATACGGAGGGAGAGTATGCGGGTTTGGAGCATGAAGTGGTTCCTGGTGTTGTTGAGAGTCTTAAGGTATTTGTGATTATGGTTAAAACTTTAGAATTTTAGAGAGGTATTATTATTGATGTTGTTGTTTGATGTGAATTTGCTTGCACCTTAGTGTGTTTGCGGGGTCTCGCATAGAGTGTGAAATGACGGGGAAAATTTGGATGATTTTGTGTTGGTTATGATTAAGGTAATGATTGGGATTATTTTTTTCTTGAAAATATTTTAAAATAATTTTTATTTAATTTTTTAAAATTTATTTTTGAGATTAATATATTAAAATGATTTAAAAATATAAAAAAATTAATTTAAAAAAAAATTAAAAATTTTTAAAAGCACTTTTGAAATACGAAAATACACACACTTTAAATATGTTGATGTTGTTCTTAATGTAACTGTGGTTAAACCTTATAATTTCAGAAATATGGAATTATTATTGCTGTTTGGTATTGTTTTGATTGATTTTAGTATGTTTGTGGGTTCCACATAGCTTGTGAAATGATGTGGTTGTTGAAAATTGAAATCATGATGAAACAGGTGTTAATTGTTATTGAATAAGTTGTTTGTTAACGAGATTATGGTTAAGTTTTGAGAATATGGAATTTGGGTGAGTTTTGAAAGATGAATAAATTGGGGTAATTAATTATGATTGAATATGCGTTACTGTTAATGTGATTATTGATTATTATGATTGAAGCATGAAGAGTTTTTGGCTTAGATTTCAGCGTTTATGGGTTCCACAACTTGCAAATTGAAAATACGAGTGAAATTGGTGTTAATTAGGATTGGAATGAGATTGTTTAGGCGATTATCTTTAAAAACCTTGGAAGTCTCTGTTAGTTTTTTTTGCTCATATTTCAGTCCTTTATTTTGTTTTGGAAATGAAATCGGTGATATTTTGTTTTAGTTTATCATAGTTAAGTGACCATGGTTAAATTCAGAAATATCTTTTGTATTAATGTTGAAATATGAATCCAAGATGCACAGTAAAGTGGGTGTAACGAAGAATTAGCTTCTAACTCTTCATTAGTGAATATTCTAATTTTAATGTTGACTGAGTATAGCTAAAGACTCTTTTGGTTTGTGTTTTTGAATTGGGAATTTGCTTTTGTAATATTTAAGACTTTCAAACTTGAAAATCGTATTTCTCTGCTCTATGATTCACCGTGGAACTATTAATGCAGCTTGTGTAACTTGTGTAACGTTCTTTTTTCCACATTCATGAATGTGAAGGGAAGAACTATAAACAATCCCTCCTAAATATCATTGGATAAATTCATATATCTGTATGTTTTCTAGTGTTGTGATTGAAATAAATGAATGAAAAAAGATACTTTGTTATCCAATAATTTTCATCTTTGCTATGCTTTTTTTTTTAAATGGATTGTGTGAGTATTGACGAACTAGTTTTTCCTTTACCTTGTCTGATTCTCTATTTTTGGGAATTATTTTTGTATCTCATACTTACTAATTTGATAGGTGATAACAAAGTTCTGTTCAGAACGCATTGCAAAATATGCTTTTGAGTATGCTTACCTGAATAACCGGAAGAAAGTGACTGCTGTGCACAAAGCAAACATTATGAAGCTTGCAGATGGTTTGTTCCTGGAATCTTGTAGGGAGGTTGCTACAAAATATCCTGGGATCAAATACAGTGAAATTATTGTGGACAATTGCTGCATGCAACTTGTCTCAAAGCCTGAGCAATTTGATGTCATGGTACGGAATAAGCACCCAGAAAATTCTACAGTTTATATGCGACTTGTGTAGCTATTTCTGCAAAATTTAAGCAATTGCTGTTGATACTATTGCATTGATTGCATGGCCTCTGTTGACTTGTTATCTTAGATTTGGTTGACTCTGTTCTAATCTATCTTCATTTTCTTTTATTAAATCTTATAGATAATAGTAAGCTGTTTTGTTTTGTTTTGAATTAATAATTTTCTCTTGGAAACTGTTCTTTGTTGACATAAGATTTTAAATTTAGACTATAATCAATAGTGGTTTGTGAAGCTCTGCTGGCTCTTCTTTCAAATCTCAATATTTTTCAGTTTTCCCTTTGTATTTCTTAATTAGTAATACGGAGATAGATAACGAAGTTACCTTTGTTGGCTGATATCACTGGTTTTATAATTTGCAGGTGACACCTAATCTTTATGGCAATCTTGTTGCAAATACCGCTGCAGGTATTGCTGGTGGCACTGGAGTCATGCCAGGAGGTAATCTATGGATATAGTTTGCTTCACAACTTCTTGGTTTATTGTATTCTTCTGTGCTTTTGGAATCCTAATGATAGAAAAAACACAAGAAGTAGGTAATCATGAAACAGTGGTTATCATAGTTTTTTCCTGGTCTAATGTCTACTTTATGGTAATGAGCTCATTCATATTGAATACTTTAAGCTACCTTAACATTGCATGCTTTGCAAAATTTGTTGATAGAGGAACTTAACTAGGACAACATATATGACAATCATGATTTTAGGTGCTCTTTGTTTTGTTAAGAGTTTCTTGTTGAAGTTTTAGTTGGTTTCTTTATTTTTAAATCACTTAGGTGCTGTTTCAAGAATGGAATAAAACGAATGGAAATGAAAGTTTTATTCCTACTTTGTAGGTGTTTGGTTGAAAGGAATGAGAATGAAGAGTGAGAGTGAAAATTAAACATAGTTGTAGTTTCATGGGGAAGTGGGAATAAAAACACAAGGAATAAGAATGGGATTTTTTTATTTAAAAAATAATATATTATTTCAATTAACTCTACCACCACCACCACCACCACCACCACCACCGGTTTTGATGCTTAATTGTTTTTCAAATTATTATTATTATTATTATTATTCCATTTCTATTTAACAACTACTACCACCACTATTCTTTCATACCGTCACCTCTTATTGCGGTGGTATTAATTTTTTCAAAATATGTTCCTGTTATTACTATACCACCACCATCACAACCATCACCACCACCTATTCATTGTCCTCTCCCTCCTTCTCCACCACCACTATCACTTGTATCATTTTTACTTCCATTACCTTTGATGAAATTATTTATTTAACAATTATTCTCTTTCACTTAAAAACTAGACATTAAAAAATTTAAATTCCATTTTGATTCCTTATTAATATTCTAAACACAATATAGAAATTAAAATGCCATTCTGATTCCCTAATTCTCATTCTGATTCCTACATTCCCATTGATTAAGTCTACATAATACTTCTATTCTTCTGAATATAAAATGAATGATTCATCTGGTGGCGCTGGCTCCTTTGAGAGCGCTCTGTAGTGCTGGAGCATTTCACCAAGACATTTGAGGTCATGAATTGAGCTGTCAGTCTATTGGGAATTCAGGACTGCAATTAGTGGCCCATCTTGGAGATGGTTAATGCCAGAGAATGTTGAGCTCAAAATGAAATGTGTCTGATAATTGATGTTTCCAATGCTAAGATAATTCCCTACCTGGTCTGTTAGAAAGATTTTGTTCCACTTGCCCAAAGTTGTTTTTTTCCCTTCAGAATCACTAGGAATGCTAACAAAGCAAATGGTTATTACAGGCAATGTCGGGGCTGATCATGCTATTTTTGAGCAAGGTGCTTCAGCAGGAAATGTAGGTAATGATAAACTATTGGAACAGAAGACAGCAAACCCAGTGGCACTGCTTCTCTCTTCTGCCATGATGCTAAGACATCTCCAGTTCCCTTCTTTCGCTGATCGATTAGAAACTGCAGTCAAACGGGTAATATCAGAGAGTCATTACCGGACAAAAGATCTAGGCGGAACCAGCACTACTCAAGAGGTTGTTGATGCAGTCATAGGTGCTTTAGACTGACTGGTTAAATACTCATTTAGCTGCTGGTGTTAGTAAAACATTTTCCGGTGATGCTTGGAAGTTTCACCTTGAAATATTGATTGTCTCACACTTGTTCACAACTTTGTTCGATTTTCTGCCCACCACACTCTAGATTTTATCGTCATTTTTTTTGCTGGTTGGGTTTAAATAATCTCAATCCCATATGATATATGATGTTTCAATTTGAGTTACATACCTGTAAAAATGGTCAGATTCCCTGTTTGCTTCGACATGAAGCCTAATTTGTATTTGAATTTGGTGGAAGTTGTTATTTATTTTTTACCCCACAAAAAAGAAAAAAAATCCAAAAAATACAAGAGAATGTTTAAGTTGGTGGTGAAGGATCAAATCAACAAGTAAAAAATTAGGAGATCAAAGTGTACAAGATTGGTAAAATTAGCAACTTAATTTTGATTGGTAAAAGGCTTTATTAGTGAAAATATTTTTATTTAGGTGTTTAAGGATTCAATTGAAATTTTAAAAGTTCAATTAATTTTATTGAGGATTTAATTATAAGAAAAATTAGTTTTTGAAGTCAATTTGAATGTTAATTGCAATAAATTGAAGTTTGGAGATTAAAATTGAACTCTAAAAAGTTTAATTGGTTAAATCAGGGGTTTAATTATATAAAATTCAAAGTTTTATAGGCAATTAGAGATTTAATTGAACAATTCATAAACCAATGATCAATATGTAAAAGACGCATGACTTCAAGAACTGAAATCGGTGAAATCAGGGGTCAAATCAAAGAAAATGAAAAGTTTGTCGATCAATTGAGGGTTCAATTAAACAAATAAAAAAATCAAGAACCAAGCTGTAAAAGGCGCTTAAATCTGGAGCTAATAATTGAACTTGACAAAAGTGAAATTGCATGAAATTAAGAGTTCAAGAGGAAATTATGGGTAAAATTAAAAGAAATGGGAAGAGTAGGGATTCAATTGAAGTTTGTCAGAACCGAAGTTAGAAAACCCTAATTTGTAGGGTTAAGCCAAAACAATGTCGTTCAGCTGTTGTGCACATTCTTCTTTAACAGTTTTGGTTGATCGAGTAGGCACTTTTAGGTTAGTGAATGTGGCATTTCTGAAGCTGCAACCACCACCATTCAACTGAGAAACACCCTCTCTACAACCCATTTGCCATGAAATCAAACGTTTACATCCCATTTTCTCCAATGATCTTAACAAAATCTTGTCCCCAATCAGCTATCACTGTACTTTCAGATTCCATACTGATTGAGTTGACACTTTCAAACGAATAAATATAGAGCTACAGACCTCCAAATTAAACAAGAATGGATCCAATTGAAAGGTATGCACCCTTTCTACCATGATCAGGTGATCTCAGGTGACGTTGACATCAATGTTGCTTTGACAAAGTTACGAAAGTAGTCAACTTAGTCACCCTTAACTGAGACAATCATATGCATAAAACCACCTAACGTTTTTGGGTGTTCACACTTAAAAACTCCAAGAGGGTTCTTATCAAGGGTTTACAACCATTTTTTCAAGATCAAAAGATCATAAACACTTCACCTTGGCCTCCAAGTTTGTTACAAAACCACCTAAAGCTAAAACCATTGATCCAGGGGTGAAACCAATATAATTTTGGTTTGTTATAACCCCAACAAACTCATCTAAAAGCTCTGAATCCGCCTATAATAGGAGAGGTAATTAGGGGAAGAAAAGAGGAAAAAAGGAGAGGAGGAGAAACTTTAATTAAGGTTTAAGAAATCCAATCCAGTTCAGGATTCCAAGGGTTTAGTTCGTTTTTGTTGGGTTTGAAGATAAGAAGAAAAGGAAGGCAACATTAGAAATCCACTTTAATTTGAAGATTTCAAGGTTGGAAGGTATACCTACAAACCTTGAAAGTGGAGTCAATTAGACTAGCTGGATTGATTTCTATTTTTTAAATACAATGTTTTGAATATGTTGATGTGTTAATGATTGCCTTAGTATGTTATGTTTACATGTTTGTTTGATTTGGAATATGCCAAATAAGGTAGTAAAGAGTTGATGTTTTATGTTTAGTTAATGCATTCATTTCTGGTTTTTGAGTTGTGGTTTAGATCTTTGGAATGTTAAAATATCAATTTTGAAGCCCACAGATTGGTTAAGCATGCATTTTGTTGAGTTGAAAATTTTAGGAATGAAAATTAATGCATGTTTTTTATATATATGTTTTTCTCGTTATTGTTAGTTTTTTTTGTTTTACTTATGTTTATCATTGATAATGTGGTTGGTTAGAAGAAAGAAAATATGTTGTAGA
This sequence comes from Populus simonii, assembly GCA_007827005.2. Taxonomy (NCBI): domain Eukaryota; kingdom Viridiplantae; phylum Streptophyta; class Magnoliopsida; order Malpighiales; family Salicaceae; genus Populus; species Populus simonii. The sequence continues at coordinate 9,522,390 of CM017470.2, read as the reverse complement.
GGCCTAAAATGATCATTATGGGGTTGAATAGCTGGCTAGGTTTTCCTGGGTTCATTTTCTAGGTTTTAGGTAGTGTTTTTCGTGTTCTTGAGAAGAACATTGTTTTAGCTCTATGATTTGAACTAGTTTTGGTCTAATGTTTTGCACGGAACCCTTCAAACAACTTGATTAAAAAATAATCTAGATTTAAAATGCATCAATAACATAAATTAATGCAATTAGATTCTAGGTTTTTTTACTACTCGAAATACATTTTGATTAAACCATGACATTTGAGTGATAATCAATGGTTTTTTATGCTAGATTCTTGATCCATGCATGCTTCTGAATAAAACTATGCCCTTGTTTTTTTTTTTTTTTTTTTTTTTTTATGTTGGATTTGTTTTGGTCTTAGGTTTTTGTTTTGGTTTGTTTTCGAGTCAACTCGGTTGGGTCAACCTAGTTGGTCAACCCGATCGGATCAAAACTGGGTCAGTCTTCGAGCCTTGTTTGGTTTGCTGTTATTTTTTTTTTAAGGTTTATTTAGTTTAAGGTTGTGTTTGGCAAATATCCTTTTGGCTTGTTTTGGGTAGTTTTCATTTTAAGAAAAAATGTTTTTTTTACCCAAATGTGGTCTTATAAAAATACAAAAAAATATATAATAAAAAATAAAAAATGTATTTTTGTGTGTTGCGTATGACCAAATTTCTCAAAAATACAAAAAAATCATTTTTTAAAATACAGATATATAAAAAAATACATGTGTTTTAGCTTTTTTACAAAATATATATTAGCATGCATTTTAAATTTAATAACCAGTGTATTGGATCCATAAGAACTTGATTAATATTTTAATAATCACTAAAATTTTTATTTATAAAAATTAATAGTCAATATTATGGTATAAATGTTGGACGTACAAGTAAGACTGATATTTAAATATTAGGAGTTGACCATAAAATTCTCATAGTTAATTTAAATATTCACCATTTTGAATTAAGAGTATTTTTCATCGCAATACGCAAATTATAAAAAATTATTTTTATAAGAATTTATTTGAGTACACGAATCTATAATAAAATTTTAAACATTAAATTTATTAACACCAATAAATCTTCATCTTAAGCTATAAACAAACCACCGGTCATAAACCCATTAAAATCTTTAAATCATAAAACAATCTACCTCACAATTGTACTAAAAATGAAAATATTTTTTCCTAGCTACAATCTTATAAAGTAAATTTATAGTCATTATTATTATTATTTAACTAAATTATGATAAAATTAATTATTAGTTTGGTTCAAAGAAATACAATTTTTTTTGACATAACTGAAAATACAAAAAAAATAAAAATCTCTCATACACAAACCACTCATCTTCATTTTATCACTCCTAAACCACCATTCCCGTAGAAAGAGAATATAATACTAAACACTCATCTTCCTCTCCCCAACATTCAACGCTTGGCACACAAAAAGGGTCAGAATCCATCTCTCAATTTTGCCCGACAATCTATCTTCTTCAAGCCAACCCGCAACCAGCCAATTCCCCGACCGCCTCCAATAAAAGCCTTCACCATCCCTCATCACTATGCACAGCCTCCCATGGCAACCGCCTCTCTCTCGCAATGCCTGATGCAAATCAGGAGGAGACAGAGGAAGGGACCCTGTAAAACACAAAGACTACTAGATGATGGAAACATGAGAAGTCAAGGAATCGTGAAAGCTGATTAAAAGCTTATTAGCTGTAGTTATTATTTTCCAAGTTAGCTGGTAGTTTCCTAGTTAGATTAGGATTAGAGTTCAAATACGTGTGAGATTATAATTCCTTAGTAGAGGGTATTTAAGAAGGGAGCATAACATAAGATAGACAATTTTCTTTAATCAAACAATTTGTTATTTTTTAATACAAAATCACGAGTGATTCCTCTACAGAGAGATTCTGCCTTAAGACTATTGTTCTTATTGTAAACAACGAGAAACAGGGAGCAATTACATCAATTTGGTATCAGAGCAGTTTATAACTGTAACCCCAAGCGATAATTCCTACCCAATGTTGAACACTCAAGTCCCTAATAATTCCCCATGTGAACATGCAGACTTACAACAACAAATCATCCATATCACCACTGTGTTAGAACAACTTTCTAACCGAATAAATGTTGTGGATGAACATAGAGCAAGGTCTCCCAATAGAAGGGGGTGTGTGACACGACCAAAAAGTTGATATCTTCTCCCAAGTGTAAGAGTGTCGAAGTAATAAATAACCCAACAAGACAGGGGTCGAACCACAGGGAGGTTAACTATATAAATTATAAATAATAATAATAATGAGGACTTTGAGATGTCAGATTGATTTAAGGATTAAATAGTGATAAAAACAATTGTCAAGGTTAGAGGATCTACTAATGGTATTTCAAACAAGTATAATATAAACTCTTATTACTCAACTGGAAACCACATACAAAGGAGGTTCCAATCGGATTATAAATTGTTAACATGGTTACATTAGTTATCTTATTCGAATAATGTTAATACTTGTAAATGTTGTCAGGTATTCATGATTATAACTTACATTAACAACAAATCAAGTTTCTTTATAGCACAAGTATTGGTTATACCATAAGGTTTGGGCTATGAAAATGCCAAGTAATTGTTGTACTAAGGGTTATATAACATAAATCTAGATTAACTATTTAACAAGCAAAGTATTAAGAGTGAATAAGATAACAAATACAAAACATGTTAGTATCAAACATTAAAGTTCATGTTGAGTTTCTACTATACTTATTCTTACACCATTAATTTAACCTTTTCACCTTGACATAATAAACTTAACTAAACATAATGAAGAAGAGAAACATAAATAAACAAGATAATAACATAAATAAGATATAAGTTAACTAAGTAAAGGAAAGGAAATGAAAAGCATAAACAAGAGATTAATATAAACAAAATTTAAGCATTACAAATATAAAGAGAGAGAGCAAGAGCATGATCTTAATCTGAAAACCAAGATGCCTCAATGAATGCAAATGCCTCCTTTTATAGGGCAAAATTTAGAACTATTGATTTGATGACTAATTGTTGAGTGGGTGGCCACATCTTGACTTGGTGACAATCCTTATCTTCTTGTCTGAACAAAACATCATTGATAACGTCAGAATTTGAACAAACTTAAATCATAAAAGTTCTAGAAAATTGTCTCAGCTTTTCAAGAAAACAAATTGAGGTCATTTGGATTTCTAGAACTCGAGATATGGGCTGAACAGTGTCTGGGATGCAGGACAGATTCAGACTTCTCTGTTGTTACTATAATTTGAACTTGAAAACTGCCTTTTTAAATCTTGGACTCCCATAAAAGTTTTAGGCCTATGTCTTAGCTTTCCATCCATATAAAGTAGACCTAAATCCAAGATCTATAGCTCCAAATATGACCCGATGACCGAACAGTGTTCTAGTTTGGACTAAACCAGCATCTTTTTTCTAAGTTTGGCCCTCCTTTTGTCCTTTCAATTTCAGTACTTAAACTCATCAATCAATCCTTTCATTTATGTGATAGGCCTGCATTTAAGATGAATATTTACCATAAATTAAAGGTATCTTATGATATCAGACTTGTTATTATAAAACATGTTTTAGTTAAGGAGTTATTGATACTTCAAGTGCAAAATGATGATATAAAACCTTGATAAAAATGCACTTTTAAGTACTAATCAGTGTGGACAACTTCGTGAGGAGACACTAGGGGAACAACTAGACGCTGAGTATAGAGACGTTGAACCCCAGCACCATCGACTACAACATCATAGAGAAGAACTTCCACAACACCTACAACATCACAGAGAGGAACTTCCACGACACCGTGACAAGCGAGGGTTGGAGACCCAACCCATCGATGAACTCACTAAATGAATGAAGGTGGATGTGTTTGACTTTTTTTTTAATAATCAAAGTTAATTATGTAATTATTCATATAAATTTGTTTAGATGCCTAGAATGAAATCAACAGTACATCGTCAGCAGACGGTTGCAGCTAGTTCTTCTAGCAGCGAGGATGACTATTTTGATTGGCTAACTGGAACCACATGCTATTGAAGATTGGCTAATCGCCATTGAAGACTATTTTGATTGGTCTACTGTTTCAGAAGATTGAAAGGTTCGGTATATTAGGTTGAAATTAAAGGGACATGCTTGTGTCTGGTGGGGAAGCGTGGAAGAACAACTGCGACGAACTCAACGTCCACCGATCTCAAACTAAGAGGAAATAAAGGAACGGTTGAAAGAGAAATACGTACCCATTGATTATGAGCAGATGATGTTTGAAGAAATGCTGCAACTAAGGTAGGGGACCTTAACAGTGGATCAATATACAGATAAGTTCCATGAATTAATTGTTTGTAGCAAAATTGCAGAGACCGACCAACAAACACTAGCCCGATATCGCAATGGCTTACGTGGGGGAATTAACAAAGAAATGCTGATCGCACGACTCATTACGGTGGAAGAAACATACCAACTAGCACTGTGCATTGAGAAACAATTAGGGAACGCAACAGGCAAGAAAGCCATGCCAATGGAGGGAAAGCCAGGACATTCAACAAACGTTTCCATACAAAAACCACACTTACCATATGACTGACCGGGAGGCTCGATATTGGGAGAACAAAGAGGAAAACAAAAGGTTACAAGTGATTGTCCACAGTGCTACAAATGCAAAGGGTTTGGACACTATGCTGTGGTATATCCCACCAGAGATAAGAAACTCGCCTTTATGTGTGAGAAAGAGCTGATAGTAATGGATGAGGCGGAAGGAGAAAAAACTGAAGAACTTGCAGCTAAGAAGGAGGAACACCTAGATGCTTCTGACCTTTCAAGCTGTGTTATTCACCGAATATTAACAGGAAACAAAACTGAACTCATAACCAATCAGGAGTGGTTGCGCACCAATATATTCCATACACGATTAAAACATGGGGCCAGAGCACTAAATGTGATAATTAATAACGGTAGTGGCATGAATGTAATCTCTGAAACAACAGTAGAACGACTGAATTTGAAGATCGAGACACACCCTTCTCCCTATCGAATAAGTTGGGTCAATGAACACAACTCAGTCTTAGTAAAACACCAATGCCTAATACAGTTCTCATTAGGACGAGAGTATGTAGATGAAGCATGGTGCGATATCATTCCGATGACTGTCTGCCACATGTTATTGGGATGACTATGGCTTTATGACAGAAGAGTCTCCTATAATGGTTACACCAATATCTACTCCTTCCAGTTTAAAGGCAAGAAGCTAGTCCTAGTCCCATTACCGATTGCAGAATTTGAAACAACATAAAATAAGGTACCAGTATTGAATATACAGCAGTTCTCTCAAGTTGTAAATAGAGAACAAATGTTGTTGTTTGTAGTAAGGCGCGAAGTGAAACAAACAGATGGTTTAGTGCCCAAGAAGCTGGCAGCCATACTTGAGATATTCCAAGACATCATGCCAGATGAAATGCCACACCAACTGCCACCAATGTGGGATGTACAACATGCAATTGATCTCATCCCAGGGTTATTTTTACCCAACTTACCCTATTACATGATGAGCCCTGCGGGGAATAAGGAGCTCAATCGACAGGTCCAACAGCTACTGGACAGAGAATTCATCTAAGAGAGCCTTAGTCCCTGCGCGGTTCCAGTACTGCTCACGCTAAAAAAAGATGGAAGTTGGAGGATGTGTGTCGATAATTGAGCAATTAATAAAATAATGGTCAAATACCGATTCCCAATTCCACGGCTGAATGACATGTTGGACTTGCGAAACGGCGCCTCTATTTTTACCAAAATTGATCTACGTAGTGGATATCATCAAATTCACATCTGTCCTGGTGACAAATGGAAGACAACTTTCAAAACAAAAGAGGGGCTATTCGAATGGCTAGTTATACCCTTCGGATTAACCAACGCACCAAGCACCTTCATGCGTGTTATGACACAAATTCTCAAACCATTCCTGGGTAAATGTGTTGTGGTGTACTTTGATGATATCTTAATTTTCAGCAACTGTTTGCAGGATCACTTAGCCCATGTGAAGCAAGTCTTAACAACATTACAGGCAAAACAACTCTATATTAATCATGCCAAATGTTCATTCATGAAGAAGAAAGTCAATTTTTTAGGCTTTATCATTTCCAGCAAAGGCGTTGAAGTAGATCCCACTAAGATACAAGCCATTCAGAATTGGCCAACACCTCGGACCTTCTCTGAGGCTCGTAGCTTTCATGGTCTAGCTACATTTTATCGGCGTTTTATTCATAATTTTAGCACTATCATGGCCCCAATAACTGAGTGCCTAAAGGGTACCAATTTCAATTGGACAACAACAGCAAACAAAGCCTTTGCCGTCATCAAGGATAAATTGGGGAATGCACCAGTCCTAAGACTCCCTATTTTTTCCAAACTCTTTAAAGTGGCTTATGCCTCACATATAGGAATAGGGGGAGTCCTAAGTCAATAAGGTCATCCTATCGCTTTTTACAGCGAAAAGCTCAATGACACTCGTCAGAAATATTCAACATACGACATGGAATTTTATGCCTTGATTCAGATCATTAAGCATTGACGCTCGTACTTGATCCATAGAGAGTTTATCCTTTACACGGATCATGACTCCTTGAAACACCTTGGCTCTCAGAACAAACTCAACCCAAGACATTCCTGTTGGACAACATATTTGCAAGAATTTGATTTCATCATCAAACACAAAGCAGGAACAAAGAATAAAGTGGCTGATGCGCTAAGTCGACGACCTCACCTGTTGCATATGTTCTCAGTTCATGCTACTAGCTTTGAAGAAATTAAGACTCAATACACTAATGATGATGATTTTAGCATAATATGGAGCAATTTACAATCCAAAATCACGATAACTGAAGGAGACTATTCGTTGAAGGATGATTACTTATTCTGTGGTACTAGGCTTTGCATCCCCAAAGGATCACTTCGTGAATTCATCATCACCGAACTCTATAGTGGTGGATTGGCTGGACATTTTGGTTATGACAAAACTTATGCCATAGCTGTTGATCGGTTCTACTAGCCTCGACTGCGTAAAGATGTGCACAAAGTGGTTGATCGGTGTAGGATTTGTCACTTAAACAAAGGGACTAAAAGACAAGCTGGACTCTACACACCCCTCCCAATCCCAGACCACCCATGGTAGCACATTAGCATGGATTTTGTTCTCGGATTGCCTAGGACTGTTCGATAAAATGATTTAGTTATGGTAGTAGTTGACCGATTCTAAAAAATGGCTTACTTCATCCCCTGCAACAAGACCTTTTATGCATCCATGGTAGCAATTTTATTCCTACAAGAGGTGATCCAACTACATGGTGTACCACTCTCCATTGTGTTTGACAGAGATGTCAAATTTGTTAGCTATTTTTGAAAGACTTTATGGACAAAAATGGGGACAAAGCTAAAGTTTTCCAGTGCATTCCATCCACAGATAGATGGTCAGACTGAAGTCCTCAATAGAAGTTTGGGAAACTTGCTACGCTGCCACATCGCAGATCATGCAACCAGTTGGGACCTTGTGCTCTCACAAGCAGAGTTTGCTATTAATAATTCTGTTAATAGATCTACAGGACACACACCATTTGAAGTAGTATATGGTAGACGACCTTACACCCCCATAATCTCAAACCATTACCCTTAACTCCTAAACCAAGTGAAGCTGGCTTGGATTTTTCAGAATACATGAGAGATGTTCATGCAGAGGTCAAAAGACACCTATCACTCAATACTTGATTAGTACTTAAAAGTGCATTTTATCAAGGTTTTATATCATCATTTTGCACTTAAAGTATCAATAACTCCTTAACTAGAGCATGTTTTATAATATCATGTCTAATACTATAAGATACCTTTAATTTATGGTAAATGTTCATCTTAAATGCAGGCCTATCACATAAATGAAGGGATTGATTGATGAGTTTAACTACTGAAATTGAGAAGACAAAGAGAGGGCTAAGCTTAGAAAAAAAATGCTGGTTCAGTCCAACTGGAAACTGTTCAGTCATTGGGTCATATCTGGAGTTGTAGATCTTGGATTTCAGTTTGGTTTATATGGTTAGAAAGTTAAGACATAAGCCTAAAACATTTAGGAAAGTTCAAGACTCAATTCTGCTGTTTGGAAGTCCAAATCTTAGCATCAAAAGAGAAGTCTGAATCTGTCCTGCAGCTCAGACACTATTCGGTGTTCAGCCCATATCTTGAGTTCTAGAAGTCCACCGATTCTTTTTTTATTGGAAAGCTAAGACAATTTCCTAGAACTTTCATGAAGACAATCTGTTCAAATTCTGACGTTAGTAATGACATTTTGTTCAGACAAGAAGATAATGATTATCATCAAGTCAAGATGTGGCCACCCACTCAAAAATTAGTCATCAAATCAATAGTTCCAAATTTTGGCCTATAAAAGGAGGTCTTTGCCGTGCATTTAGGCATCTTGGTTTTCAGATCAAGATCAAGATCATGTTCTTGTTCTCTCTTTATATTTTTGTAATGCTTAAGTTTTGTTTATATTAATCTCTTGTTTATACTTTTCATTTCCTTTCCTTTACTTAGTTAACTTATATCTTATTTATGTTCTTATCTTGTTTATTTATGTTTCTCTCTTTCAATATGTTTAGCTAAGTTTATTATGTCAAGGTGAAAAGGTTACACTAATGGTGTAAGAATAAGTATAGTATAAACTCAACATGAACCTTAATGTTTGATACTAACATGTTTTGTATTTGTTATCTTGTTCACTTTTAATACTTGGCTTGTTAAATGGTTAATCTAGATTTATGTTGTATAACCCTTAGTACAACAAATACTATACTTTGAAAACATTAGGCAGCAATACCTATGTCATAGACTTACCTTCTGAATTTCGTATTAATCCTGTTTTCAACTTTGAAAACATTACTGCTGTAAATCTCAAGATAATCAAGGCTGGATTAAATTAAAGAAAATAAACTAAACTAAAAAGAAGTGGGGGCAAAACTAATACATTTAAAGAAAATGGGCTCTAAATGCAAATAAGAATAATTATAGAGCATAAATACTACTCTTGTTACCAAAAACAGATCTACAATTATCTTAAAGAAAGAAGAGAGGGAGTTTCAGTATCTATTTTTACAGATCAAGAAAGAAACACCAAATTTCAAGAACCCATCCAAGATTTAGGGTTATAGGTAAAAATAAACACTGGTAGGCAAGGGATTAACAAGAAAAAAATTGAACAAGAAGAGAAGAGGAGAGGGTCGACTGTCATTAGAAAGAAAAGGAGGGATCGGGACCTTGATTCGTATCGGGTAAGATATTCTAAACATGGTCTTATGAGTTGTTTTAAAGTCGATTATGAATTGATGCCTGGATGTTAAATTATAGATTTGAGTTCTATAACTCTAGATATAGTTAAAAATCCGAGGAGAGGTCAGACAATAATAGTTCAAAAATGAGGCAGTAACAGTTGGACAATGACAGTCCAAATATAAGAAAGGAATGATAACTAGGATTGGACAAAGAATGACAATAATAATGAGTGAAATGAGAAAAACATAAAGTACTAAGAAATGACTGAAAGAAAGACTTATTGGCTGTTGATATGATTATTATAAAACATATCCTTGAGTGAGGAAAATTTATGAATAAACCTGTGATTTGCAGGAGAGACCACAGGCGTGGTGCAATACTAGCAGCAGGGGAGCACGAGTAGAGCTTCTATTGCAGGTAGGTGAATCACACCTTTACCTTCTACGTAAATTCCATGTTTTAATAGATATTACTAATGTGAAATGTGAATTACCGAATGTATGTATACTCAAGGGGAAAGGTTGTTGTGTGAATTGCTAAGTGATGAAATTATCACTGACAAATGAAATATGAGAAGTGTGATTTGAGGCGTAAACTAGCATACATTTAGTGTATGTTAGGATCCCAGGTAAGGGGATCGCCATGTTTTGGACTAGCATATATTTAGTGTATGTTAGGATCCCGGGTAAGGGGATCACCATGGTTGGACTAGCATACATTCAGTGTATGTTAGGATCCCGGGTAAGGGGATCGCCATGTTTCGGCTAGCATACATTCAGTGTATGTTAGGATCCCGGGTAAGGGGATCACCCTGCATCGACTCCTATGGGATGATGATGATGATACCAGTGAAAGGGGTATCGGAAATGGGTTAAATGAAAATAATCATGTTTGATCTTATAAAGTCTGGAATGGAGGTTAATAGTGAAAGAGGGAACGACTATTAATAGTTTGAATAAGGAAGAGATTCTAATGAAACCAGAAAGGAGAAGGGAACAAAATATGAATGCATGTTACCCTTTTAAAATTGCTTGATTTCATGTTGTTATTTCTTTTTATGTAATAGTCACCTTTCAATAATATGTATTTTGTTTCAAGAACATCACATGCACGACAGGAGTAGATCCTAACTTATGTTTCCCTTGTAATTTAGGTTATAGTGGGTATACCCTTATATTTTGTAAACATGAAAATGTTTGTATAACTTAATTTGTATAATTAATGTTTAAACTTGATTGAATGAACTTAATCTCTGTAGTTCATGTAACTATCTTTCATGTCTAAGTAGTTACTTTTATTTTCATCCATAATGATATTTTGTTATATAATGTATATCATGAATATCATGGGTAATAGGTGTGAGAATATTGTGGAAATTGAAACCCAAGATGATTGGGTCGGGTTTAAGTTATGAAATGCGAGTTATTAGAAGTGTAAATAAGCTACATATCAATAACTTAGGACCTTCCGGTATAGGGGGGACTCCGTCGAAATTTCGGTAAATTTTAATATGAAAACCATGAATATATATATATATATATATATATATATATATATATATATATATATATATATATATATATTCTCTGTTTTCGGTTGATATAAGAGTGTTGTTTTTTTTATCTCCAAGTAGGGGGTGTTACAACTGGCTTTAAAAGTGATGAAGATGTTTAAAGTCATACTTCCAGAACGGAGGAAATGCCAGCATGCCTTCCTAAAGTCCCTACAACCACTACACCACAAGAGGACATTGCCTCTATCATGGATCACCAGTTGGTTTCTATGCGTCGAGGGGATATTATAAATTTTTAGTCCCCTGGCGACATCAACCCCTCTCCGACTCAGCATGGGTCAAAGGTGCTGAGCTTCAGCGACTGCACCCAGACTTGTTTACTGCATATGTCCACCATAACTTGCTAGAGTCAAGTTCTTTAGAGGAGTTAGCAATTGATGCAAATCAAGAGGAGACAGAGGAAGAAACCCTGTAAAACACAAATACTACTAGATGACGGAAACATGGGAAGTCAAGGAATCTTTAAAGCTGATTAAAAGCTTATTAGCTGTAATTATTATTTTCTTAGTTAGGTTGATTAAAAACTTATTATCTGTAGTTACTATTTTCCTAGTTAACTGGTAGTTTCCTAGTTAGATTAGGATTAGAGTTCAAATATGTGTTAGATTATAATTCTTTAGTAGAGGGTATTTAAGAAGGGAGCATAACATAAGATATACAATTTTCTTGTAATCAGACAATTTAATATTCTTTAATACAAAATTAGGAGTGATTCCTCTACAGAGAAATTTTGCCTTAGACTATTGTTCTTATTGTAAACAATGAGAGGTTGCAACAAGGAGCAATTACATCAATGCCGACAGCAGCAATAGTAACAACGTCGTTCATTCTATTTCCTCCAGTCGACCAACAACTTTTCCTCCTCCATCCCCAATGTCGGCAACCTCTCCACCAGCCGAATAGATCAACCATGGAAACTTCATCCACAAACCACCAGTAGCTGCGGCTATCTCCTCTGAAGTAGATCAATTTAAAAATCACTTTGCTTACGAGTCTGGTTTAAAAACAATTTCTAGTTTGTTGCAATATCATTTCTATTCGATGCAGATCCATTTTCAAAATGGATTCATATTTGTTATGGATTAGTTTTCTCTCATTGCGAGATTGTTTATTTATTATCCGATGTAGATGTAGATTTGTTTTCAAAACCATTTTGGAATCAATTTCAACTCATTGCAAGTTTGGTTCTAAAATCATTTCTAACTCGTTACGAGTTCGTCTCACATCCATTTTGGGTTTGTTTTTAGAGCCAATTCTCATCATTTGCAAGTGTGTTTTTCTTCCTTCTCGCTGCGAGTTTCTTTATTTTGCATTTGTTTGTGAAACCAAATTTGTAAGATCTCTATTTTTAAAATACTTTAGGTGGTATGCCTCATTCTTTTTCTACATAAACTTCATTTTACATGTATTATCACATATTTTGTTTCAAGTATCTAAAGTAAATCTCAAAGTTTACCGCCTCTTGAGTTTTATCTTTGTTTTAAATGCTGGGTGATTAGGCCTCTTTAATTATTTCGTCAAGCACCATATGTTCTTCACATGATTCTTTACCTTATGCAAGCCTATCATTTTCATCCTTTCTTTACAAGTTCACTTTTTAGAGTACAAAGAAAAGCATTTTTCAATGACTTTTCTTCATGGTAATATTATGAAGATGAGGCAATTCTCGTAACTCTAATTTTGTAATTTTACCCAAAATAATAATTTTTATATAATTTTTCTCATTTTTTCAGATTTTAACCATTTTTATGTGTTTTCATGAATTTCTTTTATGAGCCAAGTATATAAAAAATAAAGAGAAAATAAAAGTTACGTGAGTAGAGTGAAAAACCATAGGTAAATGAGAGCAAAAAAATAAAAAAATCAAAGGAATTAAAAAAGAGAGAGTACAAAGAAAATATAAAAATATGAATTAATATGTGAGTTGGATATCTTATTCCTATTACATATTTCCCAGTCCAATCTTTCTAAGAATAGCCATATCCTTACTAAAGAAAAAATCCGACCATTTAGCCAAACATTCTACATTGAGGATAAACATGAACCTAGAAAAACCATTATACATTATATAAAAAAACTAAAACAGTTCAATGTTTATTGTTTAAGATTTTGTTCATCAAGAGTATTCGTGTTGCTATTCACATAATTTTTTATAGACTTTTTAGACCTTTTGAAGTCTCTTAATTGTTTTGTCCAGTACGCTTTGGTCTGTATGCCTTGGTTTTTTTTTCCTTAACAATTATATTTTCAGTTTTATGTATCTGGGATGTGTTTCACTATCTGCAAGTTCTCTTATATGCGTGGTGGCAATGATTATTCTTACATTATGTTGAAAAAAAATTAAAAAAAAACAAGGACCAACACTAATAATAATTAAAAAAAAAAACAAAGCCGATGTTTTTCATTTTCACTGTTGTTCCAAGTGTTCTGCTCGTTGGTGAAAAATATGAAGATTTTTTAGAAGTGGTCTAATTGTTCCAGGCGTCCTGTTTGTTGGTGAAAAGTACAAAGATTTTTTGAAAGTGGTCTAATTGTTCCACGTGACCTGCTTGTTGGTGAAAAATACAAAGATTTTTTAGAAGTGGTTTAATTATTTTAGATGGCCTGCCCGTTAGTGAAAAATATCCAAAAAGTTTTTCAGAAGTGGTCTAATTGTTCCAAGCGATCTGTTCGTTGGTGAAAAATATGAAGATTTCTTAGAAGTGGTCTAATTCTCATGGGCGGCCTGCCTGTTGGTGAAAAATAAGAAGATTTTTCAGAAGTGGTCTAATTGTCCTAAGTGACATGCTCATTGGTGAAAAATTCAATTTTTTTTGAAAGTGATCTAATTGTATCAGGTGACTTGACCGTTGGTGAAAAATACAAAGAATTTTTGTTAGTGGTCTAATTATTCCAAGCGACTTGCCCGTTGGTGAAAAATTTGAAGATTTTTCAGAAATGATCTAATTGTTCCAAATGACCTGCCTGTTGTTGAAAAAAACAAAGTTTTTTCAGAAGTGATCTAATTCTCATAGATGGCCTGCTCGTTGGTGAAAAATACGAAGATTTTTTTGGAAGTGGTCTAATTGTTCAAGGCGACCTGCCCGTTGGTGAAAAATATGAAGATTTTTCGGAAGTGGTGTAATTGTCCCAAGTGACCTGACCATTGGTGAAACATTTGAAGATTTTTCATAATTGGTCTAATTGTTTCAGACAATCTGTCTGTTGATAAAAAATACAAAGATTTTTTTAAAGTAGTCTAATTATTCCGGGCGACCTACCCGTCGGTGAAAAATACAGAGATTTTTGAAAAGTGGTCTAATTGTTCCAAATGACCTGCTCGTTGGTGAAAAATAAGTGATTTTTTACAGGTGGTCTAATTGTTTTTGGGTGTCCTACTTGTTGGTGAAAAATACAAAGATTTTTTGAAAGTGGTCTAATTATTCCAAGCGACCTACTTGTTAGTGAAAAATATGAGATTTTCTGAAAGTGGTCTAATTGTTCTAGTGACTTGCCCGTTGGTGAAAAATATGAAGATTTCTTAGAAGTGGTCTAATTCTCATGGGCGGCCTGCCTGTTGGTGAAAAATAAGAAGATTTTTCAGAAGTGGTCTAATTGTCCTAAGTGACATGCTCATTGGTGAAAAATTCAATTTTTTTTGAAAGTGATCTAATTGTATCAGGTGACTTGACCGTTGGTGAAAAATACAAAGAATTTTTGTTAGTGGTCTAATTATTCCAAGCGACTTGCCCGTTGGTGAAAAATTTGAAGATTTTTCAGAAATGATCTAATTGTTCCAAATGACCTGCCTGTTGTTGAAAAAAACAAAGTTTTTTCAGAAGTGATCTAATTCTCATAGATGGCCTGCTCGTTGGTGAAAAATACGAAGATTTTTTTGGAAGTGGTCTAATTGTTCAAGGCGACCTGCCCGTTGGTGAAAAATATGAAGATTTTTCAGAAGTGGTGTAATTGTCCCAAGTGACCTGACCATTGGTGAAACATTTGAAGATTTTTCATAATTGGTCTAATTGTTTCAGACAATCTGTCTGTTGATAAAAAATACAAAGATTTTTTTAAAGTAGTCTAATTATTCCGGGCGACCTACCCGTCGGTGAAAAATACAGAGATTTTTGAAAAGTGGTCTAATTGTTCCAAATGACCTGCTCGTTGGTGAAAAATAAGTGATTTTTTACAGGTGGTCTAATTGTTTTTGGGTGTCCTACTTGTTGGTGAAAAATACAAAGATTTTTTGAAAGTGGTCTAATTATTCCAAGCGACCTACTTGTTAGTGAAAAATATGAGATTTTCTGAAAGTGGTCTAATTGTTCTAGTGACTTGCCCGTTGGTGAAAAATACAAAGATTTTTCGAAAGTGATCTAAAATTTCTCAAAAGTAAAAATTTCTCAAAAGCGTTTTCAATTCTTGGCCATTTCAAGGTGGCCTTCCTTTTAAGGATCTCATTGGGGATTTCTTTTATGAAATTTTTCAAAACACATTGTTCAATATTTCAAAGTTAGATGATATGCATGCACCTTTACCTGATTTGAAATATAGGCCCCAATTTCTTCTCAATCTTCTTTGTTGCTTGATTGGTGAGGTCTTGCTATTTCTGATTTGAGCCCTCATGGTCGTTTGGCTTCTAGCCCACTCGAAATGGTCTATGTAGGTCTTTTTTCAGAATATTTGCAATTTTACCCAGCTCATCCTTTATTATGCCTATCATGACCCATGTACTTGCTGGAAATTCTCTATCTCATTGATCAATTTGAGAAGATCATTCATTAATTCATTTTCTCACTATCAACAACATTCGGTGTCACTTGTTGAAAATACCAAGTTGCCTTTTGTAATCAAGAATGCCCCCTTATCTCGTTGTAAGAAATGTTTCTTTTCTCTTTTTTTCATTACCTGAAAAGATTAAGTCCCCTTCTAAACATAATATTGCCCCTTTGTACGGGTCATTGCCCCTAGTTGTGCTCTGTCAGTGACTCAAACAAAAAAATAGTTTTGAGTAAACCTTCTCTCCTTTCTCCTTTTTGGTCTTAATGAAGGAATCTTTATCTAGAATGAATCGTAAAATCTTAATCTTGCATTTTAAAAACAAATATTGTTTTAATGTGAGCTTAAAACAATTTGCTTTTCAAATCTTGTAACTCCCTGATTATCATTTTGTTTCTTGGAAAGGAGAAGATTTGTTCTTGTGTCAGCGATATTGTCATTGGTGAAGGTACATCCTGAGGTGACTTTCTACTTTTATAGGTTCCAAAGTGAAGGGCTCGAGAAAAAGCTTGAGGTTTTATTTGAGAAAAATTTGTCTATTTTTGAACACTCATTTTATAAACATGAATAATAATGAGTAGCTTGTTCTCAATGTCATGACTCTTATGAAAAAGTAATTTTTATATTTTGAGAGCACCATTTATTATTCCAAGTTGCTTTCTTGATTAGAAAAGACTTCTACAGGCACATGATGTAGGTTGTGGTTTTTAGCTATGAAAAAAAATGATTCATAAGGCTCAAAGAGTGTTTCAAGGTTGCAAAGACTAAGGATCACTATCAACAGTTCGACTCTTTGTGTCTTTCATCCTTTTCTTTTGTCACTCTTCTTTGATTTGCCCCTTTTCATTCTATTGGCCGGGGCATATTCACTTTGTTTTGGCTATCATTTTTTCTTGTGATTTGGGCATACCTCCTAGCGTTTAAGTTTTTTGGGCTCTTTTGCCTTTTTGGCTTTCTCACAGTTTTTTCATCATTTTTTTTCATTGAACTTTTCACTTACCCCTAGTGTGGGGTGTGATCATAGTCATGATTTTTCATGAAAGAAAATTTATTCAGGCTAAAAAAGAGATCACAAGGGATATATTCGTTTTAGAATGTGAAAGGGATAACAAAAATAGCCTTTCCTTATTTCACGCGCAAACAATTATGATTAATAAACTTTGATCTCGTCTAGTGTGATGGTGTAGACTTTGCAAAGAGATACATTTCATAAGTCTATGAACAATGAATCCACTACATACTATTATGTATACATTTAAAACACCGGACTTAAGAGTCATGGTGTGAGGATGACTATTCATTTTTCTATTCATATACTTTGGTTCAGAATTTAGTCACCTCAATGAAGGAGTTATTTGATTCATTTGTCAAAATGTTGTTTTAAATAAACATCAAATCATCTTTGAAATCAAAAGCAAGTTCAATTTTTCAAAATTCAACTAGGGGAAAAGATTTTGGTAAAAGAAATGAATTGAGTCTATGAGATCATGCAAAGCTACAAAGGTGTATTTGTGAGTTCTTATAGGAAACCTCTTTCAGGATTTATAAAAATAATTAAAAACAAAAGAAACATAATTGAAGGACAAACTCATTATTTCATTGAAACTTTTAGAAAAGAGGCTTAACAACAAAAACATTATGCCAACATCTTGAGCTATAATGTCTAGCAAGGTAATACATAAAAAGGCTAAACACTTGGAATTTTCTAGAATCTCTCAATCGTTCCTCTCTTATGAACTCATTAACCAGGCCCTCTTTCCAAATCAGTCGGGGTCATATGTAGATCATTCTTGGCCTAATGACACCATAGCTTCATCTTCAGGATGATTGGTTTCTAGGGACTGATGTAGAGAAGTTAGCTATATGAGGGGTAGGTGTTTTTATTTTGGTAGTTCTTTCTCTTGCCTTTGTAACCACCTTCGATATAGTAAACCTTAGTTTCTTTCTTTTTTCTAATGAAATCTTTCTCCTCAATCGAGTCAGCAATCTTAACCAACCAAATGGTTTGTTCAATCCTCTCAGCTATGAAAACCAAGTCAGTGAAATGTTGTGTAGAGCTTCTAACCAAATATTCGAAGTACGAGGCATTAAAAATGTTGGAAAATAAATTGATCATCTCTTTTTCCAACAAAAAAGGATTAACCTATGCAATTGCCTCACGCCACCTTTGGGCGTATTATCTTATGGACTTTTTGTTGTCTTTCTTCATAACTTGCAAGCTTGACCTTTGAGGGTCCACATCCATATTGAACTTATATTGCCTAATAAAGGCATCAACCAAATCCTTCAACTTTTTCACCTTGGTATTCTCCAACCACATATACCAAGTGAGGGCAGCATCACTCAAGTTGTCTTGAAAGAAGCGAATCAGCAGTTTCTCATCATTAACTACTTCAGTCATTTTGTTACAGTATGCTTTGAAAAGAGTTACAAGGCATTGAGTTCCAGTATATTTAACAAATTCTGCCACTCTAAACTTTTTGGGAATGACCACATTAGGCACCAAACATATCTCAATAGCCTTTATGAGATCATATAGGCTAGTTCTCTCAATTGCCCTCATCCTTTGCTCTAGGGCAACCAATTTTTTCAGGTAATCTTCTTTTATCATTTTGTCCTTTCAAGATTCCTTCATTGTAAAGTCAATGGTAGACGACATTCTTATAGCATATGCTGGTTGAGTAAATTGGAAATATGTAGCCTGTTGAAATTCAAATGGCACCTCATTTGCTTCTAAATTCTGTGGATTAAAGGGAGTTGTAGGCATCTATGGAGATTGAGCTGTAAATGTTGCTTCTTCAAATTTAGATCCCAAGTCTTGTTCGAATATACTAGTAGCCTTGCGACTTCTTCTTTAAGACCTTCAACTCTTTTTGGTGTTGGGCTTCTAACTAGGCTCCATTTGTTTTTTTCACAGTTGAATGTTATAGATGTGTTTCAATGGGAAATCTATATTTCAACCTGCTAAATGAAAATCATGAAATTATGTAAAAATATTGATGTTATCAATAAGAAAAATGTTTGTTCAATGTGGACTCACCCTTCATGGGGTGACAATAGTTGTTTATACATTGATTTTGGGAATCTGATGTCATTATCATGCCAATGAAGGGATCCTTGTCCAGTCTTGCCTAAACTTGAGCTTTTGATAAGCCTTTCGGCTTTCATTTCAAATCAGTTCCCTTTTGTTAACCATAACAACTCAAATTCTTGTATCCTATGTGATGATTATTGGCCACCAAATGGTCTTGGAATTCAAGATGTCACATGTTAGGCTCGCTATAGAGAAATTACACAGGGTACAACCTAATAGGTAGGTTCTAGTCGTTAAATGCATTAAGGGGTAGGTTACTATTTAGTCTCAAAAGGTCTTTCGCATGCTTATTGATCGTCTTTGAAAGGTTGATATGAAGCTTACAAGTAGTGTGAAGATAAAGGCCCTAAGTAATATCAGATTGACATACCAGCCATTATCAAGTAAACTATCAGGCAAGAGTTAGATGATTTCATGAGTCTTGTCCAGGCTATAGCCATTGCGGGTACTGTTACTTCCCCACCTATCCTAAATTTTAAGGTGTATGCTTTTAAAGTGATGCATGACAATATAAATAAGGATGCATTCTAAAGTAGTAAAAAATAATAACCATATAAACACAACATAACAAACATCATAGCAGTTGATAAATAAAAGGCAAAGCTTAGTCAAAGGATCCACAATGGAGTCGCCATTCTGTTACACTCGACATCACGACGAGCTTTAAAAATTAAATGCATAAAGAACAAGTATCTAGCATTGTGTTCTTAAATAGAGAAAAGGTCTTGTTTAAGGAGCTGTCACCTAGTATTTTGGTCACAAGGAATCTTAACTAGTCAACAAAGATTCTATGGTACGGGACTGGTTACGCAAATGAAAGATATTATCACCCCTTAAATGTCCTACCTGAGGTAGACTACATTACTAGTTGTCTTAAATTGTTAAGGGTTTGTTGTATTTTATTTTTGATGGTTTGCTTATTCGACTACGAATACTTCTAACTTTGGCGTTGGTAAATATTATGTAACCGAAGAAAGTATGGTATTATTTACTCTGGTGTTAGTGAATAAGCTAATAAAGTTAATTGAAAGTGAAGCATACATATTTTTTTTAGAAAAAAATGTAAGTGTGTATTGTATACCAAATTCACAATTTACAGTAAAAATCCACAAATCAAACATACAATGATATTATTGAAAAAAAAGCGTGAGGGACCCATAAATAAATTCAAAAGGGTCCATGAATTTTTTGATATTCAAAAAGGTCTATTTGGTTAGATATCAAAACAAATGAGAGTGAAACAAAAGGGGTAAGGAATAAAGGTGTGTTTTGCCAAACACATCTTTGACCCAAAACAAATTGGGCTGGCTGGGCCACAACTAGTTTCTGTTTTTTTTTTTAGGTTAGATCTAGCCTTGCCGTATGGGCTAGGCTAGATTGTCCGGCCTGGTCACTGGCCCAAGCCAATGATTCAACTAGGCAGCAGGCACGCGTGAATTAATTCACGCGTGCGTGTACAAACAAATAGTATGAACAATAGGCGATGAATTAAAATTGCATGTGTACAGTACTTATGTAATTATAATTACAAAGAGGAGGGAGATAAAGAACTTACCTGGTCTGGAGATGAAGGGATGAAGACGATGGCGAAAGTGTGCTGGCTGGCACAAAACTACTTTCTTCCTTTCTACTTCTATTTTTAGTCTTTCTCTGCTCTTTGTCCTAGTCCTACTATTCTCTTCTCTCTAGGTTCTCTCTTTTTTGCCTTCTAAAACAAACCATAACATGTGCAGAATTATAAATCCATACAATAAGTTTGTTTGAGAAAAACAAAAAAACAAGTAAACACCCCAAATAAAATACATATACTATAAAAATATGCAAAAAAAAAAACATTTTAAAATTGTGTTCAAATTAAAAAAGAAGAAGATAGATTTGTTTACTTAAGATGGAAAATCCTCAATAAAATTTCAATCAAAACACGAATGCTGACAAACAGAGAGTTGTTATGACTAGAAAAGTTGCGAGAGGATGAGTTGTGTTGAGATTGAGGGGGGGATGGGGGGGCTGTTTTGTTAGAGAAATTTTAAGGAAGTAGAAATAAAGGAGGGGTGAGAGGAGGGTTGAGCATCAGGTCATATATTAAATATTACAAAAAAAATCTATTGGTGTTTCCTTTCGTATTCGTCAATTTTTTGGTAGTGTTTGACCCTTTAATCATGCTAAAAAAGTACATCATGATCTAAAACATTTACTTCAATTTAATTTGATTTTGAGTTTTTAAGCTAACTAAAATATGTTTTTTTTTTTATTGCTGGAAATTGGGTTATGGAGGTTCCTATGATATATATTTTTAGTATTTTAGGTGAGAACATGTTAAACTTTGGGTTTTCAAGATCCAAAAACTCATACCCGTATTTCTTAACCATTGAAGATGGCCATAAATTGTTGCAATGGATAACATGTTATTCACTCATTTTTTTAAAAAAAATTACCAAGTGGGCGAGCCTGACCTTCCAAGCCTAGGCATGCCTGAGATTTTCTTTTCAAAGACCAGGAACACGAGCTGAGCCTTATAATTTAGATTAAGATAAGAAACACTATTTAACTAAAATACCGCAAACACAAGACAAGGATTAATATATAATTTAAACCATCTGGTTACACAACTTACTTAATGTTATAAGAAGAAATCCCTCATAAAAAGATAAAGGAGATGAAAAAAAAAGGGACCATTTATTATTTTCTCTATTCTCTGTATTTCACTCTCTTCTTTTCTTCTGTCTTTTTCTCCTCCCTTTAACCCTTTTCTTGAACACTCAACATGTTTAGATAATTGGAAAAAAAAAAAATAGTGGGTGATGCAATGTAACATGCCACAGGTAGGATATTGATAGGTGATTGCTATCTTTCCTTCTAACCAATCCCTTACCATTGATCTGTACAAGACAAGCTATTAAATTTTCTAGTTACTTTAATTTTAGGTAACGACTTCTTTTCCTTTATTTTAACATGTTAAAACTCATTGCTAGATGCGCTCTTATGATAGTTTGATGATCTTTAATTAAGGACTGAATTAAAGAAACTTGAGACTAAGAATCACCTTGTAAAAAGCATTTGAATCTGAGGGTCTAATTGAAAAGGACAAGGGGTGAAATTGTAAAGATTCCAAAAGATTAAGGTTGATTAGGTCAATTACAAAGTTTCAAAGGTTTGCCCAAGTACCAACTTCCATGCTTTTGATGGGACCGAATTAAAAGAGATTGTAATTTCACTATTAATTATCTTCTTTTAATTAAAAGAAAATTTGCCCAAGTACCAACTTCCATGCTTTTGATTCTTCTTTATCTCTTCACCAAAGAAGATAAACTTCAAATCCCCTCACACCCTATCATTTTTCCTCTCATACCAATCGAAACTCAATTATTTTATGCCCCAAACCTTCTGTAAAATTCATATCAAAAGTGTCACCCTAAATTGTCCAAAACATAAGAGTTGTAAAATTCATATCAAAAGTGTCACCCTAAATTGTCCAAAACATAAGAGTTGTGTATGTCCTTGCATTGCTAGCTACAGAACCAAACATATTTTAATCTTCATCTTCAATCAAACCATGATCCATCCCCAAACATAATGGTTCAAGATGACCTAGCTAATAGGCTTTCTAAACTTCCCTCTTGGCCTATAAAACAACTCTAAAGCCATAACTCATAAAAAAAAAAGTAAAAAAAATCACGAAGCTCATGACCCAATAATTTGATGTCAAATTATAAAATTTTTAAAAAATATATTTTTTTAAAAAATACCGAAGTTAAATTGGGATAATTTTTGAAATTTATTAAACGAATCATGAGACTAAATCTCCTTATAGAATGAAAACACAAAAATATCACGAAGTAAAAATCTTAATCATCCAAATTTCAAGGGATGAAATTGAAAAATAAAATTTAATCAAAACAAGAATTATAAAAAAAATAAATAACAATAAAAAAAAATAAGGATCAAATTCAGTATAAAAATTAAATGAAATAAAACAATGTGGCATAAAATTGATAATTTTAAAAAATAAAAATAAAGGATAAAAAAATAGCAATTAAAAGAATGAACATCAAATTAGATGTAAAAATTAAATGAAATCAAATATTAAGAGATAAACTTGAAAAACAAAATTAGCTTAAAAAAGAAATAAAATCAAAACAAATAGCAATAAAAAAAGTAAGAATTTATACAAATATTTACTGATAGGACACATTTAATTTTTGGCCGGGTAAATGCGAAACCCGAGGCAAGGAGAGAGAAAATATTGGGGGGAAGTCCATTGGAGACTAACTATTGCTCTGTCATGTACACACGCTTGACCACTATGCAAAGGACATCAGGATGCTTCCAATACCGTCGTGGAAGGTGGTGTTTGGTTACCGGGGAGACACCTCACGCATCGCTTGAAGAGCGTGAACTTCTTCCACTTACTGACATATTCGTTGCATGAGCCAACCACATTTGGTTTAAAAATAATATTTTATATTCATTAAAATATCAGGATGGAAATACAAAAAATTCCCTGGATCTTAGTTCAAAAACTTTGCTTTTAAAGGTAGTCTCGTCTTTTTACTATAGTTTAAAAAGTAAAATCCAAAAAAACCCCTAGCTTTCAGTTGAATAAATTTTGATTTTAAAAATAATTTAATTATTTTATTGGGCTTTAAAAAAGTAAAAAGAACAAGATATCCCTGGTAAATCTAAAAATAACTGAAGGATCTTGTGAAAAATTATATTATCCTAGACCATTAATTTTTATAATGAAATAAAATGTTCATTAAACTATTTCAATTTCAATTGACTGTTTGCCTTCAAAGGAAAACACTAAATCTCCTTTAGCTTTTTTAATTTGCCTATCATCCTTCCTTTCTCAGTTTATGTACAACAACTCATTCCATCCTTAACTGTAGCTATTCTTTATATATAAATTCAATATAAGTATATGATATTGAGATATGAAAAACAAGTTCTCTTTGAAAACATAAACGACATCCCATTTATTTCTCTTGTCAATTATGGCTCCTTTTTTAACGATACAACGCATGCTTGATTAGCCTGGGAAATCTAGACCAGCCAAGCATTATCGTAGAAACACTGGGTACATGACTCAACTACTAAGATTAGTCGTGGCATAAATACTTGTCCATTATCTGTTGAACAGAAACTCTAATAACCAATATATTAAAAAAAAAATTAAATTAAATTAAATTATGCCATCAAAACCTGTTACTTGTACGGATGTTTTGGATGCCACCACCGACAAATCTTTGACAAAACATGTTTATAGTTGATGCTAAGGAACCCAAAATCTTTTTGATGAACACTACTATTAATCACGCTTATATTTTCTTCAATTAATACCCTTAATCTGTCTGTTAAAGACACATCATACTTCTTGCATCAAACAACTTGCATCACTAAGCTTTTACTGAGAACAAGTAGTAACATCTGCTAGTGTCTTGATGTTAGTTTTTCACATTATTTGAATGCCAACGGTAATTTGCTGCATAAACAAGACACCAGCATAACTACTCCAAACAAAGCCATTTACTCTTGGGCCAGCCAGAGTTTCCAATAGGCCATACCCAAAACCTCATCGAAAGAAATAATTGATGGGCCCGCAGAATCATTAGGCCATAAAATGTTTCAAGTCCACCGTATGAACCATAAAATGCTGGCTAGCCAATTGGATAAAAATCCTGGTCACCACTTTCCAACAACAAAGCAAACTAGAGCATGCTGCACTAAGGCACTAAAGCAACAGTGAGTATCTGATTTATTAATATTGTTTAAAGCAGACTATATTCAACCACAAAAATTAACTGAAAGGAGTTAACAGAAACAGAACCACAAGAGATTAAGAAGTTTTGAATTATAAAGCTGATCACAAGTAATAAGTAGAAACTTGGATTGAGATTTCAATGAACATTTTCTTATATGGAAGCTTGGATCTCATCTGAGGCCACTGCAGTTCCATTGGGGGCATCTTCTGGATGCAGTTGAGCAGAAACCTCATCTATAGCAGAATTTAGCTGTGCAATCTTGTCAGCAAGCACTTGGCGGGTTTTCTGTTACCATAACATGAAAACCAAAGAAATTTCAATGTAAATAATGAGCAAGATAAAAAAAAAAAAAAAAAAAGGAGAAAAGAAGCTAATGTGCAGGAGCAGGCTTGATTTTGTTAAAAAGTATGACCAGTCTAGATGCCTTTCAAAAATTCTACTGCTAAAAGCCTTCTATATTGTTTGACAATCAACAGACTTTTTCGCACAAGCATGCACATATGTAATGCTAACAACCTAAAGAAAGTGGGATAGCTAACTTAATTCTCTTCCTCTAGCAACAGTATCAACGAAATACCCAATAAAAATTTCAAATTGAACTTAGATAACGCAAATACAGGTCACTAAGCATGATTTAAATGGATGATAAATGAAATAACAAATTCCCACCTCCAAAGCTTTCTCCTCATCATATATGAACTTCGGTAGCTTCCTCATCAAATCTTTTCTGTCTGCTCCAGCTAATGCCTTGCTAATCTGAAATACAAGTAAACATCAATCAGATACATAATATGTGTCATTTTTTGCACGTGTTACAACTACCTCATGTAAGGTGCAGCCTACAAGCAATATTCTACTGGACAAGAGAAAACCAATGGTAAATAATCCATAATAATGTATTAGTGCACCTTGTAGTGCTTCTTACAAGACAATCAAATAACTTGTTATGCAGTATGCGCAGATTAAAAAGCGCAAAAATAAACATGTCATGTCTGGTAGTAATCAAGCTAGCAAGTCTCACAATACTAAATAGTCTTGAAGAAAACACACGCCATCCATCTCAATGAATAATTTAAAGAAACACAAGTATAATACATACAGCAAATTGAACTATAGCATATCACATTAGTCATTGAGCAGTACCTGTGGAGCATATACACAACCCAATGTTCCAGCTACCATTCCTCCCAATATGAAACCGCCAATGAAGATACCTGCACCACTTGATCCACCACGCTCACCACTGTCCTTGCACATGAGAGGAAAAAAAGAAGAAAAATCACAGTTGAAAGAGAGATATGGTGGTGGGTGGGTGTGGATCAAAGACCCCTCTTGGAGATGTCGAGTAAAAAGAGCAAGCAAAAAGAAAAGGAGGACTAATTGACTATCCAACTGATTTCAGAGATAAATTTAGGTTTTACGACTTGAATTTGGACTCTTAATGGTAGGCAGTGGCTATTGGAAAACATATATACAAAAGCAGTTCTGAAATGGAAGTAAAACAAAATTATAGTGGAGAAAGAGGAAAAAGAGCACATATAAAATCCAACCATGTGTGATTCTATCAGTGTCACAGCTTTCATGTTTTATAGGTGATCCTAACAGATAACAAAAGTCTCAGTTCATGAGAGTGCACACCCTCAAATGGGTGCCAGTAGCCATTGAAAAAATTAACCTTGATGCTGCTAATCTGTCTTTACAACAGATGATGTACAGTCCAACAAATTACAACAACACCATACCTTGCTTGAATTGTTAGTGACTTTTTATGTGTTGTGGGTTTTCCTTTACTAGAGAGATTACCAGGTCTAACGCATATTAGGCATTGGTCTTTTGGCTTCAAAGAAGAGCCTGGAATTTCATAATAACTAATGATTAGAAAAGGCAGGGAAACCAATGAACAAAACAGTATTACCCATCAAAGTGAAGTGGTAATGCTGGATAGGAAAAGGAAGAGAAATGCATATACAAAATTGAGATCCATCATGAATTAGGTATCTTCAAATGCAATAATAATTCGTAAATAAGAGCACAAAGTGCCTTCCTAAGTAACCTGAACAGCAAAGCATATCATCTAGAAACATAAAGCAAATTAAAAAATATTTCCAGTTCAGTATTAGCAATAATTAGAAGTTAATCAGGTAATGTCCTCCATTATATCAATAGATTGAAAAGGCTAAAAAATTTGTTTGCTACATGATCAGACTCCATTATAACTTAAAATTTCGAGAAAACTGACACAAAATGAAATTACATCACCAGTTCTTCCAAAATTAACATGATATTTTGGATCTTTCACATTTCAAACATTCCTTCAAAACCCAGTTCTCAAAGGCCATAACTTGGTGCATAAAAATCCAATCTTTAATTCCTTAATAAAACTCCTATGAAGAAATGCAGTGAGAACGAAAGCCTAGATGCTAAAAATTAACAAACAAATGAGAAAAAAAAATTAAAAAAGGAAATTTCTTTTCATTTCTTGAATATTTATCCCAATCAAATAAAGCTTACAAAAACTAAATCAGCAGTCAGAATCAACATAATCAGAGAAAACAAAATTACCAGCAGATAAAAAGTGAGCTTGGGGAGTTGTAATTGAAAGAAGAGAAGTTGAGAGAGCAGTCATTTCTTGGACTTTCTTCTGTTTGAGTAATCAAAAAAGGAGAAATGGCACTAAGAAATGGTTGCTTTCATGCTTTGTACTTAATTATGTGTCCTCGATAATATCGAGCTCATTGTTTTATTTACGATTGATACTGGTCTGTGATCTTTCGTCTAGGCTGCGGAGATGAACTTGGGCTGCATTAGCCCATCATTTGAGACTACTCAGTCAGCTAGTATTAAAGAAGCCCAAGAAAACCATTCTTAAAACTTTAATTCACTTTTTTGGGTTTAAGCAATTACTGAAGTTCCGCGTAAAGAAATAAAGAACTGCCCTTGTAAATGCATGGATGTATATAATTACCAAGCACTGTTATGCATTAACACTGTCAAATGATATCAACATGGAAGAGAACATTGAAGTGCAATCTATTTTAATTAAAAACAAAAGAGAATATGAAGAAACTTCAAAAGGTAAAGAGATATCTTCCTCTAATACTCAAAAGAGATAACATAAGAAGATATATTGAACGTATGAAGATGATAGTGTTGAAAAGTTGTCTAAAAAAATTAGAGATGTAGCATTTGTAATTCAAAGCCTAAGCAAAAATTAATTTGATGTTAATGAGCTATATACAGAAGTGATGAAAGTTGAAGGCTTTGAGGAGATCGCTCTTGGTGATGCTTTTAATCACTTGGTCCAAAATGAAATGTTAGCAAAAACATTTATGACAAAAAATGCTAATTTGAGGAAAATTTGGGTTCATAATTTTATGAACCAACACTGCTACAAGCCTGATTGCTAGATGATTTCACTATGATAAGAAAGTTTATGTTTGTTTTTTGACAAGTATTTTTACTTGTTTAATTCGGTCTAGTATGTTTATGTTTGTGAATTTGAACTAATATGTATGAGTATTACATCAAAACTTAATATTTTTCATATATTAGATAAATTTGGAAAAAAAAATTAATTCATTAATAAATTATTTTCTAGTTCATTTTCCATAACATAACCAAATACTGGAAAGTGTTTTCCAGCTTATTTTCCATTACACTACCAAACATCGAAAAATACTTTCCCAGAATTCACTTTCCCCGGAATTCACTTTCCAAAAAAAACTACTTTCCAGCAAACAAACGGGGCCTAACCCAAACATGATTTTGATTTAAAGTCGAGTCTGACAAGCTTAGGGAAGGAGACTACAAATAGCTCTTGGTTAAGTTTAGATTCACATGCGCCTTTTGACTCCAAAAATGAAGGTTGTGCATGGAAAGGGTGAAGTTAATGAATGCCAAGCTGTTAAAAATTATCTTCATGTCGTCCCAACAGATTATGCAAGAAGACTACACTGGGCACAACAACTTTGTCTGGGTCCTCTTGCTTTTTCAACACTGAGAAAACCCAGGAAGTGTACTTGCCAAACAAATACAAATTTGGGCACTCAAACGGCTGCTAAAAGTGGTGGAACATATACAAATTCAGGCACTGGAACAGCCACCGAAAATGACAGATGCGATAAAGATAAGTTAGGTTGATTGCTGTTTTTCAATAATTCGAGCAGTGAGTTGATGAAAATATTTATAAGAATAGACTGTTTTGTTTGTAAATTTCCACATCCCAATTCAGGTGGAGACAACATCGTGAAGTTTTGTGAAAGGGTAATGTTAAAGGTAATAATTTTTTAGCAAAATTGTTCTATTAATTCAGTAGCATTTGCTTGTAGTAATTTGCTCAAGAAAATATCAATGGTTCTCTAGTTGTCTTCACCATGCTGAAGGGGATAAACTAAAGAAAAATGTTTATTGTGCTAAGGCAATGGGTTCCCTCCACGTCATAGCAATTTTCCTTCTCCAGGCAATAGCCATAACTCCCTCTATTGCCTAGACTATACGTATTGTCAATCAAGACAGTCTTGGGGCATGGAACAGAGATAGAAGCCACGCTATCTCTTCTCAGACCAATACCCAGAAAGAATGATGTCCTAAGTTATTGAATTCTATTGACAGAAAGCTAAAGATTGAAAAAGTGCATGTGGTACAGCAGAAATGTGGCGATGGGATGAAAAGCTAAAGATTATCAACATGCACATTAAACAAGCAAGATTTGAGATCCTATATAAAACAGAGCATGGAATTGTTCTGATTTTTTCCCAAGAATTAACAAGCTCACAAGATTTATACCACAATCACAATTAAAAATCCAAATAAAGAACAGGAAACAAAAAAGACAGATAATATAGAAATATTTGAGGAAAATAATTACCTGAAATAAGATGATTTTTTGTTCCAATAATGAGATATGAGAAAGGGAGATTTACAGCCACACAAAGTAATTTTTTGAAGAGATCAGTTGTAAAAAAAAGAAGAGATTTGTTTCATTTGTAAGTGAAAAAGAAAAAGAAAGTGTTTTCCAAGAATAAAAAGGGGAAAGCACTTTCCTGCTGTTAAAGTTAACATTTTTCTTTGACCAGAATTTAATTTCCTTTGACTAACTTTCCATGTATTTGTCAAACATGGGAAAGTGAGGAAAATGATTTCTAGGAAAGTGAATTCCTGAAAATAAACATGGCCTTAGATTTTAAAAGATTACTCAAATCTTACACATTGAATTGATCATAGGAATCTGCCTGGTAAAAGGGTTTTTATTGCTGAAGATATTATAATTATAAGAAAACTGAAAGGAATGTGGAAAATATGATTTTTCATGTGTCATTTCACTATGTACTTCTACAATCATTATTTTTTCTTTGGTCATTCAATTTTTTTCTCTTCAATTAAGCTCTTTTATGGCTAAACTAATGGTTAATTGGCTCTTATTTGTTGCACAAGGATAGGATTGAAAGATGGAGTACCTAAATGGAAAAGGCAAAGAAAATAGGTGGCAACTTCAAAGTTTATGCAGAAAAGTTTAGTTTGGTCCTTATACTTTTCAATTTATTTTTTTGGTCCATTAGGTTTTTGAAATTTTAATTTTGGTCTATAGCTTGATTTTTTTTTAATCTATGGCTTGAGAAACGATAGATAAAGTCATCAGATTTTAATAGTAGATAGGAGAAATACTTGATTAACACTAATTTGGATAAATGAAGAGTAGTTGCGAGAATAGGCTGATAAGTAAGAGTTTCTACAAGTATCACCAAAAAGAGGGTCATATGATTGATCAATGTGAAGATTTTCACAATGAAGTGATACAGATGATAACTCAAGGTGCTTTGAGAATCGAAGAGGCAACAAGCAAACAAATACTTGTAGTTGATGAATATAGCAAGAATATGGAAGCTTATCGGGTATAGTTTACTGCCAATAGGTTGCCCAAATTGATTTTGTCCAAACCCAAAGTAGCAAGTAATGCGAGCTAAAGGTCTTACCATATAATTATAGGTATTTCTTCCAATGCACTCAACCAATACCTGTTTTTCAAGCAGACATTTAAGGATTGACTCATAGTGAAAGGTGCTTTACCCCTAAGGAGCTTGAGAAGTAAAGCAAAGGTAAGGGTAAGGAAGTAGTTGACTTGTTTGAGAAAATAAACAAGTTTGTAATTGAAGAAGAAACTAATAAATTCTTGAAATTGATGAAGCACAACGAGTATAATATTGTTGAGCAACTTAAAAGAACTCCTGCTAGGATATATTTGCTATCTTTGATCTTAAGCTCCGAACCGTACTGAAAGGCTATACAAAAGGTGTTAAATGAGGAATATATGCCTCAAGATATCAATTAACAAACCATGAAGCAACTGGTAAGTAGGATTCAAGCCTCAAATTATATGTATTTTACTAAAGATGAGCTAGACCCCGAGGGTACTGGACATAATAAAATTGTTATACATCACGATACAGTGTAAAGATTTTTGATAAGCAAGGCATTGATTGATAATGGCTTAACATTAAACGTGTTCCCAAGACACGTGCTGGAGGAGAAATGTAAACACTTGGAAAAAAAAAATTATTATGAAGTTAATAAAGGAAAAATTTATTCTAACTAATTAAGGTGAATATTTACCTTATAGGTAAGCTAATAGATGGAAGAAAATTAAATAAAAGGTTTGTATATGTGTTTTTTTTTTAATTGAATTATGAAAATACTTGAAAAATAAAAATTACAAAAACACAAATAAAACTTGAATGAAACTTATGCTTGAGCAAAGAAAAATAGTGGAATACAATTCAATGAAATTTGAAATAGCTCGGCTTAAATTTAGTGTAAATGAGTAACATAATCCGAAAAAAATTACCAAGAAAACATAAAAGGCACAAGGTAGGGACATAAAAGGAATTAATTATATTATTGGATATAAATAGGCCAGTATGGCCGACTAAGAAAGAAATGAAGAGAGCTCGAGATAATTCCAGAATTTTATTTAGAGAAATCCTTAGGAAAAGTCAAAGATAAGAGTGAAAGAAGTGAGGTTTTGTATTATTAGACACTTAAACAACTCATTGGAGAGAAAATAATCAAGTGAAAAAGAGTATAGAGAGAGGGACAAAAATCTTGGAGGAGGAAGGGAGTTTGGAAGACTTTTGATTTGTAATTGTTTAAAGCTCAACTTTTTGCTTGCTATGGTATTTTAAGCACATTTAAACATGTTTTTATTAGATTTATTTTATTTTATATGAATTCTTAAAATAAAAAATTAGGGTTTTTAGAAGAGAATTTAGGAGATACAATATTAGTAGTTAATAATTGTAATAGATTATGAAAACATGTAAGAAAGCGAGAAATCTTGGTGAATTGAAGTAAAAAAAAAATCATAGTGGAGGGAGGAGCAACATGTGGTCAGGCAAAAGAGGAAAATATTTGGAAGTATAGTAATGTGTTGGATATTCTAGAATTGTGCATAATTATTGTGTGAGATTATGGTTAATAATGATTTGGTAAGAAAGGGAAATTCACATGTTTAAGTTTAAAGGAAACTTGAATATGTTATTTTTATGAACTTTAAGAATATATAAGAGCAAAGAAAGAATGATGTTTCTTTTATTTATTAATTTTGGAGAAATTATGTCTTTGGAAATGAAGTTATTACTTTGTAATTTATTGTACATATTAAAGTATGTAAAAAAGATAAAATTTATGAAAATTTATGGAAGTGTGAATGATTGGAATGTGAAGAAATAATTAAAATGACTTGTTAGAAATATTTGATGATGAATTTGATGATTTATACAAGTTTTACATAAGTTAGAATTATGAGGTAAAAGTAATGAAAGAAAGACATAAATGATTGAATTGTTGTTGGTAGATATAAGATGATGAATTATGGTTTAGCTATGAAAAAATCATGTTTATTTAGGAAGTGTAAACATGTTGATGGTATGTTGTAATTAATTAGAATTTTTAATTGAATTGTAATATATTGATTTATAATAAAATTATGTTTTAGTATATTGCAACATGATGAGTTAAGTTTAAAGGGAATGTTTTGTGTAATGGTTCTATTAAGATTTAATGTGTCTAAAATTAAGACACGTTGGAATTATAGACAAGGTTATAACGAAAAGAATCTTGTTGTTACATGAGAGGTTGCTGGGGTAGGATCTTAATTAGCTGGAGTGGGACCATCACAAATAAAAGGTAGGTGTCTCATATTACCCTTAGAGTATTTCTTTTCTTACATTTAATGTAATGTTTTATTTGTAGTATCTTATTTATATGTTTAGTAAAAATGAATGGAGACGAGCAATAAATGAAATGAATAATAATAAGAAATGTTGGTAACAAGAGAAGTTATTGGATTTAATGGCATCTGTGAGGGGATTTTCAGATTAATGACAATCAAAAGGATTGTTGGATTTATTGGATCTGTAGGGGGATTACCATATTAATGACAGTCAAAAGGATTATCAGATTTCTTGGCATCCGTGAGGAGATTGTCGAATTATAGATAACAGAAAGGATTATTGGAGTTAGTGTCATCCATGAAGGGATTGCCAGATTATGAATAATAGAAAGGATTGTTGGAGTTAGTGGCATCCGTGAGGGGATTGCTAAATTTATGACATTCAGAAGGATTGTTGAAGATGCTGGTAATCATGGAAGGATAATCAGAATAATATTGAAGTAATGTGTTCTTCAATTAAAGATGATTATAAATAATTTCCAATGAGATGTAAAAAAATGGTATTTAATAGTATGTGATATAAAGGTTAACTTGATGAATTGACATTATCACATGGCATGAAATATAGTTCTAGAATATTTTATGAATAATAAATTTCATAGGTTAAGTAATTAACAAAT
The DNA here is from genome assembly GCA_007827005.2 of Populus simonii. Lineage (NCBI taxonomy): Eukaryota > Viridiplantae > Streptophyta > Magnoliopsida > Malpighiales > Salicaceae > Populus > Populus simonii. The sequence continues at coordinate 9,489,012 of CM017470.2, read as the reverse complement.
TTTGATAACTTCTTTTTTTTATTATATGTTTATCACATGTCAGGCAAGATCAATAGGGATAAGGGTATAAATTATCTTAATGAATATGATGTATTGATGTACTATCATAGGCTTTTAATAACTTGGCATGTAATTTCAATGTTGTGTAGGGCTTGTAAATTAAATCATTATCTTTTGTGTGTGTGTGTGTGTGTGTGTAACATTTAAGGTAGATGTCCTGTTATTATAGGTATGTGTGCTTACGGTGTTGTGAACTTTTGAATCTTTCTATATGTTTTTAGTTGTTAATTATACACCTTCTGTCAAATAATTGTACATAATTGTGTAATTAGATGGAATTATGTGGAAGTGATATTTGAAAGAAGAATGACATTAGTTGAGATGTGATCCAAGATGGTTGGATTAAGATATAATAATGGGAAGTTGATATTTGGTAAATACATGAGAAAATATCGATAACTCGGTATGCAAAATTACAAGGGAAACTCAACTGAAAGTTATAAAAAAATACGTAGGTTTATTATTAAGATACATATAAGTGGTTAAATTTCCTTGGTTTAAATAAAGAGATGTGACTAATTGATTATATTTGATTTGCAAATGGTTAAGGATATTACAAGATGTTAAATGATGTATCATATATGAAGTCAAATACCATGATGGCAAAGACGTATGATGGCTCACTAAGATAGATAGCCAGGACTTTGGAAATCCATCCTTCTTATAACATGTTATTGGGAAGGTCTTGAATTCATGCAATTGGGGCAACAACTTCATCATTGCATCAATGTTTAAAGTATATCATGAATGAAATGTTGGTAATAGTCAAAGCTGAAGAAACCATTTTCATGATAAGAATTGTGGCTGCACCATTCATTGAAGTAGAGAATTGTAGGGATGGAAATATTCATACTTTCAAGATTATGAACTCAGAATGGGTTCCTAAAAATATTGTGCTAAGAAAGCCAAAAATATATGAAGCAACAAGGATGACAACTAATTATTTCCTAAAACATGAGATTCCATTTCAATTTAACCTTGACACTAAAATGTTGGAAAGTGTCTATTTGATGAAGATGAAATGTGTTGATTAGAGGTTCAGACTTGTATATAAGCCTAAAAAGATTACTTTAGATGGGTCGCTAGGATTAAGAAAAAAGTAAGAATGACAATAATCAAAGGAAGAGAGCTGAAAGAAGAGAAGCTGACAATCTTACCACTTCGAGTAACTTTCCTAAGGCATGCTCAAGTTATAAGATCTTATGATAAAGCGTTGAAGATAATTGACCTCTACATCAACACTTTAAAGTATGAGAGAGTATGAAAATAAAGGACAAAGTATGGAGACAAAAGTTAAAGCGGAGGACGAGATGTTGCCTCAATTATCTATTCATATAGTTGAGGACATTCCTGTAAGAGCTTTTGCGAGGAGGCTAGCAGATGAGGAGAAATTGTAGAATTGGAAAACTGAGCATGTTCCTTTCGTGTTTAAATGATAATTTTTATTGTTTGATCATGCTTGTTAAGATGTTTTGTCTTTGTTTTGCTTTATTTTTTTACCTTTCTTATCTTATTGGCAATCTAGCTCATGATGCCACCAACTTTTCCTTTGTTAATGAGCCTTCGTTTTAAAGAAATCATGTATTTTCATTGTTCAAAATATATCTTGTTTACTTTTACTTTTTTGTGCAAATACACATTTACACAAGCACACCTTTCATTTTCAGGAATTCTAAAAGTGAATCTTTCACCAATCTATAAAACCACTACACTAAGCATAAATGACCAAGCTTTGATAACATAATTACTATGAATGATAAGGAATGAGAAAAAAAGACTTAAAGGAGTTTACTAGGTTAGTTGAAAAATCTGAGAAAACTTGGAAACCTCTAGTAAGGAATTAAAAGTAATAAATGTTGGCATTGAACAAGAAAGAAAAGAGTTGAGGATTGATACTTTTATTATGGTTGAGAAAATAGATGGTCTAATCTACTTGTTGCAAGAGTATATAGATGTCTTTGCTTGGTCATTTGCAGATTGCCTGGTTTGGATACTAACATTGTGGTACATAAAATTCCCTTAATAAAAGATAGCAAACCAGTCAAACAAAAGTCGAGATGGATGCGCCTAGACTTGCTACTCAATGTAAAGGTTGTAATTCAGAAGTAATGGGATGCAAGATTTCTTGGATGTAGTCCATTACCCCCAATGGGTGGCCAACATAATGGTTGTTCCTAACAAAGATGGTAGGATTAGGTTTATATATAGATTATAGAGATCTAAATAAAGCAAGCCTAAATGATGATTTTTCTTTGCCCCACATAGATATCTTAGTTGATAATGCTACAAAAAATGCCACTTATTCATTCACGAATGAGTTTTATTTGGTATAATCAAATTAAAATGGTTGAGGAAGAAAGGGAAAACTGCTTTTGTTACACCTTGAGGAACTTTCTACTATAAGGGATTTTATTTGGACTAAAAAACATCAAGGCCACTTATCAAAAGAAATGATAACCTTATTTCATGATATGATGCATTGAGAAGTGGAGGTATATGTGGATGATATACTTGCTAAAACAAAGAAAGAAAAAGATCATGTGCAAGTCTTAAGGAAGTTGTTTGAGAGGTTATGGAAGCTTCAATTACGATTAAATCTTGCAAAGTATCTGTTTGGGGTAAAGACAAGGAAACTGTTGGGCTTTATAATAAACAGTCAAGGAATAGAGGTCATTCCAGACAAAGTAAAGGCTATCCAGGCTATGTCAGTGCCTAAAACAAAGAAAAAAGTAATAGGTTTCCTTGGGAGTTTAAATTATATAGCTTGATTCATATCTCAGCTTATAGTGACTTGTAAGCCAATATTCTAACTACTTAGAAAATAAAATCCTAGGGTGTGGAATGATGACTGCCAAAAAGCTTTTTGATAAGATCAAAAAGTATTTATAGAATTAGCCTTTGATAATAACCCTTATATTAGGAAGACCTTTGAACTTATATTTGATAGTGATAGAAACAACTATGGGGTGTGTATTGGGCCAATTTCCCCTTTCTCTCTTAGATAATGCTTTTGACACTATCACTTTAGTGTGCACTTTTGAGCCATCATTTTTGACAATTTTGTTAGATGTATCATTCTTGGAGATATCTTTGAATATCTCATCACTTTGAGAAGGATAAACCATTTCTTAATTAAATCTATAAATCCCCATTGGAGTTTTTTATCCAAACATTAAATATCCTTCACATCTTTTTATCTTTTCTTATTTACAAGCTTACTATTTAAAGTCTCTTACGAGACTTTCTGTCATAAGCATTGTAAATATGAGGCAATTGTCATAACCTAATTATGGATCCCCTAAAAATTGTTTTAAATACATTTTATTTATTATTCAAAACTCAAAAAAATTAAAATCCGAAAATATTTCTGGGACACGAAGAGATAAACTCTTGAGCTGCAACAGACCAAAATAACCATGCTAGGATATTTTGACACGATGAGCTGCAAAAAGAATTAATAGAAAGAAAGTGGTGGTTGAAATCCAACTTGATCAAAATTAGAAGAAATTAATTAAGTTTAAGGACTTAATTAAAGATTTAATTGAATAAAAAAATAAGTTTAAAAGTCAATTTGGTAAAAATTGAAAAAATTAATTAAGTTAGAGGACTTAATTTAACTGTTATTAGGTTTATGGATTCAATTGGTTTAATTAAAGAAAAATCAAGTTTAGAGGTCTAATTCAGATCAAATCGCAAAGATTGGAAGATTAGGGACGCAATTGAAACTTGAAAAATGCTAAATTGGTGCAATCATGGGTTCAATTTAAAGAAATTTAGAGATTGAAGGTTATATTGAACAATTTCAAAACAAAGGCCCAAAGTGCATAAGGCGTGTAAGATCGGGGACTAAAATTGACAAATCAAGGGTCTACTTGAAATAAATTAAAAGTTTAATAGTTGATAGAGATGGAATTGCATAATATGGAAGCTAAAGACCAAAGGGCAAAAGACAATCAAATTAAAGGATTTAAATCAAGGTTTTCAGGGGTGCAATTGCTAATAAATAATATTTTATATTTATTAAAATACAAAATTTCCTTTCAGTCAACTTGATTATAACAAAAAAAAACAAAGATGAAAAGACAAAAAAAGCCTTTAGATGCTAATTCTTAAAAAATATTTTTAAAGGTAATTTAGTTATTTTTTTTTTTTAGAAAGTCAAAATTTGAAATAACCCCCCGACTTCAAGTTAATTTTTCTTTTAAGGATAATTTAATCATTTTACCATATTTTAAAAATGTAAAAAAAACTAAATTTTCCCTAATCAATCTAATAATGAGCATTGAACCTTAAGGGAAAACATTTATTATCCTTAATAGTCAGCGCAATCGTTTTGTTTGAAAAAAAATAATTATTATTTTACTGTTTTAATTTATAATATTTTGTATACGTCTCTACAATAAAACTAATTATTCTTTTATGTTTTTGTTAGTAAAAGATATTTTTTACATGATTTTATTGAAAATATCATCGTTTTGTCCTAAACAAATTAGGATGTTTCATAGGATTAAATAGTCCATAATATGTCATAGGATTCTCCTCATAATTGTTTTTAAAAACTTTCTATCTCAAAATAATTTGAATGGAGTTATATGAATCGCCCGCCCTTCAAAAATAATATAGGTTAATTATTTTTCATAAACTGCTTTTTTCAATTTCTTGACTTTTCATATATTAATTTTATTATGTTTATCTTAATTTTATTATTATGTAACTTCTTTAAATACTATTCAACCATTTTTATTTCAATATAAAAACGTGATGGTTTAAAGGGATCGATGCTTTGCTTTGCTTCTACTACATTTCAACCATCATACTAAACCTTCTTATATTATATATATACTAAAAAAAATTAAATGAAAATGACATAATTATAAATTTTACCAATTTGTTTCACTATAATGATACTGTCGTAAAGATAGAATTATCATTTTCAGGTTTTTTTTTTTAAGTTCTTATATTTTTTTCTCTTTATACTTTGAAGTTTTTATCATTTTACACTTAGTCTACTTATCACTATTTGTTTTTTATCTTCATTTGTTGTAATATTTTTTAGTTTTCCCTTACATTTTTTTTGGAAAAAAAATATTTTTTTCATTTTGAATATTTATCACGTTACACTTGGCCTATTTATATCATTCTTTTTGTTCTTATCTTTATTCTTTTGTAATTTGTTTTTTTTTTCCTTACTCTTTTTTTTGAAATTTTTTTATACAAAGATTAAGGGAATGATGTTTCACTGTAGCAATTGTAATATTGTTCCATTCTTCTACTATGTTAAAAATTAGCTTGAGATCTTACATATTTTTATTAACGCATATGATCTTTATTATATTTTATTATATATAAGCATCGACCTTTTGATTCATGATTATATTTTTTACTCGATATCAAAAAACACATTAATAACACTTACACATTAATTCTTGTACCTTAGACAAAAATATTATTTGACTTGCAGCAAGGCAAGTTTTATAGACATATTGACACTTTATTTTTTTTATTTATTGACACAGATAATTTTTGATATATTTAATTAAATGTATGCATATGACCTTTTGATTTATAATTAAAAACTTGAAAAAAAACACATTTAAAAAGTTTATACATTGATTTTTTTGCTAAAAAAAATTATCCGACCCATTACAAACAAAACACAATTTAAATAACTAGTAAAATTGTAATTAGTTTTCTATTCCGAACAATTATGGCCCTAGGTAGAACAAAAAAAGGAAAGAAAGAAAAGAAAGTCACTATTGCCCTCCAAAATTAACTTATTTGCCTAAGAATTTTTAATCACTTTACGAAATCTCCTTTCAAACTAGCAGGACTTTTCCGATAGCATATATCACATCACCCCAGAGTCCAAAGCAAAAGAAAACAAATATGTTTTTATCAATTTATTGGCGCCCTAAATCACTTCATTAAATATTGGGCAATTATTGATATAGTATATCTACGATCTACACAATTGTGCTAGCCTATGGAAAGAATTAATGAAAGACCAAGTCCAAGAAGCGTATGCAAAAGAATATGTATCCTTGCAACTATACAAGCATTTCATGCTAAATATAAAATTTACTCGGAAAATTAAACCAAAATTGGACATAAAGAGCATATAGGTTCTGCAGGAAACAACAACAATGACAAGAGAAGGCCAAGACAAATTCCCAAATTCCTCGAAGCTACGAGCATCTCTAATACAACAATGACCAGCCAAACAAGAATCAACCCCACATTTATTAATGCAATTAAAATACGATGACCAAAACAAACTACTATGATTAGCTCTAATTACCCATCTCCATCGTTATCATCACTATTCGATTGAAGAGATTATTGTTCATTAACATGTAATGTATCATTATAATCATTAGTTTAAGCTAATTAGGAATAACTAGTGACATTCTATTAATTACTTCTTGAACTCACTTTTAGAAAAATAGAAAGATATAACTAGGAGAGATAAACCTTAAGTGAAGATATTTTTATTATTTTCTATGGATCATGAATTTTTTTTGTCTTTCTTTTTCTTCAAAGTGAGTCTCAAAAAGTAACTAATAAGATATTATTATTTATTCTCTAAGCACTATAAAATTTTTCACGAGTCTAATGGTATAAATATAAAGTCACAAATTTGAAATTTAAGATAAGCACCATAGTAGTACTTGTTTGGAGATTAACCATAGCGGTAAGTGGATTTTATCACTGTATTATCTTCAAGAGTTTGAATTTATCCTAGATAAGTTTTTTTATAAATGCATAAATTAAAATTGGAATGTGGATGGATTTAGTTTAGATACAATTAGAAAAATTAATATATATTGATAGGTCGAGGACCCACACCACCCCTTTAAAGCCTAAAAGTATGGAAGATTAACCTGGGATAAATTTCATGTTCTTCAAAATAATTGCACTTGTATTAGACTAGTGAACAATGATATTTAGTTTATCATAATAAGAGCATTCAAAACATGAAAGATATTCAAGGAAAGCTTGGAGTGCATACAAGTTTAAATCTAAAAACAATAAAAAATAAAATTCATGTCAAACATGCTTTCAACAAAAATATAATAATAGAACACTAGTATGCATACTAAGCATATATTCAAACTTGCAATTGATATCAAATCAAAGTATTAGCATGCATATTGATAATAAAAATATATATATGCTTAAATTAAAACAAATAAGAGTAATTACTTGTTGAATCACTTCGAAGTAATGCAACTTTTGGTGTTGTCAATGATAAATCCTTTATTCCTAAAGTTTTATTGCTCTTCATTTGGTGCAACCAAGATGTTTGTGATAAGCCTCTTAAGATTCCAACAACACCACCATAGTTTAAATACATTTCTAAACAAGGTCTTTGAACCAAAATAAATGGACATAATAATCTCTTAAAAAATAAATCTAATCTTTAGATTTAGGAGGGAAAATAAAGCATAAAAAGACAAGAAAAAAACACTAAAATAAGGTGAGGAAGAGTGTGTAAATATATGGAAAAAAAAACTTGTGTAAAACTCTTCCTTCAACCACCTTTTTATAGTGGATTTAAGAAATTAAAAGTTAAAGAATTAATGCTGATAATAATTAGAATTAATTCCTACCATTATTAACATTTGATTGGTCACTATAAATCAAGATTTAGATCTAAACACAGAGGACATAAATCTCAATTTGTTTTTCAAATTTGTAGAAAAAACTTCTAGAAGAGGTTGTTAACTTTCGTGGGATGAATTGGACTAAATAATGAGTTGGAAAATAATTATTTATGGATCATACCCATGTTCAAATTTTAATTGGAAAAAAATAATTTTTTGTAGCAAAAAATTCTATTTTACAATAAATTCCAAACTCAGACTCGGCTCGTGCATAAGCTGAGATGGGCCAGCACGCGTGTGTGTATCTATGGGTTTAAGTCCAAAGCCTATTTTACTTAGAACCTTTTCCATCTAAAAGCTTGGATGCTTTTTGGGTCTAATTTTAACTTTTCAACTTCCCACTTTATAAACATCATGAAAGTTTTATTTCTTTCCTATGTGGGATATAGTTTTTATACAAGGTTTGGAGTTTCGCCAAACCATGTCAATTTAGGGTTTTTTGAGATCAATTTCTCATTCACCTAAAATGTGTTTAAATGATGTTAATATTCTATGTTAAAGAGCTTATGTTGGAAATTAAATTCCAATAAAGTTTTAACCCTAAAAATAAATGGACTCAACTTTTAATTTGACCTCAAATATGCCAATTAACCATGTTTTAACAAATTTTCTGAAATTCCATTAGTTAGACCAAGATGGAAAGGATAAAATATCCTTTTTAAATACCCCATAACTTAATAAAGATGCTCTCACCTTAAGACCAAACCAAGTAGCGCAACTTCCAAGACAACCTAGGAAGATTAACAGTCATGGTCTATAAAAGACCCATCAAGCCTTTTAACCCATGAAATACAACTCAGAAGTTTCAGAAAGAACATAATCCAACCCCAACAATCGAGAAAGACTAACTAAACCCTGATAAAAGCCATTTGTTTCTATGTTAACATGTTTCTTAGTCACTTATGAGTCTATTTAGTAGGGGGTCATGCTAAACATGCGTGTGTTGTAGAAAAGTGATTGACTTAACATGATCCCACCTTGAATAGCACACCACCAACCATAAACAGCTATAAATTCTCATGATTTCCCCTACGATAGGTTGGATGATGTTTTACTATGCATGCCCCTATCTTTATGCAAATAACATTGTTGTGATGTCGCGGTCACACAAATTAATTACCCTAACTTAAAACACAACACACAAGATAGTATAGAGTAAGCAAAATGTTGATCCCACGGGAAGGTTCAAGTCAGATTTTTATACTAGATGATATGCAATTTGGGGGGGGGTTTGGACGTTATCTTGGCTAAAGCAAAAGAAAAGAGAAAACTATCAAGCAAAGTTAAATAAAATCAGAAAATTATCAAGAGAACAAACCTTGGTCACAAGTAAATGTCCACCCACAGAAATCAGAACTGATTATGGAAATGAGACATCAATTTATATTCTAAATATTTATCTCTTCTTAACATTGGTTAGTTAACGGATTCACCGTATAACTAACCCTAACCATCAAACAACCACAGTGTCCGCACTAGTAATTTAATTCAATGGCAACCTTGAGAACTAGATAAGTTAATTAATCAAGAAAACATAATTGTCCGTAGTTTATGTTTGATTTGATTGAATGTTCTCCCTAATATTAATAACGTAAATCCTCCACAATTATTAAACTCAATTGCTTCACAAGTTCATATACAACAACTCCGATTTTGATATCAAATTTAGCAATAGATTGTCTACAATAATAACTTAGAGTCCGCTCTAGCAATTAAAATAAACAATCATAGGAAAAATAAGCATAAGAGAACAAATATATTCATCATATAAACTGAAAAGAAAAGATAAAATAAATCTCACAGCTCTTGAAATTCGAAGGTTTCCGTGTTCTTGCAACCAAGAAAAAGAGTTTGGCCTTGCATGTTTGTTGAACAACTAATTAAAAAGAAGGAGAATGCATGATTTCGAGTTTCTTAGAGGAAGGTGGGGTGTTTTTCTCTTCTTGGCTGCTGCCCCCTTTCTCTTTTCTCATTCTTTTTATATCCTAGGAAAGCCTAGTTTATATTTTACAAATAGTCCTCCCTTAAGTAAATAGTTTACATTTAAGTAATTCATTATTTTTATATCCTAGAAGAAATAGTCTTGAATAAAGTCTTCAAGCTTTGACTTAGAGGAACTAAATTACTGAAATAAAAACTTGGATGTCGGTTTAGATGCTTTAGAACGTAATTTGGACTCGTTTCTTCACGAAACCTGTTTGTTGGTAGAGTTCAGTTGTCATCTTTGAAAAATCATATCTCCCTCATATAACATCTTTTTTATCTGAAATTTGGCATGTTGATATGTCATTGAGTTAGGAATCCAAAAAAATTAAGTTTTCATCAATTGGACTTTTGTAGCTCCAGATATTCAAGTCAGAATGGCCAAAGGGCAACACTAGCAGATTGTGAGATTTGACTTTGAAGGCTGCGATTTCCATGCTCTTCCTTATTTTATTTTCTTACCTTTGATGTTGAGAAGGGTATGGATGTTAGCTTTTTAATGCCATTGCAATCACTTCATTTGGACCTCTAGATCTCACGCTCTGCATAAAACATCGATTGAAGGTCAAATCTGTCAATTACCTTCAAGTTACTCCTTTTTACATCTTTTATCCAAAATTGCCTTCAAAACATAAAACAAAGAATATCAAGGCATTTTATATATAAAACATAGGCAAAACACTAGTTAAATATGGGTGAAACTATTGAATAATATGGTTGCATCAAATACCCCTACACTTAGCTCTTGCTCGTCCTCGAGAAAGGATAGGTAAAATTAAATTGAAATTAATTAACTCAAATCACTATGACTAATCTCCTAATCTCTCATAAATATCCAAGAATATATGCATTATAAATAAGAATACAATCAAGAAGGATAAAGAGTATAAATTTTCATGAATTTATTTACATGCAAACTTCAAAACTCAATTAATCATTGGGATTTAAATGAAATCTATGCCATGCCAAAGTGATAGGTCCTCTCATTGATATACACTCCAACACTCATGTGTTTAGGGCTTATGTGTTTAAATCTCTCAAATTCAGTCAATGAATATATTCTACCATAAGCTTGCTCTTCAATCTCATCTCCATTACTAACATATTACAGGCAATGCATGAATCAAAAGGTCTTATTTTCCGGTTGTAATGGGGCTAGGGTTAAGGTGAGGTAAAAGAGAGTAAAAGAAAAGGTTCAAACTAAAGAAAGTAGAGCATTCTGAAAAATGATATTTCAAATAAGATATTCCATCAAAGCACATAAATTTTCCATCTTTAATCACCAATGCTTAACTTCTTTTGATTTCAAGCTCTTTTAACATAAAATCTTAAGAACATAAAGGAACACTTCTCTTTCTTTTCTTTTTTTTTCCTTTTCCTTTTCTTTTCTTTTTCACCTTTGGCAACTTTGCCTATCTTTTCATCAAACATCACTTCTTCTTTCTTTTCACATAATTTCCAACCATAATTCTATGAGATATCATAAGTATATGCTCTACTAATTCTTGGCTAGGAGAAAAGAAAAACATATAAAAAGTTAAGGCTTATACATGGATAAAGCAAAGAAAAGATAAACAATCTCAAAAGGGGCTCACTAAGGATATTATGCTTTAAGTTGGCTTTTTGGCTCAAGTGGTTAAAATTCCCAATGCCTTTATCATCTTCATGTATATATGTAATGCAAATGTAATCTCAACAAGATATGAAGCAAGTTCTAGAGATACATATCATTGAAAAAATGCATTATAAAAAAATATAATGTTGAAGGCTCAAAAGCTTGCATTGGTATAACACTATAAAGTCAACATGACATATTCTCAAAGTCAATCCCTAAACCAATTAAACCTTAAAACTTGCATGCACACTCCTTCATTCAATTTATATCTTCATCTATCTCAATTAATTCTCATATATAATACTCACATTCTCATAAACCAATAGGAGTTCAAAAGATCAAACATAGAAATTTTTTTTTTGGAACAAAAAAAACCAAAATAAGAAAACCAACATTCTCCCAATACCCTCACACTTAAAGCATAACATTGTCCTCAATGTTGAAATAAAAGAAAAGGAATATGAGAGAATGATAAAAATAAAGTAAAATGCGAAAACTAAAAGATAAGGAAAAAGAAAGCAAATCTGAATTTTTTTCTTTTTACTGGATTGCCACCCAGTAAGCGCTTTTGTTTTATATCATTGGCTCAACATGTTGCATGCTCATTCTTCGTAGATTGGTTCAACTAACTCTACAGAAGCGGTGAGTTCTGCCATCCAACCTTCATAGAAAGGTTTCAAGTGATACCTATTGACTTTGAGTACTATGTTGGTTTCTAAACTTGTAATTTCAACTACATCATAAGAAAAAACATTAGAAACAACAAAGGGTCTAATCTAATGAGAGCACAGCTTTCCAGGGAAAAGTTTCAAACGTGAATTATAAAGGAGGACTTTGTCTCTAACATGGAACTCTTTTCTTGTAATCATTCGGTCATAAAAACTCTTAGTCTTTTCTTTGTAAATCCTTGCGTTCTCATAAGCATCATTTTGAATCTCTTCCAACTCTTGCAATTGCAACTTTCTTGCAATCCCAGCAGCATCATAATCCATGTTACATTGTTTAATGGCCCAAAAAACTTTGTGTTCAAGCTCTACCAGTAGATGACATGCTTTCCAAGTCTGATAAGCCCAAAATGCATTACCAAGTCATAGACTCCAATCTCGCCTGTTAGGTTGCACTGGCTTCTCCAAAATAGACTTGATTTCTCGATTTGAAATTTTAGCTTGGTCATTCGTTTGAGGATGGTATGTTGTGGAAGTTCAATGAGTCACATGATATTTGCGTAACAATGCTTCAACTGAATGATTGCACAAATGAGTGCCACGATCACTAATGATAGCTTTAGGGATTCTAAACCTGTCAAATATGTGAGTCTTTATAAAATCTAAAACAACCTTAGCATCGTTAGTTTGAGTGGCTTTTGCCTCAATCCATTTGGATAGATAATCAATAGCAATAAGGATATAAAGATTGCCAAAAGAAGAAGGAAATGGACCCATAAAATCAATGCCCCAAAAATAAAAATTTTTACTTATAAGAATATTCGTTAAAGGCATTTGATTCTTATGAGTGATATTACTTGTTCTTTGGTATTTTTCGCATGATTTGCAAAAATGATATGCGTCCTTAAAATAGAAAGCCAATAAAAGCCACTTTCAAGTACCTTGTGGGCCGTTCTTTTTGCTCCAAAATGCCCCCCACAAGAATGAGAATGATAAAAAGTGAGAATGAAATGAAATTCATCCTGTGGTATACATCTCCTAACTACTTGATCCACACAAAATTTCCACAGATAAGGGGTATCCCAAAAATAATATTTAACATCAGCTCGTAACTTGTCTTTTTGGAATGTAGAAAAACCTGGAGGGAATTTTTTGGTGACCAAATAGTTCACCAAATCAGCATATCATAGTCTTGTAGAGGAATGTAACATATACAACTGTTCATTAGGGAATGTCTCTCTTATTGTTTCAGTTTGTATATCCTCAGTCCTAAGTTGGCTCAAGTGATCAGCCATATGGTTTTCGACACCTTTTTTTTTTTTTATCTTTGATCTTAAGATCAAATTCTTGTAAAAGCAAGATTCACCTAATCAATCTTGGTTTGGACTCTTTTTTCTTCAAAAGATACCTTAAAGCTGTATGGTCAGTAAAAACAATGACTTTTGTACCAAGTAAATATGATATGATTTTTTTTAGAGCAAACACCACTGTAAAAAGTTTCTTTTTAGTTGTATGGTAATTGCTTAGCACTCCGTCCAACATGCGGGAAGCATAGGCTAACATGCAAATTCTTACCAATTCTTTGCCAAGGACATCCCCTGCCGCATAGTCACTCACATCACATATTATCTCAAAAGGCTCATCCTAATTTGATGGTTGGATGATAGGGCTAGCTCATCATGAGCATCTTTACATGCTTGATCAAACACAAAATCCACTTCTTTGGCTAATAGTTTTGCACAAGTAACACGACTAAAGTGTTGATGTCTTCTCCCAAGTGTAGGAATGTCGAATTAATAAATAACCCGATAAGACCGGGGTCGAACTTGTATAAACTACAAATAAAGAAATAGATAATAACAGAAAAGGAGTTGAAGAGAGTTTTGAGATGTGATATTGATGTAAGGATTAAACAAGGATAAAATAATTGTCTAGGTTAGAGGATCCACTAATGGTATTTCAAACAAGTATAGTATAAACTCTTTTTATTACTTGACTGGAAACCACACACAAAGGAGGTTCCAATCGGATTATAAATTGTTAACATAATTACATTTGTTATCTTATTCGAATAATGCTAATACTTGTAAATGTTGTCAGGTATTCATGATTATAACTTATGTTAATATAACAAATCAAGTTCCTTTCAGAGCACATGTGTTGGTTATACCATACAGTTGGGTTATGAAAGTGCCGAGTATTTGTTGTACCAAGGGTTATACAACATAAATCTAGATTAGCCATTTAACAAGCAAAGTATTAAAAGTGAACAAGATAACAAATGCAAAACATGTTAGTATCAAACATTAAAGTCCATGTTGAGTTTATACTATACTTATTCTTACACCATTAGTGTAACCTTTTCACCTTGACATAATAAACTTAGCTAAACATAATGAAAGAGAGAAACATAAATTAACAAGATAAGAACATAAATAAGATATAAGTTAACTAAGTAAAGGAAAGGAAATGAAAAGCATAAACAAGAGATTAATATAAACAAAACTTAAGCATTACAAAAATACAAAGAGAGAGAGCAAGAACATGATCTTGATCTGAAAACCAAAATGCCTAAATGCATGGCAAATGCCTCCTTTTATAGGCCAAAATTCAGAACTACTGATTTGATGACTAATTGTTGAGTGGGTGGCCACATCTTGACTTGGTGACAATCGTTATCTTCTTGTTTAAACAAAACATCATTGCTAACATCAGAATTTAAATAAATAGTCTTCATGAAAGTTCTAGGAAATTATCTCAGCTTTCCAACAAAATAAGAATCGGTTCATTTGGACTTCTAGAACTCAAGATATGGGCTAAACACTGAACAGTGTCTGGGCTGCAGGATAGATTCCGACTTCTCCGTTGTTGCTACAATTTGAACTTGAAAACAGTCCTTTTAAATCTTGTACTCCCTGTGAAAGTTTTAGGTCTATGTTTTAGCTTTCCATACATATAAGCAAGACCTAAATCCAAGTTCTACAGCTCCAGTTATGATCTAATAACCGAATGGTGTTCCAGTTTGGACTGAACCAGCATCTCTTTTCTAAGCTTAGCCCTCTCTTTGTCTTCTCAATTTCAATAGTTAAACTCATCAATCAATCTTTTTATTTATGTGATAGGCTTACATTTAAGATGAATATTTACTATAAATTAAAGGTATCTTATATTATCAGACATGTTATTATAAAACATGCTCTAGTTAAGGAGTTATTGATACTTCAAGTGCAAAATGATAATATAAAACCTTGATAAAAATGCACTTTTAAGTACTAATCAACAAGGGTCCTGTAATCTTTGAGAAATCTTTGATAAAGCGTTGATAGAAACCTACATGACCCAGAAAAGAATGAACTTCCCTCACGCATGAGGGGTAAGGCAATGATGAAATAACAACTATTTTAGCTTTATCAACCTTTAATCCACGTGAAGACACAACATGCCCAAGAACTATTCCTTGTTCTACCATAAAATAACACTTTTCATAGTTCAAGACAAGGTTAGTTTTAATACATCTTTTCAAAACCAAAGATAAATTTTCTAGACATTTATCAAAAGAATCACCATACACCGTGAAATCATCCATGAAAACTTCAATTATTCTTTCAACATAGTCAGAAAAAAATACTCATCATGCCTTTTTAAAAAGTTGCAGGTGCATTACAGAGATCAAAAGGCATTCTCCTATATGCATATGTACCAAATAGACATGTAAATGTAGTCTTTTCTTGATCCTCACGATTAATAACAATCTGATTGTATCCATTGTATCTATCAAGAAAGCAATAAAAAGACTTACTTGCTAGGCGTTCAAGCATTTGATCCATGAATGGTAATGAGAAATGATCTTTGTGTGTAGAAACATTGAGCTTTCTATAATCAACACACATTCTCCATCCACTCGAGATGTGAGTAAGGATGAGTTCATCATTTTTGTTCTTCACTAACATGATTCTGGTCTTCTTGGGCACCACATGGATTGGCGCCACCTATTTACTGTCTGTGATGGGGTAAATGACTCCTGCATCTAATAGTTTTAAAATTTCAGGTTTCATTACCTCCATTATAGGTGGGTTAAACCTCTTTTGCATTTCCCTTGTTGGTTTTGCATTGTCCTCCAATAATATATGATGCATACACATTGAGGGACTAATGCCCTTGATGTCGGCTAAAGTCCATCCAATGGTCGTCTTGTGATCACACAATAACTTCACAAGTTTTTCCTCTTGCGCACTTGTCAAACCTTTTGCTATGATAACGGGAAGTGTATTGTTGTCGCCAATGAATACATACTTCAAATTATCGGGCAAAGGTTTCAATTCTAACTTAGGGGCCTGTAAAATAGATGGCAAAAGCTTTTTATGTGAAAGTACTAAATCAACAAAGACATTACCATGAGGAACAGTTACATTACCATGAGGAACGGTTTGCAAAGCTTGCAAAGCCAATGCTGATTCATGCATGTTTTGGGGAACACATATGTGCCTCTCTATCTCTTCTATCTTGGTAAAATCATAGCCATAGCTCAAAACTACGCTTAATCCATCCTCATAATCAAAATCACAAACTTGTTGTACATACTTATCAACTTGGTCATAATATGTAATAAACATTGCTATAAGGATATTTCATTACATCATAAAAATTAAATTAAAATTTTCATCTCCTACCTCCATAGATAAAGTATCCTTACCATAATCAATCTTTGTATTGGTAGTTTTCAAGAATGGTCTCCCAAATAATATAGGAGTGTTGCTTGATGAATCCCAAGAATCATGTTCCATATCAAGAATATAAAAGTCGTATGAAATGACCAAACTATCAATCTTGACTAGGACATCTTCTATCACACCAAGTGGGTAAACAAAACTACGATCCGCAAGTTGTATTACAATGCTAGTTTTATTCAAAGGCTCCAGACTAGGAGAATCATAAACATGTTTATGCATAACACTAATAGATGCACCTAAATTACATAAGGCCCTTTTGAAACTAGCATTACCAATAACACATGGGATAGTAAACGCACTTGGGTCTTTTTGCTTCAAAGGCATATTCTTTTAAACAACAGCAGATACAATTTCACCCATACTTACCATTTCATAACCTTTCAGTTTGAAAGCTCTCTTGGTCACAACTCCTTCAAGAATTTGGCATACTTGGGAATTTGCTTGATAGCATCAAGCAAAGGAATGTTGAGTTCCACTTTTTTAAAAACCTCTAAAATCTCTTTTTCTTTGTCCTCTTTCTTAGACCTAGAAGAACTCACAGGAAAGGGTATAATTGTTTTAAAACTGGAATTCATTGAATGAGGACTTACCTTTAGAGTGTTGGTCGTGGTTTCAATTTGTGAAGGAGGAGGATGTTTCTTCTTTATATTCAATTCAGTTTCTATCTCCTCTTCTTCCTCCATCTCAATTTGTTTTGACCTTTGTTGTAAATCCCGAGATAATCAAGGCTAGATTAAATTAAAAAAAATAAACTAAACTAAAAAGAAGTGGGGGAAAATGAATATATTTAAAGAAAATAGGGTCTAAATGTAAATAAGAATAATTGTAGAGCATAAATACTACTCTTCTTACCAAAAACAGATATGCAACTATCGTGAAGAAAGAAGAGAGGGAGTTTTGGTATCTATTTTTACAGATCAAGAGAGAAACACCAAATTTTAAGAACCCATCCAAGATTTAAGGTTATAGGTAAAAATAAACACTAGTAGGCAAGGGATTAACAAGAAAAAAATTAAACAAGAAGAGAAGAGGGGAGGGTCGGCTGTCATTAGAAAGAAAAGGAGGGATCGTGACCTTGATTCGTATCGGGTAAGATATTCTAAACATGGTCTTATGAGTTGTTTTAAAGTTGATTATGAATTGATGCCTAGATGTTAAATTATAGATTTAAGTTCTATAACTCCAGATATAGTTAAAAATATGAGGAGAGGTCAGACAGTAACGGTTTAAAAACGGACAGTAATAGTCCAAGTATTTGTTGATGAGCGATTTTGACTATCTTAGAGGCAGAACGAGGTTCTCCTCAAATCATAGAACTTGTAGCCTCATGTCTTATCTTTTCAAAGAAATAAATTTTACTTGAATCGGAGTTCTATAACTCCAGATATAGTTAAAAATCTAAGGAGAGGTCAGACAATAACAATTAAAAAAACAAACAGTAACAGTCCAAGTGTTTATTGATGAGCGATTTTGACTATCTTAAAGGTAGAACTGGGTTCTCCTCAAATCATAGAACTTGTAGCCTCATGTTTTATCTTTCCAACGACATAAATGTCTCTTGAATCGGAGTTCTATAACTCCAGATATAGTTAAAAATCTAAGGAGAGGTCAGACAGTAACAGTTCAAAAAACGGACAGTAACAGTCCAAGTGTTTGTTGATGAGCGATTTTGATTATCTTAGAGGCAGAACTGGGTTCTCCTTGAATCTTAGAACTTGTAGCCTCATGGCTTATATTTCCAACGACATAAATTTTTCTTGAATCGGAGTTCTATAACTCCAGATATAGTTAAAAATCTGAGGAAATCTCGGAAAGTAACTGTTCAAAAAACGGACAGTAACAGTCCAAGTGTTTGTTGATGAGCGATTTTGACTATATTAGAGGCAAAACTGGGTTCTCCTGAAACATAGAACTTGTAGCCTCATGTCTTATCTTTCCAATGACACAAATTTCGCTTGAATCAGAGTTCTATAACTCCAGATATAGTTAAAAATTTAAGGAGAGGTCAGACAGTAAGAGTTCAAAAACGAGGCAGTAACAGTTGGACAGTGACAGTCCAAATATAAAGAAAGGAATGATAACTAGGATTGGACAAAGAACGACAATAATAATGAGTGAAATGAAAAAAATATAACATACTAAGAAATGACTGAAATAAAGACTTATTGGTTGTTGATATGGTTATTATAAAATATATCCTTGAGTGAGGAAAATTTATGAGATAAACCTGTGATTTGCAGGAGGGACCACAAGCGTGGTGTAACAGCAGCTGCAGAGGAGCATGAGTGGAGCTTCTATTGCAGGTAGGTGAATCACACCTTTACCTTCTACGTAAATTCCTTGTTTTAATATATATTACTGATGTGAAATGTGAATTACCGAATATATGTGTACTCAAGGAGAAAGGTTGTTGTGTGAATTGCTAAGTGATGAAATCATCACTGACAAATGAAATATGAGAAGTGTGATTTGAGGCGTAAACTAGCATACATTTAGTGTATGTTAGGATCTCGGGTAAGGGGATCGCCATGTTTCGGCTAGCATATATTCAGTGTATGTTAGGATCCCGGGTAAGGGGATCACCCTGCATCGACTCTTATGGAATGATGATGATGATACCAGTGAAAGGGGTATCGGAAATGGGTTAAACAAAGATAATCAAGTTTGATCTTATAAAGTCTGGAATTGAGGTTAATAGTGAAAGAGGGAACGGTTATTAATAGTTTGAATAAGGAAGAGATTCTAATGAAAACCAGAAAGGAGAAGGGAACAAAATATGAATGCATGTTACCCTTTTAAAATTGCTTGATTTCATGTTGTTATTTCTTTTTATGTAATAGTCACCTTTCAATAATATGTATTTTATTTCAGGAACATCACATGCACCACAGGAGTAGATCTTAGCTTATGTTTCCCTTCTTGTAATTTAGGTTATAGGGGGTATACCCTTATATTTTGTAAACATGAAAATGTTGTATAACTTAATTTGTATAAATAATGTTTAAACTTGATTGAATGAACTTAATCTCTGTAGTTCATGTAACCATCTTTAATGTCTAAGTATTTACTTTTATTTTCATCCATAATGATATTTTGTTATATAATGTATATCATGAATATCGTGGGTAATAGGTGTGAGAATATTGTTGAAATTGAAACCTAAGACGATTGGGTCAGGATTAAGTTATGAAATGCGAGTTATTAGAAGTGTAAACAGACTACATATCAATAACTTGGGACCTTCCGGTATAGGGGGACTCCGTCGAAATTTCGATAAATTTTAATATGAATACCATATATATATAATTCTCTGTTTTTGGTTGACATCAGAGTGTTGTTTTTTATCTCCAAGTAGGGGGTGTTACATTTGTTCTTCAAGTTCTTTCCCATTTTGCAACATGATCGCTCTAACATTCTCTTTTAGATCAATGATTGGGAGGGCAATTTCCCATTCATTTGTGCTTCTAATTTCCCCACACTTGAAGTTACTTGCCCTATTTGCTTCTCCAAGTTATGAATGCTTGACCTTGCTTCTTATTGAAAAGATATGACATTTTGTTGCAAGGTCATAGTGTTCGAAGCTAAAGTTTTCATCATCTCACGAAGATCATCACTGGATGACGACCCCATAACATTGAAGTTTATGAATAGAGGGGGCTGTCTCACTTGATAATTCTGTTAAGATTGGAATCCATAGGGATGGAACTGTCAGTCTTGATTGCCTTATTGAGGTGGGTTCTCATAGCGTAAATTGGGATGATCTCTCAATCCGGGATTCTACGTGTTGGAAAAGGAATCATATTTACGCTGGGCTGTCCGTCGAATGCTCCATCAACTACATGAACCTCATTTACTCATTTGTTTGAGAAGTCTTCACGAGTGCCAAACTGTTTCGAGTTGGTTGCCATGTTTGAGATCAATTGGCGTGCAGCCTTAGGTGTCTTATTTATCAATGCCTCTCCACTTGTAGCATCAATGATACTACGGTCAGGAGACATAATATCTTTATAGAAATATTGAATGAGCAGTTGATCAGGTATTTGATGATGAGGGCATTAATGCATAGTTGCTCAAATCTTTCCCAATATTCGGAGAGTGTCTCTCCATGAGATTGTCGAATCTCACATATTTCTTTCCTTATGTTGGCAACTCAAGATGCCGATAAATACTTCTCAAGAAAAATCTCTTCGTGGCATTCCAAGTTCCAATGGAACCTGAGAGAATAGAGAAAAGTCATGCCTTTGCTGCCCCTTTTAAAGAGAAAGGGAAAGCTTTCAACTTAACATGTTCTTCATTAACTCCATTTGGTTTCATACCAACGCAAACCATATGGAACTCCTTGAGATGAGTATGAAGATCTTCTCCTATAAGACCATTGAATGTTGGTAGCAAATGTATAAAACCAGATTTGAGCTCAAAGTTTACATTATTGTCGATGTTTATGCATAATGGTTGATTTTCTACATTAGGAGCAGCAAACTCCTTGAGTGTTTATTGTCGTGCAATAACCATGGTGTTGACGCGAGCTTCCATTCGTAACCTGCGTAAAGTGTTTTCTATTTCGAGATCCACCTGCACTTGACTTTGGTTAGTAGAATGGGTTACATGCATAAATCATTAAGGAAACTCAAAAGAAACCAACCACACAAGATATCAAAAACAATGCAAATTGTACAAAAATCCTACGCTAGAAAACAATGGAATTTGACCTCAATAGGGTGGGGCTAGTTATTACTCACTAGTCTTGTTCAAAACATCATTTTCCTTTAAGTAACAAAACGCCGATACCTAATTCCACCAAAAAATCTGTTTTGAACAGTACCTCCGCAAGTAAAAATTTTGTTTCTTTTTTTTTCAGAAAAATAAATAACAATCACAGCAAATAAAAATAACAACACAAGAATCAACTAAAATTACTTTCTCGGTAACAACGCCAAAATTTGTTGGGATGTCGCAGTCATACAAATTAATTACCCTAGCTTAAAACACAACACACAAGATAGTATAGAGCAAGCAATGGGTCGATCCCACGAGAAAGGTTAAAGTTAGATTTTTATACTAGATGATATGCAATTTAGGGGGGGTTGGACGTTATCTCGGCTAAAGTAAAAGAAAACAAAAAACTATCAAGCAAAACTAAATCAAATCAAAAAATTATCAAGAGAACAAACCTTAGTCACAAGTAAACATCCACCTATAGAAATCAGAACTG
Organism: Populus simonii; assembly: GCA_007827005.2. Lineage (NCBI taxonomy): Eukaryota > Viridiplantae > Streptophyta > Magnoliopsida > Malpighiales > Salicaceae > Populus > Populus simonii. Next base: position 9,467,083 of record CM017470.2, on the reverse strand, counting down.
ATCATGGAAACTAGACATCAATTTATATTCTGAATATTTATCTCTTCTTAACATTGGTTAGTTAACGAATCCGCCGTATAACTAACCCTAACCATCAAACAACCACAGTGTCCACATTAGTAATTTAATTCAACGGCAGCCTTAAGAACTAGATAAGTTGATTAATCAACAAAACATAATCGTCCACAGTCTGTTTGATTTGATTGAATGTTCTCCCTAAGATTAATAACGTAGATCCGCCACAATTATTAAACTTAGTTGCTTCACAAGTTCATATACCATAACTCCGGTTTTGATATTAAACTTAGCAATAGATTGTCTACAATAATAACTTAGAGTCCATTCTAGCAATTAAAATAAACAATCATATGAAAAATAAACATAGGAGAACAAACATATTCACAACATAAACTGAAAAGAAAAGGTAAAATAAATCTCACAGTTCTTGAAAGCTGAAGGTTTTCGTGTCCTTGCAATCAAGAAAAAGAGTTTAGCTTTTCATGTTTGTTGAAAAACTAATAAAAAAAAAGAATGAATGCATGATTTCAGGTTTCTTCCTTTAGAACAACACAAACTACCATGCTCCACGGTAGACATCCACTCAAGGCCTTTAAATACTCCTAAGTACAAGACTTAAAAGGGAGAAGATGATAGTTTTTTTTATTTATTTTAAAAAAACCTTTTAGGTAAAGAGGCATTTACTCAAACTATCAGAATCATCCAGGTATCAATTTCATTCACTATATTAAACTTTTTCTATTTTAGAGTTATGCATGCTTTATTAAGTAAACAGATTTGGATGAAGTACGTGAGGGCTTTTAGAACCCTAAATAAAGGAAATGAGAACCACATCCACACAACAAATAAAAATAAATGAAACAATATATATATATAAAGAATACAAAGAGCCCATAAATGGTCAATATTCACAAGTACAAAGTAGTACTCTATAGGACAAGGGTGGGATAAAAAGTGATAGAAGTTGAGAAATGGAAGTGCCAGTGCCCAGTCATCTCTTTATCACCTCCAACAAGCTACCATTAACAACCTTATTTTATAAGAAGATTAAGAACCACCACAACTTCATCCTCAAAGGTTTCTCGGGCTAGATATCATCCTGAATGGTGATAATTACACACTCTAAAATTTTTATAGCAAAATCAAAACGAGTGGAAGGATGATAGGCTTGGGAGAAGTTCACTAAAACCCCTTGGACTAGTTATGAAAGTAATGGTAACTCATCACTACACTAAATTATAAAGGAAAGACTGTTTTGGTTGTTCCTTGACTGGGTTTCTTCTGTCTCTGCATGGATGACCTGAAGTTTTTCCACGTCTCTGCATGGATGAGCTCAAGGGTTGCTGCTGTTTTTTTTTGGCTGGTGGCTGTCCTTCTTCATGGTTTATACATCGTTGCATGGATGAGATGATGGGCTGCTTCTGCTCTCGGCTGGGTTGCTTCTATCTCTGCGTGGATGAGCTGAAGGTTCTACGTCTCTGCATGGATGAGCTAAAAGGTTGCTTCCGTTTTTGGCTAGGCTGTTGCTACTTTGGCTGATGGGCTGCTACTGTTCTTGGCTGGGTTGCCTCTGTCTCTGCATGGATGATCTGAATATTTCCGCGTCTCTACATGGATGAGTCAATGTTTGCTGCTGCTTTTGGCTGGTAGTATTTATTTTGTTTTGGCCGTTCCTTGGCTTTTGTTTCTTATTTTATTTGGTGGTTGATCGTAGTGCTTTCCAGATGTATTCCTATATGTTTCCTAGGGAGCTTGTCCCTTTTCTGGTCCATCTGTATATATTTTCTCTGTAATTACTGTTCTTACAGCGTTGTTATTTTGATCTATAATATATTCGTACATTTGATAAAAAACATTTATAGGAAAGACAATTATGAAGACTACTTCCATGGCGATATTAATATCATAATAAAATCTTTAATGAGCCCAGAGTCCACCAACCTTTTTAAAACTCAAACGAGTTGAAGATAATTTCAGGATAAAGCCTATTAATTAATGGTCTATGACATAAACAACCTTTTCTTCGTTGTATTTACCATGTTATATGCCTGAGAGCTTCACTAGAAGTAAATTTTTGTAATAGCTTTATCATTTATAAAAAAAAAAAAATATAAAAGTTCTAGATAATTTCTTTGATTGCTTGCATATTCATTAAGGCTATAAAATGAAAGTTCTTAGTGCAACAAAAAACAAGCACACTCTATTAAAATATTCAATCAAATTAGATAATCACTTCAGTTTTTTGTTGTCTGCTCGGATAACAAAGTCATGATACTTTATTTTTCACTTATCAAATTCTCATATTTTATCTAAGTTACATTAGAACTATTATTACACTTTCCAATATAAAGATCAAAATTTTCCCTCTTTTTCTAATTTGAAACCCATCACCTATAAACAAATCAACACCCTATTTTTTGAAGAGGTAATAGTACAAGCAAAAAGCAATATCTTTGGATATGCTATACTATAACCAAGTTGGGTATGCACCAAACCAAGCAGGATTAAAGCATCATAATGTTGATATATTTCTAAATTGTTGTTGAGAAAAATCAAAGTGTGAAGATTGACAAGGACCCTTTTGTAGATATGCTCTTTAGATTGCATTCCTAACATTTACATGGTATTCATAAATTGGTCTTCTTAAGTTAGGTCAACAAGGAGAGTGTCGGGGTTAATTTTAATATGACTTTTCTTTAAAATTGATTGAGTTACATGACATTAATCTTTTAATGACTCTCCATCCTTTAGGGATTTACATTTGAAATACTTGTCTGGTGACATGATAATTCAATTGATGAACCTGCTAGCTTTTTTTTTTTATCATCATTAGTGTCTACATAACAATTAACACAACTACACAAAAATATGTTGTTAAACAAAAGTGAGTTGAGTTACACAATAATTATTAGGATATTATATGGATTCGATTCGACTATCAAACAATCCCAATCATATTTAATTATAAAGTAACAAACACTTATTCTATATAAATATTCAATTGTGTCAGCTTTATATATTTACCTATGTACAAATTTTTTTATTTGATTAAAATAAGATAAATCTTAAATCAAAATTATATACCAAACATGTGTTAAGCATGAAGTTGTTTTAATCTAATGTAATGAAGTATATTGTATGAAGGGTTTATTCATATAGAAAAATGATGATAATTAATATTTTACTCCAATATTTTAACACTAGATTTCATATTCAATAGTATTTTTTTAAAAAAATTAGTAGCAATATAAACTAAAATATGTAACTAATATTTTTTAGATCATTAATAATGTTCTTTGTCATAACCCATTTTTTGGGTTCTTCCCCCAAATTTTTCCCTTCAAAAAAAAAAAAACAATAATAACAAGAAGATTGACAACTTGGAAAAAGTAGGCTAAAAAAGCTTTCAGATATGTAGAAGAATCAAGCTAAAATTTTGGATAGAATTATGATCCTAATCATACCCTATTATACTCAAGACTAAAGAGACAATATAGATTCAAGGTCAAATTAAATGATTATTGAATGAATTTGCATAAAAAAATTAAGCTTATGAGCTTAATTAGATTTTTAATAGGTCAATTTGATTTAATCATGGGCAAAAGTTTAATTATGTTTAAAAATTAATTTGGGTCAAATTAAAAGATTTAATTAGGTTGAAGAACTTAATAATACTTTGAATGGGTCAAATTAATTTTATTATGGACTTAATTGTTGAAAAATTAAGTTTGGGAGCCTAATTTGGGCTTAATCAATAATATTGAAATTTTAGAGGACAAAACTTAATTTTTACAAAGTCAATTGATTAAAATCAGGGATAAAATTGCAAGAAAATCAAAGTTTATGGTCAATTAACAATTAAATTGAAGAGATTCATAACAAATGACCTTTTTGGAAAAAACTGCAAAATTTCAGGGACTAAATTCGTGTGAAAACAGGGATGAAATTGAAGTAAATTGAAAGTTTAATGGTCAATTAAGGGTTGGTTTGTATAAATCTAAAATCAATGATCAAAATAAAAAAGGTGCTGAAATTTAGGGTTAGTATTAGAGTTCGGCAAGGATAAAATCGAATAAAATTAAAAGTTTGAGGTCAATTAGGGATGCAATTAAAAGAAATCAAAGGCCAAAGGACTATATTGAACTTTAGTCAAATCTCTAATTAGAACCCTAAAAAAATCAAAATAGCACCATTTCACTTAAATGAAAAGATGTGTTTTGACTAAAACACACCGTTTTATTTAAGTGAAATAGTGTCTCACTATTGTTCATCATTTTTGACCTTCCATGCTAGAAAGGCTGCTTGGGTGATTACTTTTTCAAAGCATTTAATGTTTCATCTCTCCACCAAACTGGACAAACAATACACCACTATGATTGTTTGACATTGTACCACATCCCTGTGTAATTCTTGTCGGCTAATTGCCCTTATAGTCGTCGCCCCAAAGAGGCTAACCCGATCAGCTCATGATGATGACTTTGAACCAATGGTTAAGATCCTTCCTGATTGAATCTTATGGTCCCCAATAAAGATAAGTTGTCTCTCTTTTTCTCTATAAATAAAAGTGGATTTCAGGTATTAAGGAGCAAGAGAGAAGACTGCAAAGTGAGTAAAAAGCTAGCTTTTTTAGCATTTTCAACATTTTTTTTCTTTTCGCCGCCACTACAATCATCTTTTCCGCCATGAATTCCAACAGCTTCAGCCTTTATGCCGTGACCAACAACAGTCCAACACCCTTGCAACTATCTTCTCACTGACAACAAGGATAATCTCACTGACACCCAATCTCTTTTTCTAGTAGCGCCAGCCACTTTAAACCAGCCTTTCCGCCGGTAGCTTCTCCACCAACGGCTCCACCATGAGCCACCAACAACACCCCATCCAGCCTAGGTAAGCTTCTTCGTCCCTCCTACTCGTGTACTTTCTTTTCATGCCTGCATGAAGGACGTGAATTAATTCACGTCATGCAAATGTTGGCTTTTGCCAACAGATGGAAGCTGAGCTGGACCCGTTTAAGCTTAGCCATGTTGGCTGGGCTAAAAGGGTCTAGAACATTAAAAAATGGATTGTTGGGACTGCAGTCAGCCCAACCCAATTTGATCGGGTCAAACTTGGGCCTTGGGTCAGGTCAAGTCCAAATAATAAAAACAAATTTTTTAAAAATATTTTTTCAAAGACCATTTTAAAATTATTTGTGGGTTTGTCGCATGTTTTTCTAACAATTTTGTTTGATATCAGGTCTTAGATTTACACTATAAAATATAGCCCTGGTATCAAAATATCTTATTTTTCTAAAAAAAAACCAAATTTCTTTTTTAAAAAAGATGTTTTGTTTTCGTGCATATGACCAAATCCTAAAGGTTTTTCATGTATATTTCCTAAAAATGATAAAATCACATTTTTATCATGTTTTAAATGCAGAATGTATATCATAATCGGTTTATGATCATCCATTAGTATTTGATAAAAATAAAAAAAATCCAATAATATTTAGTTTGTTATTCAAAATGTTAGGAATTAATTATATCTAATAAATAAATGTGATGTTAAATATGGACCTTAGAATAGTTAGGATTTAATCCAATAAGGTAGAGACTTCTTCATGAAGGGAGATCCGCCTTGAATCTTAGACAAGACCAACAGATAGAAACATGACCTAGAAAAATAGCAATGCAACTTACCTTAGGTAGGGTGTACTAAGGTTGATACATCTTTCCCTTGCACAACTAGTCTCCTTACCCAGACTCTTGTAGGTCATTAGGTTTTCTAGTGACCATAATAATAGGTGACGATTCTTGAACCCCAAAATCATAACTTAATGATTAAACCCAAAGCCCCCTTTAATTTCCAGGAGATAGCTCTGCCACGAGATGTCGTGCATGTCACAGTATTTTTGACATTATATTTTAAATTAGCAGCTTTCATTTTATAAATAATTCATAGCGATAATATGCAAAATGTAGAGATTAATAAAAAAAAAATTTCCAGATCCAAGTTATTGAATTCTATTTATAAACTTGATAATTACTTTTTCAGTCCCTAATTAATGAATAATCGAATAACAAGTGATTAAGTAATTTTAAAATTGCTAACAAAACATATTAAAGCGCTCTACATCTACGTCTAAAAAATAACAAGTCATACATACAACTTTTGTGTGGTAGACTACTTAGTCTCTTAGTTAAAAAATATAAGCCCTAAAAATTTTATTTTTGTTAGCTACCCATTAGAACTTAGATTCAAAATTCTGTAACTTTCTTGAAAGGGAAAAACAAAGTGAAATAACCCCAACTAAATTTATTATTTAGAGAATTAAAAAAGAAACTGACACTGAAAATTCAAGAATCATAGTAATCCTGAAATTCTAAAAAGTGGGTATAACATGTATACAATTAATACAAATAAATCAAGAAAGCAAAAAAAAAAATACCTACCTAGAATTTAACAAGAAAAAAATAACAAGGTAGAAACTATTGAGATATAAATCTACAAGTTATCGTCTTTCTCTAACCACGTCATTTTTTACTTTTTTTTTAAAAAAAAAAATTTGCAAGATATATATTAATATTTTAATATAAAAATATTTTTTTGAAAAAAATTAATGGGTATATACCAGGACACTAAAAAATAAAAATAAAAGGTATTATAGTTTGACGTGGTCAATATTTGAGTGTACGTAGTTATTAAGGTAATTTGTCATCGTTGTTTCTGTTTGTTTCTTCGAAATCCGGCATTAATATATTTTTGTACCTCTACTTAAAGAAAGGCTTCCCACATTGCGAAGTCTGCGAGACTGGATCATTTTAATTGGGGTGAGAGTTCTAGACACTGAGAAGTACAGCTTTAAACAGCCATAGCCAGCCATGGCTGCAGGTGGTTATGGAGAACGTTCTTTGAAGGAGACGCCCTCTTGGGCTGCTGCTCTGGTTTGTGCTGTTTTTGTTGTCATTTCTATTGTCATTGAACGTGGAATTCATTCCCTTGAAAAGGTAATTAGAAACTTCTTCCTCGGGAAATATAAATAAATTTGACAAAATCTGATTAGTAATGTATATGATTTGTTAGTATTTGTTGACAAATTTCGTTATCCTCTTTGATTTATCAGTTAGACTTAATCCATACGAAAATTCTTATATAAATAACTTGTTTTTTTTTATATATAAAATATTTTTGTTATTTGTAATGGTAGTGGTTTCAAAAGCGACAAAAAAAGGCCATGATCGAGGCTCTAGAGAAACTTAAAGCAGGTAACACTCTCATTTTGTTTCAATCCTCTAGTTTCCGTAGAGCAATAAAGATTCAAATTCTAGCCTTTGATTAAGAAGGCATATACTGGTTAATTAATGAAACAATGCTTTTCAGATTAAATATTTAGTTAAGTAATTTGAAGGTTTGATGATTTGAACGCAGAATTGATGCTCCTAGGCTTCATATCACTACTTATAACAGTTGGTACAAAACCAATTTCTAAGATATGTATTCCTGAGAAAGCTGGAAATACCATGCTTCCTTGTAAGAAGGAAGCAAAGAAGGATTATGGGAACGGCGACGGGAGAAAGCTATTATGGTATGCTGGAGATGATATATCCCATCGCCTTCTTGCTGCCGCCGCCAGTGGGGATGACTACTGTTCCCAAAAGGTAAATAAGCGCACACATATGCATATGCGCAAATGTTCAATTTCTTTAAGAATACAGTATCAACTATGAAATAAAATGGTTAGGGAGAATCCCGTTGAAAAGGCCTGTAAATTAATCTTTATTTATATCTTAATTAGTATCTAATTCTTTCAACAATCATGGATTGCATTATAGAGATAATTAACTTGTAGAGCATTAACGTGATTTCATGCATGTATTCTTGCAGGGTAAAGTATCATTGGTTTCACAGTCAGGGGTGCATCAATTGCACATCTTCATATTTGTGCTGGCAGCATTTCATGTTATCTATAGTGTAGTGATTATTGCTCTGGCAAAGGCTAAAGTATGCCCCTTCTTGCTGCTTTTTCTTCTTCTTTTTTTATGGGAAAAAGGATAAACATGACTTTCAACTATTATCACGTTCTCGAACATGAAAATAATTGGGGCTATGCTAGCCCTTTCCCTTAGAATCTTGATTGCAAAAATGATGGGGCTAAAAAGGGCTGTGAATGACTCGAACAGATGAAGAGATGGAAATCTTGGGAATTGGAGACAACATCTCTAGAGTATCAATTTACTAATGGTAATTGACACCAACATAACTGTGTTTGGAAAAAGAAAAAATGGTTTTGAAGTAGTAACATTTTGGCTCTTGTGGTGCTTGAATTAGACCCTTCAAGGTTTAGGTTCACTCGTCAAACTTCATTTGTTAAGCGGCACACCGGGTTATCTGCAACGCCTGGTCTTAGATGGATTGTAAGACCTATTCTTTTTATTTACTTTCCATTATTACCATAATTGTTTTGAAAAAGAAAAAAAAACAATGATTAGGTCCAATTTCTCACAAAAAGTTAGTGCTTTTCAGGTGGCCTTTTTTAGGCAATTTTTTACATCGGTAACAAAGGTTGATTACCTTACATTGCGACATGGATTCATCAATGTAAGCTTGTGTGCTTTAATCAATCATTTTCCTCTAAAACACCATATCAAGTGCAAGAAAAAGTTTGAGTGACTTTCGAGCAAGGCTCAGTTTTTTTGGACAGGGGAGGCTGAACCCAAAAAACAAATCGCGCTTGACTTATTATGTGTAAATTAACCAGACGAAAAACAAATTGCAGGCTCATTTTGCACCAAACAGCAAATTCAACTTCCACAAGTACATTAAGAGATCAATGGAGGATGACTTCAAGGTTGTCGTTGGTATTAGGTTGGCCTCACTCCCTTTTCGTCTGTCTAAGTGGATCATTAGCGAGTGGCTTAATTCCATGTTAATCTGCGACTTCCTGACTGTTAAGGTTGTTAATTCTGCAGCATTCCATTGTGGATATGCTCTATCATATTCCAGCTTCTCAATGTTTATGGTAATTTTAATTTTCATTACAACAATAATAGTTAATTTGAAGCCAGAAAACAACGACTTTAGTTGACAACCATTTTGATTTGCTTTTGCTTGTGTAGGATGGTATACATTTACATGGTTACCATTTGTACCACTAGCAGTAAGATAATCTGCTTAATTAATTCCTAATTCTGTTTAGTATTCTAAACCTTAATTATCATCCTAGTAAATCTCTTTCTGTACGCTCACAGGTAATCCTTATTGTTGGTGCAAAGCTGGAGATTATTATCATGGAAATGGCTCGGGAGATCCAAGATAAAACTGCTGTGGTGAAAGGTGTTCCTGTGGTCGAGCCTAGCAACAAATACTTTTGGTTCAATCGCCCTGATATTATTCTTTTCTTAATACATTTCACCTTGTTCCAGGTAATCTTTACACTCAATAATCTCTCAAGGCTTGATCTAGACATGGAAAAAATTAAAAAAAATTACTAGGATTTCCGTTGATGATTACGATTTTCTTAAAAAAAAAAAAAAAAACCTGAAGGAGCCAAGGAATTCATTTTTTCCTTCTCCTGTAGACACAGATCCCGCACAATACCATTTCTGTTTCTGTTTTTTATGTTTATTATTATGTAATTCTTTTATATTTTATCCTTTCACATTATATTGTATTGATTCGCAATTGGTCTTAATATTTTATCTCTTGCTCGAGGATCCTCGAGGTTTTAGAAACACATTCCAACATGGGATTGACACTCGATGATTTTGCAGAAAAGTGTTCAAATTTTTGGTATTTGAAAGACTCCTTCCCATTGGCTAGCAAATCAAAGAGTACTTGACCTATTGACTTTTCAAAGCCTTCACACAATATTAACAGAGACTTTTTGCTAAACGCCTGCATGTGCAAAAACAAGAAAGCGAAGTATAGGGTTTCGCTAAATTAGATAAGAACCCTGTGGCTGTGGTAACATTGCAATAAGGCATCTTTCTCAAAGAATGGACTCCATTACACGGTCCCTGAGCTTACTAGATGCCAAGGATGGAGTTCTAGGGAAGATTAGAAAGTGGTGAGAGAAAAATGACAGCTTAAGCATCAAAGGAAAGTTCAAACATGGAGGAGGTATCATAGAGGCAGAAGTGTAATTCATGGGTCATAGTCATCTCCAAAGTAAAAAAAAATATAAATATATATATATATTAGTGGCCATGAGTCCAAAGGTGATGTCTCAATTACTTCCATTCCATGGGCAGTAGTCTCTGTGGATTTTTTTGCCACTGTTTCTGTCAGTTCTTTTCCTAATTTTTTGCTTTACGTTTTTGTCAAAAAATTAAATTTGGTCCCTTGAGTTTTACAAGTTTACTCTTTGGCATAAACATTCATATTCTAAACAAAAATGATGATGGAATAAAAACATAAAAGAAATTTCGTTGGTGTTTTTAAAAGGAATGACACCTAACACTCCTCTCCTCTCCCATCCCATCTTAGGCCTTCATCACCAGAAGACCCAAACATTCCTTTGACTTTTACAAGTTCCATACCAAAACTTAAAAAGTATCATTCCAAAAATATAAAAGCAATGTGAGTTGATCTGTAGATCCCAAACATGATCTCTAAATTGTTGGACAGGTAGTTAATTTACAACTCAAAAAAATAAAGAATCTTCAACAAAATTGCTCATGAAAAGGCAATTTTGTCAGGATGTTTAAAGAAATTCCTATTTTGAAAATTTTTATACAACTTAGAGAATGTGTAGCTACCTACTAGTAGATAATTTTGTTAGGAAAATAAATGGTGATGAAGTCTTCGATGGAATTACAGACATATTATTTTATCGGCAATTCTATTAGTGTTTTTTAATTTTCTGGTAGTGGTCTGGCTCTTTTTAATAACTTGATTTTTTTCTTTAAAATAAATTGAACCGAATTAAACTAGATTAATAAAATATATGTATTGGATGTCTAACCTAATGGGTATTTTATTTTTATTAAGGTTAATTAAAATAAATAAATTTTAATATTTCTTTTAATCTTTTTAAATAAAAACTCGATTGATTTTGATTTGGTTTTTGGACAAGGTTTAACATTTTTTTATTCAATCACTTTTCTAGAGTGTCTATTTAGATTGATGCTTGATTAAATAAAATTTTATTTCTCAAAAATAAAGTTAATAAACACAATAGTATCTATTAGTCATGTTGGGAGATCATATATATATATATATATATATATATATATATATATATATATATATATCTCATAATTTTCTAATTTAGTATCTAGTTAATATTAACAAATTTTTATTTATTTATATATATGCATATAATTCTCGTTTTATTTGGTTAAATGCATACACTAATTTTTTTTATGTAGGATTATTTTTTTTCTTCATGGCAAAAAAAAGAAACGTTAGATATGTCTACTCATTTATTTTTTTTCTTTTGAAAGAATGTTCTGACCTTCCACAAATGAATGTTAATTAATTTAGTAAGAAACATAATTTGCAATGATATATACAGACCAATTACCTCTTAGTCTCTCCTAATACATATTCTTGATTGGTGCTCATGTTTCTAATTCTTACAGAATGCATTCCAGACGGCATACTTTTTGTGGACATGGGTAATTTAAGTCAATCTAAACTATACTTTATTTGCTTTTCATGCCCTCTTTCTATTTTTGTATAATTGCTTTAATTTCTTGTGACCAAAAACTTCTTCGATGCAGTATGAATTCGGATTGAAATCATGCTTCCATGACAATTTGTTGGAAATGCTTGCAAAAGTTGTCCTTGCCATTATCCTTCAATTTTTATGTAGCTATGTCACCTTCCCTCTCTATGCCCTGGTAACTCAAGTAAGCAAAATGTCCGAGATCACAAATAATTGATTAACATTAAGTGTTGCTACCAAATTCAAAGATGTCGACGAATGTTGTTTTTTTTTTTGTGTGTTTTTGAACATTTGGCAGATGGGGTCTCACATGAAGAAAGCAATATTTGAAGAGCAAACATCAAAAGCAATAAAGAAATGGCAAAAGTCAGCAAAGGAAAGGAGAAGGTTGAAAAACAAGGCAGTGGCAGATGGTTCATCAAATGGGTTCTCAATGACGAGTCCAGATCATCAGAGTGGTACCCCAAGCAGGGGCACATCACCATTGCACTTGCTTCACAAGTTCAAACACAACTCTACAGACATTGAAGGTGGTTTAAGTACTTCTCCTAGGTCTTGCTTTTCTGAAACTGAGTTGTCTGAAATTGAAGGGGCAGCACCCTCTAGTGATGATTATGAATTGAGAAGGCAAAACAATCCTAAAAGACTAGAAGAAAGTCGTAGTGCTGATTTCTCTTTTGCCATGCCTTGAAAAGATTGAGGCAGCTGGCTCTAGATATATATAAATGGGTTTTGCAACTAAAATAAAGTGGAACCCAGGTAGTAATGTTAGCCATTTAGTTTGTCGATTCTACTACGTAATACAGTCGGTAGATAGACCAGCCTTGTTAGAGGGGCGTGGGATAAATTGTAAGCTAGGAATAAGTTTGATTTTGAGTTTGAATATTTTTTATGTACTATAATACAATGAAGAAACAAGTAACAATGTTTTGTTAGAGAATAATATAAATCATATCTTGGGACCTCACCTAAAAGCTTAAGCTTTTGGGTTGAATTGGTTCTTTGACATGGTATCAGAGCCTTGCTAACCAAGCGGTCACGAGTTCGAATATCACCATCCCTATTTATTTGATAAAAATTAAGCACAAGGTAATATAAGCATGTGCAAGTTTCAAGCCCAAAGGGCTTTCACTTGAGAGGGTGTGTTAGAGAATAATATAAATCATATTTTGGGACCTCACCTAAAAGTTTAAGCTTTTGGGTTGAATTGGTTCTTTGACAAGTTGAGAGCAGTTCGTTAGCATTTATGTCAAGTGAATTTGGTTTCTTTGATTATACGGTGGAGGGTGCTCTGTTTTCCTGGTTTCTAACCCCTAAAATGATAGCGTATAAAGACTATTGTTCCATTTCAAATGTGACACACTCTGTTTTTCTGTGCGGCGAGCTAATGTGTAAAAGATTAAAACAAGAAAAATAATTTGCTATCTAATTTTTCAGTAATTAGAAATTCTAATTAGTGTTTATAGATTTTAAATAAATAGCTGGTCATATAGTAAAAATGATAAACATTATCATATATATTTTATCTAAAATAAATTATATTGTTGTTTTGTTTTCAATGATAATAAATATGTTTTATTGTTGTTTGCCTGAATTTATATGTATATCATTCATGGTATTGTCTTTGTTCACAAAACAACTTCCAAATTTATTTTAGTAATAATGGACATATTTGTTCATAAGACTTATTGTAGGTTGAAAAATTCATATTATCTATTAAGTAGCGTTTGAAAAACAGGGCTTGCTATTATTTCATACCATCTTAGGGTACTAATAAATGATAATAACAATGAATTGAATTTATAAAAAATTAAGTGGTTATAAGGTGACTGAAAATTTCATTGATTATTTCATACCACAGTTGCTGCTGCAGGCTCAATGCCTACTGTTTCTGTCCACGTTGAAGGTAACACCTCCTTTAATTGGAGATTTAAGGAAGCTAGGTTGCTTGCAAGGAAAATCATCACTCTTGTTCACGTGCTGCTGTTGGCTGGAAGCAATCTCTATTGCTGCTCCCGTTGCTGAAACCAGTGCTGTTGTTCATGATTGTTGCTACTGGTGAGGACAATCACTACTGCTACTGCTGAGGAACTGTTCACAGTGCTGAGGAGAGACCCATGTTGCTTGCTCACGATTGAAGCTGCTATGGCTGCTGCTGGAAAGAGAATCTTCCACTGCTGCTCGGTTGAAGATGAGAGACACTGGCTGCTGCTGGAAGGAGGAGCTTCCACTGCTGCTGTGAGGAGAAGCTACTGCTGGACTGAAAGGAGCTGCTGGTCTGCTGCTCACAGTGCTGCTTCCCTGACTGAGAAGACAATCCTGCTGCTTGTTCACGGTGGAACCAGAGCTGCTGATGAAGCTGGTCACGTTGCAAGGAGCTATTGGAATTAATTTGTTGCTGATGGCATGACTGAAACTCACGTTGTTGAAACCAGTGCGGCTGCTGTGAGGAGAGAAGCTCTTCTCTTCCTCCCTCCAGTTACGACTTTCACTTTTGCTGCCCTATTTTTTGCTCAATCAAAATGATAATAGCAAGCTTTGCAACATTGCCAACTTCATTGTCAAACAAAGATGCAACTTTCGGAGGTAGATTATCTGGTGCTATTTGCACATTGTATGGAATTGTCAATATGCAGTCTCCAGTTTGAATGCTTTTAGAAGCAAACAATGACCAGTTGTACGCTGATTTGCCAACGTAAAGCTTTGAAGAAACTTCAATTCCAGCTTTCTTTTACAATGAAGTCACAAAAATCCAACTAGCCTATGAATAAGTTCCGGGTTGGATAATTAGTTAATCAATTGGTCTTAACAATCTCATTCATTCTTCTTAGTCAAGGTAGTTGATAGCTTTACTTGGTGTTTTGTACGCCAAGGTGGCTTGTGACTAGTACCTGTAAAAGGTTCTTTTTTATGGAGATGGGGACTCTCCGATGCTTAAATAAGTATCTTTGTAGAGAGAGAAAATACAAGAATATTCTAGAGAGAGATGCTCTGAAAATATATATGCAGTAGAGAATAAAGATTGTGAACCTTTGTTCGGAAGGTTTCATGGTATATTTATAGCCTATAAGTCTTATTCTTTTGTGAAGAGGAGGTTTGGAGTGTAATCTTGTTGTAATAGCATTTAATGAGGGATAAATATCTCTTACATCTATATTAATGTTTGATGAAAATATGGTGGGTCTCTAGAGAACTTTTATATACCTAAAAGATGTAGGAGATTAAGGTCCAAAACGTCAAATGTAGCCAAGTCTTTAAAGGTTGTGTTCTTCCCCAAGGTTAGATTCAAGGGAGGATGGTTATTCCTTTGGGCATACCCTAGAAAGGATGGCCATTACCTTGGCCGTCAAGTCTAAATACCTTGAGTCTCGCATGTTTGTCAGACCCATGTTGTCTTGGACTTGATGGATCGCCAAGTCCAAGTACCTTGGGCCTCACAAGTTTGCTAAACCTGCATTACCTCATTTTCTTAGGCGGTCAAGGGAGGATGATCTTTTCCTTGGATATAGTTAATTATTAAGTCCAAATACTTTAGATCTGATATATTTACTAAACATGCATTACCTTGAATTTTACAGTATGTCAAGTTCAAATACTTTAATTTAATATATATTTATAAACTTTGATTTAGTCTGGTGCACGTGAAGTGCAATTTCGACAACAATGTTGAATGACTTAATCTAAAGCACATTAATTCTTTGAAGTTTTCTTTGAATTTATCTAAAAGTATTGTTTTTTTATAATTAGTTGGCAAAGCCGGTGGTTAATTAAAGCATGGCATTGGTTGTGTATGTTAATTTCAATTGGAAACATTTATTGATGTTACTGTTTATAATCCCCAAACTATCAAAATATTGCCAATCTCTTTCCTCCTTTGGTTAGGAGTTAATTTTTTTTTTCTTTTTTTTCCCCAAAACACAAAGGAAACTTGAAAATTCCCTAAAACCTGGATTTGTGCGCTTGCTATTTCGCCTAGGAAAAAATCATTGTCCGTACGAACAGGATTTGGAGCAAGGATTGTCACTTGATGGGTTCAGGGGGTTTGATTCGCCCTACCCCAGATGACACTTGCCCAACTATTTGGACTCGAGACTTGTATGCTCGAGCTCTACAAATTAGCCAGTCAGAAGGTCACTTTGCATTAGAAACCTAAGAATCCTCTCAGGAAAGAAACCAGAGAAGCATCAGAACACGCTCTGCTTATACCTAGCTTCAGCTTGGACATTTCAGCTCATGTATAGCGAAGTGATCGATCTATGATGACTAAGATGATAATCCAACGTAATTGATCCTAATATAGGACAAGGGTTTCTTTTCTTCTTGGCCCTTCTCTTCATGCAAGAAGTAAGAAGCAACATAACCAACACATAAACCCTGACAAACAGCACAATCAAAGAGGGTTTTTTCGTTTGGAAGAGGATAAGAGAGCAATATTGTAGAAGATATTTATGAATGAAATAGATATGCAACTAGCAAATGCTATTGTTAAACGGAGGAAGAAGGACTCTTGGAGTGGTTTAATATTGTACCATCTAGTCTCCATATATATACACCATCAACTTGGTCAATACATTTTCTTAAACGGCGAGGTCCTCTCTATACACCATGAATTTCCCAGTAGTAGATCTGTTCTTACAGTAATGGTATTTATAAGTTATTGTTGATTTCAGTACCGGAGGGTACGTCATGCTAGCGACCACCTTTGATCGAGCTGCTCAACTCTTCCCCCAACACCAACTAACCTGATCCTCGTCTCATTAGGCCAACCCAAGTCTTACTTCCTTAATCAGGTCTAAACCAGACAACCTACCAAGAAAACACCCATGATAACGTTCACAAGAGTCCTGAAACAGCAGCCTCACCACTTGTATTACTCTTCTCGTAATTGATTTTTAACGTTTTCGTGTTTCTAATGTGCGAAGATGCTTTCTGGAGAACTTGTTTTACTATAAAAAACAACCATTAACAATTAATCTCTTGATGGGTTTTCTTAGCCATTTGTCCATCAAACTTCGTTTTTAATTAATACAACTAGACAACTGTGACAATTACCCCCCGCCCATGTACAAGGACACCTTAGATATTTAAATAAATAAAAAATTGGAAAGGCTGCATGTGTTAATGGATTGGAAGGGTGTAATTATTTAAATATCTAAGTTGTCCTTGTATATGGGCGGGGGGTAATTGTCACAGCCTTTCCAATTTTCTTACGCACAAGATTGATGGCCCTTGCGTGATGCCGTAGACCAAACTAATTTCTTTTTTAAGCTTGAAAAAAAAATCATGAGAAGATAGTGTTTGTTAAGACGATAGAAGAATAGTCAATAATAACAACAAACAAATAAATAAAAATTTATCCGGGATGAAGATAGGTTAAAACACGAAATATGTGATCTTACAATGTAATTAGGATAATTATATAAAAGAAAGGTATCAACAAAAATAACATAGATAAAAAAGATTTTAGTCAAATCCTTTAAACCCATGGCTCGAAAAGTTAACAAAGTCTTAACCAATAAAACATTAATGGATGAAATCGAAAGGAAAGGTTCCAATAAAAAAAAATCAAAAACAAATAGAGGGCAATAAGAATAATAAGAACCAAATCTAACATAAAACAAAATGAACTAAAATATTGATGGACGCAGTTGAAAAAATTATCCAATTAAGAGAATAATATAAAATATTGAATGATGCAATTTAAAGATAATTTAATTAAAAGAATAATTAAAACAAATCAAAATCAAAAGAATAAAGATCAAATCTGAAATGTGAAAAGCTAGAAGATTAAATTGAAAGAAAATTTCAATTCCATAAATAATCTAAAATTTTAAAAATAGTAATAAAAAGAATAAAGACCAAATCTGAAAAAAAAAAAAAAGGATCACCAACACAAAACCCGTCATATTTTCCCCACACACACACCGTCTAGGAATGGAGGTGACGTTGTGAGGATCGCAATGTTGTTGTTGAAGCTGAAGTACCATTGTCGTACATGTCGTCTGAATCTCGCGGAAGAGTCCACACGCGCTCACGTCCATACCATGCGCAACCACCTTTTTCAAATTAAATAATATTTAATTAATGCAAAAATACAAAACTACCCCTTATCAAACTTGATAATTGCTATAAAAAAACTAAAAAGACCAAAAAAACCCTTGACTCGAAGGCAAAGAAAATTGTCATGTAAGGGTTTTGTGGTAATTTTACTATGCAACTAAAATCAAAAGGTCAAAATTACCCCTACCCGTGCATATATTTTGGTATTTAAGGGCATATTAGTCATTTTATTGTTCAATAAATGACAAAAAGACTATTATACCTCATTCACAATGATATTTGTGTTATATTTGTAGGGGTAAAATCATCTTTTCATTATTCCAACCCACGGTAACAATAAGTCTATGTATACCATAATAAATGCATAATAAAATCAAGATATCTTTTTAGTTTATTTTAATATATATTCACACGTACTCCAAAGTCGAACTCGAGCTGGTTAGAACCATTACAAATTTCAATAGAAAACAAATACCGATAAGGATTGTATTTGGTAGATAGAGAAACCTCATTTTAGCCCATAATTATATATTGTTCTCTATTGGATCCCAAACAAAAAAATGCTATCCATTTGGTCTGAAAAGCTTCAAATAATTCTCAACCAAATATGCATTAAAAGGAAAATATTAACAAAAATTGATGGTAGGACCCTCTTGAGAAAATTTTTTTTTAAGTTAAGATGTATATAAGAAAAAATATAAACAGAGATACGAGAGGTATACCCCAAGAAATATAATGCATTCATTATCTAGATTAAAAAGTCATGATGCCTATAAAATTAGGGTAAATAGACTACAAGAAAGCTCAAAAAGCTAAACAACCAAAAGAGATATCAATATCATACTTGTAAGGAAAAAAAAGAAAAGATTGTCGGAGATTTACTGCCACTCGACTGAGACCATTGCCCACAAACAAAAGAGCTTGTTGAATTGGTTCAAACTCAACTGCAAAGGGATGCAAGATGACATCGAAAGAAGTTGCATAGTTCGCTAAAGCAATGCTCTATAAAAGCAAATTGAACAAAACACAATGAAGTGAGTATCCGTCTATATTCAATCAATCAATTCTATTTAATTAAAGAAAAAAATTATTTTGAGAAAATATATCTAAAAAAGAACAAAATATAAAAAGATCCTAGATAACCCAATCAAATAAAAAAACCAAAGATGTATAAAGCATATGAAAAAATGAGCTTAATCTCAAATAAAATAAAAATCAAAGGATAAAATATAAAAAAAAAACATTAGCTTAAAAAAATGATAAAAAAAAAGAAGCAATTATTAGCTAACATCCTTAAGCTAGGTTAATTTTTCAAATTGGGATTCATGAAATTCCAAAATAGGATTAACCAAGAAGCTTAAATTCAAATTAACTAAATGTAAATGAATGTAATTGAGTGTAAAAAAAACAAACTATAAAATTTAGCAAAGTAAAAAAAATCCAAATAATAAGGATAAAATCCGATAGAAAAAAAATGATTGACGGAGAAATCGCTAAAAACATTACAGTATAAAACTTATCTCAGATGATATAAATAACAATTAAAAAAATGAGACGTAAATAAGAAAAATTTTAAAAATCAAATAAAGACAAAATTGAAACAAATTTCAATTTACATAAGTTATTTCAAATAACAAAAATATTAACAAAAAAAACAGGGACTGAATAAAAATCAAATGAGGATAAAATTGAAGCAAAATTTGATTTTCATAAGTTATTTGAAATAAAATAAATATCAACTAAAAGATCAGGAACAAAATCAAAAACAAAGATAAGCTAAGGGGTTGGTTTGAAAAACTACAGGGCAGAGCGCAAGAATCAAGGAAGAGAGAGGGGAAAAAAAAGAAATGTTTGTTGAAGACAAATCAGAGTTTTGTTTTCTACACGTGTAATCTCAACATGGAGGAGACACCGAGACAAATCTAATGAAAACCTAGAATGGCATTTGTAGTTGCCGAAATCAACCGCACACTCCGTCCAAAGACAATTGAGCGGTTGATGTATCGATGTGTGTCCAACACATGCTAATTTTTTTTTAACTCCTTTTAATTTATTAATAGACAAAACTAACCCTCACTTTACCCAATTAAAAAAAAAAACCTAATAGTACAATAACAAAAATATCATCGCATCTAAGACATGTAAAAAACTAAAACCTAAAGGAGGAAGTATTTTCACTATGCAAATGCAAATACAAAGCATAAAATACAAACACCCCTTCTAGCCGGTCGAAGTTTCTTTTTGCTTAAAAAACTAGATTGATAACTTTACTGTGCAATCTATAAGTAAAAATATAAATTTGACACCAAACAATGCATTAATTTTAAGATATTTATGATAATTTATAGAATAATTTTAAAGGCAAATATCCATCTTGCCTTATATCAATTTAAAAGTGCCAAAACATGTTTATCGAAAAGATAATCATGCCTACGTTTTTTAGACAAAGTTTTTTTTTTTTCATGGGTGAAAAATGGACGGAAGAATTAACTATTCTCATCCAAGGTGGTATGTGCCTTGGGAATTCCTCATTTTTTTTAGTTTTATTTATAATTTATAATAATTAAAGCCAACTTCTAGACTGAGCAGCAAAAGTCAACGGACTTTGAGTCTTGGAACAATGTCTGAACAAAGTTCAAATAAAAAATGGTCAAAGGGTGTGGACCACCCAAAAGGAAATATAGGACTAATTAAAGGACTATATGCTGACCTTTTTGTTATTTTAATTATCGCCCTAAATTCTACACATGGGATTGGTGCCACAACTCACAAGAAAATATTCAGAAATTTAGCTGGTGCCTCAGGCTGAGCTGGCTTTAATTAAAAATAATATTTTTTTAAATTTTTCTATGATGAACAATTAGGTGTAACGCATCAATCAATAATGTTTGGTCAAGGCGGATATAGATTGTTTGGAAGTGTTTTTTAAAAATGTTTCTAAAAAATTTAATTTTTTTTATTTTAAAGTAATTTATTTTTTATATTTTCAAATTATTTTGATGTGCTGATTTTAAAAATAATTTTTAAAAAATAAAAAAAATTATTGATACACTTTTCTGAATGAAAAACATTTTGAAAAATAACAACAACAACACTAAAAAAAAAAGAGTTGACAAAAAAAAAATCAGTATTGATGCTAACTTTTAGAATGTTAAAAATCATTAAATCAAATATGGAGTTGCACACAAGAAGCAAGACCTCATTGGAATTATAATCTTAAAACCCCATTTTCAAAACAAATTCGAAGGTGCTGAGTTTCTTTTCAAAAGTTCTTTCGTTTTTATAATATGCGTTTCTTCAATAATGTGTTTTAAGGTGGTATTTGTTTTTGTGATGACACCATGCTTTAAAAAAAATTAATTTTTTTTAAAAATTTAATTTTTTAATGTTTTTTGAATTATTTTAATGTGCTGATGTTAAAAATAAATATTAAAAAATAAAAATTATTACAATCATATATTTTCAAACGAAAAATATTTGAAAAGTAACTGTTATCATAATACCAAATACTCCTTTGTTGATTTTTTTTTTCATTATAGATTAGTTAAGAAAACAATATGTTGGTTCTCTTTTTGATTTTTTAGTAAATTAAATGTTTTCTTTAATTTTAACAATTAATGTAATTTAGGTTAGTGATTGTGTACTCAATAACTTTGTTTAAGTTATATCAATACTATAATTAGTAAAACAAGATTCAAGTCTCAATAACTATAATTTTAGTAAATTAAATGTTTTCTTTATAAATATGATGCATGTATTTTTTGTGGAAAATATATTTAAATTTATGTTTTTCTCAATTCCTTTTATATTTTCGTCACTAATAAATCAAAGATTCAAAAGCATTAATTAAGAAATGTATAGGAAAACAATAAATTAATATTTTTAATAGTTAAAACAGATTTTTAAAATTATTTTGAAATATAATGTAAACGTGTATTCATGATCAATTAGACATAATTCCACAATCAATGCCAGATTCATTGCTCAGCACGTTTTGCTGTACATATTTACACAATTTCCTCATCCTTGAAAATTCTTTATTCTCCCGGTCCAGAAGCAGTTTTAATTTCAACTTCTAGAAATATAAATGCTCAATAAATATTTTGTTTTCAGAAAAGAAAATGTAAAAACTAATTATAGGAAGAAGACATATCTTTCCTACTTCTTTAAGATAAACTTAATTAATAAGTTTTCTTATAAATATATGATAAATTGTTGTATTTTCAATTAAAATATACTTTTGCAAAAATATTTTATATCACATTATTAAACATAAACATATTAATTTGATTTTTTCAAGTAAAAAATAATTAAAAGAACTTTAAAAAACAAGTTGAAGCGCACAAAAATAAATACACAAGACTTGATAAAATTAGTCTAATGAATAAGTTGTATGTTTCTCATTATGATCTCTTGTTCAAAGTCTAAGGATGATGGCAAGGAAGTACCGAGGGAGAAAGGGATTTAGTTGTAAATAGTTTATTAATTGTGTTCTTGCTGCAACTTGGATCTCAAAAAAAATTTGAACGTAAGAAAATAATATCCAGATAATATCAAATCATTGTATAATAATTTATTTTATTTTTTTAAGTTTGGATTTTAAATTAAATTGCTTGATTTGTAATCTTATCAATTAGGTAGGTCTTAAAAAAAAATCAAATAAAAAATAAAGCATGTTCACCCCAGTCAAACCTCTTAAATCACTTGATTGAATTGTTTTTTTATTTTATTTTATGATAAAAAATACAAAAATTAATTCACAATAAACTCAATACTAAATAATAAAAATCAATATTAAAAAAAACTTGAACAAAAAATAACAAATACAAAAATACAAAACAAAAAACTCAATGACTAATAAAAAAACCCAGGGGCCTCTTACAAAAAAAACCCAGATGCACGGGCTTTAAAGGGGCACGCGTGCTTGAGTTTTTTTTTTAGTTTTTTATAAAAATATCTTTTTTTAAAAAAATATAAGGTTTATAAAATGAAAATAATTTTACTCCGACCACAAAATTGTTATAAAAAGATTAATAAAGTTAAAAGAAGAATATAATAACATTGTTCCCTGGTAATATAATCAATTAAATGAAACCATATTTTTTAGTTGTATTTATAATTATAATATAAATAAAATAATAATAAAATAAGTCCCAAAATATCAAAAATCAAATTTTATCTCATTTCAAAAAAATTCTCAGGCAAACGGATTTTATATGGGTAAAAATGAAGGGGAAAAAGAGAGGATAAAAAACTATAATGCGATTGGACAAGGAGCGCCTTCTTTCTAATTATAATTTCCTGTCTACCTCCTCAAACTGAGGACGTTATCTTTATATATATATATATATATATATATATATATATATATATATATATATATATATTTAAAACTGACCAGAGGAGGGAGGTGTCTTTGGTAGCCAAATAAATAAAAAAAACTCCAAATGCAAAGTAGCAGAGGGAATACAAAACAGGACTGATTCTCTGTTGCCTGTTCTTCTTTTGTTTATTGGGTTCTCCAAAGGTAAATAAAACCTTGTTTCTTTGTACTCGCTTGCCTGCGTTGACCCTCTCTTCTCGTCTCTTCATCCTTCCTTTCTCCCTCTCTCTCTCTTGACATAAACTTCCCTTTTTTTCATTTCAGACCAAACAACCCCTTCATTTTTATCACTCATTCATCTCTGCTCTGTTTCCTCTGTGTTTGTTTTAATAGGATGAAAGTGCTGTTAGGTCTGTCTTTAACGGGTGTTTTTGGAGGTGTAGTGGTTAAGGCAGCAACTGAAAGTAGTGCTACGACAAGGAAGCTTGATCAAACACCAACATGGGCTGTTGCTAGTGTTTGTGCTGTTATTATCATCATTTCTATTCTCTTGGAAAAATTTCTTCACAAAGTTGGAACAGTAAGCTTTTATATGTCTGTGTAAATGTTGTCTGTAATGCTTTTCTTTAATTTTTTACGAGTTTCTTGGTGCTCTTTGACTGTTTCTCCTTCTTGGTAGTACAGTTTAGTGGATACTGATATCACCAGATTGTTTAGTTTCTTCCTTAAAAAAAAAAAAACTCTGCTATAATTCTTCTTTATTCTTGTTGTATGGGGGGTTTAAACAATCTATGCCATGTCTGTTTTTAATTATGTAGAAAAGAACTGACAACTCGAAGTCATAGAAAAAAACTTCTCTCTCTCTCTCTGGTGGCCTTTTTTTTTTTGCTGCTTAAATTTCGTTGAATTTCCCTTTACTGCTATGAGAAAAATGATTTTTTTTTTCGTTTTGCTTTATCCTTGTTTCCTCTAAAGTTAGCTTTACTTGGTTAAAAGAATAGTTTTTTTTTTTTTCCCTGTCAATTTTGGGATTTGTTCTTTGAGTCTCTAATTTCCCAATTTTTTATTTTATTTTCAATCCAGTGGTTTACAGAAAAGCACAAGCAAGCTTTGTTTGAAGCCTTGGAAAAGGTTAAAGCTGGTAAAGAACCAAGCTTTCTATTTCACTAGTGCTAAGGATCATGATTCTCTCCTTTGGCCTTGACTTTTTGCTTAATGTTTTTTTATGTGCTCCTTTAGTGGGAATGTTATTAGGAAATTCTGAGTTTGGAATGATTATTGCAGAGCTGATGATTCTAGGGTTCATTTCACTTCTCCTGACTTTTGGGCAGTATAACATTGCAAAAATCTGTGTTCCCCAAGATGTTGTAGGCACCATGTTGCCTTGTAAGAAAGAAGGTGTAACTGATAAAAGTAGTAGCACCAAAGGGGAAGAGGATCCTCGACGGAGACTTTTGTGGTTTGATCGTAGATTTCTAGCTGGTGCTAAGAGCGCAGTAAAATGCAAGGATGTAAGTGCATATGCTGCAAAACTTGTTCTTTGTTGAAAATTTAAGATCTTCTATTGGCTTTAGATAAACGGGCAAGTTTAAAGTCTATCGATGAAAGTTTTTGTCATGACTAGCATGCAAGATTTGGCCGCAGTAAATGCATCAGTAATGGCCTTGCATTGTATAAAAGAAGCTGAACAGTGTTTGAATGACAACCATTTAAAGCATTATTTTACTGGAAACAAATCCAAAGAACGCTTTCTAGTGGAAGGTGGGGGAGTATGTATGGGCATGCTAAAGCTAAATTACATGATATTTGATGCTTTTATATGTATTTTCATTAAGCCAACTAGTTTAGTTGCATGCTTAGAAGTTTCAGAAAAATCCCACATGTTTTTGGAATGAACTCGTTGTTTTGATGTCAAGAAAATACTGTGGGCTGTGAAATGCATTTTCATTCTTGAAAAATGATTCACATAAGCTAATTGGTTGATACTTGATGGATACTGATTGGTGTAAACATGGTATGACACACCTTAGATCTGACCCATCAATTTTCATCTTGAGTTTCCTCAGTTACCGTCACATTTTAGACCACGTACGGCAATACAGAACTAACATTGAAGCAACAAAGTGATAATATGAGGAAAGAATGTTATCACATTCTGGTGTTTAATGAGATTGATAATCGATGCTGTTGGGTATAATGCAGAACTAACATTGAATAGGCATTCTGGAACTAATTGTCTTAGGACATGCCAAATTTGATTGAAAACATAGTACATTCTATTGTGGGATCTTGAATTAATCTAAAGCAATGGAAGAAACTGCTTGCTGCTTAAGGATATTTGTTCCTGGTATTGAAATTTAATGTTATCCATCACATTTGGGCATCCTCAAGAGAGCTCATAATAAGTTGTGAGAACATAAACCTATGTTTATCCAAGTCTAAAGATCCTTCTTTTCCTTTTATGAAATATTTTATGGTACACATTACTACATGCTTTTGAACAGTATCTTCAAGTGTTGTAACTAGATAATCATTCCACAAGTTTGTGCCATAAGTAATTTTCTTTGCTGCTTTACAGTAATTAATTTTTATACCAACATTTATTACTCACATTGTTTTGGTAGGATATTAAAATTTGTCTTCATTACTGTACGAGAGGATAACATTGAATCATATCTTGCTCAAAATGATAACTATTCTGAATTTGTCCTGCAGGGGTACGAACAACTCATATCTGTTGATGGGTTGCATCAATTACACATCCTCATATTCTTTTTAGCATGCTTTCATGTGTTATTTAGTGTTATTACAATGACACTTGGGAGACTAAAGGTATGGAAATGTTCTTTTTCTTACACTTTCCTTTATGCTATTCTATCCATACACTCATCAAATTGCCTGGATTGGTTATGTGCATTACTGGAAAATAAAAAAACCTATGGTAATGAATAGACTAGAAATATGTTGTCTAATTTTAGGTAGAAAAGTCTGTTGACAAACCTATCTCTGTCCCTGACCCTTAATGTGATGCATTGAGTCAAATTCACAGTTGGTAGTAAGCATTTACTTTTTACAGACTCGCGTCTGGAAACGGTGGGAGCTGGAGACTTTGTCCCATGATTATGAGTTCTCAAATGGTATGCTGTCTTATCTTAAAGGCCAGGCTCCCTGTTTATGTTATAGCTTGAACTTTTCTTCATCAAGTCCAAACATTATACTTGACTACCAGGGTTTGTATGCTCAGTTGGATATTATCTTATGCACAGATCCTTCAAGATTCAGGCTTACTCACGAGACATCTTTTGTGAGATCACACACCAGTTTCTGGACTAGAATTCCTTTATTCTTTTATGTTGTAAGGATTATATCACTTAACTAGCACGTTTTTTTTTTTTTTGGTGTGTGTGCATGTGGTAGAGCAGTATGGTCTAAACTTGTTTGTATCTATTGCAGGGATGTTTTATCCGACAATTTTTCATATCTGTTAGCAGGTCTGACTACTTGACATTGCGCAATGGATTCATCACAGTGAGTCTTCGTATGGTCAAATTTAATTATTCACTGTTGGATTGCCGCTTTCTATTTTTGACATTGCCATTTTTACGTAGGTCCATTTAGCTCCTGGAAGTAAGTTTAACTTCCAAAAATACATCAAAAGGTCATTGGAAGATGACTTCAAGTTAGTTGTGGGAGTAAGGTCATAGTTCATTTATTATCTCTCTCTTCATGTTATATCTCTTTGGTTACACAAGATTTCAAATATATGCATCTTGATTTAAATTGATTTGTTGGCAGTCCTGTTCTGTGGGCATCCTTTGTTATTTTCTTGCTTCTGAATGTTAATGGTAAGTTCCTCTCCCATGTAAATTTTTAGAGCAAATAAGCACTTAAAATTTGAATTTGAAGACAGTTTGATATGTTCGCGTTCCGTTACAGGATTGCAGGCTTTGTTCTGGGCTTCTATAATACCTGTGATTGTAAGAAATCTATTCCCAGTGACCAAGTTTCCAGATCAGAGAAAATATCATTATTCTGACCATTTATTGTTGCAGATTATCCTAGCAGTTGGCACAAAACTTCAGGCCATTTTGACGATGATGGCTCTTGAAATCACTGACAGACATGCAGTAGTCCAAGGGATGCCTCTTGTTCAAGCCTCAGACAAATACTTCTGGTTTGGGCGGCCTCAGTTACTTCTTCATCTTATCCATTTTGCTTTGTTTCAGGTACAGTATGGCCGCCTCTGCAAATACTAAACCTTACATTACATATACTTAAAATGGAATGGTTAATTTTAGATTCTTGAATATCAAGATTCTTTGCTTTATTCATATTAATCAACTTTAAGTGTGCTAATTGTCATGTTCTTTATATCTTGGTGCTTGCAGAATGCATTCCAGATAACATATTTCCTGTGGATATGGGTAATTAACTATTTTCAGCAACTCTATTTTGCAATAATGGATTGCCTGCTCCCATTCTCTACTCCATATCTATCCATTGCTCAACATTGATGTTCTATATATGCAGTATTCATTTGGGTTGAAGTCTTGTTTCCATGCCAATTTTGATCTTGTTATAGCCAAAGTTGCTTTGGGGTAAGCATTGGTTTTTCCCCCCATCAATAGATTCCATTTCCAGTAATAAATCCATCACAAACATGTTATAGAGGCTGTGAAAATTAACAGTATCCTAACTTCAACATGGAGAAGACCATGTTTTGGACGTTAGTCTTTATTTCAAACTGAACTGATAGACTGAATTTCCGTGGCCTTGCAGGGTTGGAGCTCTAATTCTGTGCAGTTACATCACACTTCCTCTATATGCCCTTGTAACTCAGGTACCTTTAAATTTCCAAGAGCTTACAAGACAAGCTCTTCTGTTGGAATGAAGATGATCAAGTAAAATACTACAAAAGGAAGTTCTAACTTCAAATGGATCATTTGTTCCTAAAGCAAGCCTTTGATCAACCAAAAAATTATCTCCTCATTGCTAGAAATGATAGCATGGGTTTCAATAATATCATAGCAAAACCTAAAAGATGCTGGCACTAAAGAGTCCTCGTCTCCGAGGACCTATAGCCTTATTCGTAGATAAACGTTGTATCGTTTGTGCTTCTTCTCTTTCCCATCGCTTATTTCTCACAGGTTTTTTTACGGTTTCCCGGATACTAATCTTTATTGGTGGACACTCTCAGATGGGTTCGCGTATGAAGAAATCTGTCTTCGACAATCAAACATCCAAGGCTCTGAAGAAGTGGCACATGCTTGTGAAGAAGAGGCATGCGAAAGGAGGAAAGACTCCTTCTCGGACGCTGGGAAGTGCAAGCCCAAGCGTGTCTTCTGTCTCATCTGCACACGCATTGCAACGATTCAAAACAACCGGGCACTCAACGCGGTCATCATACACTTTCGATGATCAAGACGAGTCCGATTTAGAAGCCGAGGCATTGTCACCCACAACAGCAACAACCAGTTTTATTGTGAGAGTGGATGATGATGATGATGATGTTACGGAAGTTGATGTGCCGCGCCAAGAAGAGGAAACCAAAAATGAAGACGATTTCTCCTTTGCCAAGCCTGCCCCTCCAAAAAAACCATAGTTTGCATAAACTGCAGCATCATCTTCTTGTACATTAGTGTACGAAAGATCATTGTAGATTCAGATAGCGAGATACAATATCGAATTTATATATATTTTTGTGTTATATTTACACTCTTTTAAAAAATCTTTCTGGTTTTGAATCTATAATATATCTTTTTTATAGAACCTTTAATATTTTATTTATTATAATACATGATTGGTAAACCCCTACATGGTGGGTTGATAATGATGATTAACGTTGATGTGAGCTTGATTATTCAATTTGTAAAACTATTATTATCATTGTTTTCTTGATGGGCCGATGTGACAACCATATCTCATCTAGAAATGTAAGTATGGCCATAGCATCCTCGTGGAAATAGACTCACTCTATTGAAAAAATGTGCTTTTGTGTCACCTTTTGAATTAAAGTATATAAAAAACTATCTCTATTTATATAAACCATTTTTTCAAATATTTTAATTAAACAATTTAATTAAATCATAATCCAATTAGCATAACATAAAAATCAAAATTATTAATTAAATACTTTAATTCAATCCTAATACAATTAGAAAAATTAATTCTATAATTAATTTAATTTAGGTTTCAATTTTAAAATAGGGGCAGAATTATAATTGCTTTATAAAAGTAATGAGTATTTGATTTTTATCCATGAGTGATTCAAGCAACATTTTGAAAATGCCCTTTACAGCTCTCGGATTAATTTAGATTTTTTAAGCAGAATTATAAATAGGGTTTTTTAAAATATTTTTTAATTATTTTTATGTATATTTAACAAGTGGAGTCTTGAACAATTATCATTTTGTATTTTCAGCCTTTTATTAAATGAGTGTAATTTTTATTTCATAAAGCATAATTAATAAATATATTTTATTTTTAATTTTTTTTGTTAAGTGGAGACCATTGTCTAAGTTGTTTATATACTCGATTCTAAATATAATTATATGTAAGATATAAGACAAATATCTTATCAATTTCAGTAAAAATCTGGGGGGGGAATTAGTTAAATAACCCACTTGAAAATGATCCGATTTAAAAAGAGTAGTATCTATCGTGATTTACGTGTATGTGTGTGGAGTATTAAATTCGGTAAATTAAAGTATTTCCTGTAAATTTCAATCCCATTATTGGAGGTTATGCAACAACCATCTTTCTAATTTCCTGTAAATTTATGCCAGAAAAGCAAATTCTAGCCAAATTCAAATAATCTTGCCAGATTTAGTTGGAACAATACCCAAACAAATGTTTTAAAAAATTCATGAGAGAGCAAAATTTAGGAAAACTTAAATTTACACTTAAATTTAATTTACAATTAACACCAATAACAACAATTAAAACATGGAAACAACAACCTTGATGGTCTAACGATGACTCTAAAACCACTATTAGATTTCTTGAAATACATGCATGTAGTAGAAACAATAAATTTAAAATTTTTTCAAGAGTCTCAAGGATCTTGTCAGATAGATCTAGGATTTTTGGGATTTATAAGAATATAACTAGAAGATCAGATGTTCTTCTTGGCTTTGAATAATTGCTTCAAAGCTGAGTTGTGCAAATCATAAGTCATCCAAGTGTCAGGCTTCTAACAGTAATCCATACGAAACACTAGTGAGAAATCTCCTAAACCCTTTTAGGAAATAGGGATTGTTATGCATTTGAGTGGTAGCCTCTTTTCTTTTGTGTTTTCCAGGTGTTATGTAACTTAAGCAGTTTTATACAAAAAAGAAGCATAACATTCTATTTATAAAAAAATCTTAAAACCCTATAAAAAAATATCAATTTACTTCGTTAATAATATCATATATATTATTTCAAGACAATTTTATAAATTTATTCAATCAAATCCCTACTTGATTTTTCTAAGTCTAGAATTGTAATCTCTTGTATTAATTACATTTTAGTCTTTAATTTCTAAAACTTTTTACAATCAAGTTACACTTGATTAATCATTCAATTTTAATTTCTGACCAATGATTCTTATATGTGTGACCCATTAAGTTTCTTAATAAGTTGGCATAAATAAAAATCACAATCCTAAATAAAATAGGATTAAATAAATTAATTTATTATCAATTCAATAAATAATTGATTTATATTTGAGGATCAAATACAATATCTAGCAACATATCATGATCCTCCAAATATTAGAAAAACCTTTCAGTGACTAGTTTCTTAATGTAATTGTTATCACTTCATCAACAATATTATGCTTTAGATATTATAACATGAAGTGTGAAATCATGTGTGTTCTTAATACCATAGTCATTGATTCTTTGATTAAGATTTGAAACTCTTTTCAAATCTCATTCCACCTTGCGCAAGGATTTTCATTCAATACTATTTGAGAGCAAATTGAATATTCTTTCTAATTCACCTAGGATAATAAAAACTCTCTTGATTACTCAAATACCTTCATATAATTCATGTTATATCCAATATTTGTCCATTTGTTACACTTGATGACAACTTGTAGCAGGATCAAAATATAACATTTTTTATATAAGATAACATGGTAATCTCAAGTTTAAGGATAACTTACACAACTGTTACGTAAACCTTTCTATAGACACATGTGATATCTTCATAGAAATTTTAATGCAGGTCAGTTTAGTATACGTGTTATCTTACAAGCACCTACATATTAGTTCTAAGTATTCCTTATACCTCATCTTATGAAAACAAATGTTTCTTTTCATAAATAAAAGAACATAATAAGTATAAGTCTCAATAGCTCTAATTAATGTTCGGTCGACTCTTAATAGAGTATTGATTATGAACATTTAGAAACAATGCTTTAAAGAAATAGAAATCTCATCATTATAACAATTTTATAATTTCATTTGCAAAACAGTTTTGTCCCAAAAACTCTATTTTTACTCTAGACTCATTTATCAAATATTAGATTTATTAATTAAATATTTGATGAAAATTAAAGATAAATAGAGTCTTTATTAAAATTAAGTATTTTTTCATGAACAAATTAAGTCAATGTCGCGTGTAACCAACCAATTAACTACAAGACATATATACTAAGAAACCGTTTGAGAACGCGGTGCAAACCGCGTTCCCAAAAAAATCAAAATTTTTTTTTACTAAAATTTAATATGGTTTGTATGTTTTGGATAGTTTTGATGTGCTGATGTCAAAAATGATTTTTTTAAAATAAAAAAATATCATTTGCATGCATTTCAGCACAGAAAATTATTTGAAAAGCAACCACTACCACACTGCTAAACATACTATAACACTATAACTTTTTAATTGCCACCTATCCTAACTAAGTTTTTAAAATTATGTTTGGGAAGTGTTTCGGAAAAGATACATACAGTATAGATATAAACGAGTGTTAGGTTGAAGAGACAGAAATGAAAATATGAAATAAATCTATCTCAAAAGAATTTTAAAATAAATTTTTAATACTTTTAAAATAAAAAAGTACATCTATTTTTATCCGGCTATCTTTGTATTAATTACACTAAAAAAAAAAACAAAAACGTTCGTTAAACAAAAGCCCACCCCACCCAGGGGAAATATTTGTCAAGTACAATTAAGGAGATAATTTTCATTAAGATCGGGTGAAAATAAAAGAAGCGTAGTTCAT
Source organism: Populus simonii (assembly GCA_007827005.2). NCBI lineage: Eukaryota > Viridiplantae > Streptophyta > Magnoliopsida > Malpighiales > Salicaceae > Populus > Populus simonii. The sequence continues at coordinate 9,434,821 of CM017470.2, read as the reverse complement.
CTTGATAATGTCTTCAAGTGCCTCTATATATGTGCTCTCCTGGGATAGGGGGCGGGGGCACCGACCTCAAATAGCTTATAGCACCTAGAAAACCAACATTTAAAACAAAAATGTCCAGATTACATAAACACTGATGTTAGATATTAGTAAACTTTATTCTTAATTAAGAAATCAAAAAATTATAAAAAATATTTAATATGACGTGAATATATATATATATATATATATATATATATATATATATATATATATATATATATATTAAGAAAGAAATAAATACAAAAGACACATACCTAGAAAATAAATTCCCAAAAAACCCACATAACTACGTCAAAAAAATAATCTTGAAAGAAAAACCCAAATCTCAAATTCCTAGATTAGAAGGCGGGAAAGTTGCTAAAGGAGCTTTTATGGAGGACTTACTGTAACTAACGGTAGGAAATATGGGTATGCATAAAGACGTGAATGAAGGCTTGAGGATTGGAAGGTTGTGGAGCCAGTTCGAACAAGAGCTGCTGGTGTTTTACCAGTCAGACAAAAGAAAAAAGACGGTGTCGTGACCGTAGTATTTAAAAGTGTCCATTTCTTACTTCAAATCTCAATTTGATTTTATCAGTTTTCTTTCTAGTTTTTGAAACGATTTTGCGTGTCGCTATTTCTTCACACAAACCTCAGCCTTTACCTTCCAAATGAAAATTCTATGATACACATGATAGTTTTCTTGGAATCCTCTTTCATAAGACCTAAGATGTCTGTCAGGAGCTGCTTGCTTGAACTCATGAAGCTGGATATATACTCTCTTTTTGTTTGTATCTGCATGTGGCAGCACGGCAAACAAAAGTTGGATACATGTTTCTGGTATAGAAAGCTGGGTACTCTCTTTTGTTTGTATCTGCATATCACCACTAAGGTGACGATGCATATTGACCTGCTCGTAAATTTAATGTGTATAGCCCTTAATTAAGATTTTTGGTACGTGTTTTACCATGATATATATGTGTACTAACTATTATTTAAATGCTTGTCTACGGGTAGATATTTTCAAGGCTTATGTACGAGCTGGGAAAGGTTTTAAGAAGAGGGTACTTTGCTATCTAGGTCGGCACCAGCACTCGATTTCGTTAGAAAGATAAGTGCAAATCACGAGTGATCTGTATTTTATACTGCCAGAATGGTTAATAAAAGACGTAGGCTGTAAAAAAACAGAGAGACAGAGAGACTCAGGTTGTCGTGTTGCTGCTTATGGGAATGAACAAAGCTCAATGTTTTGCGTGTCCGAAAGAAAGACAGCAACCCACCCACTTGGATGACAAAAGGTCTTTGCTTGACATGGATTCATTTACCTGGTGGGACAGATGCAATCAATGTTTAGCCTAAAGAATTTGGGACTGATTTCTTTTGTTCAAACTTGACACAAACAAGTTGCTGAGGCTAATTAATTTGAAACACTTTTCAAATAAGTATGGACCTCCTCTCCATACATACATATCGAGTCAATTGCTGACGGAAACATCAGCTTTTCTATTCAACTCAAGCAATGTTCGATCGGGATATTTTTTTTTTATTAATATTAGTGTTAAAGTTAATTTGCTTGTATCTTGACTAATCTCACGAGTTTTGAAATTAACGATTATGTAAACCTTCAGTAATTTTAAGAGAACTCTAACTCGTGATTATTTTGGAGTAAACCTAAAACCTGACAAGTTGAGCTACCCCTCAGGGCTACTCAATCGAGTCAGCTTGCGCATATCTCAATTAATTTCATGAGTCTTGAAGTTAACGACCATATATATATATATACACACACACACGCCTCAAATCCAGAACCTTACTAATTAAATTATACTTTTTGGGGTTGCTCAATTGAGATTTTGAAAGGAGAGGTGAGGGATCACGAAAGTATCCTGACTCACGACAGCCTAATATTGTTTTATAATTTTGATTCAATTTTGTCTTTGAAACAGTTCATGTTTCATTCGGATTATTTCTTTGAAATTATTAGTTTTAATCTCTCCTGGAATCATACTTGATTAAACAACAAATGGATGGATTTGTTCTCGAGTAGAGAGTATAAAAAAGAAATCCTGATCATAATTAATATAAGAAATCAACTTGTTATTTTATACTCCAACAAGAAATTAAGACCGGCTCTCATAAAACTAGTCCAATAATATCCTAACGAAAAAAAAAAAAAAAAAGGTGTAATAAAAATGGACCAACTGAACTTGACTATAGTCGGCCCTATAGACTTGTTAATGTCAAAGTTGTAATAATGATAGAAAATCAAAACTCCAAAAGAGAAGGAGTTGTTGTCTCAAACCCAGATGGACTATAATTAATTGAAACTCAATCGTATTGGTCCAAGCAAGAACTTTGTATTATACCTTATCCAAAATAATACACACCGAGGAGGAGCTGCCTCCTTTCTTGTCCAAACTAGTTACCCCTCGCCCCCCTTCTAATTTTCTCCACCCATAGAAACTGAAACCGCCTACCCAAAACTTAAAATCTTCAACTCTCCACGGACTCTTTTTACCTTTTAAAAATATATTTTTTTTTGTAAGAAAATGATATTTTTTAAAATTTAAAATTAATTTTTTTAATTTTAGATTGTTTTGATATGTTGTTATGAAAAATAAATTTTTAAAAAAATTAATTTAATATAATATTATACTTCAATAATAACTTCCGTGAAACCAATTCTTGATTTAGTTAATGAGACAAATCCAATAAATGTTGGCGTCAACTTGTTCAGCCTAAACAATTTGGTATTGATCTTGAAACAAACAAGTTGCTTAATTAGACTAATCAATTTGCTTGTTAAGAATTAATTGCAACATTTATTTTTTCTATTCAAGTGAGGCTATAATATTATACTAGCATATTGTTCGTGTGAAGCTGAGCAATAATAATTTTTTATTTAAATATAAAAAATATATTAAGAGTATAGAAAATATTTTAAATGTCTTGGGTTTGACGGTCATACCTTAAGTCTTTAACTTAACACGCGCCAACAACTTTTGGAATAAAAATAGAAAAAACAACGCCCTTCATGGTTCTTTGAACATCTATAGTGTGGTCCACAATACAAAGACTCTATGTATACAATACCAGCACATAAAGATAAGTGAAAAAATCACATAGCTTAAGGGTCAATAATTTAACGTCGAATGATGAAATTGTAAAAATAATTGTTAAAAAATTGAGAAAACAAATCTAAATCAACCATAGTTAACTTGACTAACCTATTACCCGAGATATAAAATTGAGATAACACAACAACAAAAAATAAAACAAACAATGAAGATAGCGGCTTAATAATAAAATATCCAATTAGGAATTCAAAAGAAAAATTCAAATTTCAATAAAGGATTGCCTTGTTGGAAGGCAACCATAAAAACAAATTACAAAGTACAATATTTAACTGTAAAAAAATTAAAAATCCAAACAATACAAACCAAGTATGATATAAAAAAAAATTAAAGTAAATAATCAAGGGCTAAATTAAAAAAAAAAACTATTGAAAGGATAAAAAAAATAATATAAAGAATGAGGATCAAAACTAGATATAAAATCAAATGAAATTAAATGTTTAGGGACAAAATTGAGAAAAAAATAAATCAAGAAAAGAATAAAAATATAACAATCAAAAGAATGAGGACAATCGGATTAAAAAATCAAATTGAACAAAATGCCCAGCGAAAAAATTGAAAAAATTCAAAAAGCATCAAAAGCCATATAAACAGTGATCAAAAGGAGGGCCAAAGTCGATCAAATCACAAACTGGAGGATACAATTGTTTTTTGAAGGTCAGACGCGAATTTCTAGGGAATGAGAGAGAGAAGAGGAGAAAAAGAGAGAAAAAAAACCCCACTTCAGCCTAATCGGACCTTCTCCGTTAACACTTGCTAAACCGCCAGAAAGAGGAAGCAGGTTTTTGGCAACCGGAAAAGATCTCACGTGCCACCTAAATTGCACAAAGGCTATTACGCACTAACGTGTGCGGAAGCTTTTTTTTAATAATATACAATTACCAAATAACCCCAACAACAAAACCAAAAGAAAAGAACCAGGAAACCCTTGAAACTAACCTTGTTTTTCTTGGATTCTTTATTTTTCTACTGGGAGGTATTATTGTAATTTAACTGTGTAAAATTTTTGGAATAGACTAAGAAGATCCCCCTAGAAAAGCCTTATATTATTTTGCTTTCATGGGTAAAACAATTATTTAACTATACTAGAAAAGAAAGTGTCTGGATCAAAGTGCTCCTAATCAATTTTGCAATGACTAATATACCATTTAAAAAAGATAATTGTATTTCATAACTATTTTTTTCCATAAGGGTAAAACCATAAAAACACTACTCCCATTAATAGAAACACGTGTCCAGCAGCATAGTAATAAATAACTTTAGTATTGGATGTAACGTCTCATGCACATAAACAACAAAACAATATTATCTTGTAAGAAACAAAGAAACAAGAACTTGTATGGTGGTGCGGTACCTTTATCCATAACAAGGAGGACCTGCCTCCTCCGACCTCTCCATCCTTCCTAATTAATTACTTCTTTACCCAATACATTTCAAAGTAGAAACTGAAGGTGCCCTGCACCCCTCCATTTCTTTCTATATATATCAAGAACCTCCCCCCTCTACGCTATCTTCTACAACCTTCCAACAACCCCAGACTTCAACAACTCATGCCTCGCTTTTCAAGAATCCTCTACGCCTCCGCGGATGCGGATGCGGCAGCGCCCCCAGCGGCTGTTAGCGTTCAGTCTGACCTTATGGTTACATTAGCAGCTCTTCTGTGTGCATTACTATGCGTGGTGGGGCTTATTTTGATGGCTCGTTGTGCCTGCATCCGCCGTGTTACTGGTGGGTCACCGTCATCGGACAAAGCTAACAAGGGTGTGAAGAAGAAGAACCTCCAGCTGCTGCCCAGGTTCAGTTACTCTGCTGGAAATGGTAGCGGAGAGGGTGGTGGCGCCACCACCAAGTTTGGATCAACAGAGTGCGCAATTTGCTTGGGTGAGTTTGTTGAAGGAGATGAAGTTAGGGTTTTGCCTCAGTGTGGACATAGCTTCCATGTTGTCTGCATTGACACATGGCTTAGAGCTCATTCCTCTTGTCCCTCTTGCCGTCAGATTTTGGTGGTGGCTAGGTGTCAGAAATGTAGTCATTTTCCTGCTTCCACCTCCTCCGCCTCTTGTGGTGGTGGAGCTGCCACTGGAGAAGATTGCAATGTCAAAAATAGTGATACCAATCATGCCCAAGAAATGTAGTCACTTTCTTGCCTTGACAAATAGAGAGAACAAAATTTTGCCCCACTTGGTTGTACTGTAAAGCTGATTAGCAGGAGTAAAATGTTCCTGGACTGTCTAGTCTAATGCATGCTTAACTAAATTACAGATCATGAGTTATGTATATCAGCAAGCTTTTATGTACCAGATCATATTTTTAATGCTAATTTATATAGTCTCCATTTTAATGATTAAGCTCTTTCCAAGTTAGAATTCGAGCATGACTAGTTTTTGCACAACGAGGGACTGGGTTTTGAGCATTGTCATCCGCATTGCCACCGGTGATTTCACTGTTTGATTAAGGCTTTATTTAATATTGTAATGCGGTGGAGATGGATAATAACTTCAAAAATTGTTTGATTTTTATTGCTTAAACTTAGCCTTTCAAATGCCTATGCGGCCGACTTCCACTAGCAATGGAGGAGAGTTACTTCGAAGTCAATTCTTCACACTAATGTTTGTGAAGATTCATTCTCTATCAAGAAACTTGTACTCACTTTCCACTTTGCATAGATTACAAGTATAAATCATTCTAATTTCTAAACCTCGTAGCACTCGCAATTTCTTGATAAATTATTTCTTCTTGATCCATTACCCGTTTGCCATCTAGTTCGAATTTCAGTACTTTCTTAAACTTCCAACTCATTTTCTCTATATTTTACCCTGGGTTTGGCATTACATATAGTATATACGGTGAATTGGTGCCCCCAAAAATTAATCAAGAGAGAGAACTAGAAAGTAGATGCGTTATTATTGGATATGTTTAGTTGTGATGGCTTTTCAAAGTGTTTTTATTTAAAAATATATTAAAATAATATTTTTTTATATAAGTAAATCAAAGCGATTTAAAAACATTAAAAAAATATTATTTTTTTTTTTCAAAATATTAATTTTATTCTGAGCATTTTATCCAATTTAATGAATCCGAGATTTAAAAGGGAAGATACTCCAAGAGGTTAGAAAACGGGGATTGATATTTATCCTACAGAGCATCCTCTATACTTTTCAAAGCCCACATCACAGAGTCGATCGCAAATCCGATCGAGGTTATCCTCAAGAAAAAGACTGTAAAATATCTCATCCATCACAGGTTGAAAGGGGAAAGCGATGCATCCCCCCCGGGCTTGACGAAAGGGATAAGCAACAACCTGCCTAGATAATCAAGTAGACATGGAAATTTTGATGTTATAATTCAATGAGTTAGGTTTAAGTTTATTGGTCAGATATTACATGTTTAAATCTTATAAATTTTAGAATTATTAAAGATTTATATAATTATTAATTTTAGGATTTATAAAATTAATCGAGTTATATTAATAAAAATAAAATTAAATAATTATAGAACAACTCTTAAATAAAAAAAAAAAAAAAAACCCTTCAACATCAACATCTTATGATTTTAACTTTATGACTCGATTTATTAGTGACCTGGCCAACTTTCCCAAACTTTCCCAAGAACTTGACCAATGGCAAGATGGCATCTCTCCATGCAACTTCTCACTTCTGTGCCATCATTTTCTGACTGCGAAGAAGCTTCAAACTTTTAAGTCTCTACACGAAATCCAGCCTAACACACGTGTGATTGCTCCAGGGTCAAAAAGATGAACTAATGAGAGAACAGAGCCCTTCCTATATTCAATATAGATGTAAACTTTATCTGGTTGACTACTTTGCTGCAACAAAACCATTATGGCAAGTATTGAAATATCAATCTACATAGTAAAGGGTTTCCATTCCTGCAATAACAAGACTCCTACACCTTTTGTATTTCAAAAATATTTTTCAAAATAATTAAATTTTTTTATTTTTTTCTGTATAAAAAAATATTATTTTAATATATTTTTAAATAAAAAAAAATTATAAAACAACAGCTATCTTCTATCCGACAAACACTCATTAAACCCATTATCTAACCATGATTAGTGCAAAATAAGAATCATCTCAGTAATGATCTTCTCAAGCTGGAAAGGGGGACTCGACAAGAGACATCAAGAGATTAACACAAAATTTCAGGAAGTACATCTCTTTTACCTTGTAGAAGATTGGACCGTTACCACCCCAAAATCACCATGAACTAGATTGGTTTAAAGTTACAGGTTAAACTAATTAGTCCTAGCCAATCCATCTAATCATTCAACTCCCTCCTCCTCATCATCACTGCCCACCACCAAACATGGCTGCCATTTTCATGGCCAAATTAGGAGCCATTTACCTCCTTTTAAAATCAGGCATCAACCTTAAGCTGTCACGCACATTTCCTATTTCAGACATCAACTGTTCTAAATCCTCAAAGTCAAAAGGAGTAGCTTCATCCGACTCTCAATTTTCACGAGGCTCTTGTACATTAGGCATCACTCCCTTATCACTCAGCAATTCCGTTGCTGATGACGAGGGCTGTATCTCTTCTTTACCAAACTTTTCTCTGTTCTCATTCTCACATTCTTTGATAGAATTATTTTCAGCAACTGACCCCCCTACATCTGGAATGGCAGTTGTACCATTTGCAGAAACCCATCCTCCATATGTGTCGTCCCGTGGTTCAGCTGACCAGCAGATAGTACTTTGTACTCAAATTCATAGTCAGATTCTTCAGAGATTTCTGGGCAGGGTATGTGAATGCATTTCACTTAGCATTTCAATTAACAACACAGAATATGAATTTAATAATAGTGGCATGCCATGTCAAACCTTCTTTATCAGGTAAAGTTGGTCGAGATATCTTATTGTCAGATTTCAGGATCATTGCTGGCCACATATGAGCAGAAAGAGCACCATAGAGACGTTCTATTCCTTGCAATCCCCATCAACTGATAAACCTGCAAAAACAACATTGCAATTCTCCTAGATACCAAAAGTGAGACACATAGCGATTTAATATTATTAGTTACAACTTTACAACTTTTGTTTGTTTCCTGGTTAATCTTTCATCAACCTAAATCTATGACTAAATCCCATGTTAATCTCCATGGGACAATGAAAAGCAGGTCATGTTCTGTTCCTACTTCTCTTTCACTTCAAAATTTCAATTCTCAATCCATCAGCAGGAAAAAGTTTCAGTAAAGCAGGGTGAATGTCCTTACTGAAATTCTACAAAATTGTTGACCTCAATTATAAACGATCAAAACACTTCTCATTCTAAAGATAGATAGATATATCAAAAGTTAGGCAGAATGAAAAACATCAGGTTCTACATTATTATTAACATCATGATTTTACTTGAGAAAACTACATATTGCATAATGTCATTTATTGAGTACTTGCTATCCATCAGGGGCTTGGAAAAGTCATGAAATAGATCCCTTTTGAAATCATTACAAACTTGGAGATAGAAGGTGGTACTCACATTTGTCAAAATCAACATTCAAAGCACAAGCTTCAATGTACTCAATGCCATTCTCAGTGCACCATTCAATACAGGACCTCTTCATCTCCCGCAATGGATCTTCTTCATCATCCAACAAACTACCTCTTTAAGTTTCAGAAATTCCAAACTCATCAAACTCTATACTCAGATTATCAAAAGACCCCAACTCTCCAATTTTCCTTAGCTGTTTTCTATATTTAGCATGGACAGGATGACCAGGAATCCGATCAACTTTATTCCCAACACACAACAATATCAAAAAGTTGCTAATATCAGTTCCAGCGACCCAATCCTTAAGTGCAACAAGAGAAGATAAGTGCACATAGTTCAACAAAAAAACCATGCTTAACATCATAGCTTGCAAATTTATAGATTTCCCCAAATTGAAGCATTGGCAATTTAAACACTTGAAACCAACAAAAAGAAGCATAATTTAAATGAAAGCTTGAAACTCAAAAACTTACATGTTTGCCACCTTTCAAATTCAACAATAAGAAACCAACAAAAGAAAATTCTTTGCATCGAAGCTTGAAACTTTAAGCCTTTCTCCAAATGTGTTTTGAGGCATTTGCATATAAACAATTAAAAAAAAAACAACAAAAGAAGCAATCTTTTCATCAAGGTTTGAGACCTGAAACCTTTTGGAAAATGGGTTTTGAAGAATTCACATATACACAAAACCAACAAAAAGAAGCATAATATCCATCCAAACTCAAAATTTTAAAGTTTTCTCCAATTGGGTATCGCAGCATTTGCATCGTTTCCAATTCAAAAAATGAAAAAAAAATTAGATTCATCACAAATATATTATGAAGAACTACAATACTAACATCACTAAGTCAAAAACCATAACCAAAGCAGTAAGCTTGTTGTAAAATGGAAGTGATCCAATTGAAATCCTTCATGAAGATGAGCCATCCATAGAGCAACATCAGCCGTGTAGTACTTTGTATTAATAATCCATCTATTCGAAAAAACAAAAAGAACTTATTAAGCACCATTACTAAACAATTAAAAGAACTTCAATAAACATTGAAAAAAAACAAGCAGCTATAAAGCTAACCCATATGAGATAACTTGATTTGATGAGTCAAAGGAGTCTTCACAATCAAGTGACAGCATCCCTACAATCAAAATTGATCAATAAATTAAAAAATGATTAAAGAACCAATCGAACATCGAGAGTGGGGGTTACTAGAGAGGAGGGTGCGTTTGCCAACGCTGGAGGATCCGATAGAGAAGATGCCTGGTCGGGTCACAGGGGATGTAGAGTCTGGCGATTTAGTTTCTTCACTCATTTTCTGAATGTTTCTGTAAGTTTTTGTCTAACGATTGAAACTTGGTGTTGATCGTTGAAGAGAAATCAGTTAATTAACTAACTAAAAAGGTATCAGCCTTTCACCGACTGCAATCACCATTTTTTTTTGCAATACATTGTTGATTAGAGTAGTAAATATTTTTTTTGTAATTCTCACTTTGATGCTTGAATTTTTATTTTGCGTAATTTGACTCTTTTAAGTCTAAATTAGTTTCAAATTGCATATTTTTTAAAAAGAAAGGGTTGAATTGAAAGCTACGAGAATAAAGTGAAAATCTCGAGTAACATAAGGAATAAGTTTAAAATTTCGTTAAAATATTCATTTTAATCCCCTATATTTTTTAGATATTAGGTGATTAGTATCTTAAATTTTCCTCAATTTCAATCCTTTTTTATTGGGAGGAGAGAGAGAGAGAGAGAGAGAGAGAGAGAGAGAGAGAGAGAGAGAGAGAGAGAGAGAGTCATCAGATTTTGACTTAGAGAGAAAAATTAGCCGTTGAGGAAAATTTCAGTCATCAAAATGGTTGATTTTTGTTTCAAAAAGTTCCATATGATGAGGAGGGCTACGATTAGTTGTTTGTTTACCTTGAAAACACCTAAAACAACAATTCTGAGCTTGAGAATAATTTTTGTTTTGGGTTTTGGGGCGGTTTATTGGCTTTTTGATGGACATGGATTTATTTAACAAGGTCTTTAGGGTGTTTTCTAAGTGTTTTGGGTAAAAAAAAATAGATTGAAAATGAGATGTTGGGATAAAAAAATAGGTTGAAAATGAAATTTTAGGTAAAAAAAACATAGGACACCATTCATGGCCGGATTCTGGGTTTCGCAAGCGATGCGTTTTTTTTTTTAATATTTGGGCCCCATTGAACTTTTTTTAAAAATAAATTCTCGCACTTGGGCCTGGTCTTGCAGGCTTGCCCGCAGATCGTTGCTTTATTGGGCCAGGCGCTGGGCTTGGCCCAATAGTGCCTGGCCTGATTCTTTTTTTTATTCTTTTTTTTATTTACAGTTTTTTTAAAAAATAATGCATTTTTTGTGTATATTTTTTCAAATAAATTTTGGGTTTATATTTTAATTAGATTATGATTATTTTTAAATGATATTGGATGTGTTTAATTTTTAGAGAGGTAGGTATGATTTATCTGTGATTTTTTCTTAAATTTATATAGATTAATTTTTTAAAAATATTGATTTTTTTATAACATTTTTCATATATGCAGCCTTGCATTGTTTGTTTTTAATTATTGTTCAATAAACTTTATATTTATGTCGGTTTCTATTACAAATTTATTTTGATAGATGAATTCATTAAATATAACCAGATAAATTACCCGTATTGCAATATTAGATATCTTGATATTTATTTTTTGCTTGGTTTTCTCAATTTCATTTTGTTGATAATTTGTTTTCATTGTTTTACATAATGATTATTAGGTTGTTTAATTATATGCGTGCATATATTTTTCAATTTATATTTAAGAGTTTTTTTAGTGTAAAAAAAAAACTTTGAAGAATACTGTATATTCATTTTTTTGTTATGTTTTGATATTTAAGATTTGATGTTTATTCTTATGATATTTTATTTTTTTTCCTTGAATCTTTTATGAAAGTTTCATTGTTTTTAGTTTCACGATTCAATCTAAATTTATGGTGTATTTTTTTTTTGTTATCTTTGTTCTTTTGATTTTTATCCTTTTGTTAATATTTTTATACTTTTCAATTTAACTCTCAAATTTAGAATTTGTTGTCACTTTTTGAATTATTTTTTATTGAAATTTTAACACTTATTATTTTTATTGTATTTTTTTATTTTTTATTGTTTTGTGTTATTTTTTTTTTGTGATTTTAACCCTCACAATTTTTTCATATATAATGCTTTCGGTTTTATAACCCGAGTCACGGTTTAAAAATTTAACAATAATTAACTTTTTTTGTCTTATTTTTTTATTTTTCTTTCTATGAAATTATACTATTTTTATTTATTTTTTATTTTTTTAACAAATAAGATCATCGAGATGTTTTTGAAATATTGAGAAGATATATTTCCATAATATTGGCAAGCGTTCATCTTTTGCATTGAGTCGTTGTTGTTTTTTCGCTTTGTTTGTTGTCGATATTTTATTTTCTAATGATATTATTAAATTAATAGACTTTATTAAACTCACTTGAGCCAATTTTTTAAATATTGTATTTTTTATTTAAAAAAAATGTTTACCTTTTTTTATATTTTTTATTCCAAAAGAAAGGTTAGTTCACGGTGTAGCGCAGGCTACCTAACTAGAAAATCTAAAAAGTCACGCTGCAGATTTTTCCAAGTTCATATTCAGAAGAGATCTTCTCTAAACTATTTTCGCAAGTTATCCATGAATAAAAAATTAGTTTTATGAATATAAAATTGGAAGACAGCTTTTCATTTTCTCAACATATACTTAATATTTTAATGAGGAATTTAATAATGAAACATGTCTCATTCAATACATGGCATAAAAGATATATATTTAATACATAACAAGTTATATATAAACATATACCCCTAACATTAAACATATTCGATTAACGATAACCTTGAGTGACTTACAAGTTATCCATGAATAAAAATTTAGTTTTATACATATAAAATTTGGAGGCAGCTTTCATGTTCTCAACATATATTTAATATTTTAATGAGGAATTTAATAATGAAATCCTAGTCCTATTAGGATATGACAAAACTCAAAAATTTAAATTAAACATTTTAATTCAATCTTAATCTAATTAGAAAAATTAATTCTATAATTAATTTAATTTAGTGTTTCAATTTTAATATAAAATCATTATTTTATATAAGAAGGGCTAAAATAAAAATTTCAGCAGTGGTAACAGTGCTGTCGTTGCACCTGGTGGCAGCGACCCTCGTGTTGCCCCCGCCTGGCGTTGCGCACAATGCTAAAGACAGTGTAGCAGCACCTGACGCTGTTGTGGCCTTCTGCCAATGACCTTGCAACCACCTAAAATTATTTTTTTCATTCAATGGTGCATTCTAGCGAGATCTAAAAAATCAAGCCTGATCTGGATGGAAGAGTAGCTGGAATCTTTTTATTAATTTTTAAATCATGAGATAAAAAATTACTTTTGGAAAAATAATTTTACACATAAAATTAATTCACAATTAACACCAATAACAATTAAAACATGTAATCAATAACCCTAATTGTCTAACGAAGGCTATGTTACCACTGTTGGTTTCCTGAATGTCATACATGCAACAAAAACAATAAAACAAATTACTCGGGAGTCCCTAGAATCCTGTTAGATAGATCTAGAGTTGTTTAGGGATATACTACCTGAAGATCTAATCTTCTTCGGCTTTGAATAATTCTTTAAAAGTTGGGTTGTCACATCTGATAAGCTATTCAATTGTCTGGCCTCCAACAATAATCCATATGAACCATGAGTGATAAATCTTCTAAATCCCTATTTAGGAGAGAGGGATTTATATTCCTAGAGTGCTAGCTCTATATTATGCGACTTATGTAGTTTTTTTTATCTAATAGACAATCATTAAAAAATAAAAGGCATAGCTTATTATTTATAGAAAAATATGAAAACTCTATAAATTGGTAAAATATTAATTTGCTCTCTGATAATATCCATATATTAATTCAAGGCAATTTTAAAAATCAACTCAATCAGGTTCTTATTTGATTTTTTTAGGTCTAGAAATATAATATATGTATTAATAATATTATAGTTCTTAATTTTTAAAATATATTTTAATCAAATTATACTTAATTAAATCATCCAAGTTTAATTTTTTTACTAATGGTTCTTAATGTGTGTGATCCATTAGGTTCCTAATATGTTGGCTCAAATATAAATTATTATTATAATTAAATTAAATTAAACAATTTTATTTATTATCAATTCAATAATTGATTGATTTATATTTGAAGATCAAGTGCATCATCTAGCAATGTGTCATGATCTTCTAAATATTATAAAAGTCATTAGTAGTTTGACTTAACCTTTCAGTGACTGGTTTTTTAATGTAATTAATATCCTTTCATCAATAATGTTCTGATTTAACATTAAAGCATGAAGTATGTCAGTCATGTTAAATTATATTTGTTCTTTACATAATAATCATTGATCATTTGAATAAAATTTGAAACTCTTTTTAAATTTCATTCCACTTAGTCTAGGATTTCTCAATCAATATTATTTGAGAGCAGATGTAATATTTTTTTTCTAATTCACATAGGGTAATGAATCATCTCTTAATCACTCAAGTACCTTCATATATTTCATGTTATACCCAATATTCGCCCCTTCGTTAGCTCGATCAATAAGATAACATGTAACAGGATCAAAGTATAACATTATCTATATAAAATAACTTAGTGATCTCAAGTCTAAAGGTCACTTACACAACCATCATGTGAGCCTTTTCATAAACATGGGTGATCTCTCCATATAAAATTCTCATATGGGTCAGTTCAATGTTCATGTCTTATGATAAACACCTACATATTAGTTTTAGGTATCCTTTATACCTCAGTTTATGAAAACAACCACATCTTTTTATATATATATATAAAAAAAAAAACATGATATGTACCGGTCTCTACAACTCTAATAAATGTCTAGTATTTAAGAGTATCAGTCAGAAACATTTTAAGAACAATGCTTTGAATCATTAGAAATCTCATAATTATAATAACTTTATATTTTCTTTTGCAAAATATTTTTGTCACATGTACTTTATCTTAACTATAGATTTATAAATCAAATATTAAATTCATTAATGTGATATTATATGAATATCAAAGGTAAATTAAGCCTTTATTAATAATAAATATGTATTTACATGAATAAAATAATGTTATGACAACCAACCAATAGGTTGCAATGACATATCAAATTAACATGAATAACAATAGAGCAAAAATGAAACTTTTTAAGAACAAGAAATGTAATGTTAAAAATCTTAAATCATGAGAGCAAAAGTGAAATAATAATGAATCTACAGGGAGGAGGGATGTAGTTTCCCTTTTATATATCGGGGAGAAAGAGGCAATATTTAAGTATGTGTATAACAGATAAGAGATGATAATTCGCATGCTGTAAATTTATGGAAGAAAAACTCTTGGTCCTCAAGAAACGTCCCCATGCATGCATGAGCCAGTTCCCAGATAGAAAACTATTCCAGTGCCAGAACAAGACTGTAATTGTCTTATTTACTCATTCACCGTCTTGGAAGAACCTGTATATTTCATTTGATTTGGAAGAATTTATTACCTTCCTAAATTGAACACCTCAATTTGGTAAATTCAGACCACACCATATTTTTTACACATTCAGTCAAATGCAATTGAAATGACTAGAAACCCTAGCCAGGTAAATGTTTCATTTATATAAGTATGGAGAATTACCATTCTTACACACACAAGTTTTCTCTTGAAATCCATACTTTCTAACAAAAAGAATGAATTCATCATCATCTTCTTCTCCTAATAGAGAGCGAGTGAAGTGGACTTTGGAGGAGAACAAATTGTTCGAGAACGCTATCGCAGAGTTCGATCCTGGTTCTCCTGATTTTTTTGAAAAGATTTCTGAAAGAATTCCAGAGAAAACTTTGAAGCAGACTGAAGATCATTTTCTAATATTGATTGAAGATGTTGAGAAGATTGAGTCAGGCCTTATCCCATTGCCTGACTATGGGACTACTTCAAGAGGTGACAAAGAAAAAGGGTCTAACAGTAATGATAAACCCAACCAGAGAAAGAAAGGGGTTCCATGGACTGGAGAAGAACACGAGTATGTATAATAATAATATCCTTAATTTGCTTTCTCTATCTTTTCCTCAATTTTGATTTTCTTGTTCTTAACTAGCTTGAGCTTTAAAATCAATGGAGGACATTCTATGATTAACAGAGTGAAAGATAATTATTAGGCTGCTTATAAATTTATAGGCCTTTCTCCGCATCCGATTGTATTTGGGGTTATGGCGTGGTGTTAAATAATTTAAATATGTTATTAATGCATTGTAAGCCCGTGTAATTAATTGACAGGTTGTTCCTGAATGGATTAAAGAAATATGGCAAGGGAGATTGGAGAAGCATTTCTAGGTACTGTGTAGTGACGAGAACCCCTTCACAAGTTGCAAGCCATGCCCAGAAGTACTTTCTTCGCCTTCAAAACTCCAGCAATACTGAACATAAACAAGGGTATAGTTCGACCTCAAGGCATAGGAGGAGGAACTCATCATCATCATCAACAACCGATAAAGCAGCAGCATCCATGGCCGCTGCTCCATCTCCTCATCTCTCTGTGCCCGCCTCAATCTCTAATGAATTCGCTGCCACCCCATTTTCTCATTTCTCTAGTGATTGAAATGCTCCTGCTTCCATCACAGACCAATCCTTTGCTGCATTCCCTCCATATTTGGACCGCCAGAACTAAATGATGACAAGTGCTTCTTGTTATGTAATTTATGAATCAGATTTTGCTTGCTGCTTAATTTTTATGCTTCAAGGATTTATTTTCCACCAAGTGTTGTACTCCTTTTATAAGATTATATTGTTGGACATGTCTACTGCAAACTTGTTTAATTATGAGTGTTTTTTTATTATTAATATGGTCTTATTTGTATTTGCTTAATTCTTTTTTTCCACATGAACTTATTTTTGCTTAATTTAGTATTGCTTTCATGAGATGAAAATGTGTAAATGTTCCTTACAATCATATATATATATATATATCACTGGGTCAATTTTTCATCCCAAAAACAGACCTCATGCAGCAGTTTAGTCCCGCTAGACCCAGCCTTTCCCTCACCAATTCTCTCTTGTTTGCCTAGCAACTAAATGTTTCCCTCACCAAGAGGTTTCCCACACTCTCTCCCGTTATGTAGACAAGCGAAATACACAAGTGAAGATGCACAGAACCAAGCACACCAGTTATTACAGGAAAACACTCACAACCTTTATTAGTCTCGTTAACAAAAGGTATACACAAGTCTGTTAGTGTGTGTGCTATACACAAGTGTTCTGCCTCGAGAACATTGCATGCTACACATCTATATACAACCTATTACATGGAAGATTAAAACAAAATTGTCTCCTAAGACATGGGCCACATTTGGTCAGTTTGGCTTGCTGGAAAATTGTCGAAAACAGCCGAAAACTGTTGCTTCTTCCTTGGCCTACCACCCAACAAGCTAGTTGTACCTTTTGCCAATTCGCATGCTGCTAGAATAGGTCTCTACATGCCTTGGAATGTCCATTGTCCAAGTTTCCAATCTCATCAGCCCATTATGCCAATATGCCAATGTTGCTGAATTGCTAGACGTACATTATTGCTGAATCTGCCAACGCTCATGCACGCTGCCACTATCGATGCATGCTGCCATTCGTGCCAATAGTGTTTACGTCAAGTCTTGGACTGTCCATCATCCAGAATTATCATCAGCCCTTGCTACCGATTTTATCAACGCTGTTGAATTCATCGACGTTGTCGATCTCATCAGTGCTGCTGAATTCAACACTATCCCATTGTGTCATTCCACCACTATTTCGTCAAGCCTTGGACAATCCATCATCCATACTTATCGTCAACCCTTATTGTTGATTCTATTGACGTTGTCGAATTCAACACTGCTGCAGAATTTGTCGACGCTGTAGATTCCAACACTATCCACTGTGTCTAAACCAACACTGTTTTGTTAGTGTACCCCTGACGAATTTAACCCTGTGACAAACCTCCCCCACCAGAATAAGTTGGCGTCCTCGTTTAACCAAGTCTAAAGCACCTATGCCCTAAGTTTGTACGCTATAATAGTTCAAGGTCGCCCACACACAACCTCTCGATTCTGTCTATATTCACATCCAGAATACTGTACATCGAGTATGCGATGTTAAGCTGACATTCTCATCGTCAACCCATTTCCAAACCAAGCTGTGACTAACATCTTTTCTAGGGTCCTACTTGTTCCCCAACAGAGTCAAAATAGCCTTTGAGTCTAACCCAAGGCATTGAGATCAATCTCGTCGATCTCATCTGGTCATAGACAAAGTTGCACCCCTCCACAGATACATTATTGTCATGTCTCTCCAGAATTCGTATGCGGCTTCCCCAAGTCACACACAAGTTATCCTCGTTTCATTAGCAATCCCATATGCCAACACTTCCACTTGCAAGCTTATTTTCACAAAGTTCAAATGCCACACATAGCACCCAAGAAATTTGTCCCTTTCTTCAAAAAATACATCCATACAAAACCCTCATCAAAGAACCATATGAACTCCCATACAAACACACAATTCCTCAACTGTTTGGTATGTAAAACCTGCAAGCAAAATGAGACAACACATTCGATGATCAACAACTCTCTTGCATCGAAGTTCTTTCTGCAAGCCTATCATCAAACCTGCCTAAGTCCACACACAGATAGCATCCCAGTGATGCAACCATATTATTCGATAGTTTCACCCACATTTAACTAATGTTTTGCCTATGTTATATCTATAAAATACCTTGAAATTCTTTGTTTTATGTTTTAAAGGTACTTTTGGATGAAAGATGCAAAAAGGAGTAAATTGGAGGTAATTGGCAGATTTGACGTTCAGTCGATATTTTGTTCAGAGCGTGAGTTCTAGAGGTCGAAATGAAGTGATTCCAGTTGCATTAAAAAGCTAACATCCATACCTTTCTGGAAATCTAAGGAAAGAAAATAAAATATGGAAGATCATGGAAATTGCAGCTTTCAAAGTCAAATCTCGCAATCTGCCAGTGTTGACCTTCGGCCATTCCGACTTGAATATCTAGAGCTACAGAAGTCTAATTGATGCAAAATCTATTTTTTTGGATTCCTGACTAAAAGTACTATAAACGCTGAAAATTTCAACCAAAAACGATGTCATATAAGGGAGATATGATTTTCCAAAAATGACAGCTGAATTCTGCCAGCAAACAGGTTTCGTGAAAGAATATGTCCAAATTATGTTTTGAAGCATCTAAACCGGCGTACAAGTTTTTATTTCAACAATTTAGCTCCTCTAAGTCAAAACTTGAAAATTTAATGCAAGGCTATTTCTCCTTTTTAGGAAAATAATTATTGAAGTACTTAAAAGTAAACTATCAACTTAAGGGAGGACTATTTTGTAAAATAGGGACTAGGGTTTCTTAGCATATAAAAAGAAAGAGAGAAGGGAAAGAGGCCAGAAAGAAGGCAGCAGCTAGAAGTGAAGAAAATAAACTCTCCTCTCTACAAACCAGAAATAATGCTTTCTTCTATCTTTAAGAGTAGTTGTTCCATAGATATGCAAGGCTAAGCTCGTTTTCTTGGTTGCAAGGACACAACAAACCTTCAGATTTCAAGAATTGTGAGATTTATTCTTCCTTTTATTTTCAGTTTATATTATGAATAAGTATGATTGTTTTCCTATGCATATTTTCTATGATTGTTGTTGATAATTGCTAGAGCGGACTCTAAGTTATTATTGTAAACAATCTATTGATAAGTTTGATATCAAAACCGGAGTTGTGATATATGAACTTGTGAATCAACTAAGCTTGATAATTGTGGCGGAACTATGTTATTAAACTTAGGGAGAACACTCAAACAAAGGAAACACAAGCTACGGACAGCTTGGTTGTCAAGAAATCAATCAATTTATCTAGTTCTTAGAGCTGCCATTGAACTAAATCATTAATGTGGACATTGTGATTGTTTTTTAGTTAGGGTTAGTTATACGACGGATCCATTAATTAACCAATGTTAAGAAAAGATAAAAATTCAGAATATAAATTGAAGTTTGAAGTTTCGTTTCAAGGATTGGTTCTAATTTCCATTAGTGGATGTGTGCTTGCGACCAAGGTTTGTTTTCTTGATAAATTTTGAATTCAATTGATTTTGTTTGCTAGTTTAATTTCTTCCATAGTTTAGATCATCACAAATCAAATCCCCTCAAATGCATAACGTATAGCATAAAAATCTGAACTAAATCTTTCTTGTGGGATCGACCCCTTGCTTACTCTATACTATCTTATGTGTTGTGTTTTAAGTTAGGGTAATTAATTTGTGCGACCGCGACATCGCAACACCCAGGATCAAATCCATCTAACCTGGTTCCTCCATACGCTATTATTGTGTCCAAGACCCTTCATCACCCATATAAGATTTTGCTAACCCAAAACATCCCCTACTATTTTCGACCCTTTCTGTATGTTTCGTCCACCGAAAACCCGCAACACATTATCTTGACAAAGGCCAATAGCATCTGCTTCCATCATCACAAATCATCCATCATCACGATGCATAAAATAGCCACCCATACTGCCTCTCCTCCAAAACAGCACACCAAATCATCCTCGTCGATGTTTTTGGCTTCTCAATCGAGCCCACTGAATCGGCTGTCGAATTTGTCACCTAGATTGTCCATCGTTAACGTATAGACTCTTATGGCACACCCCTGCGGTACTGCCTCCTCTATGCTGCCTCCCCACCAAGGCAACACACCAAACTAAGTCCATCTAATTTGGCTCCTCAACCAAATCTCTCCACGACTTGGATGCCGAAGTCTTCATCTCAATATGTCCTTGTCGTCAAGGTGCCTCGAATTCCTAATGACACAACACCATTGTGCTACTTCCACTGTGTTGCCTCCCCACTAAGGCAACACATCAAACTAAGTCCATCTAGTTTGGTTCCTCACTGTATGGCTTGTTCATTGGCCATAATTCCAGCATGGTTGTTTTGCTTCCGTCACCTTGAACTTCCATCAACAAGGTACACAAAACAGACCCCATCACAGGCAGACTCGCCCAGCCATGGTCACCTCCTCTAGGCTGGTCCTAACGTGACTGAATTCCATCTCAACCACTAAGCACACACATGTGATTCACGTCTGTCGTGTCCTCATCTTCATCTCCCACATCGATAGCGTTGATTTTTTCCCTCTTAAGGAATTCTCTAGTGAAGTGCTTTCCATTGCCTTTGAAGCAGCAGAAATTTGGTTTTGAACCCTTACCAAATGCCTTCTTAATTGACCTTCCATCATTAGAAGCATGTATGGGTTCTCCCTCTACCAAATTTCTTCTTCCTTTTCGTCTCATCCCCCCTTTAAGATTTTATGAAAATCTAAGAGTTCCAATAATCCTTTTGTTGGTCTCTACTCTAAAGTCTGTCAGTCTATCGACAGCAGCAATGGTTCTCCCAAATCAGTCCTTCAATTTGTCCAGAGAAGCATCAACATTCTCGTCGCTGGTCACTACGCTGAAATCTGTCTATCCATCGATAGAAGCGGTAGCCACCTAAACCAGTCTGTCGATTTGGCCACTGAACAGTCTCGTTGTCCTGCTAAGAACACAACCGCACTCTAATACCACTTGTCACAGGGTCAATTTTTCATCCCAATAGACCTCACGCAGCAGTCTAGTCTCGCTAGACTCAGTCTTTCCCTCAACGATTCACTCGTGTTTGCCTAGCAACTAAGTGTTTCCCTCACCACGAGGTTTCCCACACTCTCTCCCGTTACGTAGACAAGCGGAATACACAAGTGAAGATTCACTAAACTAAGCACATGAGTTATTACAAGGAAACACTCTCAACCTTTATTAGTCTCATCAGCGAAGGGTATACACAAGTCTGTTAGGGTGTGTGTGCGCTATGCACAAGTGTTCTACCTCCAGAACATTGCATGCTATACATCTATATACAACCTATTACATGAAAGATTAAAACAAAACTTTCTCCCAAGACATGGGCCATGTTAAATGAAAGATTAAAACAAAACTTTCTCCCTAGACATGGGCCATGTTTGGTCAGTTTGGACTACTAGAAAATTATCAAAAACAACCAAAAAATTCCCCCAACTACTACTTTTTCCTTGGCCTGCCACCCAACAAGCCAACTGTACCTTCTACCAACTCCTATGCTGCCAGAATAGGTGTTTGCATGCCTTGGACTATCCGTCATCCAAGTTCCTAATCTCATCAGCCCATTGCGCCAATATGCCAATGTTGCCGAATCGCTAGACGTACACTGCTGCCGAATCTGCCAACGCTCATGCACGCTGCCACTGTCGATGCATGCTGTCATTCGTGCTAGTAGTGTTTAAGTCAAGTCTTCGACTGTCCATCTTCTAGACTTATCGTCAGCCCTTGTTGCCAATTATATATATATATATATATATATATATATATATATATATATATATATATATATATATATATATCATTTTGAAACGAATAAAAAAACAAATCTTATCTAATGAATTTGGTTGAATTTATTAAAAATTAAGATAACAACTAACTTTGTAGTCGCCGACAAAATAATTATTTTGATAGGAATAAACATATTTGGCTTTTTTAAAAAAAAAAGATTTGTACTAATTAAACTTGGAATTTACATTTTTCTTTTCCTTTTTCAAGAATAAAATTTCTTAAATTTTAAATGGTTAGGTGGAAGGGTGAGATTTCAAGAGGTAAAAAGAAGTGTTTTTGTTCTCACTGTTACCGTAAGACTAAATAAAAGGCCAAAAAGAAACCCCAAGAAAATACAATAATGTATTTTCTTTTTCTTTTTTTTCTTTTTTAAAGAAGCAGGTGGATAAAGCAGTGACATGTTTTTAACAGGTTTAAGAAAATTATGTAAATAGTAAACCTTACGGTACATTAATTAGAGAAGGTCATTCGGCTCGATCTTTCTAATAATCTCACGCTCACTATTTACCCTTCGTAATGAATGATGAATTGGAGATGGGTTTTTATGCACAGGCACTGCCCACCTCAGAATCATTCTAAAATAAGGTGGGCGAGGTTTTTTTTTTAAAAAAAAAACGAGGTTGTTTTAAATCTTTATTCCTAAAATATGATTGTTTTAAACTCACTTTATGTGTCATATAAGCTCTACCTCAGCAATTTTATAATTTTTTTGTCTTGATATAGTAATGGAACGAACCATGCTTCGGGCGAAGCCGGGGCCCGATTCCCTTGACCCCAAAATCTAGTTTTTATTCAAATCCCGACTCAACCCCTCACCCTGCCTGCACCACAACCACTATTACCCCTTACCAACCACCTCCCGTCTACAATCTTGATAAAGTCTCTTGGGAGAAAAGATACAGAGAAGAGAGAAAGGGAAGATTGTGATGAGATTGGGAACATGACTCGCTCTGGCAGATGTTTTAAGCCAGACAACCTGAAAACAGATGGAAATAAAGAAAAAGACAAAGAGAAAGGAAAAGGGAAGGAAAATACTGATGCTTTTCTCAAGGAAATCCAGAGGTCGGAATAGAATGCGGCTGAACAGTTTAGCAAAGCCCCTGCCCAAATTTCGATCTTAGGTCTTCTTTTAACTTCAGAGTGAGAAACTATAATTAAAATCAAAATCTTATTTCCAAATAATTAAAAGATATAAGCATTTAAATCTCTCATTTTTATAGGTTCATTAGTAATATCTTCATTGTGGCGTGTATAATCATTCATTTATTATTCTCGGTAATTATTAAATTATTTAAAAATCTGAGGAACAACAACTTTAGAAGATTTAGAAAGTAAAGAATGTGTACCCTAACTTCTTGAATTTTTATATTACATGGTATTTCATTTCCTTCAACTTTATTATTTTCAATGAACCTAATATTATATATATATCCTTTATATTTATATGGATAACTAATGAGGAAACCATTTGATTGTTCTTGAATTTAGTCATATAAATTTTCATATGGATTATAAATTCTTAATTATATCGAGCAACTCTAAACATGCAAGTGTGTCTTAGAGTAGGTTTTTTACTGGTTCACATATCATAGGGTGTTTTTGAAACTATTTTACTAGGAATCTTGTTTAATAAGTAAATGGTAATTTTCAATGCATGCATTCATCATGACGTTGGTAAAAATGAATGGCTTAACATATTCCTTGTTGCGTGTGGGTACGTGGCATAATAGGATGTCAGGATCGAGGAATCACCATGTGATGTGCCGTGAATGATTCAAAAATCAGCAACAATGAATCTAACGAAAAATGGATGAAGGATGGGTCTGGTTGTGTTGTCTTTCTTTTCGAGTTTAGGCTGGATTATAGTGATTTCAAGGTAAATAAGATGGAAGATAGACTAGAATGATACTTTGATAAGTCGATCTGGACGCCACAAAGATCAATCTAGGATTTCGACGCCACACTCTTTGTGATTGAAGAGTGATAAGTCAGGTAGGGTTCTTCACAAAATCAATTTGAAAGAACAACTCTTAATTTTGTGAATTAAGTTTCAAATCTTGGCCAAAAGTCCTTTAGTATATATTCTGATACTATATTTATAATTGGAACATCCCTCCAAAGTTAGGAAAAATTCAACATGGCAGAAGTCAAGCCTAAAAAACAGACTTTGACAAACTAACCTAGACAAATTAATTAGCACACGTTTTTTGACCTTTCTAACATAAACAGACCAAATTTAAAACAACCATATCTTCTTACACAAAAGTCCAATGCAGTCATGGTTGGACAATCTAGAAAGAGCACGTTCTGAACTTGAAATCCACCTAGATTAGTCTTATTTTCACATGCAATGGATGACTTTAAATTCGGGTTCAAATTCATTTGTTGTTCTGACCATAAACAGCATCAATTCCTTCACTTATTTGCATATCAACCCAAATTCAAGTAGCCCAGCATCAAAAGAACCATTAAGGGCTTTTCTCATCTCCAAGTTCCAATTGTAGGCAAATAAACATCCTTGAACCAATTTCAAATTGATTGTTAATTTTTAACTCCGACGCAGCTTCAATTATTCCAATTTGACTTGTCAAGGCCCTTTGCAGTTGTTTCGCTCTCGCTCTTGTCATTGGACCATCTGAATCCTCTTGCATATTAGATTTAGCTTTACAAGATGGATTATAATTCCCATGATGCACATTATCAGCCCCGGGTTGAAAATGATTTGTCCTCAAATCAGAATCGTCATCGTCATCGTCATCCAAGTATGGAGTCAAGTTTTTCACATTAAAAGTAGCTGATATGTTGTAATCACTAGGAAGATCTACCTTATATGCATTGTCATTCACCTTCTCTATAATCCGAAATGGACCATCAGCTCTTGGCATCAACTTGGATTTACGTTTGCTTGGGAATCTGCCCTTGCTAATATGAATCCAAACAAGATCTCCAGGTTCAAACCTAACCATTTTCCGCCCCTTGTTGGCTTGTTTAGCATACCTTGTCGTTTTCTCCTCAATATGTAATCGAACATGCTCATCTAGTTTCTTCATCAATTCTGCCTTTCTAATTCCATCCATAGATGTCCTCTCATCAATTGGAATATGAACAAGATCGATAGGAACACAAGGATTAAAGCCATACACAACCTCAAATGGTGAAAATTTTGTAGCCCCATGCACACTACAAGTATATGCAAACTCCACAATAGGCAAACAAGTATCCCAACTTTTCAAATTCTTATGTATAACAGCTCGTAACAAAGAAGATAAAGTTTGGTTTACTACCTAAGTTTGTCCATCAGTTTGTGGATGACATGCCGTACTGAAAAGTAACTTCGTTCCAAGCTTCCTCCAAAGAGTCTTCCAGAAGTGGCTTAAGAACTTTGTATCACGATTAGAGACATGCTTTTAGGAACTCCATGTAAACGAACAATCTCTTGAAAGAACAAATCAGCAACATGTACTGCATCGTCAGTTTTGTTGCAAGGAATGAAATGAGACATTTTGGAGAATCGATCAACCACAACCATTATTGAATCCTTTCCACGCTATGTTCTTGGTAACCCAAGTACAAAGTCCATGCTAACATCCATCCATAGTTGCTCTGGAATAGGCAATGGCATATACAGTCCATATGCATTCTCTTTACCTTTAGCTTTCTTGCAAATAACACATCTCTCAATCACCTTGTGCACATCCCGTAACATGCTAAGACAAAAAAAATGTTCTTTCAGCAGCTCATAAGTATTCTACTCCCCAAAATAACCACTAAGACCACCGCCATGAGCCTCTCGCATAAGCAACTCTCGTAACGATCCTGAAGGAATACTCATTCTGCCCATTTTGAACAAGTAACCTTCATACATAAAGAACCCATCACAAGCTCCCTTTGCACATTTGGCAACCACATTAGCAAAGTAGGAATCATTAGCATATTGTTCCTTCACTTGTTCAAAACCCATCAACTTTGCATTCAACATAGAGATCAGTGTAAACCTCTTAGAAAGAGCATCAGCAACCACATTAACTTGCCCTTTCTTGTACTTTATGACATAAGGAAATGACTCCATAAACTCCACCCATTTAGCATGTCTGCAATTCAGCTTGCTTTGCCCCTTAAGATACTTCAAGGATTCATGATCAGTATGTATAACAAATTCTTTAGGTAACAAGTAGTGCTGCCATACCTCTAGAGCCCGAATCAAAGCATAGAACTCCTTGTCGTAAATAGAGTAATTCAAACGTGCTCCATTTAACTTTTCACTGAAGAATGCAATCGGCCTCTTTTCTTGCAGCAAGACAGCCCCAATTCCAACTCCGGAAGCATTGCACTCAATTTCGAATGTTTTAGCAAAGTCTGGAAGTGCTAAAACTAGAGCAGTACACAACTTTTCCTTAATTAGCTCAAAAGCTTTCTGGGCATCTTCACTCCATCTAAATTCATTCCCTTTTTTCAAGCATTCTGTCATAGGAGCAACAATAGAGTTGAAGTCTTTCACAAATCGCCTGTAGAAAGAAGCTAAACCATGGAAACTCCTCACATCAGCAATACTAGCAGGTTTTAACCAGTCCTGAATTGCCTCAATTTTTTCCTCATCGACCTTAACTCCCCTGCTAGAGATAATATATCCAAGAAACACGACACTTTCTTTACAGAAGTAACACTTTGTGAGTTTCCCATACAACTTAGAATCTCACAAAGTTTCAAACACAACTCTAAGATACTTCATATGATCATTAAAGGTCTTGCTATACACCAGGATATCATCAAAATATACTACAATAAACAACCCAATATACTTCCTCAAAACATGATTCATAAGCCTCATAAATGTACTAGGTGCATTAGATAACCCAAACGGCATTACCATCCATTCATATAACCCCTGTTTAGTTTTAAATGTTGTTTTCCATTCATCTCCTTCTTTCATTCTAATTTGGTGATAACCACTCATCAAATCGACTTTAGAAAACAATGCAGCACCATGCAACTCATCAAGCAAATCATCAAGCCTGGGTATAGGAAATCGATACTTAACTGTTATTTTGTTGATAGCGCGGCTGTCCATACACATCCTCGTGGTACCATCTTTCTTCGGTACAAGCAAAGTAGGTACGAAACATGGACTAAGTGATTCTCGCACATAGCCCTTCTCTAAGAGCTCACCAACCTGCCTTTGAATCTCTTTTGCTTCCTCTGGATTACATCTGTATGCTGGTCTGTTAGGAAGTGAAGCTCCCGGCACCAAATCAATTTGATGCTTAATTCCACGAATAGGTGGTAACCCTTTAGGTAATTCATCTGGAAACACATCTTTAAATTCTTCAAGCAATTCCTTAATCTGTATTGGTAAGTCCAATCCTTCTACTTGTAGTAATTGCTTTGCCCAGATCATGAAAACAGCTCCCGCCGAAGCTAACACTTGTTTGATGTCTCCTTTTTTGGCTAACAACAACCCCTTACGTGATTTCACCTTCTTTTATTGGCTTTGTATCTGATCCTCCCTAACCTGTTGAGAACTTAATGGTAACAAGTTCACCTTCTTTCCATTCAGCGTAAAAGAATAAGTGTTCTTTCGTCTATTGTAGGTCACATCTTTATCAAACTACCATGAACAACCCAGTAACAAATGGCTAGCTGACATCAGCGCAATATCACACAAAACCTCGTCATGATAGGTTTTAATGGAAAAAGGTACACGGACTTGCTTTGTCACCCGAATCTCCCCATTCGCATTCAGCCATCGCAAACTGTACGGCCTGGGATGTGGAAGGGTAGTTAAACCCAATTTCTCCACCAAGGTAGTTGACGCAACATTAGTGCAACTTCCATTATCAATGATCATCCCACACACCTTATCTCGAATCTGACATCGTGTATGAAAAATGTTCTCGCGTTGCTCATCACTAACGTCAATTTGTGCATTCAGAACCCGTTGCACAACCAACAAATCTCCAGCCATAATTAAGTTTATCAACCTTAATTCCAGCAAGCCTTTCTTTTGTTTTTGGCTCCTGCCTTAGATCGCAACTGATGCTCTGATACCAGATGATGTGCCGTGAATGATTCGAAAATCAGCAACAATGAATCTGACGAAAAATGGATGAAGGATGGGTCTGGTTGTGTTGTCTTTCTTTTGGTGTTTAGGTTGGATTATAGTGATTTCAAGGTAAATAAGATGGAAGATAGACTAGAATGATACTTTAATAAGTCGATCTGGACGCCACAAAGATCAATCTAGGATTTCGACGCCACACTCTTTGTGATTGAAGAGTGATAAGTCAGGTAGGGTTCTTCACAAAATCAATTTGGAAGAACAACTCTTAATTCTGTGAATTAAGTTTCAAATCTTGGCCAAAAGTCTTTTAGTACATATTCTGATACTATATTTATAATTGGAACATCCCTCCAAAGTTAGAAAAAATTCAACATGGCAGAAGTCAAGCCCAAAAAACAGACTTTGACAAACTAACCTAGACAAATTAATTAGCACACGTTTTTTGACCTTTCTAACATAAACAGACCAAATTTAAAACAACCATATCTTCTTACACAAAAGTCCAATGCAGTCATGGTTGGACAATCTAGAAAGAGCACGTTCTGAACTTGAAATCCACCTAGATTAGTCTTGTTTTCACATGCAATGGATGACTTCAAATTTGGGTTCAAATTCATTTGCTGTTCTGACCATAAACAGCATCAATTCCTTCACTTATTTGCATATCAACCCAAATTCAAGTAGCCCAGCATCAAAAGAACCATTAAGGGCTTTTCCCATCTCCAAATTCCAATTGTAGGCAAATAAACATCCTTGAACCAATTTCAAACTGATTGTTAATTTTTAACTCCGACGCAGCTTCAATTATTTCAATTTGACTCGTCAAGGCCCTTTGCAGTTGTTTCGCTCTCGCTCTTATCATTGGACCATCTGAATCCTCTTGCATATTAGATTTAGCTTTACAAGATGGATTATAATTCCCATGATGCCCATCACCATGTAATTGTTTGGTCCCGGGTCACTAGAAAACCCGGGTGTACTAGTTTTATCAGAAATTTCAAGGGTAAGGGACTGATTTGTATGAACTAGATATGGTTTAAAGGTTTCGTTGGGTTCCTAACCGATAGTTTGTCTATGGCTCAGAATAAATATTTGCTCCCATGAATAAATCTAGCATTTCAAATTTATTATGGACTCGTATGCCCAGATAAATTCTTATGAGAATGGTCAATATAGGTGTCTTGACAAGGTATACCTATCCTAGAAAGGGAATGTGTTTCCTATAACTTGTATATTGTGATGAAAAATACTCTCAATTAAAATTGGTAATTATTAAAAAAAATTCTAAGAATTTTCTAGTCAATTCTTGATATTTAAATACTAGCCAGTTTGTAGGTCCAACATTATTCCAGAATGTTGACCATCAATTTTTAGAGAAAACAAAAACTTAGGGTTATTGAAATATTGGCCAAATCCTTAAAGAATTTTACAAACTTATTGTAAATTCCATAAAAATACAAAGAAATACAAAAAGATTTTAAAACAATGCTAAAACATTTTTTTTTCTCTTTTTTTATAAATAAAATGCAATTTTTATGAGGATTGGGCAGTATGAAACAAGCATAAATCATTTTTTTAATTTTTTTTACGGCCATGTTTGGCAAAACCATATTTTTGTTTAAAACAAAATTGTCAAATCAGCTCTAAGGATGTGTTTGTCAAACACGCCCTTAAGCCAAAATTCTTTTTATCAAAATAGTTGCAAACCAAACAAAACCTTAAGTATTTGACCTAGTTTTGATCTGACTGAGTCGACTTGAAAATACTAGTTCAACCATAAACCGAACCAAAAAATCAATGTTTCATCCAAATCTAAACCAGAAAAGAGATTTAAACTAAAACAAATCAAAACTAAAAAAAAAAACACAAAAACATAAAATTTTCTAACGAAAATGGATCAAACACTAAGGAAAATAAAGAACATAAAAAATAATGAAAAAATTCAAACTCAAACCCAGTAACGTAAATATCAAACCAAACCAGATTTCAAGCAATAAAAGGTAAGGTTTTGTTTGTAATTATGCATAGATCAAGTATATTTCCATGGTCAACTAGAAGCATGGTCAACTAGAAGTATCTAGATCTTTGCATTTGTTTCACCATTGTATGCCCATTAGTATGAGTGGCACAAACTCTCTCATTGACTTCCAATAAAGCTTTCTCAACCTCTTTTTCATTCAAACACGTGAGAAAAGTCATGTCAAAAGATCTCGTATACATGATTTCACCATCTATGTAGTAATCCATTGCCATTATCTTCATAGTCTTTTCATCCACCTTGGAGGCCCCTAGAGGGTATTCCTAGTATTGGATAAACCATTTGATGTTATTGTACCATGATTTTCCATCTGATGACTCTTCTAGTGAGTAGTGGTGAGCTTAGAGATTTCTGACTTCAATGCTTA
The DNA here is from genome assembly GCA_007827005.2 of Populus simonii. Taxonomy (NCBI): domain Eukaryota; kingdom Viridiplantae; phylum Streptophyta; class Magnoliopsida; order Malpighiales; family Salicaceae; genus Populus; species Populus simonii. Next base: position 9,404,164 of record CM017470.2, on the reverse strand, counting down.
TTAGTTGGATCCTGCCCCCAATATTGATTTGTGTCACCGAATCTAGAGTGGTTAAGGTATCAGTAAACTAGTTTTTATCTCTGCTTATGTGAGTGAATTTTATCTCATCGAACTCAATAACTAACTTTAAGAGATAATCCTGATATGACGTCAGCTTCACATACTTAGACTAGGATAATCATTATATAAACCTTAATAGACTAGGAAACGTTTTTCTTTTGAATGCTAAAAATCCTCTCCCATTAAGGATTTGATTTGCCGAATTTACCTTGCACAAAAAGAAGAATAATTGTGACTTTTAATCCTTATACTATTAGGAAATCTTGTTTAAACAATGTTGTTATAGGGCTATACACATGAGGCCCATGTTTCACATGGATTAAGCCTTTCTTTTACTTAAGATTAGATAAATCAAAGGTTGTATTATAATCTCTATTAGTACTACTTGCTCTCCAAGTTCATCTTAGCTGAAATAAGCTGAACAAACTTATTTAATATTTCTTTAAGCTTATTTATTCTAGCCCTTATAATGGATCCACTTGGCACTTCTAAGGAGTGAATGGCATGTTTAGTTATAGTATTGGTTGGTTCTCATGTCAGTCATGCCATTGTATGTGGAAATTAAAATATTTTCCTTGCCAATGAATGTCATACCGTGTTTGATTTTTTCCGGGGGCAGTATATAAATAGAAGAGCTTCGTGCTTATGTTTTGAGCCCCTGGAAAGTGTTAGCACCAAGTCTGGTTTTTAACTTTTTAGGCATCAAACAATGTTATAAGAGCTTTCCCTTTGTTGTGGTATACTTCCAAGTTTCAACTGAGTTCTTTATTGTATCTAGGCAACCTAACTTTGTAAAGGGGGTTTTTGTTTTATCGACATTGATGAATTTCTCATTGTTAAAAAAACAAAAAACAGGATGAATATCACGGTAAGAAATACATTGGGCAGGAAGCCCATGAGATTTGACAGCCCAACCATTTGCATTTATAGGCACAGGAAACAACAAATTTGAGTAAATTAAATTCCATCAGTCAGGTATTTTTTGCTGCTGATAAAATGGTATGTGGCTAATTTAACACTACATAAAGAGGGAGTCAAAATTTTCACGCGTCAACTAACCAGGCCTCTGAATCAGGTGTCTTTCAAATATTAAATCATTCATCAGCTAAAACTGCAGTCCCTCGTAAGATGCAGAATTTATATGCTCAAGCATTAAATCCTGCTCTGAACCTGAAAGCCTAGTTGCATGAGAACATATGCAGCCCCCTCGGCACATTCACAGGAAAATGTAACTCACTTGTTTATTATCCAAGTCTCAGCATCGCTAAAATGAACATAGTAACACCTTTATAAGTGATATAGTTTCAGACATGAACATGAAGATCAAAACGTCTTCATTCGGATCCAAGCTTCTTAGCTAATAACTACCATTGAAAAAGTTTAACCGATGATTATGCACTGGCTTTAGACCTGCTTCAAATTTGACCACAATCTTGTTAGAGCATATAGCGTACTGCTAGCATACAAGGGGAAAATAGGCACCCAATTGGACAATTTAACAGTGTTGAGCCATGTATCTTAGCATCTTAGCAATATTGATAATACAAAATCAACAACAGTAAGCCAACTCAGTATCAGTTTTTGTTCTTCAAGGTTATAAAGAAATTTAATAAAATAACAGAGATTGTGATTGTTTCATCGGTCAAAAATAGTATTTTTAAACATAACAAGACATGAATCACCATGCCAAAACCAGTGGGGAAAAAATTGTTTGAACCAAACTTGATCTTTAACAAAAAAACATGTGATTTCGAGCATCAGCATACTTTCAATTTGGAAGATCAAGCGATTCAGCTTTACAGCAAGATAGCACATTAATATATTTGACAGTTGGCCAACATCACTGGTTCATACATAGCTGTCAATCAAAGAGTTCCTCATCTCATTCACTATGGCATTTGGCTGAGCTTCCCGCAACTTGAAAACACTCTCAATAACAGAAAGTTCAGTAGCAGTAGTGTCTGCCCCACAAAAGGCAGCCCAGTCATTCACAGTCAAGCCAGCAGCTATCACTTCACTGCCACGGTTTATGGTTCCAGCCACTAAAGGCACCTGAAGGAGGGTTGAGAGTTCATCCAAGTCTTCAATGGATGTGTGGGGGTGCACCTGCAGCACAAAGTAATCAGTTAAAAACATGATAAGCATATTTAGATATTTCACAGCTAGTTGCCTGAATAAGCATTAGAAAAGCATATAAAAATCTTACCAATCCACCTCTGTTGGAGAAAGCACAGTAGCTGCCCACAAGAACATTACCAGCAACAGTCTGCCTAAACACTTCTACTCCAAGAACATCAGCAATCATTTCCTCTGTTTCCTGATCAAAATAATGAAGAACAAGCATATCAACATTTAGAAAATGCTTGTAATTACAGAAAAAATACAAGCAGACAGCAAGAACGACTTCTAAAGATATGCAATAATATAAAGTAATCAGAGCGAATAAGAAGATAATGAATTCAAAGGAAGAGCTCAAAATACCTTGTCAAGATCAGTGTGTGTTAGAGCAACATGGTCATTGCAAGCTACACCATTTCCCAATGCAGATAATCTCTCTTCAATTCGCTGAACCACAACTTGATCAGGTAGACTGTTTCTTAAGTGTTGAAGTTCTGAAACAACAATGACAACAAATCAGTAAACTATCAACTTGGCTGCTTATACAATTACCCTAACCACAACAACAAATATTTTCAAAACTGTAATACTCACCTTGATCGGTAGTAGTATGCGGCAAGAGAATTCCATTTTTGTTTCCTACCCATTAAAACCAAACCAATAACACATCAGAATTTCTTTCAGACATTAGTAAAAAATAACCATTAGAGGCTGGCATAACAAGAAAAAAACCCTTTACCTGCACAAAGTCTACCAATGATTCTAGAACCTCCAATGGAAGTTTTAACAACAGGAATAACATCTCCTAACTCTGCTTCAAATGTGCTGCGCACAAAACAACAGTAGAATCACATTACTAATTATAAAAACAAATTCTTTCACTTCTTTTCTTGCTTTTTATCATATTTAATTAATTAACCATACATAAAAAAAAAAAAAACATAAAAAAACCTTTTAAAAGAAATTACCTATAAAAGTTCTCAGAACCACCAATAGCAACCAAACAATATGCATTAGTGAGCTTTGAAAAGACACCAACTTCACATGAATTCTCGAACATAAGCCCTAACCCACATCAAGAAAGCACACAAAACACATAAATAAAACATCATTTCATTAAAACAACAAAGCAGAATTAATGGGGTTCAGATACTAAAAGCTCAGAAGATGAACCTTTTTTTAGGAAAAAGAAAGCAAAGGAACTTACTTGTTGCCATGATTGCAAAAAAATTTAATACTGTTGTTGCTTTTGTTGATTGTAGAGAGGGAGAGGGAGATGGGGCTACCTGGTTAGGAAAATAAAAGGAATGCACGTTTGCAAGGACAGAATTTTGCCAATTAGGGTTTATACATAGAGGGTATTTTCCTTTATTTTTTAGCTCGGTTCGAGGTTTAGGGGTAAACGACAACTCGTCGGTCTATTTGACTTTGACTTTTGGATTGGACTATTTTTCGTGGTGCCTAGCGTTAAAGCCTTAAGGTTACAACTATTTTTTTTTTTACCCCTGTTTTTGAAGCTGAAAGTATGAGTAAATGAAGCAAGAATACTTGAGCAATTTAGCTAAGACTCAGATTGTTTGTTGAAAAATAATATTTTTTTAAAAGTAAATTTTAGGAAAATTAATGGGAAAATATTTTTCAATGTTTGATAGTGTAATGAAAAATAAGTTAGAAAATATTTTCCAGTGTTTGGTTATGTCATGGAAAATGAGCTGAAAAATAACTTATTAATGTTTTATTTTTTTCAAGTTTATTAAAATAATGAGGAACAAATCTTACAAATTAAAAAGTTGAATGAGAATGAAATTGAAAAAAAATATAATTTCATAAATTATCTCAAATAAAATAAATAATAATCAAAATAATAGAAATCAAATAAAAAATAAAAGAAATTGAAAGATGAAGAAATTAAAATAATAATAATTAACATTTCATAAATTATTTCAAATAAAATAAGTAACAATCAAAAGAATGAGGACCAAATTTGATAGATAAAAAATTTCAATTAAAAAATGATAAGGGAAAAACAAAAAAAAATAAGGACCAAAGTTAATATAAAAATTAAATTTTAAGGGATGAAATTGAAAAATAAATATTCAAAACAATATATATATATATATATATATATATATATATATATATATATAACAATCAAAAGTTTGAGGACCAAATTTGATAAAATCAGCAAATAATATGACGTTTCTAAATTTTCACAACTTCCAAAAAGTGTTTTCCGTCCAAAATAAAAGAAAAACACTTTCGTGGAAACCAAGCCAAATTTTTCTTTGACTGGAAAGTGTTTTTCGTTGACTGGAAAGTGTTTTCCGTTGAGCAACTTTCCTAATGGCAAACAAACACAGGAAAGTTTGGAAATGGTTTTCTGGAAACCACTTTCCGAGAAACAAATGCCAAGTGAAATTATAATTTAGTCTCTATTTCTTTTTCTTTTTCTTTTTTTATGATAGTATATTGCTCGTGCTTCGCAAGGTCAATAATATTATTATTTTTAATGTAAAAAAATATAAAAAATATTAAATGTTTTGGGTTTAGCAACAACTCAACATTATTGAATCCTACCGGCAGTAAGTCCAACACTATTGGGTCATGCTAGAAGCAGGGTCCAACACTACCCAATGCTATTGGATCCTAGTGGCAGCAAAACTCAACTTTATCGGGTCTTGTCGATAGTTGGGCCCAACTCTATTGAATCTTGCTAGAGACAAAGCCCAACACTACCAAATGCTATTAGATTCTAGTGGTAGTAGGGCTCAGCTCTATTAGGTTCTATTGTGCAACAGGACCTAACACTAAGAGGAAAAATTTAATCAACTCAACCTCAAATGAAAAAAATTTATCATCGCCCAACTTTTGTATAATATAAAAAAAAAGTCTTATCAATTTATTTTTTCTTTACCGTATGAAAAAAAATTAAATAAGAGAAAATTAAAAAAATCTAAAGAGACAAAAAAAATAAAATTGGACATATCTGGGTCTTGTTGAAAGTCGGACCCAATAGTTATGTGACTCGCACTACGTCGCAAGTCAAATATTATTTTTTTTCATAAAAAAAATTATATATGCAGGTTTTTTCAACGCATTTTAGTAGTTCAAAAAATATAACAAATCAAAAAGATTATGCACACATGTAATCAAATAAACTATAAATTATGTGTGTTAATAAATCAATAAAAATCATTAATGACACCTAAAAACAAAACTTGAAAAACCGAGAGGCAAATGTAGATTAAGATATTGAATCTTGAAAAATAGAACATTAAATTGATTGAATAAAATAAAATAAAAAAAGGAATAACATCTAAGGCTATACATATAATTTATCTATATAAAAGATAAAAACAAAACCATAGATGAAGAAAAACCACTTTGAAAATTAAATACATAACAAAAAAATCAGTATTTTTTAAAAGAGACTCCTAAACAAAATAAAAGAGATAATGTTTTGTTTATTTTTTTTGTTTTTAGTTTTTTAACCGATCACATCACTTTATTTCTTTTCAATTGCATTCTTTAAAGTTATATTTCATGGCAACCATAGTTATCAAACCCGGCTTAGGGGTTAACTCGGCCAAGAGGTCGAGTCCCGGGTTACATGGGTTGACTCGGGTCAACCTGGAAAAATTAGAAAAAAAATATTTGAGATTTTAATATTTTATATGAAAAAATTAAGAAACAATTCAAGCCCGGGTTAACCTAGCGGGTCAGCCGGTTTACTTTGGGCTAATTGCAAGCCTGAATTTTGAATGAAATAGACCCGGTCAAGGCCCTGGGTCACCTAGAAAAATTTTAAAAAATATTTTATGTTCTATTATTTGATATAAAAAAATTAAGAAATAATTTATGTGGATATAGGTTACACATGTTGTAAACAATTAAGTCTAAAATATTATTTCAAAAGGTTTTTTATCCCAAATTGAAAAGATACTATTTTATACTTCTAAGTTGAAGTATTTAAACCAAAAAGATTTTTTATCCCACATTGAAAGAACATAACTTTTTTTTCTTGTGAACATAAAGTATGTGTACTAAAGGGCTTCAAATCCTACATTGCAAAAATAAAACATTTTTCTAGTATTTATATAGGGAACTTTGAAATGAGTTAGTAATCGGTTGAAAAATATGAAAAAAAAAGGGTATCTAGGTAGGAGAAAAAACACATTTGAAAAAGTAGGAGGAAAAACACATTTGAAAAAAAATGGTCTTTACCTGGTTTTTATCGGGTCACTCGAGTTCCGGGTTGACCAGGCGGGTTGATCAGTTTACTTCGGGCCAATTGTAGGCCCGAATTTTAAATGAAATAGACATGATTAATGCTATTGGATCCTGCTGGGCATCAGAGCTCAACGCTATTGGGCCTGGTTAGGCAACATGGCTTGAGTCCTGCTGGGCAGCAGTGCTCGGCAACATTAGATCTTATTGGGCAGGAAAACCCAACAACATGGGGTCTACCGCCAAGCCAATCTTTAGCTTATAACGCCAAGATTGAAAATAATTTACTCTTTAGCTTCAAACGTGAAATCGAAGAGAAACAATGGCTATAGCTAAATAACGATTACAACATTTTTTTAGTTTTATTTTATATTTTTATCTATATTTCTTTTATAAAACATGTTCTTGTTTTTATTGTTTCAAATTTTTTTATTGAAATAGTAATCAAATGTTTTTTTTAGATAATGTCGTGAGCTTAACGGGTTAAACCAAGTTAACTATAATTGTTTTGTGTTTATTTTTTTTAATTGATTTTTTTTTAATTTCACCTCATTTAATATTGGATTGATTGAGAATTAGATTTCATATTTTTTTTCCATTTACTTTCTATAGGGTTATCAAAATCTCACCTAGATCTTGAATTTAGCAAGTTAACTCGGTTTGATCCAATTCATTGTAGTTTTAATATTTTAAAAAAGATATCATCTTGAAATTGTTTTAGTCAGATTCTATTTTTACAGATCATCTGGGTTATCTTTGGACCTGCTAAGTCGACTAAGTCATATCAGGCCAATCTTCATGTGGTTTAAAATATTTTTTAACGAGAAAACACGTTAATAATGCTTGAATATATTTTCTTGCATGGAAAAAAAAAACATTGATACAACCCACAAAGCTAATAATCTAATCTTATTTAAAAATTGAATTAAATATCCTTCCCTTGGGCTTTGATGCCTCTAATGAACCACTTGTCTGTAATTTATAATCAACGATTGAGGATTCATTGAGCAGTAGACTATCTTATATAAAAAAATTTCTTTCTCTCAGAAAAAAATAATAATCTTACATCTTAATTCTGTTCATTCCAAGTATGAGTGGGATTTAATTTTAAATCACTTGGTGGTTAAGATGGTGTTTATCATGTCGTGCACGATGTCAAACGATTGATCTGACTCTTAGATCTATGGGGATTTTAGATATATTTGAAAAAATTCATAAAAATATGTTTTGACGGGTTTATATGTCACTACCTAGTATTATAGTCATTAAAAAACCTAATAGTCTGCGAGAGGTTGGGTAAGTGGACTAGTTGTGTATGAGAAAGATTCATCACCTCTAATGCACCCTACTAATGACAAGCTGTATTATTTATTTGTCTAATATAAACTAAAGTATTGTTGTGTTTTCTAATTGTTGGTTTGTCTAAAGTTTAAGAAAAGTCCTTCTCTGTAAAGAAATTATTATCTTATCAAGCTAAATCCTGGCAATTATAGAGTCAAAACATAAAAATGAGAAGAGAAAATATTGTTTATTTATTCAATATCAAAATATATTTTACTTATAAGTTCATAATCCCATATATTAAAAGAAACAAAATAATTTTTTGGTGTTTTTTTTTTTTTTTTTTGAAATGTAAGCTAAGTTCTCATAATTTTAATAAACTAGTTATTAAATTCAAAATGTTTACAAATTAAAAAGACTATTTATGTTATTTTTAGTATGCTAAATTATACAAATATGATTTACTTTTTAGAGACTTGATCACATGCACAAAAATAAAAACAATTTTTTTAAGAATTTTTTAAAATAGAGAATTTTTTATTTTTTGTATTTGTTTCTGAAATTTTGAAGAAAAACAGGTATATTTAATACCGGGTCAGTATTACAATATAAGTCTACAACCCGATATTAAGCAAAATTATTGAAAAAATACGCAAGGAACCCACAAATATTTTTAAAATGGTCTCTGAATTTTTTTCAAAATCTTTGAAAATCATTTAAGGTTTGTTTGGAAAAACAAGAAACAATTCAGCAAAGAAAACTGTACAAAATTTGTTAGTACGTGTTTGCCAAACACGCTCTAAAGACCCTAACAAAATGCATTTTTTAAATAAAATTTTGCACAATCAAACAATGCCTTAAGCCTAGAATGGGCTTGGCCCATTCACGTGGTCTAGGCTTTATAGTCAAACCCAAAACCCAAAACAAAAGCCCATCAAGTGTACAAACATGGTATTCAACCCAAAAACAAAACGTGTAATCCATATTGACATTGTATCCCAGCTCGTTGTCAAAGTAATTAGACCCAATTAAAACCAAACTATCAGCCCATCCTATAAACATTACAAACGTAAACTATATTCATGACAAAGGATCTGCATCCAAGATTTCACACAAACTTATAGCTCCTTCAACATCAAAAACCAGCATTCTTGTTTAAACCTTGAAGCATGCATTTTCAAGCCAAACAAAAAAATACAACATTATTCACATTTTTTTTTATCAGCTTCAAGACTAACAAGTATTATCTTAAAGAGAACATAGTCAATCAAAAAGGACAAACAAACCCCAAATAAACACATAAAAATGATGCATTTAATTAATTTATGAGTTAATGCTTCAAGAAGTTTAAGGATTAGACCTTCAATAACAGGAAAATAAGGATGCAAGGCTGCTGGACTTCTCACGGTTAAGGAGAGCTTGCACCGATGCTATGTTCGGCTGGAGGCTCACGTGGTTCAGAGCTGCTGGAGCAAGCTAATCTTGTTAGGATATTGCCATTTTGTGGCAATATCCCATCACTAAGCTTAGTGAAAGCACCATTAGTGCCACAATTGGTGGCATGTTTTAAGGCTTTCTTGTCCCACCAAAGTTGACAAGTGTGCTGGAGAAGCTTACCATTAATGCCTACAAAAGAGGCATAATTTTGTGAGAGCAATAAGAGAGATTGTGAGGAGAATAAGAGAGAAGAGAAGAAGAGAGTGGCTGCAATGGCTGCTGCCATTGCAGCAGCTGCAAGAGCAGCAAAGAGAGAGTAGAGTGGATGTGATCCTCCTCCTCCACATATTTATTGTATCCTTTCTCTATCTCTAATATTATGGACCTCTCCCGTGGATGTAGGTGATTTGCTGAACCACGTTAAATATTGTGTCAGTGTGTTTAGCCTTCAATGGGCAATAATCAGAACACCACCGGTCTGCGCATGGGGGAGCCGGAATCCCCAACAATTGGTATCAGAGCATATGGTTTAAAGTGGTGTTTGATTTTTGCTCACAAATGAAAGTTCTCAAAATGATGTTTTGACCATACCACTGTGTAGAGGAGGAAGAGACGAAGCCACTGGTGAAAACCGCGTCGAAATCGAACGTCAAAAACAGCCGCACGCGCTGTCACGCACCTGGAGGTTGCTGGCCACGCGCACAGACGCGCGCCACGCATCACACGCATCTTCTTTGCCCGGATGGATTGACCCGAACCGAATACCAGTTGACCCGACCCATGTGGCTAACTTGGATAATGATGACGTCAGCATAACATAATTGTGACATCATCATGCACAGTAGGCATGCCCAGGATGACGTCAGCATGCCATGTCAGCGACCAGTCAGCTGACACGTCAGCACAGTGGGACCCACCTCCCACGCCATCAGCACGAGCCGAACCGAGTTGGAGCCGAGCCGCGAGCCGAAGGATAAGATCCAGTATAGCTGATCCTACTTGCAACCAGATCTGAGATTGAATCTAGGCCGTTCATCAGGTCAGAATTGTTTTGATCAAATCTTAGCCGTCTGAAATGCGATTTGAACGATTTCAGACTTGTTTTCAGCTAATTTGATCATTCCAGATGCAATGGTATGGTCCGATTATTGAGACTTGAGACCGAAAGTGGTGGTGGTGAATTAACAAAAGAGATTGCCCGATTAGCAGGCATCTGAATGTCATCATGGTGGTCGATGGAGATGAAGAAGAAAAAATCACATATGTTTACCCAATTACATATGCTGAATTGATTAGTGGGGGAATGATAATTTCCTTGAGGGAAGGCAAAATTGGGACACTTTAGACACCCGATCATGTGGACAATTAGAGGTGTAGAGTGGAAATTGACGAAGACCAATCTTGACGAATCTATGCACTAGTAGTCTCGCCAGATATTGAGAAATCATGCATAAAACCAGGATATTCCAGATCACTTGTAAAGGAAAGCCGCAACAAAGCTAGCAAATGGTTTGTATAAACGAAAAGACAGTACGATTGATAGATATGGCCTAAGAAGTTCTGTCTAGGAGATTGGGTTTTAAACGGGATCGGTGTGACCCCTCCAATCTTTCCTTGGAAATTGCTTAGTGGAAGGATTATCCATACGGTACTATTTTCATATATATAGCAGTTTGTAATAAAACGGTTGAAGACTAGCAGGATGATGGCACAAGGGAACATTTGGGTTCCGTATGTTCAAGGATCTGATGGAGTGGTGATTTCTCCAAAGAAGTTAGATTCGGTGACTGTGATTTCTCAAAGGAAGAATTGATGAAGACCCTGATAATGAAAGAGAAATACAGCAAGGGGATAAAGATTGGCACCCTATTTTGACTTGGACAGGTGTTGTGACAGGATGAGCTGCTGTCAAACATAAGCAAGGAATAGGGAGAAGTCTGGAGAACAGAAATTGCACGAGGGCACACGGAGATTGTGCAGGAGTACCCGTAGGATCCAATGAGGTATTGTAATGAGACAACAGGTGCAAGGAGAAAAAGTGTTCCCAGATAAAGCTCAGAGCAGAGACTATGTAAAAGTTATACAACAGGAAGTCTTTTGTGCTCTTGATGAAGACAACAGGCGAAGACCTTTCCAATGCATGCAAGGATGCAAAGAGAGCTGTTGTAGAAGCACCTAATTAAGGGGGTGCAAACGTCTGTGATAAAAGGCGACCGCCCATGTTGAAAGGCGAAGACACCAAAGAGAGTTGGTGTAGGTGGAGCTGTCAAGCAGAAAGGCATAGAAGCTCCAAACATAGAAATCGAGGTGGAGGATTGCAAGGAGTATACCGCAACTTTATCTTTCTATATAATCGGTGGCAATTGTCTCTCCTATAGTCTACATGGTGGTAGAGAATTATTTAGAGCCACTTTGAAGCATCTCAGTTGAAGGAGGATGCGACCACCTATGAAAGGTGAATACACCTTAGAGAGAAGGTGTGAGGGCTATTATAGAAGCCCCAGTTCAAACTGCCCAATGACAACGAGTGAAGACACATTAGAGAAGGTGTGAGGGCCATGATATGAGCGCAGTTCAGAATGCCCTAGAGCCAATATGATGGCCAGATAAAAGTGGACAGGTGTATAGCTAATGAAGTGGCTATGATGAGTATGGAGACAAATGCAGGATTAACTTTCATGGATATTGCCCCTATGCTAAAGATCTATGAGCTAGAAGACATTTGCCTTGGACAATAAGTGGGTGACTTGTGGAGCATTAAGACGCGGCTGCTATGAAGGAGCAGAGGGCATGCGCAGGTTCCGGGAAGAAGTTGACTCTTGTCAAGGTGGTGAGCTCGGTTGGCATTGTAATACTCAAAGTATGAAGATAGATGTGGATCAACCTTTAATGGGTTGCCCCCATGGTTGAAGATGGAGAGCTACTTAGACTTTTAGGACTAAGAGCGAGAGACTCACGGAAAAGTAAGGCGTGGTTCCTAATGTGAAACAAAGGACAGGCGCAACTCCTGGATGAGTAGACTCTTGGAAGAGTGGTGAGCTCGTGATCACATTGAGATACTCAGATAATGACTATCGCACTTGGGAATAGAAATTTCTGTTTGAGGGGGTGTTGTAAGCCTTGGTGTAAGGCTTGAAAAATCATTCCGGACCGAGCATGGTTGATACGCTCAAAGAGGAATGTTGTGTTGAAGATGCTCTCAGAATGGTAAGCTTGGAAGAGCTGCAGAATTCAAGCTTGTGCTGAAGAAGCAAGAGGACAATTGCCCACACAAATGGCAAAGAGAGTGATTGTTAGGATATTGCCATTTTGTGGCAATACCCTACCATTAAGCTTAGTGGAAGCACCATTAGTGCCACAATTGGTGGCATGTTTTAAGGCTTTCTTGTCCCACCAAAGTTGACAAGTGTGCTGGAGAAGCTTACCATTAATGCCTACAAAAGAGGCATAATTTTGTGAGAGCAATGAGAGAGATTGTGAGGAGAATAAGAGAGAAGAGAAGAAGAGAGTGGCTGTAATGGCTGCTGCCATTGCAACAGCTGCAAGAGCAGCAAAGAGAGAGTAGAGTGAATGTGATCCTCCTCCTCCACGTATTTATTGTATCCTTTTTCTATCTCTAATAATATGGACCTCTCCCGTGGATATAGGTGATTTGCCGAACCACGTTAAATACTGTGTCAGTGTGCTTAGCCTCCAATGGGCAACTATCAGAACACTACAGGTCCACGCATGGAGAAGCCGGAATCCCCAACAGATCTCGCTGGAGTTCACTACTATTGTGAGGAACAGTCATTATTGTTGCCAGGGAAAAGTCAGTTAAAAATTCTGCTATGGCTGGGACAAGGAGGCGCACGGTGTAGTTGCTAATGGTCCATGGTGTTGTACTAGAAAAGTTGTTGCTGATGCAGACGAGTTCATAGCTGGTATTGTGCTGCTGAGAAGAGATGCACTATCAGCGTAGAAAATGACGCTGATCTTGAAGGCTGCTGCTCAAGGTGAGGATGCAGAGAGGTTTGCCACTGCTGCTGGAATGGTTGAAGATGAGATAAAGGCTGACGGTGCTGCTGCTGAAGCTGCTGGTCTGACTGATTCCCCTTTTGCTGTTCACAATGCTGCTGCTGTGACTGGAGTCTCTCGATTGGAACAAGAAAAACGAAGCTGCTGTGAACAAAGAAGGAAAGGGAGTGGACATTGCTTGGATGTTGGACATGACTGATGCTGAAAAACCTCTGCTGCTTCTCACGGGTGGCAGAGGAGAAGCTGGCATTACTAAGAAGAAGACTTCTGCTCACGGTCTAGAAGACTGGCAGCTGTGAAGGAGAGAAGGCTTCTTGTTTTTATTGGAGAGAGGAAAGTCATGTTTCTGTGATGGGTGATTTATGAGAGAAAGGGGTAATTGGGTGTGGCTTTTTCTGGGTTGTTGACGAGCCTCTATCCATATATTTTTTTTCCTAATGCTTCTCTAAAATTTCTCCCTCTTCTCTTAGTGCAAGTAAAATTATCTATTTAGCAAAAACTGATTTGTACTTCTCCCTTCAATTGCTTGGATTCTAAGTAAATTTGGTGATGAAACAACTCAAAAATTACTTTGATTCGTTATTTTATTTCTTTGCATTTTTGGTCGATTGCCCGTATATATATTTTTTTATCTTCTTATTTTGAAATTTTTATAAACACTACTTTAATGCCAACTCGACGAGAAAAGTAACAAAGATTTTTATATGGGCGCGTTAATAGCTGAACGTGTTGAAAATAAATTTTTAAATTTTGAATTCTTTTGAAAAATCATTGAAAATGCCAAAAATAATGCAAACACATCAAAAATATATTTTTTAAATTTGTTTTTATTAATTTTGGATTTTTAAAAAAAATTATTAATAAAATAAGGGGGGGAAATCTGGTTATGACAATGTCTATATTGATATTATTAGCTAAATTAGTTAAAATGGGAAAGTAAACTAAACTACCATATCCTTTTGTGCAAGATGTGCTATCAATTATGTGTTATTTATTTATTTATTTTATTGCATGTATGTAGGATTTTATAGACTAGATTATGGATGTGTTCCTCTTCCACTCCATAAACTATCTACCCTAATCTTAAGAGGTGGGCTAGTAGGACTCCCAGTTAGCAAACTGATCAGAGTCCCCAAGAGTTCGCCTGCCTCAAAATCTCCAACTTATGAAATGGTTATACAGCCCTTCAATTTTTTGTGATGGTCATATTGGCCCAAACAGTAGACATTAACATATTAAAAAAAATAAAAAATAAAAACTAAAGGAGGGGGCGTTTTATTGTACACCTCTTTACATAATATTATGCACTAGAATTGTGTTTTTTTTTTTCCTTTGGTTTTTTTTTTAATTTATGTTTTTTTTTTAATTTTATCCTTTAAAATTAGATTTATTGGAATTGAGATTCATAATCCTTTTCAATTTATTTTTTTATGAGGTTATCTCAGACTCATAACTCGGACCACGAGTTTAACGGGTTAACTTGGTTCACTCGAGTTTTTTTTTAATTGACTTTATTCTCGATTTCATTCTTTAATATTGAGTTGATTAGAAATCAGGCTTTGTGATTTTTTTCGATCTGCTTTCTATGAGGTTATTTTCATCTCAAGGCAAGTTAACCTTAGTTAACTCAAGTTATTTTTTGTGTCCTTTTCTTAATTGATTTTTTTTCAATTTCATCTCTCAACACTGTGTTGATTAAGAATTGAGCTTTATAATTTGTTTCAATTTATTTTCTATTAGGTTATCTTAATCTCATGGTCCGATTTGCGAGTTTAGTAAATTAACTCAGGTTGACTCAGATTATTTTTTTAGTTATTTTTTTAATTGATTTTTTTTAGTTTCATTTTTTAATATTGGATTTATTGGAGTTTGAGCTTTTTAATTTGTTTTGACTTTTTTAAGGGTTATCATGATCTAATATGTTGTTGTCTTAATATTTATTGAGAAAATATCATCTTAAATATTTATTTTGAGTCAAACTAAGTTTTTACCAGTCATCCGGGTTGTCTTTGGACACGTCAAGACAACCGAGTCACATTAAATCAATTTCCAAACGATTTAAAATTTTCTTTTCTACTAGAAATTTTTTTAGCAAAACCTAAGCTTTTTTTATGTTAAAGAATATAACACATACCAATGATCTAGTAATTATTAATCATTCATCTTGTAGGGAAAAAAGACAAAGATTTAAATTTGCAACAAGCAAATTAAAATTCAAACTATGAATATGTCTTCTTGGGAATCATGTGCCACCATATTTCATAACATAAAAGGTTAGCTGACATATAGAATAAAGTCTGAGGAAGTACAAGAGACAAAGACAAGCTAGGTCCATATTAATCATTCTACATTGATCGTAGTTACTAATTTTAACAACTTGAAATTTTAAAAACTCGCGAGTCTTGAATTTATATGAAAAATGAGATGAATTTCTATTCTTCATCTAGATTAATTCAGTAATCCTTAAATTCCTTTTTAATATCATGCTTGGGGTCGATTTGTGTCATCATTAATTCTACCAAAACTTCATTAGAGTTTCCCCTTAAAAGTAACATTTTTAGTATTCAACCTGCAAAAGAACTCACTTCAATTTTAGCACATATGATTTGGTCCAACTATCTTGGACAATCAAATGATAAAATTCAATGATAGCCTCATGGCTACTCCCATCACATAAATTATCATCTATCCTTTAATAAATCACATCATTTTCAAACATTACATTTAACACATACATTGATATAATATTTAAACATAAAGTATACACAATGAAATTAAAAATTATCGATTAACTGTACTTCACCCAATTTATTCATATGACAAAATACTATCAATTTAATTACATGACATAATATGTAATTTTAGTTTACATTTACATATTCATTACCTAAAGTCAAAGACTAAAATAAACAAGTAAAACTGCTACTCCGATCGAGTTTATAAAGATCCTAAAATGAACATACATTGTTTTAAATACACATCATAATTACAAATATTAAGGATTAAATAATACTTCCAAAACTCTATCCTTAAAATTTATTCTAACTAAAATAAGATCTTTCTTCTAACAATTAACTTATTTAAGCTTTGTCATCTACAAGAATCACATGCAAATCTGGTTAACCACAAGGTACTAATGACCTGGCCATCCATACAAGAATGTTAATACAATCTCTATGACACTTTCACTTGCCTTTTTATATCTTTTTATTTCAATAATAAACATACAAATATACATTTAAGAAATTTATAGTTACATAATTTATAACATTCTAAAAGTGGCATAAAATATCGAGCACCTTTTTGAAACTTGTAGACGCTCAACTTTTCTCGACTGCTATCCAACTTCTGCGGTCTCCCTTGAATTAATAGGGTCAAAGTTATTATAACTAAGAGATTCATTATAAAAAATTTCTTTCAATTCATATCTTTAACTCAATTAAAGGAAATTCACATTGTTATGCACATCATGAGAAATTCAAACCTTGCACCTATTCAAAACACACCCATCCATTTCCATGCAATAAATACCCTAACTTAAACACATAAACCAACAAATAACCCTTGACTTTCCTACATCTAGAACCTCTCTACAATGTTGTATCTCTCATTTTTTGTCATCTTGTATAAGGCTACTAAAATGACTTCCTTTACACTATTTTTTAGGCTACTTATTTCAGCCTTCTTTTGCACCCTAATCTGACCCTACAACAACTCGTATTCATTCCATCTTCATTTTCAAAATATGTTGTTTAAACATTCCTATTTCATTAACACAACTCACTAGGAAAACAATCACGGTACATGTTGTTACCTATTTTTTACCCCACAAAAAATCAAGAAAAAATAGATTAAAAAAATACAAAATACAAAAGGTTGCCCATGAAGAAAGCCTATAAGATTGCCTAAGTTGGTGATGAAGGATCAAAATGACAAGTGAAAAGGTTGAAGGACAAAATTGGCGACCCAATCCTAATTGAAAAAAGAACCATATGGTGAAAATATTTTTATTTGGGGCAAATAAATATAATTTGGATGAGTGAGAACTCAATGAGGATTTTTAAAGGCTTAATCAATTTTATTGAGGACTTGATTGCAAGGAAAATCAGTTTTTTGGAGTCAATTTGGGTTTTAATTAAAAGAAATTAAAGTTTGGGGGACTGAAATTAGACTTTGAAAAGTTTAATTAGTCAAATCAGGGGCTTAATTGTAAAAAAAATTAAAGTTTGATAGGTAATTAGGAGTTTGATTAAAGAAATTCAAATCCAAGGACCAAATCATAAAAGGCGCAAAACTTCAAGGGCTGAAATTTACCAAATCATGGGCCAAATTGAAGAAAATTGAAAGTTTAATGGTCAATTAAGGGTCCAAATGCACACATCGAAAACCAAAGACCAAGATCAAAATGGCGTTAAACTCTAGGGCTGATGATTAAGTTTGACGAGGGTGAAATTGTATGAAATTAAAGTCTGGGAGACAATTAAGGGTGCAATTAAAAGAAAAAAGACTAAAATAAAATCTATCAGATCCCAAATTAAAGACCCTAATTTCAAGGTATTTAACCCAAACGACGCGTCGTTTAGCCTCTGTTCATCTTTTTCCTTGGCAGTTCACGATAGTCAAGTTAACATCTTCCAAGAGCTTGTTGTGGAGTTCTAGACCATCATATGGCATGTGGTTTTTTTCAATGGAAGAGGAACATCCACTCTACAACCCTATTTCCATGAAATTGGACATTTACATCTTTATTCTTCCATAGAAATCTCCAACATCTTGTCCCAAATCAGCCATCATTCAATTTTCAGATTCTGAGCTGATCGAGTTGGCACCTTCAAGTGAGTAATGTGGAGTTACAAACCTCCAAATTGAACGAGGATGGATCCAAACAAAAGATGTGCACCCCTTTACCAACTTCAGGTGGTCTTTAATGATGATGATGTCATAATTGCTCTAACGAAACCTTGAAAGTGGTCAACCCAGTTAGCCTGACTAAGATACCCATTTACACACAAACACCCATCTTTTTCATCTGTTCACTCTTAGAAATTCCTAGAAGGTTCTTATTAAAGGTCGAAAACACTTCTCTCAAGATCAAAGAGTTGAAACACTTCACCTTGACCACCACGTTTAATCAAAACCACCTAAATCCAAAATCATTTATCCTGTGATAAAACCAACCTAGTTTTGGTTTGTTAGAAATCTAACAAACTCATCTAGAAGCTTTGAATCAACCTATAAAAGTAGAGATAATCTGACAAAAAAAAGGGGATAAAAAAAGAAGAGGGAAGAAATTTGGTTAAGCTTTAAGGGATTCAATACTGAGTTCAAGAACTTAAAAAAGATTCAAAGGTTTGGCCTTGTTAGGTTTAGAGATAAGAAGAAAGAAAAGCAACAGCAAAAATCTACTTTCATTGAAGATTTCAAGCTTGGAAGGTATACTTTTATAAACTTTGAAAGTGGAGTCCATTAGCCTGCTGGATTCAAAATCTCTGTTTACTATATAATGCAATTTTTTTTTAATATATTGATGTGAAGATTAGTGTCTTAGTATGTTAAACTTGCATTTAGTTTGATTGAAATCTACTAAATATAGCAACAAGGTGTTTAATATTTTTCTGGTTTGTTAAAGCATTGTTCAAGGCTTTTGAGTTTTGTTTTAATCCTATGTAGTGTTAAAGTGTCAATTTTGAACCTTAAATTGGTTAAGCATGCTTATTGTTTTGATTTGGTAGTTTTGAAAAATGAAAGTTAATAGATGTTTATGATAATTTAATGCTTTTGTTAGTTTCTTTTTATTCAACTATGCTTAATATTGATAGTGTAGTTTATGAGGACCAAAAACAGTGGTTTAGAGGCCTAAAAGTCAATTTCTAGTTTAGCAACTTGTTCTTCAATTCTATATTTTTGTTGGGCAATTTTCTTCGTGTTTTTAGAAAGAATATTGTCTTAACCCTATAATTTGAACTAATTTTAGTCCATTTCTTTATAGTAAATCATCCGAGCAACTTGATTGGTTAATAATCTAGAATTTATTTGCAGCATAACAAGTTTTTAAGGGTTTTAATCCTAGGGTTATGGTTTAGAAACATCTATATTGACCCACAAAACTGCCACAATTACTCTTTTATGATGCATGTTCTGTACAATATGTAATAGACCTCAATGCATGTCTATGGCTGCATAATTTTGTCAATGAGACTATAGTAAAAGGTTGTATCAGTTTAGTTCCTATAAGTAAGAATTGAAGTTTGATTCTTAATTATTGACAAATAATATCTTATAACTCCTAACTAATCATGTGAAATACAATTCCACATTAGATGTCTAGGAGCAAATGTTTGGTTGTTCTATCTATGTAATATTGTACAATATAATTAGATGTACATACAGGTCGGGGGTGTTTGGGAGTGTAATAGCGGTTGCTTTTTAAAGTGCATATATATATATATATATATATATATATATATATATATTAAAAATTATTCACATCAAAACAATCCAAAAACATTAAAAAATAATTTTAAGCAAAAAAATTTCAAATTTTGGCCAACCCTCGTTTGAAACGCAATACCAAACAAGGGTTTTATCTAGATTTCAACAATTGTATTATCAAGTAAACGAGTCTTTTGACTGAAAGGATTAAGACAAGATGATTATTCCCTTTGCATAGCTCAATCAATTGTCAATAGATTTAGTGATTGTAAAGGAGTCGTGGTGTTCAGTTAAATGAGGATGTTCTTGTTGGGTTTCCTAAAAAACATATACGTAACGAAAAAAATAAATTTAAAATTTTTCAGGAGTCTCAATGATCTTGTTAGATAGATCTAGAATTGTTTATGGTTTATGCAAATATTACCTAAAAATTAGATGTTCTTTTCAGCTTTGAATATTTGCTTAAAGGCTGGCTGGGTTGTCGCAAACCATAAGTCATTTAAATATCCAGTCTTTAACAGTAATCCACACGAACCACCCGTAAGAAATCTCTCAAACCCTTTTAGTAGAGAGAGATTGTTATACCTTAGAGTGCTAACTCTTTTCTTTTGTGTTTTAGGTGTTTACATATTGTATTTTTCTCACCTTTCTCTTAAGATATAAGAGGTATAGCATTTTATATATAGGAAAGTGTAAAAACTCTATAAATAGCAAAATATCAATTTTCTTCTTAAATAATATTAATCAATCAAGTCCCTACTTGATTTTTCTAGGTCTAGAATTGTAATCTATTGTATTAATTATATTATAGTTCTCAATTTCTAAAATTAATTTACAATCAAATCACACTTGATTAATCATGTCATTTAATTTTTGATCAATGGTTATTATGTGTGTAACCCATTAGGTTCCCTAATAAGTTGGCCCAAATATAAATCGTAATCTTAAATAAAATAGGATTAAACAAATTAATGTATTATTAATTTGATTTATATTTGAAGATCAAGTATAATATCTAGCAACCTGTCATGATCTTTCAAATATTAGAAAAGTCAATAGTGGTTTAATTTAACCTTTTAGTTATTAATTTCTCATTGTAATTATTATCCCTTCATCATAAATGTTCTGATTTAAACATTATAACATGGAGTGTGTCTGCTTTGTTAAATCAT
This sequence comes from Populus simonii, assembly GCA_007827005.2. NCBI lineage: Eukaryota > Viridiplantae > Streptophyta > Magnoliopsida > Malpighiales > Salicaceae > Populus > Populus simonii. The sequence continues at coordinate 9,383,420 of CM017470.2, read as the reverse complement.
TTTAATTCTCAACATTATAGTCATTGATTCTTTAAATAAGATTTTGAAACTCTTTTCAAAACTCATTCCATTCCACTTTGACTAAGGATTTCACAATCAATGTTATTTGAGAACAGATGAAAAAAAATTTCTAATTTATCTAGGGTGATGAATCCTCTCTTGATTACTCAAATACCTTTATACCCAATATTTGTCCGTTTGTTACCCTTGATTAAGACAACATGTGGCCAGGATAAAGCATAATACTTTTTTTATAAGATAACTTAGTAATCTCAAGTCTAAAGATCACTTACACAATTTTCATGAGTCTTTCCATAGACATAAGTGATATTTCCATATGAAATTCTCTTACGGGTTTATTTAGTGTACATGTCATCTGACAAGCACATACATATTAGTTTCACGTATCTCTCATACCTTAGTTTATGAGATCAACTGCTTCCTTTTACAAAGAAATGAACATAATATGTACCGGTCTCAATAGCTCTAATTAATATTCAGTCTTAATAGAACATTGGCCATGTATATTTTTGTCTCATGAACCTTATACTCACCCTAAACTCATTAATTAAACATTAGATTCATTAATCAAATATAAATGAATATTAATGATAAAAATCATTCTACATAAATAAAATCAATGTTGAATGTCTACATGGCACATTCACTCAGAGTTGTAATACTTGAAGCAAATCTATCTCAGTTGATTTTTGTTTTGGATCGAAACCTCCTGAATTTGAGTATCATCTTCTGCCATTTTCTACACCTACAGCTTTATCCATGTATGGCCAAATTAATAATCAATCAAGATTGTTATTCTTAATTGGCGGGGCCTTCGAAATTTAGAGTTAACAACACCGAGCACGATTCTTACAGAAAAATCTAACAAATAGCACTGTATCTTCTTCTAAGCCAAAACCTTCTAGATTGACTTAATTGCAAGTGGATTTAATTCCAAGGTTAGGTTCTTACGGTTTTTTTTGTTTTAATTTTGATGTGGATTGTTTGTTTTTAACCAAACTAGAAAAATGGGCTTAATTTTCGAGTTCGTGATAAGTGGATGCCACTTGAATATCGAATCCAAAACAAAGCTCCTGTTAGGAGAGGGTGGTTTTGAGTTCCGGGTCTTAACAAATGCAGCCATGGAAGTTTTTCTTGTTTTCAAAAAGAAGACAGATAAGCCAGATCCTACGGTCATCATCTCCAGCTTATTTATGCCTGGCTTCCCAGATCCCAAAACTGAAAAATCATAAATATATATTAAACAAACAAGCTGCTGTTCTTTAAACCCTTCGAAAAGTCCAAGTCAAAGAGTGTTTTGCTACCTGATCAGTGCCAACATACTCCACTTTCTTTTCCTGTCGTTAGTTAGAATGCTGTAACCATTGATTACTGAAACTAACAAGTCTGTTTCTATTATATAATTATCATGATCCAAAACAAACAACACTGTTCAGGTATACATAATAGCAATGATTAGCATGACATTTACCTAATAAAGAATCCAATCACACTAATAATGCCTCTAACTGCTGATTTCCAATTTCTCCCTAAAAAAAGCTACCTTTTGATTTAAAGAGATGTCACCTCAACATGGTACGATTCAGTCGGTACTGACCCACCATTTTCTGTGTATGATTTATATATAATGATGTATGGAATACATAAGGTAAACTAAAGCAGTTAAGAGCAATGTCAAGCTGAGTGCAAAGCATAGCTCGTGAGAGCTGAAGTCATATTGGAGACATCAAGATCTACATGTCACCACTGTCAAAATGCCAAGATTCAGGAGATGTGGTATCAGAGGTTGGGATTCTATACCAATTTTCAAAGCAACCTAGATTATTTACAGTTGGAAACTACTAACTAACTTAACTAACCCAGACGGATCTTCAAATTCAAGTTTGCCAACCCTAACCTAGACTGATCATGTGAAGTTGTACTCAGCCCATGAAATTATCAACTTCTTTGCCACAAAATCTTGTGATGCCTCCCACCTACCTGAACCTACCAGACCACTGATGTTTCCCTTCCCAAGTAGGGATAGATAGCTGTCTCACTCACAAATCACAGGTCATAAAAAGTGGCTTCTGGATGGACTCTCTTGGAGAACACACTTCCAACCCCTTTGATGATCTGTAAACAAGACAGGCAAGGAGCTGAAGATGGATATTGTTTGCTCTCATTCTGGCGGTAAGCCCAAGGCAAAGAACTGTCTTTCAATGTTTTCTTTTTTCTTTTTCTTTTTCCTCTCTCTCAGTATTTTCACCATCTAGGTTAATAGATTGACTGAATCCAGATAGAACTATGATATCAACAAATTCTAGGCAAAAGAATGATTAATAACCAATGGCTAAAATAAATTCCAAACACATAAATACGCTATCATTGTAAGCATGCTAATGATAAAGATGTTCCTGTTCCAACATGTTTACAGTTTAATCGGTTATTCAATAATCAATTTCTAGATAAATCAGACAACATTCGAAATATTGTAAACCAATGAAAGAAATATATGTAAACTCTTTTGTCTAAGAACTGTAAAAGAATTCAGAAAATACAAGTAAAAAATATTATCAAAGTAGACTGTTGTAGAAGAAACACATGCAAGTGGAGCTAGGTCAACTACCTATCAAGTAAACCAAAATCAGGGGAACGAGAGAGAACTAAACACAATATGGCATGCATGATTTCATTTGCACTCTAGAAATCAGCGCACAGCATAAATTGATATAACCATACTCCCAGTAAGAAATCACCGGGCACCTGAATAAATGGCCCTATAGCTAGAAAATGTTGATTTATTTAACTTTTACTAGAACGGCAGATGTTAATGTTTACTAGAACTGCAATAAAAGCATTAGACAAAAGAAATTTTAAATTCTACTGAATCTAAAACATAGAAAAAGATTCTATTACATGTGGTAGAGGTAAGATCACACTTCATACAATTAAGAATACAAACATGGTATTTTCCTCGCCCTCCTATCCGCCAGCTGAATTATACACCTCTTACAGTTCAAGGGCATCAGATACAAATGGAATAAAATGAAAAGGCCAAGAATAGAAACAAAACAATAATCAAAACCTGCAATTTGAGGATCAAGAGTGAAAACCATGTTTTATGAACTGAGTCCCCTGTTTGATGTGTGGATTTGTTGCGCTGGAATTTCTGCTTTGCAAACCGCTATAACCTCAGTAAAGACGGAGAAGAAGAGCTTCAATCAGTCATGGTGTAAGCATGCCACTTGATTAAACTCAGCAGCAATATCAATGCAAGATGAAATAAGAAAAGCACAATTTGCAGTGTGAAATTATCAAAACCCGCCTTAGAAGTAACTCCTCAATCTTATCACAGCCAAACAGCCCCCCTCCTCTCAACATGATACTGAAGATGATTCTCAAACTTACCCAACATAAAGGTCATGTTGTGTTTCATGTTAGGTGATTCAGGTTTTCACATAGTCTATGCCATTGCGCTTCCTTTTGTTAGACTTTGAAAAGAAGCAAATTTGAGCCCAACTCTTTTTCTGCTTTACAGGTTGGGCTTTGATGTCCCTCTTTTCAACAAGTTCGGCCATGTATTGCACAACAGCCTGAGACAACACAGATCAGATAGAGAAGACGAGCTTCAATCAGTCATAGTGTAAGCAAATTAGGCCTTTAAATAGAGATCGGATCCTATGTAACAACCAAATGCAAGAGTACACATACCTGGGCACCTTTTTCAGCTACATGTCTTGGTGGTACTTCCAAAGGATTTTCTTCTACACGTAAGATACGAAGTCGTGTTAGCATCCTAAAAGAGCCTGGAAGGACACGTATCTGGTTATTGCTAATATCCAGCTCTTCAAGATTCTCAAGGTTCCCGATAGACCTTGGTAGGGATTGCATATCAGCAAAATTGTTTCCTATATTCATCTTGATGAGTGAGATAGCAAAACACAAGCTCTCAGGCACTGACTCAAGCTCATTGAAACTTACATCTAGCTCCTTCAAGCTTAATAGAGATGACATTGTTGTAGGCAACTGTTTGATGTTATTGTACCGAACAGATAGAACCTCCAAAGTCTCTATCTTTCCAACAGCTTCTGGCAGTGCCTTGAGTCTGTTATAGTCTGCACGAAGCTCCTTTAGTGACAAACATTTGCCAATAGTATATGGGATTTCTTCAATATCATTGGTCTCCACATTTAAATTTTTCAGACTAACAAGTGAACCTATCGTATCAGGGAGCGAAGAGAGCCGATTTGAGCTCAGATCAAGCTCCTGAAGTCGTACCAATCTGCCAAAAGTAGCAGGCAGGGACGATAACTGGTTACCCCTCGCATCCAGAACAACCAAACTAAGAAGATCCCCAATAGATCCTGGGAGTTCACCAATTCTATTGGCATGCAAATCCAACTTCGTCAATGATGACAAACCTCCAATAGTGTCTGGCAACGCCACGATCCTATTATCAGACAAGTCTAGCGTAACCAAACTCGACAGCTTGCCTATCGAATCCGGTAGCCAATCTACTTGATCCATCAACTTGTTTTGGAGATTAAGCTCCCGTGTTCCTTTTTTAGCAGAAACTTCAATTAAACTCGCAAGCTTAATTAGACTCAACTTCTCACCATCTTGACCTACACAATTAGCAATACAAAATCAACCTTTACATCACAAACATTACGCACCTAGAAATTTATCACCAAAAAAAAAAAAAGCAATTCAAACAAAACTACCTGTTAGCAATTACTAGTTGGAAACTAAAAAAAGCATAACCCGTTAAAGAATGAACACAAAACGACAAGAAATCAAAGCTTACTTGAACTGATTGAACTAGCTTTTAAAGTAGAGTCCGCAATATGCGGCGTAGAAGAGACACCAATACCATCGGAATAAAACGAAGATTTCGTTTTCTTCACATAACTATCATCCCTAGTAAACAATTCAGCACTCCTCGTCGGCTCTTTCTCCGCATAATACAATCCAGACGATGCAGCCATGGATGATCCATCAATGGAAAAGGAACCCGCAGCAGCGCTCCCTTTAAAAGAACTGCTGCCCCCATTCGTATAATTCGAAGAAAAGTCAAACCCAGAAACAGAAGGGGGAGAAGAAGAAGAAGGCGAAGAAAGACATTTGGAAGCTCTTTGAATAAATTCATCGAACAGGTTATGAACATTTTCAAGATCAAGCAATTTTAATGCCTCCCTCTTTTGGTCTCTGCTTTGAAAGAACGTCAACTGCTTTTGCATTTCTTGCAAGATCATGAACAACTCTTGAGGAAAATCAGGGCTCTTTGTCTGCTTCGAAATCGCTTCCAGTTTCGCTTGTTCTTCTTTGTCGACATTCCGAATCAATGTCTTTGAAGCTTCTACTTCTTCGATCCCTGGTCTTGTCGGTAAAGATCTATGAATTCTCATAATTCCCTCCACCGCCTGATCAACAGATTTCACATTTGTGATTTCCATTGATGCCGAAAACAAGAAATTAGAGGGAAAAGAATTGTGGATTTTTGGAGAAGAAAAGAGGGGAGGGAGGGAGGGAGAAGGGTAGTTTAGGTAATTTGGAAAGGGTGGAGTTTTATGCGTCGTCTTGTTAGAAATCCAGCTATGTCCATGCCCTGTGTACTCTGCTGGTTTTGGGGTTTGGCGGATTCTGGTTTTGTATATATATTTGCGATTTTGAAAATTATTATTGAAGTTCGTTTTTAATTAATTTATTTGTTTATTTATTGAATACTGATAACGTGAAATTTATTGGATGAGTTAGAACTGATGATTTTGATCTGTGGCTACTTTGTCCAGAGGGTGTTTATAGATTTTATTTTACCAAACTTTTAATATTTTATAAATTATACACTTAATTAATTCAATTTTTTTAATTTAAAAGGATTATATATATTAGATGGGGCTTAATTATTTGTGGATATTATAGATATACATCAATAAAGTTTATATATTGTAATTTTTTATAGATTTGTATTTATGAAGGAATTTATAGCAAAAAAAACAAAAAAAAATTATTACATTAAATAAATCTTAAAAACATGCTATCAAGAACTTTAAATCGAAACGTTCCTAAATAAATAAAAACAAGTATTTAATTTATAAAATATCAAATAAAATATAGGATATGTGAGTTGGATTAGGTTGATAAGTTTTAAAAATCATACTCGTAAGTAAAACTGTAATATTTATTTATAATTTTTTTTAATTTACTATTATCTATAATATTTATATTATTGATTTTTTAAAATCAAAAAGAAATCAAATAATATAAATATTAAAAAGGGATAGATATTTCTTAACACTTATCTTTACCTCTTGTTTGTCTTATTCTATTTTGTTTTACCCCTTATTTTCCCCACATTTTTCATCAAAAATATATCTTCCAATTAGATTTTACATAACACAAGTTGGGTAGTTGGATTTTATCATTAAAGTAAGTTTCTATTTTTGAAAAAAATATTTTATCATTAAATATTAATACCTCAAAATAATTTGAAACAAAAAAAAATTAAAATTAAAAAAAAATAAAACATAAAAACAAACGAGTTTTTATTAGAACATTCAAGAAAGTGCTTCTATTTTAAGGAGCAACACGACAGTTAAGTTCAACTTCAATCTAAAAGGAGAAACTGTGCCTTGTTTGGGGCTACAATAAATGACCTTACAGGTGAGGATGAGGTCGAAAAGGTAAAAAGGAGGGGCCGTCGTTTTCTATAAACAGTTTGACCTTACCAAAAGGAGAAGGTGTGCGGTGGAGTGCAGTGTCCACATGTCCACCGAGTAATGGCGGACACGTGGGTTCTTCTTTAATTATTTCTCAAATACTAAAAAAATAAAAACCTCTCCCTCTTCCTAACTGTTTAGCGAACGTTGTCAAGAATATTTTTTTTAACCCGAGAATAATGTTAACTTAAATAGTAAGACTATACAATTTCATAATATTATAATATAATTAAAATGAAAATGAAATAAATAATAAAAAGTTTAAACACCTTAAAATATATAAAAAACAAAAAATAATAGGGTAATTGGTCAACCAGTTTTTGAGCATAAATCAAGTCTAATTTTATTAATTTTTAAAATTTTAATTTAATTTTACATGTTAAATATAACTGAATATAATTTTACATGTAATGATTTTACAAATTAATTTATGATTTTATTTCCAAAGAAAAAAAATGCATTCCTCCAATGCTACTCACACAATAACCCTACCCTTTTATGCATAGCCATTGAACCCTCTGTCGAGTAAATACAAAGTCTGTACTAGAATTGGGTTGCATTTCAAATGAATTAGTTTGTGTTTAGTAATGCGGTGTAAATTATATTTTTAAAATTTTTAAAATTTTTATTTTTATTTAAAATATTTTTTTGTTTTTCAAATCGTTTTGATTTGCTGATATCAAAAATAATTTTTTAAAAAAACAAAATTCATTTTAATACTTTTCTAAATGAAAATTTTTTTGAATCGCCACCACTATCATAATTTCAAATAACTCTAAACTTGGATTGGCACTTCCAAACTCGCTTGACCTGCTTCATCTAATCAAATACTTGGTGAGACTCAATCAAATCAATTTCTAGGATTTCTTTTTATTTTTTATTTTTGTTCAAAATAGTGTTTTTCGTTTAAATAAATAAAATAATATTATTTTAAAGTAAATTTAAGTTACCTTAAAAAATCCATACCCCGGTTATACAAGATATAATAACTATGGTTTTATGTTCTTGCTTTTTTTATCTGAATAATCGATATTATTTTATAAACTAATTCGTAATAAACATTTTAAAAAGAACTATAATATGTTTTTTTTTCATTTTTCCTAGTCCCATAATCCCATCATGTATATATTGATAAACTACAACACAAAAAAACATATAGCTTAATAATGTAAATTATTGAGCTTAAAAAAAAATCAAATTTTAATGGTGTAATCCAAAATCTAACAAAGTTTTTTAATAAATCATGAAAAGAAAAACTTATAAACCACATGCATTAATTTATGCAAAATTTTGTGTTGGGTTAATGGTTAGTCCATAATCTATAAGAAATATTTCTTGTTTAATGATAGTCAAAGTATTTTGAGTCAATTTTCCTAATACAAAAATAAATTTTTTTAACAATCAAATTTCAAAAAATATTATTCACACTGGAATTAGCAACGAACTCTTCTTGTCTTCGGATATAAGATAACAATACGATTAGCAAACTTGTGTATCAACTACACAACCCAAATAAGTTGTTTTTCATGTCTTTTTATTGAAAATTAATCTCTCATTTATAGTTTAAAAACTCGGCCCAACTCAACAGGTCGACCTGAGACTAAAACGGGGCCGGGTTGAAAAAAACAGGGAAAGAAAAAATCCGGTGTGACCTAGATGACCCGGCGGGTTGACCCGACAAGACTCAATCAAAAATTTAATTGCAATCTGTTGACTTTTGTTTTTTTATAAAACAACATCATTTTAATTTATTTATTTATTTTAAGAATTGATTCGGACAATCCAATGATCCAATTAAAATCTGGAATCCAAGCCTTGGACAAGTTCGGGTAACTATGCTCTCATCCAATAGAAAAAAAAAATCACTGTTTTTTATTTTTATTTTTCGGGTTTTCATAAATTATGAAAGCAGGCTGATAAATTATGAGATACGACCTCACGTGATATGCTTCTTATCTGTCTATGTGAAGTTTGATGACACGGTGTTTTTAGATTGAGGGCGACGATGATGACTGCCGCATCATATGATTCTTGAGGAATCTGGATGCTTCCTCCTTGGCAGTTTGTCACCAAACCTTTCTTTTTAATAAATAAAAAAAATCTTATTCTTATCTTCTTCCATGTCACACTCTACCTTGTCTTGTTTTCAAAGTGTCTTAAACATATTGAGTTCTAAGTCAATGGCAAAGGCACGCCGGCCTTTCATTTCTCCTTTTGTTTTTACCGTGAAGCTGCATTCGTGTGTAGCGAGAATAAATTTAGTTATTTGCTCTAGTTATATACTAGTTTGTATAATTGAACAGGGAAAAAAAATTTAAACGCAAAAAAAAGAATTACATAGGTTTCACGGAATTGTTTTTCATTCCAAAAAAAAAAAAACAGTTGTTTAGAAAAAAATCCTCAATTAACATAATTTTTTATATTAATATATCTCAAGTTTTTAATTTGAATCATTGTTTGTTATTGTTATTAAACCCAAAAGGATAGTTGTTTGAAATTTATTTTTAATCAAGATAAATTTTTTTTATTAATGTATTTCTTGTTGATCTTAGTAAACGTATAGTTTTTAACTAGAATCATTATTTTTATTAAAAAACCAAACATTTTATGATTATAAAAGAAATTTTTAAAAATTATCAAAATAATTTGTATTTTATGTGTGATTAAAATCTAAAACCATATAAATATAATAACATCATGTTAAAAATATATCTAAAAAATTTTAAGAATTAAAAAAAAAGATTTGAATTGAATTTTCATGATCAAATTATTATTAGTGTTAGTATTTTTATATCATACACATAATAATTGAAAAATAATATTAAAATTTAAATACAAATTTATAATAGTATTTAATTATCATGTTAAAACTAAAAATAAATGAATTTGATATTTTTTTTTAGTGTAAAGAACAACAATAAAATATGGTCAGGTCAAGTGTCTGACTTCTAGTAGCAGATTAGGTCCACTCGACTGATCTTGTCATTGACCTTTATTTTTTAAAAAGAAAATTAAACAAACAACATATCATTTATTGAAAAATAATGTTGTTAATAAAATTCGAATCTACTACCTCATGTTTTTTTATAATGTTTTACTAACTGAGGTATAAAACTAAGTTGTTATAAACTCATTTACAATAATATATTAAGGTGCTTCATTCTTCATATAATTAATAAAACACCATAAAAAATTCATTTGTTTGTAGTGTTGTAATTTAATTAGTTTTTTACCCATGCAATGTTGCAAGTTAATTTTTTTTTAATTTTAATTTTATTTATTTATTTTATAATTAAAATAGATATTTGTATGAAAAGTTACAAATTCAATTCTAAAGAAAAAAAAATATTAAATGAATTTATTCTTTTCTTATACACGCTTTTTTTAACAAAATATTTTTTTATTAGTAGCATATTTTTAAAAATTAAAAGCAAAGGCAATTAAAATATTCTTTTTGTAAAATAAATTAATAATTAAAAATAAGTATTATAAAGAACATTGTTTTTCAAATAAAACAAACTCATTATGATATGAAAAAATAAATTTCAATAAAAAATAGAAATCATACCTTAAGATTTTGTATACAATTGAAGGAAAACAATAATTAATACAAGAAAATTATATAAAAAATTACAATAAAAAATATCCATGATATAAAAAATTAACATGAGGTTCATATATAATAATTAACAAAATGATTTCTAATATTACAAAAATATTCTATAATTTAATTTAAAAATAAAACTAAAATTGAATATGATATTTAACATAATAAAATTCAAAACATAATTTTAATTATTTATATATAATATTTTTTAATAAAATTTAATTAAAAAATTAAAAAAAAGAGTTGCCTAAAACGAGGTTAGGAGTCTAGGCCTGGGTGGGCTGGCATACAAAAAAGCATAAGCGCGTGGGGGTCTATAACACCAAGCCCGCATGTTTAGCCTTCTATCCTTGTATTTTTTGTTTAATCCTCCATATTAAAAAAAAAAAAAAACAAAATAGACAGCGTGTTACCTATTGGTAAATATTTTGGCCATAAAAGGTGCCTAAAAATTTAAGGTCCAATGTTTTGGATTAAAAATAACTCAATTTTCAACTATTTGTTTTATCCAAAAAAACCTAAAAAAATACACTTTTAAAAACTCATTCTGACCTCAAAACACTCTTAAAAATGGTCAAATGATCCAAAATTAAACTGAATCAAAAACATTTTCTAAGATCCAATATTTTTTTCTGGTTAAATGAAAGTTTTTTAGATAAACCTAAATAACACTCCTCTCACAAATAAAAATCAAATGACACCAATTTTTTTTTAGCGGAAATATAGTCAATTATTGACTCTCTTTTTTATTTAATTTTTTGATAACTTTCTCTTTTTTTCTCTCAAAATCAAATAACTAAAACATGACAAACAATTAAAGTTTATAACCTAAACATAAAATTCAAAAACTAGGATAAAAGAAAAACATGGTGTGTTTCTTAGGCATGGTTTGCGGCTATTGATTTGCTTGAGAATGATTTCAATCGTTAGCCACAAATCAACAACCAAGTACTACAAAACCAAACTGTTAAAGCTGGTCAGGTTAGAGGTTTTAGTTGTTTATTGCAGCAGATATAGGGCGACAAACCGATAAAGAAAGAGACGGGGGTGTAGTCCAAAGTCAAAGCTTGAAGATGTTATGTTTTTTTTTTTTTTTGTCTTGTTTGGAGGAGAGAGAAAGCATTAAATGACCTTCAAAAGTGGCTTTATGGGCAACTTTTATGGTATAAAGGTAGGGAATAATGAAACAGTGATAGGCGACATGTCGACTTACACTTTATTTTTTTGTGACTTTTGTTGACTAAAACAACGTCGTTGTGGTCAAAACAACACCGAAAGGCACCGTTTCATTTAAATGAAACGGTGCTGTTTTTGGGTTTTAACCTGAATTAGGACATTAACCCCTTTTCAATTCCAGCCCCTAATCTTTTAATTTGTTTAATTAAGTCTTCAATTGAATTTTAATCCTAAGAATCAATTTAATTTTATCCCCACCAAGTTTTAAATTGATCTAATAAATTTAATGTCTTTTTCATCTTTGTCCTTGATCTTGGATATTTTTGATCTCGTCTCTAATTAACTTTTAAACTTCTAATTTCTTCAATTTTTTTCATTTTTTCAGTTGAGTTAGGTCTCTGAATTCATACATCTTTTGCAAAAAGACCACTGGTTCTGAATTTTTTTAATTTGACCCTTAACTAACCCCTAAAATTTGATTTTCTTGCAATTTTATCCCTGATTTCATCCAAATTTTCTTACACCTTTGGATGCGAGATTAAAAAAGAAGTAAATTTGAGATAAAATTCAGACCATGTTCAAACCCGTGTTGAATATTGGCAAATTTGACATCTGATTAATGTTTTATGCAGAACTTGAGTTGTAGAGATCGAAAGGAAATGATTCTAGTAGCATTAGAAAGCTAACATCAACACCTTTATACATATATATGACAAGAAAAATAAAAAAGAAAGAGGATGGAAATCGTAGCCTTCAAAGCCAAGTCTTACATTCTGCTAGTTTTGACCTTCAACCATTCTAACTTGTATATATTGAGTTAGATAAGTCCATTTTATACAAACTCAATTTTTTTAGATTCCTGACTCAAAGACCTATCATCCTACCAAATTCCAATATAAAACGAGCTTATATGAGAAAGATATGAGTTTTCTAAGACAACCTATAAATTCTGCCAGCAGACAGGTTTTGTGAAGAAACAAGTCCAACTTACTTAAATATAGATTGTGTACTTTTGAAAGGATAATTTGGCTCTTAATTAATCCTCAAACTTTGATTTTCTTACAATTTTATCCATGATTTCACTCAGATGAGTTTGGAAAAATTAAATCTAGTCCTCTAAAATTCAATCTTCTCAGTGAAACCCAAATTAGGCTTTCAAATTTATTTTTTCCTTAATCAAATCCCTAATAAATTAATTTAACCCATTAAAAGTCTAATTAAGTCCGTGTACTTAATTAATTCTTTTAAGTTGGCCCAAATTAATTCCTAAACTTAATTAAATCTTTAATTAGGCTCATGATTAATCAAATTGGCCTATTAAAAGTCTAATTAAGTCCTCAAACTTAAATTTTAGGCAAATTCATGCAATCATAATTTAATTTAACATTGAATCGACATTGTCTTTCTATCTTGGGTATAATTAGGTTCTTGATTTTTGTCCAAAATCTCAGTTTGATTCCTGCACGCATTTGAAACCCTTCTCAGCATGCTCTTGCCAAGTTGTCAGTCTTTTTCACTTTTTTGTTGCTCTTTATTCTTTCAATTTTTTAAGTTTTTGTTTTTAATTTTAAAAGAAAAGGATAATTTTAGGGGGAAACCAAAATTGATTTATAACAGTTTTGATGTGCTAATGTTAAAAATAATTTTTATAAAATAAAAAAAATATTATTTTGATGTATTTTTGAGTGAAAAAACACTTTAAAAAGCAACCGCTATCATGCTCTCAAACACCCTTTTAAAAGCCAAGTGAAAGTGGGAGGGGTGTGCCTATTGAGCTCCACCCCCCATTAAAGTTAAAGGTATACCTTGTATGGATAATATGGATTCCTTCTTTGTTTTATTTGCTTCTTTCCTCTTCTTCTTAACTTCTAATCCTTAGCTTGTATGAACTTCTTTTCTCCTCTCTTCTTTTAAATTTTCACATGATTTTCTTAATTATTTCTCTCTATTTACTAAAGGATCCTTCTATGTTTTCTCTTTATTTTCCTCTTAATTTTCTCTCCATTATTTTCTTGTCCCCTCTCTCTTTTGCTCAAGAGCACTTGCCCTTTTATAAGCAAACCAAAGTCAGAAATTTCAAAACCATGGTGGTTTTGTACAAGATGAGTGCTTTATGAAAGATTCTTCCTCATCCTCTCATCTAACCTCCCTATAAAAGGTGCATTTTGGTTCATTTATGATACGATCCTGGCAATAAAAAAACAATCAGATTTGGATTATAACGTAAAATGTACAACTGTTTAGTTTCATGGCAACAATCATAATTCTCAATCCGACCGTTGATTGGGCTGAAATTTTATATGGAGTCTCCTGACATGTTGTCCTACCTTAGGTTAAAAGTTCAGGGCAATCAGTGTTAGAGAAGACATTTAAATACTTGTCAATAAAAGCTGTATGAATTTTATTATTTACTTCCTTTTGACTTATGGACTTTCTATTTGGCTAGGATTCTTTTCTGACAAGAATGTGACAGCTTGTTTTAGGAACTCCTAGTTTTAGAATGATCTTTAATGGGCTGCAATATAGTTTTCAAGTGTGATAAGGATTCATAAATATTTCAGAATCCTTTTCTTACAAGGATTCCTTATTCATCCTAGCGACAACAAGAAAAGAAAACTTCAGAATTAATTCTACCTTCATATCAAATTTCCTAGTCTATTTGAAACTTTTTAAGGGTGACAAATCTGATTCTAGCATATTTAGGATAATAATTTTTGGATTTTTATTATTTTTATTTCTTTCTTCTTAGTCTTTGGGTTATTATTACTTAATTATGTCAATTGTAAGTGTGCTTCATATAAGTCCACCTAAGGGGGGTCCATTAGGGTTTATTTAAGTCTAGAGTTAGTATAAATAAAGGCATAATTAGATATGTAAGTTAGACAATTCAAATTAATAAAATTTCTTGTTTGCCACACTTTATGTGTGTATTGGTGAGATATTCTCCCTTCCTTGGTTCTATAAAGAACTAAAAAATGACTTATTGAAGAACAACTGACTTTATGGTGTCATCTTTATACTTCTCATTCGCGAATCAATATTGGTTGGGTGGGGGTTTCCATTTCTAATAGTATTGGTGCCTAGGTACAAGTTATCTTTATGTTACACTCCTTTCAAACCTGATTTACTTGGCTTTCCGGAAATTGTTGTCTCTGCGTGTGGGTTGTGTGACCACGTGATCATGAGATTAGCATCAATTTAATCCTTTTGTAAGCTCAAACCTATTAAGAGAAGGCAACCACAAAGTCTATTCAAACATGAGATTTTTTTCTTCAATTATGGCTGACTAAGTGAGCTCTTTGGCGAGATCATCGTGACAAATAAGATATTAACATGTCATAGGCAGACATGAATCATGTACAGGGATGTATATCTACCATTAGAAACAAACCCTATCTAATTTGGAGGTCTAGAACTCCTCGTTCATTTGTTGGAAGATCGGTCCCCAATCAGCCTGTATCTATCAACGTAGGAGAGGCTGACTAGGGACAAGATATTGTCAACCTCATTGAAGCAAATGAGAAGTAAACATTTTATAGGATTAGCTAATCTTTGTAAAGAAAATGTTTCTCAGTCGAGTGGTAGTGGTTGGAGATCCTAAGATGGTCGAAGATGTTACATTCATTCATTTGAAAATGGCATCTTGATTAGCTTTTGTCGTCTAAAGAAGATGATAAATAACGATGGGATGGCATCATTAAAAACGAGTGATATATTATATGTCTAAACCCTAAAAATTAGGGTTATTAATTAGGATTTTGGGAAATTTCAATTTAGTCTCTATCTTTCCAATTTCAGGATATAGTGCCCTCAATTGATTGTGAAACTTCTTAATTTTTACAATTGCACTCTTAGAAACCTTGATTTAAATGTTTTAATTTGAGTGCCTTTTACAAATTAATCCTTGATTTCCAGATTATGCAATTTGACCTCTATCAATGATCAAAATTTTAATTTCTTTCAAAGTGACCCCTGATTTGATTAATTTCAGCCCTCAAACTCATGTGCCTTTTACACTTTAGAACTTGGTTTTGAAATTCTTCAATTTGACACTTAATCAGATTTCAATCTTTAAATTTATTTCAATTGAACCCTTGATTGCACCAATTTAGCCTTTTAAAGTTTTAATTGTGTGCCTAATCTTTTAATTTTTGCGAATTGATTCGAATTAGGCCTCCAAACTTCGTTTTTCTTTAATTAAGTTCTTGATTGAATTCATAAAACCCATTATAAGTTTAATTAAGTTCTTCTAATTTTTTCCCAATTGACTTTCAAACTTAATTTTTCTTCAATTAAGTCCTTAAATAAGTCAATCAAACTTGTTAAAAATTTGATTAAGTCCTTAAACTTAAATAATTCTTCTAGTTTTGGTCAAGTTTGGATTTTAACATCAATTTTCTTTCTATTAAGTCTTTCTTCATCCCATCTTGTCAAAATATCCCAATTTAGCTATTGTTTTGGAATCCTGGTTTGCTGCTGCTTAAAAGTTTATATCTTTGTGTCTTGAAAATATTTTTGGATTTTGAATCTCTAATTTTTTTTGGAGCTTTTGAATAAAGAAAGATGTATTTTTATAAAAAACAATCTTGGGGATCCAAAATTAGGTTATGACATTAATGATCATAACTTTCAATCCGACTGTTAGATTTGGCTAAGAGTTTGCTAGAAGATTTTAAGGTCCTTGATTCCAACAGGATTAAAATTTTGTAGCAGTTAGACATCGAAAAGGCTTTTTAATATGGCCTAGAAGTTACAATGAAAATTGAGCTTTTATTTATACAAGACTTTGACTTTGTACTTTATTTCATCCATACTTTTAAGTTAGTTAGTTATTTGGATTAAAATTTTAACCTATAATTAATTAGGGTTTATGTTTGTTTAAGTTAATCATATAAATACCTTTTTTTATTTTGATGTGAAAATATATTAGACATATTGAATAAAAAATTGTTCGATCACTTTGTTTGGTTATTCATTGAACTTTTCAGAAGTTATCAAGGAGATCATATTTGTGACATTCTAATCATATATCTTCGGTTCTTGATTCAAATAATCAACGAGTTGGGGTTTTTTTAATATGATTTTAGCTTTCTTGAATAAATATTTTATTTCTTGATTGTGGATTCTAGGGTTTTTTTCCTCTAGATGCGCATCATAATCTCTCATTAATTTTTAGATTTAATACAAATTATCTTGCTTTTAATTGGGTTACAAGAGTGGGATCTTGCATAAAATTAATGTAAGCCGGGATTAGAAAAAATAGTAATAGTTTATGAACTAGGCATAAAAATTAGATATTTTGATAGGATGAGAGAGTAAGGAATGATGATTTAATGATAAAGTTCGGGGAGCCTCATTTAACTAAAAATTACAGATCTTTTAAGAAGAAGGAATAGATAATTACTAGTTAGTTGGCCCGCGCAACGCCGCGTGCCAACCTTTTTTTCCATTAAAAATATCAAAAAGAGATAAGTATTTAAAAAAATAAAAAAAATAATATTCAGGTAATTGGCTCGAATGAGTTTAATAAACTCGATTAATTTAATAATATCATTAGAAAATAATGATATCGACAACAAATAAAGTAAAAAAAAAAAACAATGATTCAATGCAAAAGACGAATGCTTACCAATATTATGGAAATATATCTTCACAATATTCCCAAAATATCTCAATAATCTTATTTGTTAACAAAATAAAAATATAATAATTGCATAGAAAGAAAAAAAATATGAATATAAAAAAATAAGACAAAAAAAAGTCAATTATGGTTAACTTTTTAAACCGTGACCCGAGTTATAAAACCGAAAGCACTATACATGAAACATTATGAGGGTTAAAATCATTAAAAAACAACACACTATAAACTTGAATTGAAGGGTGAAACTAAAAACAATGAAACTTTCATAAAAGATTTAAGAAAAAAAATAAAAATCATAAGAACAAGCATCAAATCTTAAAATTTGAACAATTTTTCACGCAATCGAGTGACCTGACTAGATGTTTTTTAACCCGTAATACATTAAGCCAATAAAAACAAACTATGAAGGTTAATCTCAAATAAAATAAATATTAAAAGATAAAATAAAATAAAAATAAAAAGGTGACAAAAAAGACAGAGAAAAATTGTATTATTTGAATCCATAATCCAATTAGCCATGCATCTAAAATAATTGAAACAATGAAAGTGCTAGATCTTTTATAAGCTGCTTGAAATCAATTCTCCACTCTAATTGAATTCAATTATATTATTTCATTTGAATTCAATTGATAAAATAAAATAAAATTGATGAAGAGATATATTTATTTCATTTTGTTTATTACATTACCCTTATTATCTTCATCTTATTCCTTTAAATGCTTTTCTTTATAGAAAAAGGATATATGAGTATTTTGAAGAAGTTAGCTTTAACATTAATTTCTTATTATAATAAATTAGTGAGTTGATCTTGATTTATTTTTGTATTTATTTTAGAGATTGAATTCTATTTAGAATTTAATTCTTGACATTTAAAATGATTCTAAATATGAGATTTTATTATTATTTTTTAATTAAATTCAATTTAAATGAATACAGAGATGAGGTTTTAATGTTTTATTAATTAATGATAAGAAAAACTACATTAAATATCAATATCTTATAGTTTAATCATTTAGCTCTTATTAACTGTTTTTTTTATGCGTATGAATAAGTGTTATCAGCTTATAAATTTAGAAGGCAAAATAAAAGATAAATAATTTTTTTTAATGATAATAATGTACAAATAAGAGAAACAAGGCTGATTCATACCAAATAAAAGACCTCCACGTAGAACATTTGTGGCTGAGATTTTTTTTTAATATTTAAAACAATAAAAAAATATAAAAAACTAATTTAAAATTTAAAATTTCAAAGACTTTTATAAGATGTTCGATCATAATAATTATTTTTTAAAATATTTTTTATTTAAAATATATTAAAATAATATTTTTATTTTTAAAAATTATTTTTAATATTAACCTATCAAAACTATTTAAAAATAATTTTAAATAAAAAAAATTAAAATGTATGCATCCCTTGTTTCAAAGCAATAACATATACGTGTGTAGTAGTGTAACAGTAGTCATTTTTTAAAATTAATTTTGATATTAATATATTAAAATAATATAAAAATATAAAAAAATATTAATTTAAAAAAAAAACTTAATTTTTTTCAAATTTTGTTTTTAAAACACAAAATCAAAAACAAACAGTAACCATTTCACACTATCATAAATTTGCTACTCTATTCTTTAGCGGTTGAAACACAAAACACAAACTTACAATGAATAGCCAGCTGCCCCTTCATAAATTCATCGCCGCCGTTTCCCCGACGACTCGTCGCCGCTTCACCACCATTGATCCAGAACGACAAGGAAAGAAACAGCTATATAACAAGCTAAAAAAAGCAACCTTTAGTAAGTGTTTTTTTGTTGATGGTTTTTTGGTTCGAAAGATGGTAACTTGTTTCTTTTTATTTTTATTTTTCTTGATGGGTTTTGTATTTATTTTAATGGTTTTGGCTTGTTTTTGCAGGTTAAGTGGGACTAACAGATGGGTGTTGAATTTGCCCCTCAATATACAGAATATAGAGGAATGGAAAAGCAAGATGAGGTTGAGGAAGCTGTTAGTTTCACTGACTGGGATTTATCTTATCATGTTAGAGATGCCCTTTTGTCAGCATTTCTGGTTTTGATAGTTTATTATTAGTGGTTTATTTTTTTTTTGGAGAAATTGTCTTAAAGCTCAGTTTTTTAAATTGGTCGTGTTTGAATTTTTTACCCATTTATGGTGAGAAATGGTAGAGTTGAATTCATATATAGGTTCTTATAGGAAATGTATATAGGTGGGGATGCTGAGTGGCTTGTTTTGATTGATTAAACCAATCCAACTTGGCCCCTGGGGTTGGTCTGTTCCGTTTACTCAAGTCATTTGGAGCTATTGGCTAGGTATTTGAATGCTGTGCCATTAGAAGAGTTTAAAAATATAGGGGAGCCTGTAGTCATGAACTGTTTCTGGGCTGTGGTGGGCTTGGGGTTCCTTTTCTTGGAGAGTTACTTCATTGTTTGGTAGATCTAAGGATCCGTTGTTTAAGTAATTTAGTATTTGATAGAAATGGAATAGTTAGATTGAAAGAGAAGTGTTGAGTTCATAATTGGTTGTGGAATTGTCAGAGACTGAAAGGCTCGTCTGAATTTATCTTGCATGCTGAACCTATTTTGTATTTCACTTGATTATGCACCTGGTCTCTATTTTTTGGGTTGCTCATTTATTTTTTTATTTTTCTTACATTTACTTGAAGTTGTAACTTTTAGTTTTGCTTGAAATTGGTCACCCCTGTTTGTTCACTCTTTGAGCAGGAGTCCTCAACCCCTAAATAAAAACAAACTAAACTGATATTTTTCAGTTTCGCTTTTATTTTGGTCTTTCTTGAAGAACAGTTTGGTTCCAGTCCTCAAACTTATGAACCGATGAAAGCTTGGTTTGGTTTTGGGATGGACTCTGACCTTACCTAAAACCAACCAGTGAACACCAAGAAGGATCGGAAGATAATTTTCCTTGCTAGTGGTTCCCAAATTTATACATTTAATAATAATAATAATAATAATAATAATAATAATAATAATAATTTACTCACACAGACTTGCTTGGGTTCTTAGCCAATCCATCTGTTCATGCAAGCATATTGTTTTCCAATTATTTGTTGCATCTTTGCTCGCAAGTAATATAAAGCTGAATTCTCCATGCTCAGGGTGATAGGAGCAGTTAACACCAGCTTGCTGGGGTTTTGCATCACAGCGATCGTTTTGCTCCTGATAAAGTGGCTTTGCTTTTGTTAGTTTTTTTCTCTTTGAATCAAAGCTCTGTGTAGTTTTGTACTGTTTGTTTGAATGTTAGTATCCATGAAATTCTCAGTTTAGCATTTACATGTTACGCCAACTTTAGTTAACTAAGTATTCATGATTTTATAATATTGTTTGTGCTCACTTTGCAGACAAGTCTAAAGGCATTATCTGGGGCAGTTTCTTATATAAACGATGTTGACCATGTGTCTCTTCTTCAATCATGATTTTTGGAATGAGCATGTGGAACTGTGTGCCTGATGTGATGGGTGCATTGCTTGAACTTGTAATATGCGTGGTATGTGGTCTTGCAATTATTTGCAACTTTATTTCTGTAGAGTGAGGGAACCATCATATATTTTTCTTGGTTTATCATTCTACAGGCTGCTTCAAATGGAAAATATGTTGATCTATGCCTTGATATGCTCATAAACAATTTTATGCCACCAATGGAATCACATATGCTCAGGAATGCATGTGTTCAGGCAATAAAGGAACAAGTTCTTCCTCGTGTGCATACTGGTCTAGAAGTCATTGTTGATTTGGTGCCTATGGCAGCCATAAATTTGTCTACAACAGTTGTCCAAACGAGGCCTATGTTCTTTAGGAAGGATGTCAACACGGATCATCTAAAATGTCATGTGAGTTCAATTTGCTGTTGTGGTTTGGATTATTTTTCTCTCTTCGGATATGTTCACGCTATCTCTGGATAGATGTTTAATTAAGTAGTTGAAAGATATATTAAAGTTCTTCTTTCTAATTACAGTTAACCCATCCTGCAATATCCTATGGATAATATATCCTGAAAAGGGATCCTTTAAATAATTCCTGACGGCTCTTGTCTATGATTGTTGTTTAGTATTTGTTCTTATTATTCATTTGCTCTTTACAGCTGCAGATATATTTGAAGAATATGCTAATGTTGGAGGGCGGTGCTATTAGAGAATTTGTTGGGAACAGTATGCTCGTGGAAGTGGTGAATATGCTGTCCAATTCTAGAATTGGATATAAGTGGTTGTAATAAGTTGGTTCTTGGAATTTCTCTTATTTTTTGCATCACCCTTAATGTTAAAGAGCTTTCCCTACAGGTTGTGATTGGCTGGGATGAAATGTTAAGGGATGATCTCTGTAAAGGCATCTTTACAATGGAGTTAGAAGATGAGGATGAGGAGGTTGATGATGATGGTCAGGCAAATAATGATGGTGAGGTATGATCGTGATCTAGATTCCACAACTGATCATCATAGAGTTGTATTCATTTCTGGAACAGACAAATGAAAATATTATTTGTGGGTAGTCCAGTTAACTAAAATACTAAATACATGACCATTTTATTCCTGAGACCTCCTTTGAGTATTTCACCACCTCCAGACTGTGCATGGTTGATGGCTGTCCGGTAAACTGAATACATGACTATTTCATTCCTGAGAACTCCCTTGAGTGTGAGAATTCCTTGACATGTATGGTGGCGCTTGTGTGTATTTTACACTATTAGTGACAAAAAATTTACCTTACTGTGAACCTACTGATAAGCTTTTGTGCATGCATGCTTTTGTTCCTGTCTGCACAATGTGCATTTTTCATGTCGTTTGTGTGGAGATTGAAGAGTTTCAAAAATACTTGGAAACTCTGTACCATTAAGCTATTTGGTGATAGCTTCAAACTAATTGTTTTTAAAAATCATGCTGTCATGGCCTCTACTTCTGTTTCTATTGGTTTTTGTGAGATCAATGTTACATATCGATATTCAAGAAATAGTCCCAATATGTTACTGTGTAAAGCAATATTTATTCCATGATGCAGAGTATGTGGTGCTGAATGTTTTTTTTTATTATATATTGGGCAGCACATATATGATAGTTACAAATTGAATTTCTACCTTCTTGTCTTGTTGTCCAAAGTGAAAACTAATATCTTGTTATTTTCTCAGCTTCCAAGTACATTAATTCTCAAGAGTTTAGGGAAAAGTGTTACTGTTGACTTACTGGATAGCTTGATGATACAATTTTTGAGCATCTTGAAGCCTCTGCAGATAAGAAGCCTTTGAGTGAGGTATTTTCTGAAGCTATATTCGTTGAACTTCATGTCTTTATTTCATAGGCTTGCATCCAAAATTATTTTTTTCCCTTGATGTTGTTGGTATTTGAAACGCTTTTGTCTTCATTCATGGCAACTATCTTGACACATACAAGTCAAAGTTTGCTCAGGTAAGCAATTGTCTTACTTTCATGTGTATGTGTATGTGAATGGTTGGGATATGCTAACTGTTACTTTCATAGGCTTGCTAACTGTTTACCTTCCACATTAAGTTCATAAAATTGTATAGAATGTGCATAGTCACATGGAATGTGTTGTTGTCCTGATTCCTGAGTATCATTTTTTTAATGAATGTTTGCATGTTCGATGCAGGATGAGTGCTAGGGCTTATCTTGCTAGCTATTTGGCTCGTGGGAAGTTTCTATCAGTTTCCTCTCTCGTAAATGTGTTGAAAAGGTTATGAGACATGCTTAACATTCTTTTTTTTCCAACTATGAAGATCCTGTTAATATTTTGTTATTTGTGTTGTTGCAACAACTTGATATATTAGAACAGAAAATCATTTAGGATAACTTATTTAATGTGCTGCTTGGGTTTATGGTGTTTTAGGCTTGTGGATTGGTGTTTGTGAAGAGTGGGTTTGTGACATGAATCCAAAAGCACCTCAAGCTTTCTATTATGCATGCCAGGTATATAGTGCTTTGATAAGTTCTGAAGTTGTCTTGACATGACTGGTATTTCTTTCATATGATCTATTTTAGCTTTTTTGGAAAATTTGATCATGGACCATGTCAACTTTAAATGTGCTTTCAAGATATCCTGTAATTGATTGTCTAATGTGCTTGTGTGTCTGTCCTGTAATTGATTGTCTAATATATGTGTGTGTGTGTGTGTCTGTCCTGTAATTGATTGTCTAATATGTGTGCGAGCGCGAGCAATCTCCTAGATTTTGTACTTATGGGATACAAAGACATTTCATTCTATTGACATTTTATCACGTCTATTGTCACTTAATGCTTTAGCTACCAAAAACAATGTTAGCACTAACATCTTCACTACTTCCATTGCCATAAGCAGCTTCACACTGACCACTTCCATTTTCCACACTACAGTACTTTCTTTTCTGTGGTTCACTGCTGCATAGAGCGTGTTTGGCAGTGTAGTTGTGGGTGCTTTTCAAATAACTTTTCGTGCCAAAATGCATGCCAATGATGTTTTTTCATTTTTTAAAAATTATTTTTGACATCAGCACATCAAAACGATCCAAAACATACAAACCATATTAAATTTTAGTAAAAAAAAAAAAAATATATTTCAAATTTTTTGGGAACGCAGCCGCAGCCGCGTTCCCAAACGTAGCCTTAGAAGCACAATGACTCCTGTTACTGGTCCTCACCTGTTGCTCCATTATTGTTGCGATATCTTGTTTGTAATTACAAACCACTATTACTATTGAATTGTTTAAAACTGCACATGTTTGTAATTACAAACCACTATTACTATTGAATTGTTTAAAACTGCACATGATTGGAGTTTTCAACTTATTGCAACATCTATTCTGCATACTCTAACAAGAGTTTCCTCAATTATCATAAATTATCATATGATACATTCTTCCTGGTGGCAGCAGTTGTGAAACCGATGTATTGATGGTTTTTTCTTACCACAGGGAATTATGAACGCGCTCTGCTTTCATATGAGATCAATAATGAATGTTCCTACACTCAATCACAGCTTCTCCTCATGTCTATAGAATCAGTATTGAAGCACAAATTGGGGCCTTTGGAGGTGAGTGATGCGGCCTTAAACATAACCAACCCCCCAACCCCCAACCCCCAACCAAATTTTGGAATAAAAATAAGAACTCGTCTTACCAGGTTCTAAGCTTCTATTGGTTTTGATGGATGAATAGGTGTGCTTGCCATCTATTGTTGATGAGTTTCTCAAACAAGCTGAAGCAGCCCATCTGTTCACCATCTCCAAAGCATTCATCTTTGAAGATTTGCTAGAATCAGATCTTTCTAGGGACTTTGGTGGGCTGGAGTGGCTGGACATGTTCTTCCCATTTGACCCATGTTAGCTGAAGAAATGTTACAAGTTGGAATTCTTGGCTCTGACATTGACTTGTCTTTTAAAGGGGATTTAAAAAAAAGAGTGAAATCCTCATACCACGCATTTTGGAGTTAGGTCACTTTAGCAAGTAAAACGTTTAGAGGTAGGAAAGAACCATTTTTTGGCATAAAAAATAAGATATTGACATTTACACAAGTTGCTGATGCTTCTGTTAGAAGTTTCATTTTGTTTTTCCTTGGAATTCTGTCAGAGGTTTCATCCGGCCGAATTTCTTATACTGGAACTGACACATGAGTGTCCTCTACTGGTCCAAATGAAGTTGGCTTACTTGAATTTGGGTTAGCATTACAAATAGAGGATGTTTTTTAGGATGTTTGCCGTTAGCCCGTGGTCAACTTTGAGCCTAAATTTCTGTCTCTTTATTGCATGGAAAAATGAGTATCCTACATGATTTTTAAGTTCAGAATGTCATCTTTCCAGATTATCTAACTATGCATGCATTGGAGTTTTCTCTCTTCGGTTTCTAAACTTTGGAGTGGTGAGTGAAAAACTTTTTTTTTCTGAGTAACCTTTGTTGTTGGATTTTCATTACATCCAGGTATCAGAAACCATGTCAAAACTACGAACGATGTTGAAGAGGAAGACAACAGTGATGAAGATATTGCTGATGATTTTGGGGTTGTAAACCAAGAGAATTTAATGGAAGAAGGGATGGCAAGGAGTTTGAACAAGATATTGATCTTGATGAATTTGTCTATGGGATGAACAACAGGTTTGAAGTTTTGGGGCTGAACGAATGCCTTCAAAGATATGACCCTCTACACGTCCACAGTCGTTATGATAAGTCTAAAAACTTTGAAAAGGAATAATACCTGCATTCAACAAGTTGATGAAAATGTTATTTTTCTTATTTTTTTCACTTGTCTCACCGAGTTTGGATCGGGCCAAAGTTTTGATATCTATTCTTCGTCGAACTTTCCAACTTCTTGTAAAATTATCATGTCAGATTATAAATCTTGAAACTGTACTCTGTATGTGCATCGATCGTCAATTTGAAAAAGGAAGAAAAAAGTCCGAAGAATGCTAGCAGCTTAAATTATCCAAAAAGAAAGAATCAATCTTAATTTAACAGTAATATCAACACATACATGTTCTTAATGTCAAAAGGCCCATCTAAGATACAAATGTAAGTTTACTTTTCATATGAAAAGGAGAGCATAATTTACTTTTGCTCATATGTAAATATCCTCAGGCAAAGTACTTCACAGTTACTGATGGGTCCATTTTAACTCCAGGACATGCCCTATTGATTGCAGTTGTTACTAAAGGGTCCAACGCTTCAACTTAGAGAGAGGGAATCTTGGCTCAACCAATGATTGATTAAGAGTTCCATGGGATGCAGAACTTCCAAGCTTTGGTGAAGTTGACAAATTCTCAACTTTGTTCCTTGTCTTTGAATCTCTCTCATCTTCTGTAGTAAACGGCCAAATCTTAATGTCAGGAAAAGAATGCTCGGGAGTTGCAGCAAGAAACGATATAAAGATATTGAATTGGTGTTAAGATTCTAAAACTTGTTCTCTTTTTTCTATTTAAGAGTTGAGCAATATTCTTGAGCTAGGTGCATCCAAGTCCTTTTTTTTTTTTTTTTTTCCAATCAAGAGCAAAAACATACTCGTCGAGGCTTGAGATCCGATCCGATAACTTCCGAGTAGTAGACTATACAATATATTTCATGAGGATGTAGCGCATTAAATGTAGTAAAAATGCTACCATCTGAACTAGCTAATGCAACAGTTAAACCACCAGTTCTGTGGTGCTGACCATTGATCTCTGAGAAGAAAAAAGGAACCAGAAAGTGACAAGACTTCGAAATATCCCTGCAGCACAGCCAATACCAGGAAAGTTACAGGATGCAGGATAATTTTTTATTTAAGAGCAAAATACCCGTATGAATCAGACTTCAGAATAACAAATGATGGCTTGTAACAAAAAGGTTATATTTTTGTTTTTCTTTTGGTATTGGGAAAGGGAAAAGGAAAGAAAGAAAAAAAGTGTAAGCATATAAAGGGAGTCCAGATTCATAAACATGTGTTCTTAAAACAAAATATATGCTCCCAAAAACTTGATATTTTTGAGTCTCAAAACAGGCAAAAGGAATCCCATATAACATATTTTCGAAGCTCACGATCAACCAGAAAGTAAGTCCATTACCCATCACTTTATTATATTAAGAATCCTTTCCATTCCATTCGCACTTGAGGGTCTAGCTCAGTGGTCAACCGTGTGACTTGTTCCGCCCCCGTCCTGAGTTCGATCCTCTATGTGCACGCCTGTCACCCCCGCGGTGCCTTACCTGCTCACTGGGCTTGCAGGATGTTCAGTGGGCCGTGGGGAATAGTCGTGGTGCGCGCAAGCTGGCCCGGACACCCCACGATAATCAAAAAAAAAAAAAAAAATAAAATCCTTTCCATTCAATGGAAACAAGTTTTCTGTTTTCTAAAATTTTTAAACAAAATCGCAAAAGATGCCAAATAACCAATAAAATTACAGAATTTGCAGTGTTTTTCAAGGACTATTAAGGGATCAAGGGAAACAATACTCATCATAGGCTAGGAAAAATTATGAGTACCCAATGGCATTGCTTAAGGATCACTTAAGGCTTGACTAACAGTTAACGCATTTTAATATTATTCATTGATATTTATTATGTACTGAGAAAGCATAATAAAGACAATCTTTTGATTTTCAATGCACCATAATGGTGCTTTGATATTCGAGGGAATTGTAGTTAATGCAGCTTCAAAACCTTCGACTATAACAATTTAGCAAATAAAATAAATAAATAAATAAATGGTGTTATGAAATCATGTATGTGGATGTCTATTTGTTTTCTTTCATCTTTTCATTTTCATGTTTATTTATTTATTATCTTTAAATTCATTTGAACTTTACATTTTTTTTTATGAATTTTGGGTTTACAAATATTAATATATATTAGATTATAAACAAGAGTATTGTTGAAAAGATATGTGTGTATACTTATATTTACAAGAAGATGTGAAATAATAATACTCTTTCTTTGTTTCCCTAATCTTTACTGTTCTATAATACATTATCAACATGATTACTCCTCATTTCCATATTGATGTACATAATCATATTTGATTTGTGGATAAAAAATAGAAGGGATGTTTGTCTACTTAATTTTTTTTCTTTTAGTTATTTAAGTGAATCATTTTTTTTTAATTTCATAAAAAAATTTATTCAATATTTGAGTGAATGTTTATTCAATATTTATTATAATGTTTAAACCAAATTTCTAACAATTTTGATTTTTTTCATGAAGTAACCATGAAAAATCTCGCAAAACTTGAGTTCTTGGCACTTGATATTACGAGTAAAAATTATTTATCATGGGTTCTTGATGCCAAAATTCATATGGATGCCATGGGTCGTGGAGACACCATTAAAGATGGAAATGAAGCATCTAGTCAAAATAAGGCAAATGCCATGATTTTCTTATGCCATCATCTTTACAAGAAGTTGAAATTTAAGTTTCTCACAATTAAAGATCCCCTCATTCTTTGGCAAAACTTGAAAGAAAGATATGACCATCAAATCATAATTATTCTCCCAAAAGCTCATTATGATTTGACACATTTACAATTACAGGATTTTAAATTGGTAAGTGATTAGAATTTTTCAATGTTTAATATCATTTCTAGATTGAAATTATATGGAGATAATATCATTGATGGAGATATGTTAGAAAAAACATTCTTTACTTTTCATGCATCGAATG
The DNA here is from genome assembly GCA_007827005.2 of Populus simonii. Lineage (NCBI taxonomy): Eukaryota > Viridiplantae > Streptophyta > Magnoliopsida > Malpighiales > Salicaceae > Populus > Populus simonii. The sequence goes on along the minus strand of CM017470.2, from coordinate 9,355,141 downwards.
TGTTCTTGTATCAGCAATATAGAGAACGAGGTTTTAAAAAATACTCTAAATTGATTTCATAACTCTTTGTGGCTGAACAAAATAGTAAGCTTTTGATGAAAAATCATGAATCATGACTGATTGGTTCAACTCCATTCTCTGAAGTGAATGGTACGAGATATAATAATAATTATGGTCATGATCGTGCTTGTGGTAGAGGTAGTGGATGTGGACATTGGCGAAGACGCATTAATTTTCACCATTATAACGGTTATGGTTCTAATAAACCTTCTAAGAATAATGAGAAACAAGAAAAGGGATACATAGCGGAGATACTAAGAAGATAGAAAATATCTGTTATAGATGTGGAATGAATGGACGTTGGTCTGCCTATCATACGACCAAACATCTTGTTGATTTATATCAATCCACATTGAAAGGAAAGGAGAAAGACATAGAAATAATTTTTACTCACCCACATCAAGATAATAATGATATTTATTTTGATCCCTGGATATGACACACCTTGATGTTATTGATTTCTATGAGCAGACTAATGAGAAAATTGATATTTCATATACTGATAATAATTAGTTAGTTAAATATAAGAATGTCAGTATTTAAATTTTTTGAATTTTTTGAATGTGTTTCTTTTATGCTAGTATATTTTAATGTATTTTGGTTTGTTTCTTTCATGTTGGCTTATTTAAGAAAGGATTATGTTACAATAATTGTCATACGCAACTTTAAGGTATGTCTTCTTATGAACTTATTATATATTTATTCCTTTTCATGAAGAAAACATGGACTTGCATCATACTGTAAATGAGTCCTCAGTAGTGAAGATATATGCTTAGCAGATAGTGCAACGATGCATACCTTTCTCAGTTATAAGCAATATTTTTCAAATTTAAAAATGATAAAAGCAAAAGTGAATACAATTATCAGATTTAACAGACTTGATTAAAGACATTATAAGAGATGATATAATGTTTTCTAGGAGAACAAGATTTATAATTGATAATGTTTTGTTTTTTACCAAATCAAGAAAAAATCTGCAAAGTTTCAAGGATATACATCGTAACGGATATCATATTGAGATTGTCAATGACAACGGTATAAAATATCTTCATATCGTATCAAATGTCTCTGCTAAAAAACAAATATTAGAAAAATTACATGTTTTATCTTCAGGTTTGTACTATACAAGTATTAGTACAATTGAAATATATTAACCTGCAAAATTTCAAATATTTGCTACATATAATCATTCTTAGTTGATAGAAATGAGGGTATTTTTTTAAACGTCATGGTCCTTTATATAAGGTCCAACATAAACGTTTCTTAAATTCTATTCTTAACTTCTTAGAACTTGTATTGCATAATACCATCTATGATTTCAATAACCAAGCATCTTTAAGTATTTATATAAACTACATATATATATAAGATATGATAGTACTATAAAAAGAAAAGATATATATTCATTATGTTCATGATATAAAGTTTACAAACATACCATAATTTACATATCATAAATTTAGATATCTACACCATAAAGGTTTACGAAATATAAATCATCTATTCTTACTACTACTTAGATTATTACATGATTTTTTTACAACATACGTATTATTAGATTGCTAGACGCTATGGTCATGAGATGGTCTTGTTACAAATTAACTTAATGTAAGTGCATAAACATTAATTATGGTACAAAAGAGTATTAAAGCATATAGTTATGGTTAAGATTAATATTTAACAAAGTAAATTCACATTAATCACTTTCTACCAAGTCTATCTTAAATACATTACTTCATATCTTCATTCAACATTAATTCTCGTTGCTTTATTTCAATCATGTCCAACAATCAACCAATGTTATATATTATGATTTAGGAATTAACATATGGAGAATCCTTCATTATAAAGATGGTTCATCTCTTACTCTAATCAATTAATACAATTTCTTAGACATAATTTTTATTTTATCAATAATAATATGTTATAATTGTCTTTTCATTATATCGATAAATACTATTGATGGAGGCTATTTTTAGTATTTACTTCGAGTTGTCATAGCATGGACAACACCATTAGCCGAAGCTAATAGCATCATTTGCTCTCAGCTATCTAACATGGATACCACTAGCCAAAACTAATCTTATCATTTGTTCTTGACTATCCAACATGGATACTATCAGCCAAAGCTAATCTTATCATTTATTTCTAGCTATCCAACATGAATACCATTAGCAGCTAATCTTATCATTTATTCATAACTATTCAACATGGATACCATTAGCCAAAACTATTTTTATAATTCGTTCCTGGTTATCCTGACAAGGATACCATTAGCCAAGGTCATTTCATTATTTATTCCTAGATATCCTAATTATGGATATTCTTAGCCAAAGCTAATCTTGATATTTTTTATTACTCACGGTTAATCAAATAACATAATTCATACTATAATGCATTATTAAAAATATACCTTATGAATTTAACAAAATTAGATGATGGTGAAAATCACCTACCTGCTCCCCCCGTAGTGTATCCTCGCTCAGTTGAAGATCTGATTCCTGTTGTACCTCCTGGTTCATAAAGAGACCATTAATTATATAGTATCTCTAGGCATCATCAAAGATTATTTTCACACACATGTATGCGTACACTCACACATAAATATATTTATATGTGTGTATATTATTCATATTTTTGCATGGTAAAAATGTTATAATAAAACATTCATTCCAATTATATTGAAAATCGTCAATGAAAACTAAGTCATTACGAGACTGAAAATCATCAATGAAAATTGAGTCAATACAACACTAAAAATCGTTAATGAGAATTGAGTCATTACAACACTGAAAGTCATCAATGAGAACAAAGTTATTATGACACTGAGAATCCTCAACGAAAACTGAGTCATTACGACACTGAAAGTCATCAACGAAGACTGAGTTATTATGACATTGAAAATCGTCAACAAAAATTGAGTCATTATAACATTGAAAGTCATAAATGAAAACTGAGTTGTTATGACACTAAAAATCATCAATGAAAATTGAGTCATTACGACATTGAAAAGTATCAACAAGAACTAAGTCATTAAGGTATTTCTTTTTCCAAGTTCATGCATAAAAGCCAATACCAAGTTCTTTTCTTAAAAAGATCATATGTTTCAATTTATGTAATGACTCAGTTGATTAATATGGCATTGGCTTATAAATCCATTCTAGGAAGACCCTTTCTACATCAAATCAACATCATCATCAGTACTCGGTACTTGACTTTGAAGTTCCTAACTCAGAAGGGAATAGCCATATCACAGAGAGATTAAATAACCTCAAGACAATGTGCCACTACTTACTTGAAGGGTAAAAAAGTGCTGATATCGGACCAAAAAAGGTCTTTGAAGGAAAGACTAGAAATCAGAAGTGAGGTTGCTAAGAAATTGAAGGATATTTTTTTAGCAAGAGATGAGCAAACAATCACTAAAGTGGGACCCATCTTAACACCACCATAATAGCAATCATTAACGGAGCTCATGCATATCCTAAAGTTTAATTTCATAACATATACATCAAAGATGTCAGGTATTAGTCCAAAAATAGCTACCCATCAACTAAGGATAGATCTAGCTGCATATTTGATCCTCTAGAAAAAAAAAAGAATTTGGGGGGAGAAAGATAGAAGGTTATAACTCAAGAAGTAGATAAACATTTTACTATTGGCTTTATTAGGGAGGTATTGTACCCGACCTGATTAGCAAATGTCGTTATGGTCAATAAAAGTAACAACAAATGGTGGATGTGTGTGGACTTCACTAACTTAAACAAAGCTTGCCCAAAAGACAATTATCCACTCCCAAGAATTGACTGTCTGGTAGACCCTATGACGAGTTTTAAGTTCTTGAGCTCCTTGGATTCCAACTCAGGATACCATCAAATTTCATGCATCATGAAGATGAGGAGAAAACATCTTCTATAACTGAGTCTAGTACTTATTATTACAGAGCTATGCTGTTCAAATTAAAGAACGCAGAGGCAACATATCAACAATAAGTTAATAAGATATTCAAGAATTGGTTGGGAAGAATTATGGAGGGATATGTTGATGACATGTTAGTAAAGAGCATGGCTTTTAAGCAACATATTTTAGATCTTAAAGAAGTTTTTGTTGTATTGAGTCAATATCATATGAAACTCAACCCTTCTAAATGTGTTTTTGCCATCAAATGAGGAAATTTTCTTGGTTTTCTAGTAAGCTCCAAGGCAATCGAGCCTAATCCTAAAAAAAAATCAAGCCATACTAGACATGATGCCTCAATAAAATATGAAGGTAGTACAAAACCTTACAGGGAGATTGATTCCTCTTAACAAATTCATTGCTCGCTTGGGGGAGTGCACTCTATTGTTCTTCAAACTAACAAATATAGCCAACTTTTAATGAATCGAGGATTGCCAAAGGACTTAAGATTTATTTGTCATCCTTTAAGATTATATCTCAACTACTGGAGAATGATGATCTATTTCTATACCTAGAGGTGACAGATTTAGTGGTGAGTTCAATTCTAGTAAGTGAAGATGAAGGCATACAATGACTTGTGTTTTACTCTAGTCGAACTCTTAATGATGAAGAAACAAGATTCTTAAAATTGGAGAAACAAGTTCTAGCATTGGTAAACGCCTCTAGAAAGTTAAAGTCATACTTCCAAACTTATTAAGTAACTATATTGATAAAACAATCACTAAGACAGATTCCTCACAAGTTAGAATTATTTAGGTGTCTAGTTAAATGGGCTATAAAGTTAGGAGAATTTGGACTTCAATATAAACCTTATCTAACAATAAAGGGTCAGGCCTTGACAAACTTCATTGTTAAATGTTATTTTACAGAACACATAGATAACCTTAATCATCCAACTTCAACGATAGAACTTTCAGCTGAATAAAAAACATTAATAAAATCACTTGTGATACTTCCTGTCTGGAAATTGTAAGTAGATAGTGCTTCCAATATAAATGGAAATGGAGTTGGGATAATACTTATCAATTATAAAGAACAAGTATTAGAATATGGTGTCTTTTTTAGTTTTCTGCTACCAACAATGTAGCAGAATATGAAACTCTTCTAGCTGGACTATATCATGTAGAGGCTTTGAATGCCTATCCCTTCCAAGATCACAATAAATCCTATTTAGTGGTTAGTCAATGACAAGGAACAAGTGAAGCAAGAGAACCCACCATATAATTGCATCTTCAAAAAGTAATGCCTTGTTGCAACGTTAAACACAAAAATGTTTCAATCACTCATATTCATAGAGTATACAATTAACGAGCAGACCTCTTGTCTAAACTAGCAAGTTTTAACTCTATGTATTTCCTTGCTGATATTTGGGTAGAAATCTTGGAAGAACCTAATGTTGGTAAAGATAAGCAAGTAGTTGTTCCCATCAATATAATGATGATTAGAGGATCTTTATTAGATACTATTTACAAACATGAGAGCTACCCTCAAACAGAAATGAAGCCATTCGCTTGATAAGATGAGCATCAAGATATTGCATAATTGACAACGTCTTATACAGAATCCTCGTCCCATTACTAAAATGCTTGTCCCCACAGGAGAGCCCCTATATTTTACAAGAAATATATGAAGGCATATGTGGTCTACATACAGGCTATAGGGCTCTTACAGCTTAGACAACATGGGCAGGATTTTATTGGCCAACCATACTTCAAGATGCCAAAAGCTTAGTACAAAGATGTGACAAGTCTTAGAGATTTGATTGAATTCCTCGACAACCATCTACAAAAATGACAACTATAAGTTCTCATTGGTCGTATGCATAATGGGGAATGGACATTTTAGGTCCATTCCCTAAGGACATAAGAAAAGGATAGTTTTTCCTAGTGGTCGTGGACTATTTTACCATGTGGGTTGAAGCAAAAGCTCTAGAAGAGATAACCACCTACAAAGTGTTTTTTTTCTTTTAGAAGAATATCATATGTCGTTTTTGGCTCCCTAAAGTTTTGATCACTAATAATAGAACGTATTTTGACAATCATAAGATGAGAGAACATTGCTAGAGGCTTTATATAGATAACCATTTCTTCTTAGTATCACACCCTCAGAAAAATGGTCAAACTGAGTTGATTAACAAAGTTTTGCTTAATGAACTTAAGAAAAGATAAAGAAAGCCAAGTTAGAGTGGGCATTTTATGGGCCTACAGAATGACTCAAAAACATTGACAAGTGAAACACCATTTCTTCTTATATATATGACAAAAGTCATTATCCTAGCTGAAATTGGATGTCCAAGCCACCAATAGTTCATTATGCCTCAAAAAGCAATGAACAAGGTCTTAAGACCAACCTCGACTTCCTAGAAGAATCACGTCTGACAGTTATAGTTAAGAATGAAGTCTATAGGCTAAGGACTACTCAATATCTTAATGCCAAGGTCAAGAATAAAAGATTCAAGTTTGGAGACCTGATACTTAGAAAACTAAATGCTACATGCTACAAAGAGAGTAGGGGTAAACTAGCTCCAAAATAGGATGGTCCCTTCAAATTTATAAAAGTTATTAAAGCCAATATTTACCATTTATAAAATATGGAAGGAAAAAATCTCTTACATGCATGTCATTTAGACCATTTAAAAATGTATTATAGCGAATAGGAATGTATATTTTCATTTCTTTATCCTTGTGTAGCCCTTATAAAGTCTTAGGGGATGATATGTGTTCTCTCTATAGATGATCTTTAAATGATGAACTTGGTCTCCATAAGAGTAGTAAACCTTGCAAAGTCTTAAGGGATGGTATGCGTTTTCTCTATGGTCAATCTCCATGCGATAAACTTGGTCTCTCTAAGGGCAATAACCCCTACAAATTCCAATTGGTGGTATGCATTCTCCTCATGGGCAATCTTTAAAGGATGAAATTGGTCTCCATAAGGGCAGTGGCCGGCCCCTGCAAAGTCTTAGGGGATGGTATGTGTTCTCCTAATGAGCAATCTTTAAAGGATAGAATTGGTCTCCATAAAGACAGTAGCCCCTACAAAGTCTTAGAGGATGGTATGTGTTCTCCCCACGAGCAATTTCCAATGGATGAAAATGGTCTCCCTAGTGTTATATGCACTACTCTCCAAGGGATGAACGTGATCTCCCCAGTGTTATATGAACCACTCTCCAAGGGATGAACTTGGTCTTTCTTAGGGCAGTAGCCCCTACAAAATCCTAGGGGATGATATGTATTCCCTCTAAAGGCAATCTCCAAGGAATTGTTTAGCGGTCTCCCTAAGGATAATAGTTCCAACTACCTCCCTAAGGATAATACTCCCAACTACAACAAACATCTCGTTATTCTTAGGTCTCAACAACATGTAAATTATTACCTGATGCAGGGAACCCATCTTGAACTTAGATATTTAGGTGTTGGTTATTTTAATGTTACCATTGTTAGATGTTGGTTGTTTAAATTTTTAAACTTTTCTTGTTAACTTAATGTTAACGTTTTCATAATATTTTTTCTCTAAGTATTGGAGATTTATTTTTTAATAGTGGGTCTTAGACCCATTTAGATACTTTACATAACCTGTTAGCGTACTTAAATACAATAATGATGTAAGTGATGTATCATAAATTTCAAAATCCAAAATATAAAACATAAGCCTTATGGCCAAATTCTAGGCTTGAAAAGCCCTAATAAATTAATAATCAATACATTGTAATAATAATAATAAAAAACAACCTCAAAGGAATCTCTAGGCCAAGTTCCTGAGCTAGATAAACTCCACTCTTGGCTAAGGCAGCTTTAATTGAGAAGACATCAGCACAGTCCGAGACTTGGCGATCTGAGAAACTCTTGCTAAAATCAACTTGTATCCCTCTAGATAGGCTGAAGAAATACAAGTTTGACATGGCCAAGAAGATCTTGTCCCCTAATATCTTTGTTAGAGACACAGACTCCCTATATTCAGACCACAAAGCTTGAGAGGAGTTCTTTAGGTTTTCCATTCTTGCACGGGAGCTTTGAACATCCTCCCTAGCTATCTTTGGCTCTTCTTTTAGGGTGTCCCTTGCCCCTTTAAGCTTAGCTAACTTTTTCTCCAAGTTAGCCATCCCTTTCTCTAGGAGGTTAATACAGTTGTAAGCCTCTGCCAACCATTGTTTAGTTGACTCTAAAGCATAGGTCTGAGCTCTCATCTCCCTATGTACTCCGGAATACCCAGTCTTAAAAGAGTCCATTTCAATATTTTAAGTAGCATTTTCTTCTCTAAATCTGCTTACTTTAGACTTATCAACATGATACTACTCAATGACCTTTTTCATGGCCCTTCTCTCTTCAGCCCACCTACTCTTAGAATAAGCACACATTATGGAGGTCTAAACAATAAAAGAGATAATATAAGTTATCTTTTAAAATAGAATAAATAATAATAATAATTAATTTTCAATCATACCTGAAAAGCCATATGTCTAGTAATGGCCAAATGGTGCTACAAGCTTGGGTCAATCAGTCCTTCCACAACAGAAGGAAAAGATAGGAGTTTTTCTAATATTTTCATCACATCTAACCTACGTACCAAGTTGATGCAACCATATTATTTGATAGTTTTACCCACATTTACCTAGTGTTTTGCCTATTTTTTATATATAAAATACCTTGATATTCTTTGTTTTATGTTTTGAAGGCACTTTTGGATGAAAGATGCAAAAAAGAGTAAATTTGAGGTAATTGATAGATTTGACCTTCAGTAGATGTTTTATGTAGAGCATGAGTTCTAGAGGTCAAAATGAAGTGATTATACTAGCATTAAAAAGCTAACATCCATACCTTTCTGGACATCTAAGGCAAGAAAATAAAATAAGGAAGAGCATGGATATCGCAGCCTTCAAAGTCAAATCTTGCAATCTGCCAGTGTTGACCTTCGGCCATTCCAACTCGAATATATTGAGCTATAGAAGTCTAATTGATGCAAACTCAATTTGTTTGGATTCTTGACTCAAAGACCTATCAACGCTCCAATTTTCAGCCAAAAAATATGTCATATAAGGGAGACATGATTTTTCAGCCATCAAACAAGTTTCACGAAGAAACGAGTTCAAATTATATTCTGAAGCATCTAAATCGACATCCAAGTTTTTATTTCAGTAATTGAGCTCCTCTAAGTCAAAGATTGAAGATTTCATGCAATGATATTTCTTTTTTTTAGGAAAATAGTTATTGAAGTACTTAAATGTAAACTGTTGACTTAAGGGAGGACTATTTTGTAAAATAAAGACTAGGGTTTCTTAGCATATAAAAAAAAGAGAGAGAAGGGAAAGAGAAGGAGGCGACCAGAAGTAAATAAGCACAAATTCTTTCTCCTTCAAACCCGAAATCATACATTCCTCCTTTTTGATTAGTTGTTCAACAAACATGCAAGGTTAAACTTTTTTTCTTGGTTGTAAGGACACGAAAACCTTCAGATTTCAAGAACTGTGAGATTTATTTTACCTCTTCTTTTTAGTTTATATGATGAATGAATATGTTTGTTCTCCTATGCTTGTTTTTTAAGATTGTTTATTTTAATTGCTAGAGCGGACTCTAAGTTATTATTGTGAACAATCTATTGCTAAGTTTGCTATCAAAATCGGAGTTGTGATATATGAACTTGTGAAGCAACTAAGTTTAATAATTGTGGCGGATTTATGTTATTAATCTTAGAGAGAACATTCGATCAAATCAAACATAAACTGCAGACAATTATGTTTTCTTGATTAATTAACTTATCTAGTTCTTAAAGCTGTCATTGAATTAAATTACTAGTGCGGACATTGTGGTTGCTTGATGGTTAAGATTAGTTATACAGCCGATCTGTTCACTAATCAATATAAAAAAAGATAAAAATTTAGAGTATAAATTGACGTTTCATTTCCATGATTAATTCTGATTTCCGTAGGTGGATGTTTACTTGAAACCAAGGTTTGCTCTCTTGATAATTTTCTAATTTTATTTACTTTCGCTTGATAGTTTTCTGTTTTCTTTTGCTTTAGTATAGATAACTTCTAAATCCCCCCAAATTGCATATCATATAGCATAAAAATCTGAACTAGACCTTTCTCGTGGGATCGACCCCTTGCTTGCTCTATACTATCTCATGTGTTATGTTTTAAGCTAGGATAATTAATTTGTGCGACCGCGACATCGTAATATAAGTCCCAACATAGACCTTCCATGAAGAATAGTGTCCATTATCCTCCTCGTTTCATGACCTAAAGTGTGGAAACAGATAAGGGCGTGATCCAACTTGATATTGGAGAAGATATTCTCGACCCTTTAGGGTGGAGGAGCTTGACTGGAAAACCCAAGAAATAGGTAAACTGGACTTGTGAGAGAATTACTACTATGTGGAAGGGGAATGATCTCCACATCAAAATCTGAAAGGATAGACTCTCATTCTCTTCCAACAGGAAACAATCTCTAGAATGATCGAGGTTGGAGTTAGCATCCCAAGACCCCTTGATAAGGAAGAGCAAGACCCTCATGTTGCCTCTTGACAAACCTTATTAGTAAGGAGGTTAGTTACAGATATGTCTTCAAGAGCATCCTCAGCTTGGACTTGGATTATATAGATCTCCTCAATGTTGATTTGAATAGAAGATCTAACCCTTTGCCTTTTCTCTAATGGTTGATTTTCTTCGGAAGAGGAGTCGCTACTAGGAGAGGGCATAGACACGTGACTAGCCATAAACAGGGTAGAATCATTGAATTTAGATCTAGTGGTCCTAGGTAAAGACCCTGCACAAAGAAACAATTAGGAAATGAAATGTATTGGAATAAAAAAAACATATGAAAGCAAAATTACACGAAACACCGTATAGCTCTTTAACCATACAACTAATGTCATATTCAACATAGAGGTTGTCCAATCTGATGCAAATCCTTTCCTCCTCTAGGCCCAAGAAAGACTTTCATTTACACCTGTTGTGAGGTGTCCTCCAATAGTGGGTACAACCCTGTATTGGGTTATACCCATCTTAAGGTTTGGAGGTCTGGCTAAGTTAGTATACCTCACTATTACCCATTCCTCCCTTCACTTTTTTGATCAAGAGGACCTTCTCCTTATAGTATTTTTCATGGGTTTATTTTGCCTGTTAATGAAAGTAAAAAAACCAAGGGATTGAAGACCCCCTTCAATGTTACTGATCAAGGTATAAGAATGCCTAAATACCCTAATTGTAGGTTCCTCATTCAAAATCATCAATAATTTTTCAAATGAGGATAAAATGGTCCATTTATTACGATGAATCTGAGCAGGACTGGGGTTATAATACCTCATAACATCCCTTACAAATCCCTATAAAGAAAACGAGTATCCAAAATCACATAGACATATAGGGGCTGTAATGATAATATCACCCCCACCATATTTATTGGTGACTTAAGACATACGGTCACTAGCTTCAGGAACAATCACCGTATAATCTTCTGGTTGACTAGCATTAGCCAGGGATACTTGGTCCCAAGTCATTCAACTTTGTGTGTCATGCATAAGAGTCTTAGGCAGTCTTAGTTGTCCCTTCAAGTTTGAAACCTCCTAAGGAACATCCTCATCCCTTCTTCCAACGGAAGAAGGTTAGGCACCATACCTCTCATATTTATGGTCAATTCTTGTAACCATAGATTTGCAATGAGTGGTTTTAATTTCAGGCCTAAAACTGAAATCACCTTCAGGAGATATGTTTCCTTTTCCTTTTTTAAAAGTCATGATGATAGAAGAAAGAAAAGATTGAAGAAGGTTTTAGAAAAACACAAAGAAAGAAGATTTGGTTTACCTAGACAATGAACTCCTTTGTATTTTCAAATTGCCCTCTTCTTGTAAAATATTAGAAATTTCTAAGCCAAGAAATACTGGAAAAAAGGTTTAAGAAAAGTACAAGAAGAAAGGAAGATAAGAATGCAAAACAGATGGCATCTCATCTATAACCCCATAAAGGCTAAAAGCTTGCAATATTTATTGTGTGTCGTTGAGTGGTCTTCCCAAAAACCTTTTCTTTTTCTCTAGAAGTCTTTTTAAATTTGCAACGCCTTACCGTCTCTTTTCAAATGACGATAAGACATCTACTGACCGATTGTCGCCTTCAAAATCTCTTAAGTCTCGAATGCAAAATTACACATTAAAGACTTGGGGGCAACTGATGAGTTAACTTTTTGGTTAAGATTTTTATAAAAATTTTAATCATCTTAAATAAAATGGGTCTTGCGAATATGCCAGACTTAAAGTACTTGGGCTTGGTAGTCAGCTAAGTCCAAGGTAACGTGGGTTTGGTAAACATGCTAGACTTAAAGGATTTGAACTTGGCAATCAGCTAAGCCCAAGGTAACATGGGTTTGACGAATATATCAGACCTAAGGTATTTGGGCTTGACAGTCAACTAAGCCCAAGGTAAAATGGGCCCTGCGAACATGTCAGATCCAAAAATCTTAGTAATGTCAAAGTTCTAAGCCTATATGCCTCATCGTTGACGATCCTCTACAATATAAGTATAAAAGACATTGTAAATTGTCATGCGTATTGTCATGGGGATCGAGCCAACGCGATGTCGTCTGGCGACGACGAAGGCTTTTGTTGTGCCTCCTGTGTGAGGTGTTGTGTGTTGAGAAGGGTTTTTGGATTTAATCATAGGATTATGTTTAGGAGTCGCCCCCTAGTATTATGGTCACTAGGAACCTATGGTTTGCGAGAGTCTAGGTAAGGGACTGATTATGCAAGGGGAAGACGCATCACCCCTAGTGTACCCTACCTAAGGTAAGCTGCATTGTTGTTTGATTATTTTTTCTAAGTCGGGTTTCTATTCGTTGGTCTTTTTTAAGGTTCAAGGCAGATCTCTCTTCATGAGAAAGTCTCAACCTTATTGGGTTAAATCTTAACCGTTCTAAAGTCTGAACTTTAGCATCACATTTTATTTACACCTTATATCTTTAATACCTGAGGGTGTACTTTATCGTGTAATTTTACACCCCTCAAATATTAAAGTCTACATTTGAATCCTAAAAAAAAGATTGGAAAAAGGTTTTTGATATTTTAGCCAAATCCTAATGGATAATCATAAACTAGTTATGATATCCATTTTTTTGGGTTTTCAAAACATGAGAAAGATGCAATCTTTTTAATGAAAACATGCTTGGAAAATTTTTAAGATTTGGCTGTATGCATGAAAATAATTTTTTTTTTTGAAAGGGAAAATTAATTTAAAAGTTTTTTGAGATTTTTTTTGAAATATCTTAGAGAAAACCAGGTATTTTAATACCGGATTTGTATTTTACAGTGTAAATATACAACCTGATATTATGCAAAATTAGTAAAAAAATATTTAAGAAAATCACAAGTTTTTTTGAAATGATTTTTGAAATTTTTTTTTTTTTAAAAATAATATCATAATATAATATATATTATATAATATTAAATATGTGGGCTGGGTCGGCCCAGCTAACTGGGCCGAGCTCAGCCCCAGAAAAGGTGGGCCAACATCGGCCCAAAATATTTTTCCTTTTTATTTTTGGGGCCGGGTTGGGCCAACATTGGCCCGGCCCAAAGGCAGTGTTAATTATATGCAGAACGTGAACAGTGGTTCACGTTCTGTATGTAACCAAAACGGTTGCAGAAAATGGAGGTTGACGGAGGAGCAGCTTACTTGAAGCAGGGGTCTCGGCCGTGATAAAAAGGATCAGCTGGTGGTTTTGGCAGCGTTTCTGCGAGGAACGGTAGCCGGAGTCGTTCACGGGGAGAAGAGGAACACTTCTGCAGAAATGAGAGAGAGGAAGAAACGGTGGCTGTTTCAGGCGTAGGGGTGGTTGACTTCTGGTTGGGCTAGCTACCTGTGGTGTAGCTGGTGGTAGAGAAGCTGGTGGTGGCTCTGTTTGGTGGCTGAAACGGCGGAGAGAGAGAGGGAGAGAAAAACTGCAGAAACGGGGGCAGAGGGGCTAGTTTTTGGCCGACTTTTGGACCCCATTTTCTCCTTCTTCAAGCCATGAAAAGCAGCCCTATTTATAGGAGGTGGAAGATGAACATTTTATCTTTAATGGTGCCAAATCGCAGCCTTTGGTTTGGTTTGGAAGCATCCCAACAGTTGGTTCAAAGTATGCACCTCGAACTACCAACTCTGACAGTCCAAGGCTGCCCGAGTTGGCTACTTTGGCCAGTTACCGGAGCAGTTTTGATGTTAATAGGCCTGAACGGACAATGCTCGGGGATAGAGGGATTTCAGGTGGCCATTTTGATGCATGTGTTGTCAATTTTGGAGGACATACGAGGCATTAAATGTACCTGCAAAACTGCTACCTGGGCAGCGTTCACGGGAAAGATGATGAACAGTGACCAGGCGACGTGTCACCTGCTCTCTTTCTTTTCTTTTTTCTTTTTAATGCAAAAACAGTGACGTTTTGCGTTAAATAAAGGAGTTTTGACTGATTTTCAATTTAGTTTTCCTTCTTTCAAATTATTTCAATTGAACCCCTAATTGACCATAAACTTTTGATTTAATGCAATCTGGTCCCGGCGTAACTTCAACTTCAGCCCCGGATTTACGTGCCTTTTGCAATAAGGTCCTTGGTCTCGCATTTATGCAATTTAACCCCTAGTTGGCCATTAAACTTTTAATTTCTTCAATTCTGACCTCGGTTTTTGTCAATTAAGCCCCTCAATTTTGGCGCCTTTTGCATATTGGTCTTTGGCTGTGAATTTCTTTAATTTAGCCCATAATTGACCCCAAAACTTCAATTTTCTTGCAATTTGGCCCCTAATTTCAATCAATTAACTTGGTAAAAATTAAATTTGATCTCTTAAAATTCTAATTTTCTCAATTAAGCCCAAATTAGGCTCCTAAACTTAATTTTTTACCAATTAAGCCCCAAATAAAATTAATTTGACCCATTTAAAGTATAATTAAGTCCTTGCACTTAATTAAATCCTTAAATTGGACCCAAATTAATTCTTAAACATAATTAAAATTTAATTTGGCCCATGATTAAATCAAATTGACCTATTAAGAATCAAATTTAAATCTAATGATTAGGACTGTTTTTACATGTACTCAAGCTTCTATCACTAGTCTGGAGTTCCTTAGATTAAGAAGAAGAAATTCTTAGGACATATTGATTAACCTCTATCACAAAAACTAAATAACTTTTTTTATTTATATATCTGGAATTTTAGGATATTATCATTTCATTATTTTTTATATTTTATTTTGCTAGATGTTTTCAATTAAGATTTCTCTTGGCTAAGATATTTTATTCAATCGTATTTGAATTGGGAGATAAGCAATTCGATAGCATTTCATTTTCAT
Source organism: Populus simonii (assembly GCA_007827005.2). Lineage (NCBI taxonomy): Eukaryota > Viridiplantae > Streptophyta > Magnoliopsida > Malpighiales > Salicaceae > Populus > Populus simonii. The sequence goes on along the minus strand of CM017470.2, from coordinate 9,339,816 downwards.
GTGCTTTGAATTAACGGAAAATCTTAAATGCTAAAAAAGCACATCATCATCCCTGGAATTACCTTTGATTTCCCCAATCTCTCTCTCTTTTTTGCAAGTTTAATACTTCATTAAAAACTCCTTGTAATTAGCCCCCTTTTAAAATTTCTCATTACCCCCGAATCACCGAAAATGTTCAAGGTCCAAATCATAATGTCTACGTAGTTGAAAGATGAATTCATAGAGTTACTATCTTCAAAACTGTGGAGAATAAAATTGAAGACACCCTTCTCTCTGTCATGTGATCGCAGTATGGCAGAGACACACCCCACAGCCTTTAGCCCTTGGGACTAAACTTGGGTAATCTCATTTTACTTCCCATCTCCAAACCCTAAAATAATTCCCACCATCAAAACCCCTCTCTCTCTCTCCCCATTCATTTCCTTCATCATATGTAACACTAACACACCCCACACAAGAAGAAATCGCTATGGCCTCAGCTTGTGTAAACAACTTGGGCGTGTCCCCTGAAAATTTCCCTCCCAAAACTTACCAATCTTATGGCTGGTTAAGCCCAAGAATCTCTTTCAGCCGTGAAGAGGATAGCAATAACACAACCACCTCTAAAACCACCACCACCAAATCATCATCATCATCAGCTCCTCTACAGTCACTAGATCCACTGGAGAGCCTGGATTCTGGAGACTTTGAGTTCCGATTAGACAACTCCATCACAATGCTTCCAGCAGACGAGCTGTTTTCTAATGGGAAATTAATGCCACTACAAGTCAATACTGGTAACATCAGACCATCTTTGTCATCCTCTACCTCTACGTTGACCGAGGGGATAAGGTCGCCGGAGCCGGGGAGGGAGCCGGTGAAGTGTTGCCGGAGATTGGAGATGGAAATTTCCGGGGCTGATCCTTACTTGTTTTCCCCCAAAGCTCCCAGATGTTCGAGCCGGTGGAAGGAGCTTCTGGGGTTGAAAAAATTACACCAAAACCCTAAACCCGAAAAATCAACGACGAGTGCGTTATTGTTTTCTTCTTCGTCGTCCTCGAATTCCAAGTCCTTGAAACATTTCCTGCACAGGAACTCGAAAACGTGCAGTTGCAACACCTCATCCTCGAACTCCTCCTTCTCCTACACCATACTAGATCATTCATTGAGTCTCCCATTGCTAAGAGATTTGGATCGCGAATCCCTCTCCATATCTTCTCGCTTATCGCTGTCCTCTTCATCTTCATCCCATGAACATGAAGATCTCCCAAGATTATCCCTCGATTCGGACAAACCAAACACCGGCCTCAACACAATGCAAAACCCAGGTCCGAATCCATTCATTCTCAATCGCAACCCAAACCAAAACCAAAACCCACCAAGAATGAGAATGGTGAAGCCAAGATCAGAGAATGGAAACAGCAACAATGGCACCTCTTCGACTAGAGTAGGAAGGAGTCCAGTGCGGAGGTCTGTAGGGGAATCAAGTGAGGTTTCAATAAGCAGAGGGGTTTCAGTGGACAGTCCAAGGATGAACTCGTCAGGGAAAATAGTGTTTCAAAGCTTGGAAAGAAGTTCAAGTAGTCCAAGTAGTTTTAATGGAGGACCAAGATATAAGCAAAGAGGAATGGAAAGATCTTATTCAGCTAATGTTAGAGTTACTCCAGTTCTTAATGTTCCTGTTTGTTCACTTAGAGGTAGTTCAAAGTCAGGCTCTGTTTTTGGGTTTGGTCAGTTGTTTTCTTCTTCACCACAAAAAAGAGATGGCATTAACAAAGGGTATCAGCAGCAGCAGCAGAATATTAATAGCAGCAGCGGCAGGAACAGGTCTGATAGAGTCTAACAGAGAAGAGAGAGAGAGAGAGAGAGAGGGTAACAACAGCAACATTTTAGTGTTTGATTGTTGATTTTGTGTTTTTTTTTTTTTTTTGAAATTTTATGTTATTATTGGTTTGTTTTAAGAGGAAAAACAAATTGATTACAACTTGACATTGATGTTTCAGGTGTTTTGTATATATGAGGGGGTTTCTTTTTGTTCTTGCTTTTGCTTTTATCTTTGCTGCAGTTGTTTTTCGTTAATGTTTTTTTGACGCATCTTTCTTGAGAACTGGCAAGCGCCAATGTCCATCAAACACCATGTCTAAGATTGTTCAAATCAAGTGATGCACCAGCCATCCATATTGTGCCAAAATTATGGGATTTCTCTCTGTTTTGATTTTTTGATGGAATCTAATGCCTGTGGCTTTTCTTTTGAGGGGAGGGATGGGACTTGTGTGCTTGGAATGCACTCTCCCTGGAGCAAGTGAGAGACACTTCTTTGAATCCTTTCTTCTGCCCTTTTGAGATTTTTTTAGCTTATCTAATCTGTTTCTATCCATGAATTCCTTTCTTTTTTTAAATATAAAAAATAGTATTCCTTCCTCTTTTTTCAGTGATTTGTTGTTTTGTGGGAGAGTTTGGGAAATGATGCCTAGATTCAAACAGAGGCGCCAGCTGTCTATGCTGATTAATCTATTGCACGGCGGTCCGATCCCAAAAAAACTCTGCCTTTGTTTTAACCTAATTGCGATCTTTATGAGTCATGGCTCCATGGATGTGCTTGAAAATGGGCGGTCGGTGTGCCATGAGTTACCTTACGAGGGACAAACATGTGGGTAAAGTTTACAGTCTGTATACTTAATTCGGCTTGTGAATCACTATGATTAATCACTTGTAGGATTTGAGTTTCTTATTACTCGATTTGTCCCATTTGAGCTTAACGGGTCCTTACGCGCAAATCTACTCTTAATATATATATATATATATATATATATATATATATATATATATATAGTTCAATAATGATTTTTTGGATTAATCAATGAGGTTGCCGAAAATATTTGGAGGATTATGCTATCTTCAAAGTTGCGATGTGATGGCAGATGCAAAGGGTTAGACGTGAATAATTGGTCTCCTTGCATTACAAGTACGTCCCCGAGGAGGGTTCAAGAGAATTTCCTAATGTTTTCATTAGCATATGGTTATGAAATATATGTTTGAAAACTTGAGTTAACCCGTGTTTTAAAAAAAATTAAATTTTTTTTGTTAAAAATTAATTTTTTTATATGTTTTGTATCGTTTTGATATGCTGATCTTAAAAATAATTTTTTTAAAATAAAAAAACATTATTTTAATGTATATTAACATGAAAAATATTTTAAAAAATAACCGTAAATATACTATCAAACAATTTTGTAGGGAAAGAAAACATGAGGCTGTGTTTTGTGTATTTACACAGTAGAATTTTAAGAGAAAAAAACGATGAATTTTTCTTAAGAAAGAGATGGTTGCCTAGAAGAGATCGCTCACCCTGTCCTGTGGTTTACTACTATTTATACAGCCTTCAATTCACTTAGATGTGTATGTTTAAAGTCAGGATGGTTATTTATCACTGCAAAAAGCCGCCTTGGTTATTAGTGTGTCGGTTGTGTACTTTTGTTTATCATTAGAGGAACAACTTTTAAGATAGAATTTAATTGCTGTCTCAGATATAAAATAATAAATAAATAAATATGTTTAGTTTTAGAAAATAAGACAAAAATAAATTTGTTTTGTCTCATCAAAACTTTTTAGCCAATTTTTTTATTTATCTAAAAGGAATGGACAAAAAAGACAGACAAAATCAAGTTAATATTTTTCACAAATATCCCTTTAAATATTTCATAATTTCGATCATTATTGTTACATTCAGATCTAGAACATTGATTTTAACTAGCTTAATTTATATCATTAGATCTATAAACTAGAAAAGAAAAAATAAAAAATCATAAAAAAATATTAGATTTTAACCCAAAAAAAATGATGAAGAGGTGGGGATTGAATGATAACAAAGAACATGTATTCATGATGAAAATTATTGTCTTTCATTTCTAACTAGATTAGATTTTAACTTTATATTGATACAAATATTTTATTTGACATATAATTGGTTAAACCATTGATTTTTATTATTAAATATATTTAAAGAAATAATTTAATTATAGCAAATCATAATTTAATTATTTTATCTTCTTACCAATGAATTTTTTATGATAATTGTCAATCCTTTTTTTAACATAATTATGATGAGTGGAGAAATAACTATTTTAAGTTAGTTAAAAAAGAAATCAATGCTCGTTATAAACCAAAGTGAAAGTGATAATATATATTTATTGTTCCAAATATTGTAGGTTTGATGATAATATATATTAAAAGTAAATCAATTTTTTTTTTATTTTTTTATATCTTATCCCTTACCAATCAAACATAATATAGAGATGTTTATTATGTCTTGCACACAACTACCAAACATAATTTTGTCTCTATTTTTTACTTCATCTCATCCTTTGTGTCATAGTTGTCTGTGTATTTTTTTTTTATTTTGAGATAATAATCAAACGCTACATTGAAGCATATTGCCAAGAAACGTACTTCTATTTAATGCATGTATATTTTTCTTTGTGGTTGATGGTTAGGAGACTATATTTGACTATGAGGTAGTACTTTCGGATATAACAGTCAGCTCTAGGTGTATTAGCTTGTCCAGAGTCGGTCTACATATGGTCTTAATGAGCTTTTTATCTTGGAGTGTCATATTGCTAAGCCTTATGGACACCTTGGATCCTATTTGATGGTAGATGTATTTTCTATCTCGAGACAATAATTAAACGCTACATAGGAGACACATTGCTAAGAAGTATACTTTCATTTAATGTATGTACATTTTTTCTTTATTATTGATGATGAGTATACCATATTTGACTAGGAGGTAATTCTTTTAGATATAAGAGATAGCCTCAGGTGTATCAACTTGTCTAGAGTTGATCTACGTAGGGTCTTAGTGAACCTTATATCTAGGAGTGTCATATTGCTAAGCCTTATGACCTTAGATCCAATTTAATGGTGGGTGTATATTCCATATCAAGACAATAATCAAACACTATCTGGGAGACATATTGCTAAGAAGCTTAATTTCATTTTATGCATGTACATCTTTTTCTCTATTGTTAATGGCAAGGAGACCATATTTGACTATAAGGTAATTCTTTTGGATATGACAGTTAGCTCCAAGTAAATTAGCTTGTCCAGAGTCGATCTACATAGGGTCTTAGTAAGCCTTTTACCTAGGATTGTCGCCATATGAATATCTTGGATCCAATTCGGTTGTAGGTATTTTAAGCTTTGGATTCTCAAGTGAGCTTTATGGTCTATTATGTCTTTGAGCTAGTATCTTCAATAGGCCTTATCTTGAGCTCCTGTACATGTGGTTAAGGGATTAGAGTGATTATATTTATTTGGAAAAAAATAGGTATTCTCAAAATAAATAACTACTCTATTTTTTAAAACTCTCAATTATGGAGTTAACAAACTAAATGGAGTTTTCCAGTAAAATTTAGATGGACAAGAAAAGGTTATGATTTTAAACTAATATAAGAGACTTATGTGGTAAGCAAGATTCCCTTTAGATCCAATCTAGATGTAAGATTTGTGAAAAGAAGAAATGAAGTTATAGCTAGAATGCTTCTCTATAATTCTTTTCTTTAATTGATGGAAAAGAAAAAAAATAGTATTAAAAAAGATGACCGAAAAAGCCATTTTAGGTTCAAGAGATACTCCTGTTAGCTTTTTGGGAGGCCCATAGGATTTGCATGATTTTAAAACTATAGAGTCCATGTACTAAATTCTCATATTGGTGTTTTGTGTATGATAAAAATCATCAATCAACATCACATGATCTATTAGATGTGCTAATTAGACCTCTTATAAGTTCAAAAGCTAAGAGTATTAAAGATCTATTCAATAGGCTAATTCAAAATATTTGGGTCTTATTTTATACAAGAATTGCGAATTCAACTTGTTTTCCTATTTACACGTAAATTGAGCTTATTTTTCTAGTATGCAGTTTTATGTTAATGGGTGTAACTTTTGATCCGACCGTTATATCAAGCCGAAGTTTTACCAAAAGATTCTAAAGGCCTTGTTTTCTATAGAATTAAGGTTTTATAGCTATCAAATATTGGGAAGGCTTTGCGATAAAGCCTAGAATTTACTATTTAGGATTTGCAATATTTTTCCTAATGGATTTAAGATTCGTTTACTTAATTTATTTAGAACTCTTTTGTCATTTTTCAGGCTTGTTTAGGATATTTTACCTATTATAAATGAGGTTATTTAACTTGTATTTAGATGATAGACTAATTATACAAAAATAAAACTTGTGTGAAACAATTTGCTCTTATACTTGGTTCTTCATTGAACTTTCAAAACTTATCAAATATTACTTCTTTATGGCATTCATCCTTATATCTTTGGCTCCTAGTTCATTATAATCAATGAGTCAAGTTTTCAATATTATACCGTCGATTATTGGTTTGTTACAATCAACGGGTCAAAATTTTCATCCAATAATTATGATTCTTTGGTACATGAAATCATTGGATCAAGTTCTTTTTAGCTTGATTTTAGATTTTTTGGGTTGTGTTCAATTTTTGTTGTGAATTCTAGAGTTTTAATCCTCCAGGTTTGCATCAGTGTAAGAGAGTGATAGAGAAAACCCATAAAACATGTATCTCATATTTACAAAATCTCATATTATTATAGTACAATTATCTATCATTATGTTGCATCTTGACCATATAATAAAACTCTTTAGCTAACTAAATCACACTTAAATTCCAAAAATAAATAAATCTAGATTTTTATATATATATTTATGGGATACAAATGATATTAATATTAAGTGTACACTAAAAAAGACTTACACAGTACTTTTAATTTAGTTGCATTGTATTCACACATTCACTTGACACTTGTTCATATTCATTTTTTTTCCCTTTAAAATCCTTGAATTTGTTTTTCACTTCAGTCATTAGACTTTATTTCTTTATTATTTCATTCTCGCAAGTTATGTTGACAATGTTTTACATATTTGGGATTTATTTCGATATATGTTGTCACATATATGATGTGTTAGAGAATATTCATAAGATAAATTAAAGATCAATATTACAAAATAGAATTTTATGTTATAGTTAAAAAAAATCAAAAGAAAAAAGACCAAAATCAAGACAAAATAAGAGCCAAAAGGAGCATAAAAGTTCAATTTAGTCTTAAAGTTTTTATTATTTTTATATTTGGTCCTAAATATTTTAGATTTTTGTGTTTTTTTCCTAAACTTTATATTTTCATGTTTTAGTCCCTTGACATTAAGAGAGAAGAGTGAAAGTCGTTGAAAAAAAATAAGAGAATAGAAAAAAAGTTTGATTGACCACATTATAGCCATAAAAATTATCAATTTTGATCATAGTAGATTCGTTTTAGAGAAGAGAGTTTGATTGAGGTGGTTCTATTCTTTAAACACGTTGGAAAAAGTTTATCAAGACTCGTAATTGTTTTTTTAATTGATTTAATTTTTAATTTTTAGACTGATTAGATGATGTTTTGGATTTGAAAATGGATTTATTAAGGTTTGTAAGATATTTTTGGAGGTGTTTGTAGGTTTAAACAAGTTGAAATTAGGGTTTTGGGATCCAAAATCTGGACCCTCTATTTCCTAATCACACGAGATGATTGGAATTTGTTTTAGCAAACAAAGCATTCTATACACAAGCAAACAATACATTATTTGTTCTATATTTTTTTTAAAAAAAAGTTATGGCAAACAACGTGTTGTTTGCTATTTTGTTTTTAAAGAAACTATATTTAAAGAATTATCTAACCATGTAATATTTTTCAAATATGATTAGAGTTTTTTTGTAGTAATATTAATAATTATTTTATGAATAATTATAAATGAACCTAGTATGCAAAAGTTTTTAAATATTTTTTCATGAATATTTAATGAGAATAAAATATTTTTTATTATTATTTTAATATAATTTTTTATATGATGATTTCAAACTTATTATTACTATATTTTTTTTCATAAAAGCATGTAAAAATTAATGATTCGTGATTTTTATTTTATTTTTTGATTGATACATTCTTTTAAAATTATGATAATTTTTTATTTTAAAAAGAATGATTAGAAAAAAGATATGTTTTTATCAAAATAAAAAAAGAAATCAAGTATTTAGGAAAGCAAGTTTTGATTAAAAAGATATATATTTCCCTTCTTAATTCAAATCATTAATTTTTTAATGAATATTTATTCTAATTATCTTTAATTTTATTTAATAAACCATATTGTTAATAAAAAAATATATATGAATAAAAAAGAAACTTTTAACCAAAAAAAATTATTTTTTAGAATTTAAATCATTGTGTTTTTTATGAATATTTATTGTCATTATCTATAATTAAATCAAAATAGAATTTGAAAAATGATGTGTGTCATGGCATATAATCTGATATATTATCTATTGGATAGTGTTTGGTATCTATTTTGGAAACTACGAAATAGAGATAACTAGGATAGAAACCTGTTTGGTTGCGGAGACAAGGACACAATCTCATTTTTATCTTTATCTCATATTATTTTTAAATCAATTTTTGTCTTCATAGAAAAGAAGGTACATAAGAGATATCCTAGAGTGATGTGAATCAGCGAGGATCACCAAATGATTCATTAGAGGTACCAATTAGATCTATTATAAGATTTGAAACTAAAAAGATCCTAGAGATATTCAGTGAGTCAATTCAAGATATTTGGGTCTTATTTCCTACAAGATTTACGGATTCAACTTATTTTTCTACTTACAAGTGGCTTGGACTTATTTTTTAATATACAGTTTTATGCTAGCAAACATAATTTTCAATCTGATTGTTGGATAGTGCTGAAAATTTACTATAAGTTTCTAGAGGTTTTGTTTTATATTATTTAAAATTTTGGATCAATTAGATATCGAGATGGCCTTGTGATAAGGTTCATAAGCTACTATACAAGAATTGTATTAGTTTCCTAATTGATTTGGGATTTTTTTTATTTAAAATTCTTTTGTTATTTTTTCAATATTATTTAAGACAATTTTACTTGTTATTTAGCTTGTATTTAGGTTTTTTTAAAAAATTAATATGAAGTGTATTGATTATTCAGAAACAAAATTTATATGTAAGAATTTGCCTAATAGAATTCAAGAGCTTATCAAATATCAAGTGTCTTTATGACATTCGTCCTTACTTGTAAAAAAAATAACCATGTTTCATGATGTCTTCTATATTTTTCATTTGCGTCTCGATTATAAAAGTTGGGTGGGGTTAATTACTTATAGCTTGGTATATTGATATAGATTATTAACGTCAAACTCAATTCCAAACCTAAACTTAGTTTTTTTTTTGGAATGACTGATTTTACAATAGATTTTTATCTATATATGTTTGCATAACGGAGACACAAAATCATTAATTGTTTTCCAAAAAGTAACCTTATAAACATATTTTATATTTACATTTACTTTTCAAGCTAATCTCTCCTCCATCATGCTCGCCTCTATCACCACTTAACCGATGCTTCTATCAATACAAGTTTCTCCATTGAACGTTTCTCTTTTCAATCAGGTGAAAAAAATAGATATTATTGAAACAACTAAAGTACCTGAATATTTCCCAGGGCTCGTCATAGCCATAAAGATCACCATCCTAGATAGAGGTGAAGATTTCTTCGTAAGAGAAACATCTCACTACTTTCTTGGATAGATAATAGCTGACCAATTCTTCGTTGGCGAGGCGGAACTTGAGCCCGGGAGGAAGCAAGTAAGAAATAGTGTTTTGCATATGGGGTGGTTTGCATACAAAACAAAAATAGGATTGTTTAGCTGGTTGAGAAAAGAGAATTAACTACAAGGAGAGCTGCGTTTTCATGGAGAAAATGAAGAGAAGAGAGCTGGTTTTACATACAGAGGCACATTAATAGTTGTATCCTATAAGCTCTGCTGGATTAGGATAAACTCATGAGATTCAGAATTAGAGTTTTGGGGGAACTGAAATAAAGTAGAGATAAAGAGTTTATTAATTAGAAGACACAAAACAAAACAAAACAAAACATATTAGGTTTTTGAGATATATGTAAGGCTTTTGGCAGGTTTTTTTTAAAGATATCTTAGTCTTCAAGAAAGTGTATTTTGGGTTCCCTTATGAGAATGTTGATGAATTTTTCTGGTTTAGGATCGATTCTGCTACTTGCAGTGCATTAGTCAGGTTATTCAAAAAATGGGTTCTGTTGGTGAAGCAAGCAAGGTTTCTTGTGGTTTTTTTTTTTTTTTTTGGATTTGTTATGGTGGAATTCAATTATTTCTAGGATTTGGAATTTTCTAACGAAAAGGGAAAGCAGAGGCAAGAGGAGGATACATTTATTGAATTGGTCTCGGGTTAGCAGATTTTAGTTTACTGGAAACTGGCCAAGGAATTCATGTGTTTCTGCTTGAAAAGTGGTTCTGATTGCAATGATCACTTGTGATTGTGCTTATATCGGGCCTAGTCCAATTTCTTTTATTAATTTTCTTTTAATTTTATTCTTCAACAATAAATAAATTGATTGGAAATTATATTTTATAGTTTATTTTAATTTATTTTATATAAAGTTATTTTGATCTTATAACCTAAATTAATAATATAAAAAATGATCTAGATTGACTTGAGTCATTTCTTTGTGTCTTTTTCTTTCTTTCAATTTAATCCTTCAGCATTAGGTTAATTGAGAATTGGTCTTCATAATTGATGTAACCATATTATTTGATAGTTTTACCCACATTTAATTAGTGTTTTGCCTATGTTTTATGTATAAAATGCCTTGATATTCTTTGTTTTATGTTTTGAAGGCACTTTTAGATGAAAGATGCAAAAAGGAGTAAATTGGAGGTAATTGACAGATTTGACCCTCAGTCGATGTTTTGTGCAGAGCGTGAGTTCTAGAAGTCGAAATAAGTGATTCCAGTGGAATTAGAAAGCTAACATCCATACCTTTCTGGAAATCTAAGTCAAGAAAAATAAAAATACAAAGAGCATGGAAATCACATCCTTCAAAGTCAAAACTCGCATTCTGCCAATGTTGACCTTTGTCCATTCAAAATTCAATATCTGGAGCTGTAGATATCAAATTGATGCAAACTCAATTGTGTTGGATTCCTGCCTCAAAGGCATATACACGCTCCAAATTTCAGTAAACAATGATGTCATATGAGGGAGATATGAGTTTTCAAAGATGACAACTGAATTCTGTCAACAAACAGGTTTCGTGAAGAAACGAATCCAAATTACATCCCGAAGCATCCAAACCGACATCCAGGTTTTTATTTTAGCAATTTAGCTCCTCTAGAAGGTCAAGGAAGGCAACCACCAACCTCAAGCCACCAACCTCAAACCACCAACCACAAACCAGCTGCCAGCCGCCAGCTGCCAGCCACCAGCCGCTAGCCGCCTTCACACTACCACCATCTATTGATGTTCACACTTGAACTTTGATTTTTCTTACTTACTATTTGTGTATAAATAGGCAGCTAAGTTTATGCCAAAAGAGAGCCAAAAGAGAGCCAAGAGAGCTAAAAGAGAGGGAGAGAGAGTGCAGTAGAACAAAAGAAAGAGGGGTAGCAGCCATAAGAGAAGAAACACAAATTCTCCCCTCTACAAATCAGAAATCATGTATTCTTTCATCTTTAGGAGTAGTTGTTCAATAGATATGCAAGGCTAAGCTCGTTTTCTTGGTTGCAAGGACGCAAACACCTTCAGATTTCAAGAACTGTGAGATTTATTCTTTCATTTATTTTCAGTTTGTATTATGAATGAGTATGTTTGTTTTCCTATGCATATTTCCTATGATTGTTTATCTTAATTGCTAGAGCGGACTCTAAGTTATTATTGTGAACAATCTATTGCTAGGTTTGATATCAAAACTGGAGTTGTGGTATATAAACTTGTGAAGCAACTAAGCTTGATAATTGTAGCGGAACTACGTTATTAAACTTAGGGAGAACATTCGATCAAAGCAACACAAGCTGACAACTTGGTTGTTAAGATTAATGAATTTATCTAGATCTTAAGGCTGCCATTGAATTAAATCATTAGTGCGGACACTGTGATTGTTTGTTGGTTAGGGTTAGTTATACGACGGATCCGTTAATTAACCAACATTAAGAAAAGATAAAAAATTCAGAATATAAACTGAAGTTTCGTTTCAAGGATTGGTTCTGATTTGTGTAGGTGGATGTGTGCTTGCGACCAAGGTTTGTTTTCTTGATATATTTCAGTTTTAATTGATTTTGTTTGCTAGTTTAATTTCTGTCATAGTTTAGATCATTGCAAATCAGAACACCCCCCCTCCAATTACATAACGTATAGCATAAAATCTGAACTAAACCTTCTTCGTGGGATCGACCCCTTACTTGCTCTATACTATCTTGTGTGTTTTAAGCTAGGGTAATTAATTTATGCGACCGCGACATCGCAACAATAATTCATTTTAATTTAGGCCCCGTTTGTATGCTGGAAAGTAGTTTTTTTTGGAAAGTGAATTCCAAGAAAGTATTTTCCGATGTTTGGTAGTGTAATGGAAAATAAGTTGGAAAACACTTTCTAGTTTTTGTTTATGTTATGGAAAATGAGCTGGAAAATAAGCTGGAAAATAACTTATTAATATTTTTTTTTCAAGTTTATTAAAATAATGAGGAACAAATCTTACAAATTAAAAAGTTGAATGAGAATGAAATTAAAAAAAATATAATTTCATAAATTATCTCAGATAAAATAAATAATAATCAAAATAATAGAGATCAAATAAAAAATAAAAAAAATTAAAGATGAAGAAATTAAAATAATAATAATTAACATTTCATAAATTATTTCAAATAAAATAAGTAACAATCAAAAGAATGAGGACTAAATTTGATAGATAAAAAATTTCAATAAAAAAATGATAAGGAAAAAGCAAATAGCAATTATAAAAATAAGGACCAAAGTTAATATAAAAATTAAATTTTAAGAGATAAAATTAAAAAATAAATATTCAAAAAAATATATATATAGCAATCAAAAGTTTGAGGATCAAATTTGATATAATCATTAAATAATGACATTTCTAAATTTTTCATAACTTCCAGAAAGTGTTTTCCACCCAAATTTTCCAGGAAAACACTTTCCTGAAAACCAAGCCAAATTTTCCTTTGACTGGAAAGTGTTTTTCGTTGACCAACTTTCCTCATGGCAAATAAACACATGAAAGTCTGGAAAGTGTTTTCCCGGAAACCACTTTCCGGAAAAAAAACACAGTCAAAAGGGAAAACATTTTCTTGGAAACCAAGTCAAATTTTCCTTTGACTGGAATGTGTTTTCCGTTGACCGGAAAGTGTTTTTCTTTAACCGGAAAGTGTTTTCCGTTGACCACATTTTCTAATAGCAAACAAACACAAGAAAATTTAGAAAGTGGTTTCCCGGAAACTACTTTTCAAGAAACAAACATGGCATTACTTTTTACAGAGTTATCATGGTCTCATAACTCAGGTCATGAATTTAGCAGGTTAACTCGAGTTTACTCAAATTATTTTTTTGTTCTTTTTTTAATGATTCTTTTTTTAAAAAATTTTATTTTTCAACATTTAGTTGATTGAGAATTAAGTTTCATAATTTGTTTGTATTTGCTTTTTATGGGATTATCATAGCCTTATGACCAAAGTCATGAATATTGCAAGTTAACCAAATTAATTCGGGTTGATCCAACATATTATCATCTCAATATTTTAAAAGAATATCGTCTTGAGAATTTTTAGTCAAATTACATTTTTACTAGTCATCCAGGTTGCTTTTAGACCTGTCAAGTCAACCGGATCACATCAGGTCAACTCCCACATGATTTAGTATTTCTTTATACTAGAAAAAACATTAGCGATGCTTAACACTTTTTTTTTAAGTTAAAAAAAAAATTTGATTTGACTGCAACGCAGTACAGACAAATGATCTACTAATATATAATTATTCTTTCAAATATGACAAGCTCGATAATAATACAAATTAAGGCCTTGTTTGTATGCTAGAAAATATTTTTTTGTAAAGCACTTTCCTATCTTTCTTATATTTGGCTATATTATGAAAAACTAGTCAACGAAATTCACTTTTTGATCAAATGATAACATAAGCTTTAGATGAGAGAAAGTGTTTTCTAGTTTAAGAGATTGGAAAACAGTTTCCATGAAAGATCCAAAAACTAAAGTGCTATAATCCTTCATTATTCTTTTTATATATATAAACAATAATATATTAGTAACATAATTTAAAATATAATATTATTATAATATTACTAGAAAATTTATTCAAATACAAAACATGTTATATTATATAATAATCATACATTTCACTACCAGAAAATTGAGAAATACAAACAAAAATTTCTTTGGTATTTTACGATGACCTTTATCGACATAATTTTTCATCCTTATATCCATCGGTAAACACCAACAGAAAAATCCCCTTGGTATATACTAGGAAAATTGCAGTGAAAAATAAGAAATGAAAAAAAATACAAATAGTACGATGATATGTAACTTTTATAGACTACACTACCGATGAAATTACTCGACAGTAAAGTATGTCCGTAAATAAGCCAACAAAATTTTTTTATCGATATATACCGAGAGAATTACAGAGGGTATTATAGTGGGATTAAAAAAAACAAATCGTATGGTGACGTGTCATTTTACCGATAGAAGGATCGACAAAGTTATTAACATAATAATTTCATTGGTAATGTCGTCAGTAACATTTAATTTATGACCTGACAATCGACCTTCTTGTCCACATACCTCATTTCTCCTTCTTGGTTATGCATTTTTTTTCTTCAACAAACAACCACCCCCTCCTCTCTAGTCTCAACACAATTCAACCTCCCACAAAAAATTCAGCCATCACAACACTTAGTTTGTCAGTATTCATGTTCTGATTCAAATTTTATTGAGGATTCTTCACTTTAATAAAGCAAATCTACCCTTTTTTATTTCAACTCAATTTTAAAATGTTAATTTTTGTTTTGCATATTTTTATAGAATATGTATTTTATTTGGGTGTTTACTTGTTTTATAGTTTTTTCTCATACAAATTTGTTGTATGGATTTATGATTTGTACATATTAGGGTTTGTTTTAGATTTTTTAAAATTATATTTGTTTGTAAATTCATGAGACTTATGTTAAATTTTTGACTTAGGTGTTTTGTGATGAAATAAATAATGGTTTATTTAATAAGTCTGTTTTATATTTTATCAATTTTATTGTCAAGTTGAAATTTTTAGTAAATGTGTAGAAATTTGAATATATATAGATAATTGATAATGAATTAAGAGTATTATTAAAATAGATTGAATAAATTTGGCTAAATCAATATTTTTGCTAAATTATTTAGTTCATGTAATTAATTCATACATGATGTCATCATTATTTTATATAGTTTTGATATAAGTAATAGATGATCATTCATGGATGTATAAAGATTCACCTTAAGGGTTGAAGATGATGGATTATTATAATGGGGTTTGTTGCGATGTCACAGTCGCACAAATTAATTACCCTAGCTTAAAACATAACACACAAGATAGTATAGAGCGAGCAAGGGGTAGATCCCACAGGAAGGTTCAAGTCAGATTTTTATGCTGTATGATATGCAACTAGGGGGGTTGTGAAGTTATCTAGGCTAAAGCAAAAGAAAACAGAAAACTATCAAGCGAAATTAAATAAAATCAGAAAATAATCAACAAAACAAACCTTGGTCCCAAGTAAACGTCCACCTACAAAAATCAGAACTGATCATGGAAACGAAACATCAATTTATATTCTGAATATTTATCTCTTCTTAACATTGGTTAGTTAACGGATCCGTCGTATAACTAACCCTAACCATCAAACAACCACAGTGTCCGCACCAGTAATTTAATTCAATGGCAGCCTTAAGAACTAGATTAGTTGATTAATCAAGAAAACATAACTGTCCGCAGTCTATGTTTGATTTGATTGAATGTTCTCCTTAAGATTAATAACGTAGATTCACCACAATTATTAAACTCAATTGCTTCACAAGTTCATATACCACAACTCCGGTTTTGATATCAAACTTAGCAATAGATTGTCTACAATAATAACTTAGAGTCCACTTTCGCAATTAAAATAAACAATCATAGAAAAAATAAGCATAGGAGAACAAATATATTCATCATATAAATTGGAAAGAAATTATAAAATAAATCTCACAGTTCTTAAAATCCGAAGGTTTTCGTGTTCTTGCAACCAAGAAAAAGAGTTTAGTCTTGCATATTTGTTGAACAACTAATCGAAAAGAAGAAGGAATGCATGATTTCGGGTTTCTTAGAGGAAGGGGGGGTTTTCTCTTCTTGGCTGGCTTCCCCCCTTCTCTTCTCTCATTCTTTTTATATCCTAGGAAACCCTAGTCTCTATTTTACAAAATAGTCCTCCCTTAAGTAGGCAGTTTACATATAAGTACTTCAACAACTATTTTCCTAAAAAAAGAGAAATAGACTTGCATGAAATCTTCAACCTTTGACTTAGAGGAGCTAAATTGCTGAAATAAAAACTTGGATGTCAATTTAGATGCTTCGGAATGGAATTTGGACTCCTTTCTTCACGAAACTTGTTTGCAGGCAGAATTTAGTTGTCATCATGAAAACTCATATCTCCCTCATATGACATCATTGTTGGCTAAACTTTAGAGCGTTGATAAGTCATTGAGTCAGGAATCCAAAAAAATTAATTTTGCATCAATTGGACTTCTGTAGCTCCAGATATTCAAGTCGGAATGGCCACCGGTAAACACTGGCTGATTGAGAGATTTGACTTTGAAGGCTGCGATTTATGTGCTCTTCCTTATTTTATTTTCTGGCCTTATATTTACAGAAAGGTATGGATGTTAGCTTTTTAATGCCACTGGAATCACTTCATTTCGACATCTAGAGCTCACGCTCTGCACAAAACATTGACTGAAGGTCAAATATGCTAATTACCTCCAATTTACTCCTTTTTGCATCTTTCATCCAAAAGTACCTTCAAAACATAAAACAAAGAATATCAAGGCATTTTATGTATAAAACATAGGCAAAACACTAGTTAAATATGGGTGAAACTATCGAATAATATGGTTGGATCAAATACCCCCACACTTTGCTCTTGCTTGTCCTCGAGAAAGAATAGGTAAAATCAAATTGAAATTAAATTAAATCAAATCATTATGACTAATCTCCTAATGTCCCATCAATATCCAAGAATATATGCATTATAAACAAGAATACAATCAAGAAGGATAAAGAGTATAAATTTTCATGAATTTATTTATATGCAAACTTCAACATTCACTTAATCGTCGGGATTTAAATGAAATCTATGTCATGCCAAAATGATAGGTCCTCTCATTGATATATAATCAAACACTCACGTGTTTAGGGCTTATGTGTTTAAGAAACTGTTTCACCGCATTCCCAAAAAATTTTAATTTTTTTTTGCTAAAAGTTTTGCACCGCGTTCCCAAAAAATTTTAATTTTGTTTTGCTAAAATTTAATATGGTTTGTATGTTTTGAATCGTTTTGATGTGTTGATGTCAAAAATAATTTTTTAAAAATAAAAAAAAACATCATTGGCATGCATTTCAGCACGAAAAGTTATTTGAAAAGCAATCGCTACCACACTGCCAAACATACTCTAAATCTCTCAAATTCAGTCAATGAATATGCTCTCATTAGGAACAAATAGTTCTCCATGTGCATACCAACACAGGTAATCCTCTATGAACCCTTTGGTTAGAAGATGCATCGTTACAACATCTTGATGCAGAAACTTTTTATTTTTACACTTCCTGCATGGACACCTAATACCACCATCAGTAAAATTTCTCGGGATAGATGTTGTGAAATTAATAAAACCCTGAACCCCGTTACCCATCCTCCGCAATCCTTGGGATAAGTCCTGATACATCCATAAACGATCATCCATGACTTCTATCGAACCTCTATAAAATTATGACGACAACATGTATTAATTAACTATGTTACGTAAATAAACGTAACAAAAATATTGGTTTGCCCCGACATTATCCAACGAACTAAAAAAACACTTATGTTAAATATTCATTATCAATTATCAACTATCAACGTCCATACAAATTTATACATATATAAATTTATGAAAATCACAACTTCGCAATAGAATTGATGAAAATTAAAACGGACCCGTTAAACAAGCTATTATTTATTTCATCACAACACATTTAATTCGGTGTAATTCAAACAAAGTTTCAATAATTTACAAACAAATATAATTTGATAAAATCTAAAACAAACTATAACAACTATAAAATTATACATTCAAACTACAAGTTTCTTTGACAAATAACAATCACACAAGTACATACGTTAACAAAAAAACATATACTAAAAAAAAATTCACATTTAAATGTTAAAACTAAAAAGGATAGATTTACTTACAAAAAATAATAAAATCCACAAGAACGGATGTTGTGACCACGTACAAAAGTGTAAAAAACTTGAGTGCTTGTGTTGAGAAGAGGGGGAGAGTTAGGATGGGTGGTTGGCTGCAGTTTGGGAGGGGAGAGGTGGGATGGGGAAGAAGAAAGGGAAGAAGAAGGAGAAATAGAGGAAAAGAGTGTCGGCAGACTGGGTATATATTGACTTTTACCGATAGAATCACCGACAGAATATGTCCGTCGGTATACCCGTCGGTGACAGTGCAACGTCACTGTACGGAGATCCCGGTTTGAATTCCTCGGTCATTCTGTCGGTAAAATCGTCTTAAAAAAAACCCATGTCATCACACCATTGCAACTTTCTAAAAAAAACTATATAAGCCCTCGGTGATACGGTCGATATATACCGACGGACTTACTCCATCGGTATATACCAACCGTATCACCGACGGGTATTGTCTGTCGGTATATACTGACATAATTAGGGACAAAATTATTTCCATCGGTAAAAATTACAAATGAAATTTTTTCGTCGGTAATTCTGTTGGTTTTCGTTAATTTTCTGGTAGTGTAACATATTATAAGCAATGCATGAATCAAAAGGTCTTATTTGCCGGTTGTAATGGGGTTAAGGTGAGGTAAAAAAGAGTAAAAGAAAAGGTTCAAACCAAAGAAAGTAGAGCATTCTGAAAAATGATATTTCAAACAATTTTCATCAAAGCACATAAATTTCCATCTTTAATCACCAATGCTTAACTTCTTTTGATTTCAAGCTCTCTCAACATAAAATCTTAACATAAAGGAACACTTTTTTTATTTCTTTTTTCTTTTTCTTTTTCTTTTGTTTTTCACTTTTGACAACTTTGCTCATCTTTTCATTAAGCATCACTTCTTCTTTCTTTTCACATAATTTCCAACAATAATTCCTGAGATATCACACGTATGTGCTCTACTAATCCTTGGCCAGGGGAAAACGAAAACATATAAAAAGTTAAGGCTTATACATGGATAAAGCAAAGAAAAGATAAACAAGCTCAAAAGGGGCTCTCACTAAAAATAATCTTCATGTATATATGTAATGCGAATGTAATCTCAACAAGATATGAAGCAAGTTCTAAAGATACATATCATTGAAAGAATGCACAATCAAAAAATATAATGTAGAAAGCTCAAAAGCTTACAATCAAAGAATATAATGTTGAAGGCTCAAAAGCTTGCATTGATATAACACTCTAAAGTCAACATGGCATATTCTCAAAGTCAATCCCTAAATCAATCAAACCTTAAAACTTGCATGCACGCTCCTTCATTTGATTTATATCTTCATCTATCTTAATTAATTTTCATATATAATACTCACATTCTCATAAACCAATAGGAGTTCAAAAGATCAAACATAGAATTTTTATTTTTAGAACAACATAGAAAACCAACATTCTCCCAATACCCCCACACTTAAAGCACGACATTGTCCTCAATGTTGAAATAAAAGAAAAGGAATAGAAGATAATGATAAAAATAAAGTAAAATGCGAAAAATAAAAGACAAGGAAAAAGAAAGCAAATCTGATTTTTTTTTGCTGGGTTGCCTCCCAGTAAGCGATTTTGTTTTATTTCATTAGCTCAACATGTTACATGCTCATTTTTCATAGATTGGTTCAGCTAACTCCACAGAAGCGGTGAGTTCTATCGTCCAACCTTCATAGAAAGGTTTCAAGCGATGCTTATTGACTTTGAGCACTTTGTTTGTTTCTAAACTTGTAATTTTAATTGCACCATAAGGGAAAACATTAGAAACAAAAAAGGGTCCAATCTAATGAGAGCATAATTTTCTAGGAAAAAGTTTCAAACACAAATGATAAAGAAAGACTGTCTCCAACATTAAACTATTTTCTTGTAATCATTCGGTCATGAAGACTCTTAGTCTTTTCTTTGTAAATATTTGCATTCTCATAAGCATCATTTTGTATCTCTTCCAATGTGATTCCAGTCTTTTTAGGAACCAAATGGATAGGCGCCACCCATTCACTGTCCATGATGGGGTAAATGACTCTTGCATCATGGGGGACAGTTTGCAAAGCCAATGCTGATTCGTGCATGTTTTAGGGAACACATATATGCCTCTCCATCTCTTCTATCTTGGTAAAATCATAGCCATAGCTCAAAGCTACGCGATCCATCCTTAAAATCAAAATCACAAACTTGTTGCACATACTTATCAACTTGGTCATAGCATGTGATAGAATAAACATTGTTATAAGGATATTTCATTGCATCATGAAAATTGAATTCAATTTTTTCATCTCCTACCTCCATAGACAAAGTATCTTTACCACAACCAATCTTTATCTTGGCAGTTTTTAAGAATGGTCTCTCAAACAATATAGGAGTGTTATTTGATGAATCACAAGAGTCATGTTCTATATTAAGAATATAAATGTCACATGGAATAACCAAACTATGAATCTTGACTAGGACATCTTCTATCACACCAAGTGGATAAACAAAACTACGATCTACAAGTTGTATTACAATCCTAGTTTTATTCAAAGGCTCCAAACTAAGAGAATCATAAACATGTTTAGGCATAACACTAATGGATGCACCTAAATCGCATAAAGCCCTTTTAAAACTAGCATTACCAATAACACATGGGATAGTAAATGCACCTGGGTCTTTTTGCTTCAAAGGCATATTCTTTTGAACAATAACATATACAACTTCACCCATACTTAACATTTCATGAGCTTTCAGTTTGAAAGCTCTCTTGGCAGTACATAACTTCTTCAAGAATTTGGCATACTTGGTAATTTGCTTGATAACATCAAGCAAAGGAATGTTGAGTTCTACTTTCTTGAAAACCTCTAAAATCTCTTTTTCTTTGTCCTCTTTCTTTGACCTAGAAGAACTCACAGGAAAGGGTGGAATTGATTTAAAACTGGAATTTATTGAGTGAAGACTTACCTTTAGAGTGTTGGTCATGATTTAAATTTGTGAATGAGAAGGGTGTTTCTTCTTTGTACTCAATTCAGTTTCTATCTCTTCTTCTTCCTCCATCTCAATTTGTTTCGACCTTTGTCTTTCAAGTTCTTTCCCACTTCACAGCATGATCGCACTAACATTCTCTTTTGGATTCAATGCTTGGGAGGGCAATTTTCCATTCATTTGTGCTTCTAATTTCCCTACACTTGAAGCTACTTGCCCCATTTACTTCTCCAAGTTGTGAATACTTGACCTTGTTTCCTGTTGAAAAGACATGAAATTTTGTTGCAAGGTCACGGTGTTAGAAGCTAAAGTTTTCATCATCTCACAAAGATCATCACTGGATGACGACCCCATAACATTGGAGTTTGTGAATGAAGGGGCTGTCTCACTTGATAATTCTGTTGGGGATGGAACTGTCGGCCTTTATTGCCTTGTTGAGGTGGATTCCCATAGCGGAAGTTGGGATAATCTCTCCATCCGGGATTGTACGTGTTGGAAAAGGGATCATATTTACGTCGGGGATGTCCATTGAATCCTCCATCAACTACATAAGCTTGTTCAATGTAATCTTCTTGCATTTTTGGGCACATATCTGAGGTATGTCCTTGTAACGAGCATATGCTACAAACTTTCACCTGTTGTGCATTGCCACAAGCCAAGGAATGCATAAGAGAAGTAAGATCATTAACTTTATTGTCAATGTTAGAAATACTTACCTCATTTACTCGTTTGTTTGCGAACTCTCCACAAGTGCCAAACTCTTTCGAGTTGGCTGCCATGTTTGAGATCAATTGGCGTGCAACCTCAGGTGTTTTATCCACCAATGCCCCTCCACTTGCAGCATCAATGATACTACGGTCAGTAGGCATCAATCTTTCATAGAAATATTGAATGAGAAGCTGATCGGGTATTTGATGATGAGGGCATTAAATGCACAGGTTCTCAAATCTTTCCCAATACTCGGAGAGTGTCTCACCATAAGATTGTCGAATCCCATATATTTCTTTCCTTATGTTGGCAACTCGAGATGCTGGGAAATACTTCTCAAGGAAAATCTTCTTTATGGCCCTAAGTTCCAATGGAACCTGGGAGAATAGAGAAAAACCACACCTTTGCTGCCCCTTTTAAAGAGAAAGGGAAAGCTTTCAACTTAACCTATTCTTCGTCAACTCCATTTGGTTTCATGCCAACGCAAACCATATGGAACTTCTTGAGATGAGTATGATGATCTTCTCCTACAAGACCATTGAATGTTGGTAGCAAATGTATAAAACCAGATTTAAGCTCGAAATTTACATTATTGTCGATGTTTATGCACAATGGTTGATTTTCCAGATTAGGAGCAGTAAGCTCCTTGAGTGTTTGTTGTCGTGCAACAGCCATGGTGTTGACACGAGCTTCCTTTCATAACTTGCATAAAGTGTTTTCTATTTCGAGATCCACCTGCACTTGACTCTGGTTAGTATAACAGGTTACAAGCATAAATCATCAAGAAAACTCAAAAGAAACCAACCACACAAGAGATCGAAAACAATGCAAATTGTACGAAAATTCTATGTTAGAAAACTAAAACTGCCTAAAAACCCTAGAAAACAGCAGAATTGGGCCTCGATAGGGTGGGGCTAGTGGCTAAAGCCACTAGTTCTGTTCAAAACGTTGTTTTCCTTTAGGAAACAAAAGGCCGATACCTAATTCCACAAAAAAATTTGTTTTGAACAATACCACCACAAGCCAAATTTCTATTTTTTTTAGAAAAATAAATAACAATCACAACAAATAAAAATAACAACAAAAGAATCAACTAAAATTACTTTCCCGGCAACAACGTCAAAATTTGTTGCGATGTCGCGGTCGCATAAATTAATTACCCTAGCTTAAAACACAAAACACAACACACAAGATAGTATAAAGCGAGCAAGGGATCGATCCCATGAGGAAGGTTCAAGTCAAATTTTTATGCTGTATGATATGCAACTAGGGGGGTTGTGAAGTTATCTAGGCTAAAGCAAAAGAAAATAGAAAACTATCAAGCGAAATTAAATAAAATCAGAAAATAATCAACAAAACAAACCTTGGTTCCAAGTAAACGTCAACGTACAGAAATCAGAACTAATCATGGAAACGAAACATTAAGTTATGAATGCGATGAGAATGAATCAAGGTCATGTAGGTCAATGTCCAATCGTAGATGGAGAACCTAATATAGACACGACCAAGTTTTTTATCTTTTAAAAGGTTCTGACGAACCATTATGAGATGGTTGTATAAATCACGGTAAATTATTAGTCATTGCACATGTGTTCACCATTAAGTCAGATTGTTGGTTGAGTGAGGCTAGTTATGACAGAATTGTTGAATGAGCAAGAAACATTTTACCTGAAGGGAACAAACTAAAAGAGAACTTCTATGTTGCTAAGTCCATAATGAAACCCTTTGATCTAGGATACCAGAAAATTGACATGTGTCCAAACCTCTGCATGTTAAATTATCTTTAAAATACAGAGTTAATCGAGTGCAAAACATGTGGGCATTCTTGTTATAAACCCATGAATGGCAGGGAAAGGACTCTTGTCGCACACAAAAAACTTAGATACTTCTTAATCACACCTAGACTGCAGAGGTTATTTATCTAAGGTCATACCCGGTCTTAATAGTCTGGGTCAAAATATAGATGTTTGTATTTGACCATTGATTGATGAGTTGAAGCAGTTATGGTCATCCAGGGTTTTGACTTATAATGTATCTAGGAAATAAAATTTTCTGATGAAGGCAACTTTAATGTGGACTATCAATGATTTTCCAGCTTATGAAATGGTTTTGGTTGAAGCACGCATGGAAAACTAGCATGTTCATACTGTATGGAAAATAACAAGGTATTCATGCTAACACACAATAATAAAATGTTTTTATTACTGTCACCAGTGGTTCTTGCCATCTGATTACAAGTTCAGAAAAAATAGAAAGGACTTCCTTGTTGGCTGAGTTGAAAGGAATGTTACACCGCCGCTTCTTTCGCTTAAGGAATTGTATGATGTGATGTCAGAGTATGGTGACATTGTGTTTGGTTTTCAATCCGATAAACAGAAGTTTCTTGGTTTTGGTTTGACCCATAATTGGGTAGAATGAAGTATTTTCTGAGAGCTTCATTATTGGAAGACCAATATTCTTCATCATACCTTAATGTCATGCACATAGAAAAAAAAACATGTTTGATAACATTTTCAACATGGTTATATGGATGTGAAGGGGAAGAAAAATGACAACATTAAGGCTAGAATGGATATAGTTTTGTTTTGTCACTATAAAAATATGGAGTTAATTTATGTTGGATCACAGGCCGTAAAGCTCAAAGCCAGTTTCGCCTTAAACAAGAATGCACAATTATTTGTCTATCAATAGCTTAAAAGTCTACGTTTCCTGATAAAAATGCCTTGAACATATAAAGGTTGGTGAATTTAGAGGATTGTAGATTATATAGAATGAAAAGCTATAACTGTCACGTGTTTATGCAAACACTCATTTCATTAGCTTACCGGGATTTATTGCTAAATGAGATATGAGATGCACTTACGGAGATCAGTCACTTTTTTTAGAGATATGTGCTCTAACAAGTTGCAGACACAATATATGGAGACACTTGAAACGAATCTCATCTAGAAAAGATGTAAATCCCGGGAAAATCAAGGTTGGATTAAATTAAAGAAAATAAATTAAACTAAAAAGAAGTGGAGGCAAAACGAATACATTTAAAGAAAATGGGGCCTAAATGCAAATAAGAATAATAATAGAGCATAAATACTCTTCTCACCAAGAGTAAAATCTACAGCCATCATAAATATAGAAAAGAGGGAGTCTTTGTATCCATTTTTACAAATCATGAGAGAAACACTAAAATTTCAAGAACCCATCCAAGATTAAGGGTTATAGGTAGAATAAACACTGGTGGGCAAGGGATTAACAAGAAAATTTGAACAAGAAGAGGAGAGGAGAGGGTCGGCTGTCATTAGAAAGAAAAGGAGGAAGTTGAAGATCGAAACCTTGATTCGTACCGGGTAAGGTGTTCAAACATGACCTTATGAGTCATTTCAAAGTCGATTATAAATTGATGCCTAGATGTTGAATTATAGATTAGAGTTCTTAGACTTGAATTGAGGAAAAAGTATGGGTTACTAAATTAATAACTTCATGTGTTGGGTGTAAATGGAAAGGTTGACGAATTTGGACAGTTTCGTCTCTTGACTTTCAGAGGGATTTTGGGTAAGAGGATGAAGGAATTAGGATCAGGTTCCTTCATAGAAATTTTAGTTTTAGATGTTGACTAACTAAGAAAATTGGTCTTGCTCAATTTGGAGTTATAGAACTTCAGATATGGGTCACCAACCGAGACTAGGTCATGACAGACCTTATAGGGTAATAGGTTTGATTCGTTGATGAGCAATTTTGACTGTCTTAGAGGCAGAATTGAGTTCTCCTTCCTTCAGAGAACTTGTAGCCTCATGTCCTAGCTTTCCAACTAGACCAATCTCGCTTGAAACGGAGTTCTATAACTCTAGATATAGTTAAAAATCTGAGAAGATGTCGGACAGTAATAGTTCAATGTCTAGACAGTAACAATTGGATAGTAACAGTTCAATGTAATGGTTGGACAGTAACAGTTCAATGTCTAGACAGTAACGGTTCAAAAATAAGACAGTAACAATTGGACAGTAACAGTCCAAATGTTTGTTGATGAGCAATTTTGACTGTCTAATAGGCAAAATTAGGTTCTCCTTCCTTCAAAGAACTTATAGCCTCATGTCTTAGCTTTCCAAATAGACTGGTCTCGCTTGAAACAAATTTCTATAACTATAGATATAAATAAAAATCTGAGGAGAGGTCAGACAGTAACGATTCAAAAACAAGACAATAACAGTTGGACAGTAACAGTCTAAATGTTTGTTGATAAGCAATTTTGACTATCTTAGAGGCAGAGTTGGGTTCTCCTTCCTCAAAGAACTTGTAGCCTCATGTCTTAGCTTTCCAAAGAGACTGATCTCACTTGAAACAGAGTTCTATAACTCTAGATATAGTTAAAAATCTGAGAGGTCAGATAGTAATGGTTCAAAAACAAGACAGTAACAGTTAAACAGTAACAGTCTAAATGTTTGTTGATGAGAAATTTTGACTGTCTTAGAAGAAGAATTGGGTTCTCCTTTCTTCAGAGAACTTGTAACCTCATATCTTAGCTTTCCAAAGAGACCGATCTCGCTTGAAACAAAGTTCTATAACTCTAGATATAGTTAAAAATCTGAGAAGAGGTCAAACAGTAACGGTTCAAAAACAAGACAGTAACAGTTGGATAGTAACAGTCCAAATATTTGTTGATGAGCGATTTTGACTGTCTTAGAGGCAGAATTGGGTTCTACTTCCTTAAAGAACTTGTAGCCTCATGTCTTAGCTTTCCAAAGAGACCGATCTCGCTTGAAACAGAGTTCTATAACTCTAGATATAGTTAAAAATCTGAGGAGAGGTCAGATAGTAACGGTTCAAAAACAAGACAGTAACAGGTGGACAGTAACAGTCCAAATGTTTGTTGATGAGCAATTTTGACTATCTTTGAGGCAGAATTGGGTTCTCCTTCCTTAGAGAACTTGTAGCCTTGTCTTAACTTTCCAAAGAGACCGATCTCGCTTGAAACAGAGTTCTATAACTCTAGATATAGTTAAAAATCTGATGAGAGGTTAGATAGTAACAGTTCAAAAACAAGACAGTAACAATCCAAATGTTTGTTAATGAGCAATTTTGAGTGTCTTAGAGGTAGAATTGGGTTCTCTTTCCTCAAAGAACTTGTAGCCTCATGTCTTAACTTTCCAAAGAGACTGATCTCGCTTGAAACAGAGTTCTATAACTCTAGATATAGTTAAAAATCTAAGGAGAGGTCAGATAGTAACGGTTAAAAAACAAGACAGTAACAGTTAAATAGCAACAGTCTAAATGTTTGTTGATGAGAAATTTTGACTGTCTTAGAAGAAGAATTGGGTTCTCCTTCCTCAGAGAACTTGTACCCTTATGTCTTAACTTTCTAAAGAGACCGATCTCGCTTGAAACAGAGTTCTATAACTCTAGATATAGTTAAAAATTTGATGAGAGGTTAGACAGTAACGGTTCAAAAAATAAATAGTAACAGTCTAAATGTTTGTTGATGAGCAATTTTGACTGTCTTAGAGGCAGAATTGGGTTCTCCTTCCTCAAAGAACTTGTAGCCTCATGTCTTAGCTTTCCAAAGAGACCGATCTCACTTGAAACAGAGTTCTATAACTCTAGATATAGTTAAAAATCTGAGTAGAGGTCAGATAGTAACAGTTTCAAAAACAAGACAGTAACAGTTGAACAGTAACGGTCCAAATGTTTGTTGATGAGCAATTTTGACTATCTTAGAGGCAGAATTGGGTTCTCCTTTCTTCAGAGAACTTGTAGCCTTATATCTTAGCTTTCCAACGAGACCAATCTCGCTTGAAACAGAGTTCTATAACTCTAGATATAGTTAAAAATCTAAGGAGAGGTCGGATAGTAACTGTTCAATGTCTAGACTGTGACAGTTCGGGATTTAAACAGAAACGGTTCAAATATAAAGAAAGAAATGATAACTGTGGTTAGACAAAGAACGACAATATTAATGGGTGAAATGAGAAAAGTATAAAATATTAAGAAATAACTGAAAGAAAGACTGGCTGACTGTTGATATGGTTACTATAAAACATATCCTTGAGTGAGGAAAATTTATGAGATAAACCTGTGATTTGCAGGAAGGACCACAGGCGTGGTGCAACAGTAGCAGTAGGGGAGCACAAGTAGACCTTCTAGTTAAATTCCATGATTTAAATTATTACCGATGTGAAATGTGAATTACTGAATGTATTTGTATTCAAGGTGAAAGGTTGTTATGCGAAATGAAATTATCGCTGACAAAGGAAATATGAAAAATGTGATTTGAGACGTGAACTAGCATACATTTAGTGTATGTTAGGATCCCAGGTAAGGGGATCAAGCATGTATTGACTAGCATACATTTAATGTATGTTAGGATCTCGGGTAAGGGGATCACCATGTATTGGCTAGCATACATTTAGTGTATGTTAGGATCCCGGTAAGGGGATCACTTTGCATCGAATCCTACGGGGTGATGATGATGATGATACCAGTGAAATTGGTATCGGTAATGTGTTAAGCAGAAATAATCATGTTTGATCTTATAAAGTCTGGAATGGAGGTTGATAATGGAAGAGGGAACGGTTGTTAATAGTTGAACAAGGAAGAGATTTTAATGAAAACCAGAAGGAAGAAGTGAACAAAATATGAATACATGTTACCTTTTTGAAATTGTTGGATATTCGTGTTGTTATATTTATTATGATATTCACATTTCAATAATATGTATTTTATTTCAGGATCATCGCATGCATGACAGGAGTAGATCCTAACTTATGTTCCCTTCTTGTAATCTAGGTTCTAGGGAATATACCCTTGTATTTTGTAAACATGAATATGTTTGTATAACTTAATTTGTATAATTAATGTTTAAACTTGATCGAATGAACTTAACTCTGTAGTTCATATTACCATATTTCATAACTGTGTCTTTATATTTTTATCCATCCATAATGATATTTTGTTATATAATGTATATCATAAATATTATGGTTGATAGGTCTGATAATATTTGTGGAATTGAAACCCAGGATGATTGGGTCGGGATTGAGTGATGAGATGCGAGTTATTAGAAGTGTAAACAGGTTACATGTCGATAACTTGGGACCTTCCGGTATAGGGGGGACTCTGTCGAAATTTCGGTAGATTTTAATACGAAAATCATGAATATATATATATTACTCTGTTTTTTCGGTTGACATGATATTGTTGTTTTTATCCTGGAATGGGGGATGTTACGAAATATGCAACTTAAGATGATATTTCCTCAATTATTTCCTCCATACATTTACCATTTAAGGCAAAAGTTGGAGGCCCAGTCCAATATAAATATATGTATTCATTCAAGAGGTTAGGGATTACACATCCATCGTAATTACAATTTTATTATCTTTCTTGGCATATTTCAGAATATTCATTTATTCCATACAGATACTTATTCAACTTTAAGAGAAAAGAAAAAAACAAGACACATGTTGAGGCTTCGATATGCAATGTCTATATTGTTGACAAGATCTTAATATTTATCTTGTATTATTTCGAACCTCAATTGAGAAAAAAAAAAATCAATTGTGTTTCAAGGTATGACGATGGTGAGGAAGTCCCTTCATGTGGGAACTTGTTAGTATTCTCTCATCCTAGATGACCTGTACTAAAAAATATTGTTAGGGGAAGCTATCTGTCAAAAATAGAATTCAAACAAACAGATAATTATGTGTTATTTAATTATGATGAATTGAGACCTTTTATTCAATTAGTATACTACTTAACATGTCGTTATAATATTATAAACTGATACATTGTTGAATTCCTTATAGACAACATCATCAATATTTACTGTCCCAAAACTCACAACTAACTGAATCCCAAGTCTTTTGATTACAAGATGAATAATTTTTCACGTGGTTTAGAACACATGTAAGTACTATTTAATTATTCTTATCTCTCGGGGTACTTAATTTCATTACACATTTCTCATTAATTGTTCATGGTTATACATCATGTACTAGGTTTATCAATTGGGATGCAATGCTAGTGTTACTTTATCTTCACTGTCTGGGTCCTAAAAGAAAGGTGAAGTGCTATAACGGGTATTTCATTAATATACATGTGTTTCATACTGAAAAATATGGGAATGGTAGAAAGACATATAAGAGTTGTGTTAAGGGATTAACTGCTAATGAGTTTGAAGTTGACTATTATGGGAAGTTGAAAGAGGTCATTTAATTGCAATATCATAGTGAGCAGAATATAATATTTTAATTCAAATGCTATTAATATGACACCACTAATAGAGGAATCAAAGTAGATTCTCATCATGGTTTGGTCGAAATTAATTCAAAGACTAGACACCACAACGTCAACAATGTCTTTATTTTCGCCAAACAATGCTAACAAATTTGTTACACATACTCTTTCCTTTAGAAATGATTGTTCAAGAGTTTATTATTTATCTATAATGCAAAACCAAACTTAGAGGTCATGATGAGGTTGTTCAAGATGGCAACCATGAATTAACTATGAGAGATTATGTCTTTTAACTTGGAGAGTTAATTGATCCATATTGAGTTGCTCTATCTAATGACTTAGAAAAAAATTCAAATTTTTGCATCACCGAGAATATTTTTTATTGATGTTGACATTGAGGAGTTGAATGAGGTTTTGAACTTCAGCAGACATACACAAGTCAATAAAGATGATAACGATGAAGAAGATTATGATGGAGATGAGCATGAGTCAATTAACAAAGAAGAAGACAATTCTAATTAATTTGCACAACACAAATGTGTAATGCCATAAACTATAATGCAATATTTATGGATGAAATTCACTTCAATGTAATGATAATGATGTTAATTTATTATTAAATGACAAGAAAATATTTATTTTACTATTGTGATGTGAACTAGTGTTATTGTGTTGTGTGTGCAGCTGTGAATTTAAGTTTTTACAAGATGGATAGATAGAGAATACAAATACAATTTAGTAGCATATATTGTTTTACACCGATGGAAATACTGATAGACGTACATTACATATGGGTATACCAACGGAATGTATCTGTTGGTATATTCCAGTGACTATAGGAATTACTCCCCTTCTTCTTGGCACTGTTCATAGTGTTCATTACATACAAATATACCAACATAATGTGTTCATCGATATATTCCAAAGAGGCAAAGACCATGGGAATTGTTCCCCTTCTCCATGACAATGTTTATGGTGTTCATTACATATGGTATACCAACAAAATGTGTTTATCGGTATATTCCAAAGACTATAGGAATTGTTCTCCTTCTCCCTGACACTATTCATGGTGTTCATTATATACGGGTATACCAATGAAATGTATTCATCGGTATATTTCAGAGACCATGGGAACTATTCCCCTTCTCACTGACACTATTCATGGTATTCATTACATATGGTTATAACGATGGAATGTGTCCATCGATATGTTCCAGATACTACGGGAATTGTTCCCTTTTTCCCTGGAACTGTTTATGATATTTATTACATACGGGTATATCGATGAAATGTTTCCATCAATATATTCTAGAGATTGTGGGAACTGTTTCCCTTCTCTCTGAAATTGTTCATGATGTTCATTACATATGGGTATATCGATAAAATGTGTCTATCGGTGTATTACAAAGACTATGGGAATTGTTCCCTTCTCAATGCGCTGATAATTAATGCTTTTTTTATTGTTAACTTTTTTCACAACAAAAATACCGACATAATAAAAAGTTGTCGGTAATATTTGGAGGGGCATTTTGAAAATTTTCATGAAAGTTAAAAATTCTCATTTAAGATTGCAAATTACTATACATCTTAGAGGTTATATGAGCGGAATACATCCAACATGTGACATTCATGCATTTCACATGATGGTCACAGTCCGGTGTGGAAAATTATAACCGGCATGTTCATGGTTTTGTTACCACGCACATCTGCGGCTCCATTCTATTAATTTTGCATGTGAAGCGGATGGTAAGATTTTTTTTACATTCATTTTTTATTTGTTGTTTTTTATAAATATATTTAACTGGCAATATTTTTTCTTACATGCTACGGTTCTTAGATATGAGTCAAGCCTGATGAAACTTTTTGTTGAAACACATATATGAAGTGATGACCACTAAAAAGGGGTGCAACAGTTCGTGGATAGCCGAGCTCAACACTTTGTGGTATATGGATTTTCAACCATTTTTTTCTTAAGTTATTATTTCCTTGAATTTGATAAATTTAATTTTTCTTTCCACGATACATATAACAACCGGTTGAAGGAGAGATACACCAATGATCTTTCGACCTTTCTGGATCTCAATCCGGATTTGTGGTTAGAGGCAAGATCATCCGATGGGCCCAATACAAATCGAGTGTACGAACTCTCTAATAGTACAATTGAGAACTTGTGGATGGTCAGTAGTGCTTCGACCATTGGATGCTCGCAATTGATTACAAACACTCAAACTCTAGAGTTCAAGATGATGTTAGATCAACGAGTACAAGCTCAGATGACTCATCTTAATGAAAAATATGGACGACTCACTGTTGATTATGAAGAACTCTGTCAATTGGTAATGAAGATAAGATCACAGATGGGTAGTACATGTGCACCCCCTAATTGGTCTCACAATCCCAAGGACGACCAAGTCCTTTTCTAGCACTGTCTCTATTTTAGATTTATTGTATCGATAGATGAAATGAAGCGGGTAAATTTTTTTGGCACGCTTTGTCTGTCTGTCAATTATTTGGTATATTTATTACCGACAGACCATAAATTACCAATGAGACTTTTTCTGATGGACTATTTCTATTCGTGAGCTCGTTGATAATATATGTACCGACAAAAATTTTCATAGGTAAAACTATTAAATCTAGTAGTGTTTTAAATCATATAAATTGTGTTATAAAATTAGGATACCATAGAAAAGAAATTTATTTTTAATATTCTCCAAACACCAAAGAATGATTATATGTATATAATATTATATTTAAAATATTTATATTTTATAAATTAAACTATGTATAATATAATACAAATTATTTTTTTTACCATTACACTTTTTTATATCTAATTTTTTTTCTTGTAAATGGTCAAATAGTTATATTTAATGTTCTATATATGTTAGATAAACTTAAAAAAATCAAAATATTAATAAATAATTTTTCAGCTCATTTTTTATGGCACAACCAAACACTAGAAAATATATTTCATATCATTTTCAATGACATTGTTAAACATCGAAAGATAATCCATTTTTTAAGAATCCAATTTTCTTGAAAATTATTTTTCAAAAGAAAACCATTTTTTAAAAGAAAACTATTTTCCTTAAACAAACAAGGTATAAGGATAAAATATTTTTATATATTTTATTATATATGCCTCATCTTCAATCAAACATTATATAAAAACAATTACTGTTTTTACATGCTTTTATCAAATACAATTTTGTTTTCATCTCATGTTAAAGTAGGGGTGTTAGAAAATGTTATAATGGTTGCTTTTTAAAAAAACAATTCGCTCAAAAATTCATAAAACTAATACACATCATAACATTCTAAAAACATTAAAAAATATAATTTTAAGCAAAACAAAATCAAATTTTATTAAAACTTCAATGCAAAAGTAGCCCTAAACAGAGTTGTAGTGTTTGAGATTGTAATAGCGGTTGTTTCTCAAAATATTTTTTGTTTAAAAATATATTAAAATATTTTTTTTAATTTTTTTTTTAATATCAATATTTTAAAAAATAAAAATATTCAAAATCGTTTTTTTTTAAATGTTGATTTCTTTCTCTCTATTTTCTAAATATTATTTTATATAAGGTTGTCAATACCGTTTCGACAGGTGTTTTGTTTTTTCAATTGGAACGGAATGTTTCGGTTTCGGAGCGTTTCGGCGTGCCGTTTCGGGGTTATACTGTTCATCTATATATATATATTCAAGGTAAATTAATTATAAATTATGCATTGCAAAGTACAAACACAATGTCAAGCAAACATAATTTTAAAATTTAAAATATTTCTAAATAGTCAAGATTGAATACAACTTTAACTTACAGTCTTAAAGTAATTCAACTTAAACAAAATACCAAAATATTATGAAAGTAAAATATTTTAACACAAAAGAAACATAAATCAAACATCATCTCCATCATTAACATAGAAATAAGGATCTTGATCTTGTGGTGGTATGTAGGGAAAGTCATCAACTAGACATTCCAATAGTTGATCATTTCCACCAAGCTCATTCTCTTCATCAAAACATGTCTCTTCATCCTCTAAAGTCAAAGTAGACAAAGGTGCTTCTATAGTCTCACAACTTATATCATCTCCATTAAGAAGGCTAGGTTCTTCACAAATCCATTCATTCAATAGATCAATGTTATCAAGGCTAATGGGATCTAAAGCATCCCTTGTTTTGCTCAAATTCCTACAAAAAACAACATGAATATAAACCACATATATATTAGTGATAAATTTAATTTTAAAAAATTAATATCATTGTTAATGAAAATAGTAATAATCATTTTCAATATTATTATTAATATAATAATATCAATATTTTACCTCTGTTGAATCCTCAAATTATAACGAATAAATACTAGATCACTCAATCTCTTGTGCTCTAGCCTATTGTGCCTTTTAGAATGAATGAATTCAAATATACTCCAATTTCTTTCACACCTAATTGCACTACAACATTGACTAAGAATTTGAATTGCAACCTTTTGAAGTTCTTGAGTATCATTGCCAAATTGCTCCCACCATGCAACTAGATAAGACAAAAGTTTAATAAATCAGATATTATAAATACAAAACAATATTATATTTAAAAAACAAAATGTTATTACCTGGATTTAACTTTTCTTTTTGACGAATAGCTAGGGGCATGCCAAAATCACCAGTTGCTTTCTTATACTCCTCAAGTTGGCCACTAATTACATCTTGAGTGTCACAATCAAGGACCAATCTAGTAATTGTTCTAAGCAAACCTCGAGTAACCTCTTTTTGTTTTGAAAAAGAAGGCCTAAAATAGATTCCAAGATTAAGAAAACAACCTGCTGCATGTAATGGACTATGAAGTTGCTTATCCCATCTAGCATCAATTACCCGAATATATGGTCTATATTGAGATACTTTATTTTTCAACCTTGTCTTGATGGCTTCTTTTGCTTTATCCATTGCCTCATATAAATAACCCATTGATGGTTTTTCTTCACTATCTGCTAACCGAAGAACTCGCACTAAAGGCTCACTAACTTTGACTATATGTTCACATCGAGGCCAAAAGTCTTTATCTTGTAAAATTATGGCAGTTATTTCCTTTCCAACTTTACTTTTACCATGACTTGATTCTACCCATTTCATGCGAGTAAACATTTGTCGAAGCTCTTTCTTAAACTTAAGTAAACATTGGATGCTTAAAAAATGGGTAGCAAACCTTGTAATGCCAGGACAACATAGATCATTTACATTAGTAAAGTCTTTCCTCATCAAAGCTAAAACCCATGCATGATTATATATAAATTTGGTTATGTTTCTTGTCTTCTTAATGGTTTCATCAATCATCGGAAAATATCTTGGATCAGAAATATTTTCTAACATCAAATCAATGCAATGGGCAGCACAAGGAGACCAAAAGAAAGTGTCATACCTTTGTTGTAAAGCCTTCCCAGCAGCCTTGAATGCAGCCTCATTATCACAAACAAATTGGACAATATTTTCTTGCCCCACTTCTTTGACAACTTCATCAAACATTTCAAGCAATGTCTCTTTATCTTTTCGAAGACCCAAAGTGTCAACTGACTTCAAGAATATGGTACCTCTTGGAGAATAAGCAAGAAAATTCACAATTGGTACATTCCTTCTATTTGACCACCCATCTGCCATAATGAAGCATCCATAAAGTTTCCAATCAGCCTTGATTTCAAAGAGGTATTCATGGACATCATGAACTACATCTTTCAAAAGTGGTTCCCTTAAATCATGATATGATGGTCCTTTAAAACTAGGTCTCATTGATGTTATGGCGTCTATCATTGGTTGATAATAGTATGATTTAGCACCATTAAATGGTACATTAACATCATACCACCATCTTGCCATGACCTTCCTTGCATTATGTTCCTTCTCTTTAGAAGCCATTGCACTTTTAATGCTAGGTTGTGAACTTGGGGTAGTTTGTGGAACGAATGAAGTCATCTTTTTTCTATTTGCACTTGTGCCTTGCATTGTCAATCTCTTATTTGCTTTTGAACCGATATCACTTAAAGTAGGATTTGCACTACCACCCTCTTCGACTTCATCATTGGAAAGTGATTGAGAATTTCTAATATCAATTCTAAGTCTCTTTCTTTTCTCTTTCTCCATTGTTAGTCCTCTATCAACTGCTTCATTTGCCATTTCACATCTGGAGGAACCTTTTTACAAGCTTCAACTTGGCCCTTAATACCAGCAAGGTGATACTTCAGATGAGTAATACCACCACCATTGATCATTTTGCTACAATGAACACATATACTTGAGTTCTTTGCACCAACAACCACTTGCCCATGAGCCCATGCTGGATCATCTGATCTTGCTGGAGCTGAAGCCATAGAAGACGCACCACTTACTGAGTTTTCAGCCATGTAATTTGATCTGAAAAAAAATAAAACATAATTAATTTCAGCTATTACAGTTGGCTTCACAGTTCACACTTTAAATTTATTATTTGATACATTCGGTTTCATATAATAATTATGTATCCTTCCTTATAATTAATTGTGGTTTGGTACATTTGGTTTCACAATTAGAATTTTTGGTTGGATATTATAATTCTCAGAAAAACTATATAATCCGGTTATGGTCAAGTTACTTATATTTTACACATATACATATAATAATTACATTGAAATTAATACAACATAGCAGCAAACATATATATACTTTCGGTTTCATATAGTAATTATGTATCCTTCCTTATAATTAATCCGGTCATGGTCAATCAAGTTACTTATATTATTAACTACCAGACTTAGCAACCTAGCAATTAATCCGGTTATTTTGTTCTTTGTTTCTTGAATTCTAATGTTGACGTATGCAGTATAATTTATTCCTTTAAATGTAATATTCTTATCTAGGCTTAACTCTGTTTAACTTTAATCTTGATGTATGCAGATTGCGGTATAAATAAAACAGATCATTAACTCTGTTTTATCAATTTCATTTACTTAAAGAGCTCTAACTTCATTTGTATACGCTTGTACACAGATCATCATCAAACATCAAAGCAGCATTCAATTTCAAATAAAGATTCAAAGTTCAAACTAGCTAGCCAAGCTCGGTGAAGCAATAAAATGATAAATACAATACAAAGTTACAAACCCAACAGTAAGATTATATACAAAGAAAAAGATTGCATGCGTTTTCCATTTCAGAATATTAAATTAGATACAAAGAAAGACCAAATTAAATACAAAATTTATGAGAAAGGTATTTGGTATTAACGTTCCAGCTAGGAGTGAGCAAAAAAACCGAAAAACCGATTAAACCGAGAAAACCGGAAAAAAAATAATCGAAAAAACCGAACCGAAAAAAAACTAGTTTAAACCGATTAAAATTTTGAAAAACCCGACCGGTTCGGTCCGGTTTTGGTTTAAAAGCAAAAAACTGAAAAAACCGAACTGAACCGAAACCGAAAAAAACGGGAAAAAAAACCGAGCCAAACCCGAAAAAAACCGAGAAAACCGAGCCAAACCAGTTTGAACCAGTTTTTGTCCTAAAAACCGAACCAAACC
Organism: Populus simonii; assembly: GCA_007827005.2. Lineage (NCBI taxonomy): Eukaryota > Viridiplantae > Streptophyta > Magnoliopsida > Malpighiales > Salicaceae > Populus > Populus simonii. The sequence goes on along the minus strand of CM017470.2, from coordinate 9,301,958 downwards.
AAACCAAAACCGGTCGGTTTGACCCGGTTTCGGTTCGGTTTTGGTTTTTTTAAAAAAAAAATTCAGTTTGGTTACTTTTTTTTATAAAACCGAACCGAACCGAAAATGATCACCCCTAGTTCTAGCAGTGTAATAGAACTGAGTTCATGCGTTTTCCATTTCCCATTTGAACTTAAAGAGAGAAAAAAGATTGCACCTTAGCTCTGCAGAGACAATTATTCGAGAAGGAGTGAATGGCCACAATTAGTCCGGTATGAGTCTCCTGGTTCTGTGTGATATAATCTTTACGGGGAGGTTAAGAATTCTCCGAAATTCATTGATAATTCTTTGCCAGGTTCCAGGGGGGCTCCTTCTCTTTTTTGTCGATCGAGCCGCTTCGGTTGGGAAGTTAGGTTGCAGGAGCAGCAGTGCATTATGTAAGAGCAAGACAACAACAGAGAAGAGGGGAGATTGGAGGGGGAGTTCGTGAAAGACAAGATGCCGATTGTAATTGTTTTGGTTGGGAACTTGAGAGTTGAGTCTGCGAGGAAGAGAAATTAGGGATTTGGTTTTTAGTTTAGACTTCAAAGAAAAAAAGCATTTATACGTGGGTCGGTGGGTGTACTGTGTAGTTAATGAAAATGAACCGGGTTCAATTTTGAGTCTTTGACTTTGACTCGGTGGCTTTAACCTGAAACAGAACATATTGAATTCGGCCGGAACGTTCCGGCCAGAATTTGACCGGAAAATCCGGATCATGCCGAGATTTTAAGTAAGGTGAAAATTATTCTATTTTATTTTATTTTTTGAACTGGTACAAGATGTTCCGGGCATTCCAGCAGAAACAAAACAGAATTGACCACTTTGAATTTATATAGAAATTATAGAAATACTAGCCTGACACTCCCTTGCATATTTGGGCTAGCCTACTGTCTACGCCCCTCTTTACCTCTCTCTCGGCTGCCTTTGTATTTGGATTTTGGACTAGGGGTGTTCAAAAAAATCGAATAACCGAAAAAACCGAGAAAACCGATGGAAAATTAACCGAGAAAACCGAACCGAGATGAAAAACCGATTAAACCAATTACTAAAACCAAAAAATCTTTCCGGTTCGGTTCGGTTCCGGTTTCACCACCAAAACCAGTGAACCGAACCGACTACCGATAAAAAATTAAAAATAAAGGCTGAAAGGCAGCAGAACGACCTAGTATAAATACTAAATGTTACAGTAAAGTGTAAAGTGTAAACCTAAACCTAAAAACATTACAATTTACTTCTGCAGCCGCCGCCCACATCAGACCATCCTTCTTCGATTCTTCCTTTCCCCTTCAATTTTCATCTTCTCTGCCTCTTGCCCCCTGCATCTATCTCTTGACTCTCTTCTCTAGCTGATCAATAGTAAACAACCCATATCTCCGCATCCATCTAGTAGACTTGCGGTGGAAAAAAAACCCGAACAAAACCCCTTGGCGTCTCTCTTCACCTGCAGCAGAAAGAGTCAAAGAGGTAAAGTTTACTGTTTATCCATGTGTTCATTCTCGTGTGCTTGTAAGTTTTACTTGTAAGTTGTAACATTTGTTCCATTAGAGATCTCTGACCTCTGCTTCTTTTTCTATCCTCTTGCAGCTAGGGTTTTTAGATTTTTCTGTTGATTTGTGTTCATTCAGGTTCGCCCCCCTTTCCCCGGCTCTCTCTCTAATATTTCTGTTGATTTGTGTTGATATCGAGTTATTGATTGCTTTGTTTAGCATTGTTAACTTTAATATGTATCGGTTTATCTTGATTGCTTTGATCTGTATTATCAGTTTTTTTATCTGTATTATTAACTATCAATCTGTTAATTCTGTTGATTTATCTGTATTGCTTTGTTTGGCTATCAATCTATTTTTTGTTGTATTAATTCTGGGCTGCTGGCAGTATGTAAATTCATTCTATTTTCTATATATTGATGACTTCATTCTGTTTTATTCTGGCAATAAATTCATTCTGTTCAATGTTCATGTATGATATGTTAAATGTTTAGTCCTGCTAAGTGCTAATAATTATATAAGAGAGAGATTGCGTGAGAATCCATATAGGGGAGTGAAATAATTCAATGAAAATCTGAATAAGTTAATGGAACTGAGGCCTTGATTGAGTAAAATGTGTTGGATCAGCATGTGTAAATGCCACGGACTTTCAGGGTTTTGCTTGCTCTTTCCTTCATTTTTAGAATAGAAATTGGTCCATTATAGACTTTTTGCAATTGAAATTGGTCCATTACAGACTTTCAGGTCCATTGCATGTGTAATTTACAGTATGCAGGTTTTTTAGAATAAAGAGGTGATAGATGCCTTTTTGCAATTATATGAACCTAACATGATGCTCATTGCTCAACTTCTGCTTGATTCTCAATTGTAGTCAGATGTTGATTCATGTTGTTGTTTTCTTAATTTCAGATGGATAGTGGGGAAAATCCTAGGTCGAATGAGTCAAATACTTCAAGTTCAGAACCAAATTCTTTGCCTATTCCAGTTCCAGTTACTACCTCCAGCACAAACAGCAACACTGAAGAAGGTAATCCAGCTTCTAGATGTAATAAAAGAAAAACATCCCAAATTTGGGATCACTTTAAAAAACTAGATGGTAATGCTAAAACTCCTAGGGCTGCATGTAAGTATTGTGGAAAAGACTATGCATGTCATACTATACTTAATGGGACTAGTAACATGTGGAGTCATCTAGGTGTATGCAAAAAATTTCCTTTTGTCATTGATCGAAAACAAAAAACTCTAGTTTTAGAACCTAAGCCTAAAATAGAGGGGGGTGATAATGGAGAGGAAATTTTGGTGACTGTTAAGGCAGTAGGTTATAATTATGAAGAGTGTAGGAAAGCCCTTGGAAAAATGGTTATACTTGATGAGCTACCTTTTAACTTTATAGAAAACCAAGGATTTAAATCATTTTGTAAAGTAATGCAGCCTAGATTTGATGTTCCTTCTCGTTTGACGATTTGGAGAGATTGTTTGAAAATTTATTTAGTTGAGAAGGAGAAATTAAAGAAAGCTCTTAAGGATCAATGTTTATGTTTAACAACTGATACTTGGACATCAATCCAAAATATTAATTATATGTGTTTTGACTGCTCATTGGATTGATGAAGGTTGGAACTTGAATAAAAGAATTCTAAACTTTTGTCAAGTTTCTAATCATAAAGGTGAAACCATTGGCCAAGCGATTGAGAGTTGTTTATTGGAATGGTGAATTGATAAGATTTTAACAGTTACTGTAGACAATGCAAGTTCAAATAATTTGACAATAAAATATCTGAAAAGAGTAACAATTGGGTGGGCAACTAATATATTGTCAAATGACTTCATGCATGTTAGATGTTGTGCACATATTGTTAATCTTATTGTATGTGCGGGGTTGAAAGATATTGATGATTCAGTGGTTAAAATTAGGAATGCAGTAAGGTTTGTTAGATCTTCTCCTTCTAGACAACTTGTTTTTAATCAATGTGCGGAAAGGTTGAAAATTGGGAGTAAAAAATATGTTTGCTTGGATGTTGCAACTAGATGGAACTCTACATATATGATGCTAGATGCGGCTGTTAAATTTGATGTGGTTTTTATGAGGTTAGAAGAAACCGATCCTAGGTATTTGAGTTACTTTGAGGTTGATTCACAAGGGAAACAAAAAAACTTAGGTCCTCCTGCATTAGAAGATTGGGAAAAGGCTAGATCTTTTGTCAAGTTCTTGAAATTATTTTACACGGTTACATTGAAATTTTCTGGCTCGTTGTATGTGACATCTAATTCTTTCTTCCATGAATTGATTTCCATGCACACAAGCATATCTCAACTTTGTAGAAGTGAAGATGTTTATGTAAGTAACATGGCCAAGAATATGATGGCAAAGTATAAAAAATATTGGGGGGATCAAGATACACAAAACTTTTTGTTGTATGTTGCTGTTGTGTTAGATCCACGTTTCAAATTGAAGTATGTGAGATTTTGTTTTGGAAGATTGTATGATGTTGAAGAGGCTGAAAATTTTACAATTAAGGTGAAAAATACTTTGTTGAGGTTGTTTGAGCATTATATGAATGTTCATGAGAATGTTGATGTTGTTCCTAGTGTTGGAATTAGTATAAATGAAAATGTTAATGTTGATTTAACGGTGGTAAATGATGATATGGTGGATGACTTAGCTTCTGAATTCAAAAAACATTTAGAGGAAAAAGGTTGTGTCCAAAAAAAAAATGAGGTTGAGAGGTATTTGGGTGATGATTGTGAGGATCCTAATGATTTTAAATTAGATATTTTGGGTTGGTGGAGGTGTAATGCTACAAAATACAAGATTCTTTCTAAGGTGGCACAACACGTGTTAGCTATCCCGGTATCTACAGTTGTTTCCGAAGCAGCATTCAGTACTGGCGGTAGTATATTAGATCCATTTCGAAGCTCTTTATCTCCATCGACAGTGCAAGCACTTGTTTGTTGTCAGAATTGGTTGAGTTTAGCACCAATTCCAATCAACATTAGAACCTTCATGGATTATATTGAAAATTCTGAGATGATTGAGTCAGGTAATTTCTCTTACAAATTTAAATATAGTTATTTTATGATATTGTTTATTAACATGTTTAATCTAACATTTTAATTTATATTTTTGTAGAATTTGGTGAGAGTTTAAAAATCTCAACTGATTGTTTGTAACTACTGCAATCTTGGAATATAATTGTTTTGGGTAATTAATTTACTTTACCTTGTTAATTCCCCTTAACATTTTGCATACTTAATTCTTTCAATAGTTGAACTCTAATTAATTTGCTAATTTGCTAGTGTTTTTTTATAGCATTATCATTGCTGGAATTTTTGGATGCTGTCATTGCTGGAATTTTTGGATACTGGTGTTGCTGGATTTTTTCCGGATGTTTATGATATTTTATTGTTGGTTGCTAATGTATTCGCTTATTAATTTTTACTTTTCTAGTGCGAACAAACTTTTAATTTGAGATGTTTAAATTTGATCATGCATCTTGCATTGATTTATCATTTTGGGAAGCATGTTAAAACCAAAAGTCAGCCAATTTACATCTGATTTAATTCATGTCCAGATTTTAACCGAACATCAGGTTGCTGTGAATTAATTGAATGCTGTGAATTAATTGAATGCTGTGAAAGTGTGAATTAACCGAATATCAGGTCAGGTTGCTGTGAATTAATTGAACATCAGGTGACTTTTAATGTAAAGCTAAGCAAATTTAAAAAAAAACCAAAAAAAAAAATCCATATAATAAGGGATTAGGTTTCCCGGTTTTTTCCAAAAAAAACCGGATTTAACCGAACCGGACCGGTTCGGTTTGAACCGGTTTCCGGTCTGGTCCGGTTACTATTTATCAAACATACAGAAATTCGGTTCGGTTGGTTTTTTGAGTCTAAACTAAACCGAACCGAACCGTGAACACCCCTATTTTGGACCATAACCCTAAGGGCTAGCCCTCCTCTCTCCCAATGTCCCAACCTGCTACTTAGCCGTTGGATTTATCTACATATAGTATTGTACTATTTTATTTTTACATCTGTTTTAGTGATGTGGTGTTTGACCAGTCTTCTTCTTAGACCACTAATTTTTGTCCATTAGTGTTTTGGGCTTCTGACAACGTGACCACTAATTTGTACCATGTTTTCCTTTTGTTGTGCATGAGGAATTTTTGTGGTGTGAAATTCCGTACTATATTGTGCTTTGTTCAAAATTACTCTTTTGTTTTTTGATACGATAATAGGAGTAGTAAAAGTGAAAAAAAAATTATTAATTAACAAAGAAATTAATAAAAATATAGTTTTAAAATCTGGTCCAGTCCTGTGGGTCGACCTGGCCGATCTGGGACTGGAATCGGGTCGGGTTGAAGAATAAATAGGAAAAGAAAAACTCGGTGTGACCAGGCTAAACCGGCAGGTTGACCTGACAAGACCCGATAAAAAACCGGTTGTAACCCGTTGACTTTTATTTTTTGTTTTTTTACTAAAATGACGTCGTTTTGATTTAAAAAAATTGATCTGGACGACCCAATGACCCAATCAAAATCCAAAACTCGAGTCTCAAACCGGATTGATTATCAATTCGGGTCTTAAAATTATAAATAAAAGGGTAAATAATCATAGCCCCTTTTTTTTCGTCGCTTCACAAATAACTATTCATAAGTATAGTGCCTTACACGAATTTATTTTTTATCCATTTATTTTTTTCTGGTTATCCAACTTCTTGTTTTTTAATTTGTACTTGAGAGTTTGTTTTTTTCTAGATATTTTCATTCTCTTTAGATTGCCTTTTCTCACATTCCTTGATGTTGTATTTTTTTTTTAATATTGAATGACATGTCGATTTTATAATAAAAAATATTGATTTATTATATAAAAAAACCTAAAACAATAAGGATGATATTTGTCAAAAATATGAATCTTTTTTCATATTTACTATTATAAGACATGTAAATCTAATGTTTAATCCCTCAATTATAATTTTTTTAAGTTTATTTCTTTATGGATAAAAAATGTTCATTATATCGTACAGTTTGTTTGTTTTATGTTTCACTTTAAAAAAAACGAGTGAAAAAGTCGTCAAGAGAACTTTATTTTGTGAATCTAAAATGTATAATTTTTTAAATGTATATGAAATATCTATTCTTAAAATTTTTATTTTAAAATTTTTTATATAATTTTTCTCAATATTAGTTTTATATATCTTTTTAATACATTAACGTTAAAATTATAAATTAATTATTTATTAGTTTGTTTTATTAAAACTTGTTTTTAAGATGATGATAAGTTTTTGTTTAAAAAACAAAACTTCTAGTTAAAAAACACATTTTTTTTTTTCTAAAAATAACACATCAATAAGGTAAATATGACTTGATGAAAGAAATATATTTTTTAGACTTATTTCAAATTGTTAGAACTTTGACATTAATTACTTTTATTTTCAATGCAACAAACAACATAGCTAATAAAAAAAAAATCAAAGAGCACCCCACGTCATCGTCATGTGCATTTATATTTCAACTTTTCGCTTTACTCTTTAGTTAGTGTTAATAATTATTTTTGTGACTCATTAGTTTTTTTTTAATATTTGTAGTTTATTATACACATTCATCAACTTTTCAATTCTCTATTAAAACTTTTTGTGATGTAAGAAAATGCTTTCATAATAATTCTTCTCTTACCTAAAAAAGTAACTTGGAATCCCACCCATAATGTAGTACAGGTTATGATGTGAAACTCTTGATCACGTGGTCACGTAACGCACAACAAGATTGACAACGAATCCTGAAAAGTCAAAACAGGTCTGATAGAAGTGTGATAAAATAAAAATTTATTCCAAAACACCAACATTATTGAAATAAGAACCTCCAAACAACATAGCTAATAAAAAAAAATCAAAGAGCACCCCACGTCATTGTCATGTGCATCTATATTTCAACTTTTCGCTTTACTCTTTAGTTAGTGTTAATAATTATTTTTGTGACTCATTATTTTTTTTTTAATAGTTGTAGTTTATTATACACATTCATCAACTTTTCAATTCTCTATTAAAACTTTTTGTGATGTAAGAAAATGCTTTCATAATAATTCTTCTCTTACCTAAAAAAGTAACTTGGAATCCCACCCATAATGTAGTACAGGTTATGATGTGAAACTCTTGATCACATGGTCACGTAACGCACAACAAGATTGACAACGAATCCTGAAAAGTCAAAACAGGTCTGATAGAAGTGTGATAAAATAAAAATTTATTACAAGACACCAACATTATTGAAATAAGAACCTCCACCATATAAATACCAATTCGCAAACAAAAAGTTTAAGGAGGACACCATGAAGCCAATTAACTTTCGACAAGTCAATTTAGTTCGTTAGAGAACCAAATAATGCGAGAATCTCTGTCACACAACCTGAATAAATTCGGCAGCAATAGTATTATCAATTCTTACTGTTTTGTCTTTACAAAAAGTATTTATACTCTTAAAAATAAAACCCTAACACTAATAGGTCGGACATGTATCCAATTTAAATAAAGCCCAAACTAATTAAAATAATGTTTAAAAATAAATAAAACAATAGTCTAAAAATATTTTTCACCCTTTTCTACATATGATAGTGAAAAATACTCAAGATAAATAATTGTTGAAGAATCCTTGCTAAATAAAAATCTAATACCTTGTAAAATAAGAATTAATTTCTGACTAATTAATTCTTTTTGAAATTAATTCTTCTTGTTTGATATAGAATCCTTGTAAAATAACTCAAAGGTTACCATATAAGTTCTCAATAACATTAAAGATTCCTTATAGTGAATGGAATCCATAACTCTTAAGGAAACAATGTCTTTTATGTTTTCACACTTTGTTGATATATTTTAGGCCTAACTTTAAACATGTCATGCTCTCTCGTCCCTATGAATTAACGTGTCTATTATATATTATTGGGAAGGTACAAATGTCTAGTTTTCCACTCAATTAGAATCCTATCTAAAATTCTTATGTAGCTTCATATATGACCTAAAAAGTACACGAAGGTCCAAACTAGCATATCTGAACTTTTTAAACCCAAGCCTCTTGACTTAGCCCATTGAACTCCTCTTGGATCCAGTTCATTTTAAACCTTTTTTTGTGCCTTGTAGTATTAAAGAGTTTTATCAGTTAATGCAAGTCATGACATTTTAAATCTACTTCAGTGTTTACAAGTTTATTTTTTTAAATAGCACTTGTAAAAAAAATTGAGAAACTAAACAGCCTTAAAAATATTTCAAAAAATACCGTAAGTTAATGGTTTGCATTGTTAGGAACAACACATCTATTAGTTGCATTATTCCAAACATATTGGCGAGTTAGCTAAAAAAAATCTTCCTTAGGCCATTTCAGCTTAATGGCATGCCTATTCCATATATCAAGTGGTAGGACAAGTCCCAAAAGTGCAAGCATAGCTCCTCCATGTTTATCAACCCTTATCCAATCACAAGTCATCCATTAATGGGTAAGACAAGAAGAAAAACAAAATCATAAAGTGTAGGTGTTATCTCACCTGCATAAAATAGAACGTGTGAGTTTCACATCCTCATCTCTCGAGTAATGCACCATTCAAGCCGTGATCTGGCTAAATGTGCTACAAATAGGTGAGCTAATAAAAACCTTCCTATATGATGTATTGCACCATACGTGGATGGAGATCCATCAACCAATGGTTCCAATGTATTATATAGGTCATATCAACGAGTGGATCAATGAAATTTTTCTTAAACCATTTCAGCTTAATGGCATGCCCTTTCAATGCATCGGTAGGTGGGACATGTTCTATTTAATATATCGGTAGGTATGACATGTCCCAATAACACAAGCATAACTTTTCCATATTCATTGACCCCGTGACTTCACAGGTCATCCATCAATGGACATACTAAGAATAACAACAACATTATAAAGTGTAGATGTCATCCCATTTACACGAAGATGAAACGTGTAAGTTTCATGCCTCCATATCTTGAGAAATGCATCAATCAAGTTGTGATCTAGCTTGATGTGTTGTAGGTAGGAGATTTAATAAAAACTTTGCTACATAACATATGGCTTCATAAATGGATGAAGATCCATCAACCTATGGTGTTGATAATAGATTATATCATTTTCTTAAAAAACAATCAAATACCATAAAATATTAGTATGATTATGATACTGTATGCACGACTTAATAGGTTGAGTCAACACTTTACTCTGAGGATAAGCTCTAATTGCTCTTTAAATTTGTAAAATAAGCCCACACATGAAAACTAGTGGCCCCTTTAATATTTTTTAAGGTGATGGAGTTGCATTGCCTTGATCATATCATGTGAAAGCTTGGGTTGTAGTAACACATTCCACTTTACATCAACACAAATAATGAGTGTATATGATAAGTCATTGCGGTAAAAACAATGATAATTAGATGAGATCACATTGACATTATATCTCTCGGTGGCATGCACGGGGAGCAAAAATATTTGTAGAGGTGAATCTTACGACTCCATTTAATGCCTACATGGAATGGTGCTTGGATATAATCCATTGATTCATTAGATCATAACGAGGTCATATTCCTAGGTGTAAATACATAGAGTACGAGCTTCATGCTTTGTGTCATAATAGATTAAAATGTATTTGTTAATTTTTTTAACAAATACATAAGGAATTATTGTAGCAAATCAGAGGGTCTCTCATCTAAATTGTTTTTGGTCATTTTTTAGCAATTAAGCTTCATTTGGAATTCAAATCAATATCTTCAAAAAGGTTCCAAACTAAGAAATTGATTTAACCATTGGAAATGAATTCAATTCTAAAGATTCCAAATAACTTGTTAGTTATTTGTTTTGGAATTTTATGGTTTTGTTTTGTTTTTATTTTATTTTATCTTATTATTAACCCGACTTTCTATTAGCTGGGGAAAATTGGAATGCTTATTTTGACCTCATTTGAGGAAATGCATAATAGTTAATATAATTTTTTAATTTTTTTTCATGATTCTTTAATTTGTCACATGATCATCCCTTTCTTAAAATAAGACAATTTTTTTTTTGTACTTAACTTTTCTTCTCTTCTTAGTTTTTTTTAGGGAAATCTTTTCTTTTTCTTCTCTACTAAAATTGCATTCATAATACCTTTTATTTTTAGAAGCACAGTGCTCACCCATCACCCTAATGCTTCTTCTTTTTTTTTTCTATATCATAATAATTGTACTTTTCATATATAAATATGTATGAAAAACCATATATTATTTCACAAATTTAAACAAAGCTCGAGAGTAATTATTAAAAGATTCTTGACCTAAAAAACAACATAAAAATCATAACATATATTTTCCTGTGTACCTAACCTATGAAAAAGAGGCTTGGTCAGCACACCAAGCCTTAAACACACATATACACACATAAAACGCATACAACACATTATTTGCTAGTCCATAATCGGGTGACCCTTTAAGTCAGGGTCGGGGTAGTTTATGCTTATTTTTTACCTAAAAAACCTAAATAACACCCCATATATCTAAATAAATTCATTTATGACTTAAAATAATCCAAAAATTAGTGGAAAAAAACAAAAAATCACCCGAATTCAAAAACATTCTTGAGCCTTGATTTGCCCTCTCATGCAAGTTGAATGCCAAATAATATCCTATTGAAACTCCTATCACCTAATGAAACCCATTAACAATAATATTAATATTTTATGTTATCGAAATCGATGCTAACTGATGATTCTCCATTTTTTTACCAGAAATCAATGATTCTTTTTTTTTTCTCAAATCTAGAGAATGATAAATAAGTAAAATGAAGATTTGGATCAAAAGCATATTTTTGAAATCCAAAGAGATTGGAAATGTATCCATTAAAAAGTAAAAGGACAAAAATTAACTTTTCAAGCCAATTTTGAAATTGCCATGTATTTTGTTTTCTTTTTGCTTTGATCCTCTTTCTTTAAGTCTTGTACTTCCTTAATTTAATTGCTTGTTAATATCTACCCTCCTTACCGTTGGCCTGTATGATCCGCACAAAACGGCACATCGCATACCTTGTCCACTCTATTAAACAACACGTCGTCCATATATCCTGTAACTTAAGAACTCAGCATTCAAAAGTTCGTAAAAAAAAAACGAAAAAAAATGGAGGACTGCAACCAAAAGTACAGTTGCAGAACAGCAAAAGAAACCCTAGAATGGATAAACGCAATCCTCAATTTCATTAAACCCTACGCTTTCTTAACCAACGCACATGTTACCAATTTCTTCACCCACAAGTTATGGCAATCCATTGATCCTGTCTGGCTCCATTGCTTGCGTAACGAACCTGTCCAAAATCTCCTCCTAATTCCTTGTGGTATAATCCAGGTAACTAAATAATTTTTAGATTATGTATAATTATGTTGTTTTTAATTATTTTATAATGTGAATAGGAGCATTGGCCTGCTTCGCTGAAGGAATTTGTTTTAGATTTGAAGTCTCTCGCGTTTCCTCGCGAGCAAGCGCATTTAAACAAGGTAGGTTTTTTTTGTTTACTTGATATTTCTTAATTTTTTTTATAGTAATAAATAATTATTGCTGATTATTATTATTATTATTTATTGCAGCTATTCCCGGGAGTGAATGTGGTTTCGCTTAATACTGTACTTGCACAAGGCATGAATTTCAAGAAAAAACATGAAGTAAGTAGGTGATCGACGCTCGGTTTGAATTTCTCTTTCTTTTTTTAATTTTTTATAGATGCATGTTCTAGAGAATATGTTATCATTTAATTTAATTACTGCGTATTGTTATCATCGTGAGAAAGCAGGTTTATATGGGTAATGTTTTATTTTTTTTAAGTAGGTGGAAGTTCTTTCTGCGGTTGTTAGTTCTGTTGCGAATAGTGTGGGAGCTCAAACAATAGTTGATGTTGGTGCTGGCCAGGTTCGCCTCTTTCTTTGATCTATAGCTTTGCTTCAACATAAACTGATTGTTAATTTGAATTAATTCTGTGTGGTCTTACTAACTAATAATCTTTTCTTTTCATGTGCTGTGAAACCAAAACTTTGTTGCTTTTGTTTTAGGGTTATCTTGCCCAAGTTCTTTCCTTCCAGTACCAGCATTCTGTAGTTGCTATCGATGCCTGTTCTCATCATGGAACTGTCACGGAGAAACGTGCAGAACGGATCAAGAAGCATTATGCAGCTCAAATGCGAAAACATTAGTAAATTATGCATTTATTTGTATATTTGCTGCAATTTCCTTCTCTTTAAGGAAGTAGTTATCGTATTTTAGGAAACCATGGAGAAATTGTTTGGATGGTGTCTGTTGTTAGTTGATGGAAGTTGTTAATATGGGATCGCCTGCTTAAGTGATGTGACTTCCTTGCTTATTCTATGCCTTGCATGAATTGCTACGTGTTATACCACTAATATATTTCCATTACCATGATCATGTGTCTATTTTTGTTACCAATCCCTTTTGCTTCCTTCTGTTAGTCCAGGAATTGGGATTCCAAATGTGCCGAAGACAATTACATGCCGTGTCATGTCCATTGACATGTTGAAAGCATTAACTAGCATGTCACCACATATTGATAATGTTAAGCGGCCAGAATTGATTGGGCAAGTTGCAGATGATAAGACTTCATTGGTACTTGCTGGGTTACATGCATGTGGCGATCTTTCAGTAACTATGCTGAAGTGAGTGCCTTTTAGCTTTGTAAATTTATCTCTTTCCATTTTGCATGTAATTGAAAATGTTCTTTCAATGCTTAATATACTAGGCAAAGCTACAAATACATGCATATGTATTGAAGATTTGGAACACTAGCTGCTATATTTTAATTCTCCCTGACCATGTGTATTGATATTTGGATTATTTGCTATGTTTCATCAAATTGCTTCATTGTGCTCATTTGCATAAACCATTCTTTTTATTGCTCTGGCCTTTGGGCTCTGTATTCGGTGTTGTTGTTTCATCATCCATTGATAATTTTTATAGTGCATATCTTTATTGGACCAGGACCTTTTTAGAGTGCAAAGATGTTAAAGCAGTTGTTAGCATTGGATGCTGTTATAACCTGCTTTCTGAAGGATGTCTTGACATAGCTGGTTCACAATGTGGTTTTCCTGTGAGTTGTGGTGTTAAATCTGCTGGTATATCACTTGGGAAAAGTTCACGTGATCTTGCTTGTCAGGTGCTCGGATACCTTGTTTTTCTTAAGTGCATTAGTTTTATGAAGCAGTATCATAGAAATGTCAAGTACCTATTTCAGCATGGATGCTATTGTCTGAGTAAATATTAATAACTTTTGTTGAGTTCTAATGTCTTCTGTGGTGCTTCTTTCATAACTCCACTGTCTATCTAAAGATGCACTCCATGACCCAGCTTAATTTTGTTTAGAGTGCAGAGAGATGGAGGAGTCTCGAACAAGATGCAGGTCTTCATAATTTTGAGTTGCATGCTTTCCGTGCTGCTTTTCAGATGGTAAGCGATGCTTACAACCATCTTATAGTGAGATCGGATTTGCTTTAGACTTGCCTTCTCACCCTATGTTACTGTCAGTATCATCGTTATGCTGTATATGAAAACTCTTATACTTGAAGGCCTGAATTATTTGTCCTTAGTTTATTTAATGTTAGATAAATAGATTGTTCTATATTTTTTTGCATCATCCATATGCTATTGATACCATTTGTTTCTTCTGAAGGTTCTTTGTAAATATTATCCTGAAATCATAACATCAAGTCCCTCAATTGGCCGTCAAGGGAAGGCGTTGCGACGCCAACAGCAAAGGAGGATCCTGCAGTCTTCAATTAATTGTGATGAAAGTAAACATTCATCAATGCCTGAGACAATTTCTCATATGCAAGAACTCTACCTAAATCCACACATGTCAGAATCTAAAACAGGTACACAAGTAATCAATGTATTCTTGAAAGTTTTATAGCCTTGAGATTGCAGTTGATTCTCCCCTTCTTCAGTAGTACAGAGAAATTGAAGGAGAGTGGGGATAGAGAGAAAAATATCACTTTGGGAACTCAAGGCATTCTTTGAGTGTATCCCAAACTATTAAAAGCCCCTTCAATGGAAAAAAGTTCAGCAATGAACAAGATACTGATAATTTTCTGTTGGAATGTGTTCTGCAGATGACCATTCAGGCTCAGCACTGCATTCTCTTGAATTATCCTGCAATGGAGGTACCAGATACAATGAAACTGCAGCTGCAAGCAAATATTTGCTATTCGAGAAATTTACTCAGTCTGGATTATCTCGCCTAGGTCTCAAATCTTTGCAGGAGACACATTTCCATGAAATATGGAAGGAAGCTGAGCCATTTGCTGTATGGTAACCTCAACTTGCTTTTGTGGTGATTCATATATTATATACGAGTATCTCAATGATTTCCTTTTCACCTTTAGGGAAAGATGAAGAAGGCATATTTTTAGATGTTCTGTTATAATACTGATTAATGCGCTAATTCAAAACAGGGGCTTATAGGACCATATTGGTCTCTGCGAGCTGCTTTAGGACCTCTTTTGGAAACTCTTCTTCTGCTTGATAGATTATTGTTCCTCCAAGAGCAAGGCAGTTCTCTGGAAGCAATCATGTTACCTATCTTTGATCCTGCATTATCCCCAAGGAATGTGGCCATAATTGCCAAAAGAATTTGATACGAATTTTCAGCTCAAGCAGTGAAATGGTAATAATAACGACTCTTTATGTCCTATCCCTACCAACTTATCTGTAAATCAGACCATGGCTTTTCAATTTGTTTTGGTTTTTAAATAAGATTCTTTCAAGTTATTATGATATATGAAATATGGAGCAATTATAGATCTCACTTGAGTGGGACCATAATGGGGACTAGCCTATAGGGAAAAGCGAAACTTTTTGTTTTTTAGTCGAAACATTTAGGTTGATGTCCATGATATTGATGTTTGTTCTTTATACAAAATGCACCTCTAAATTTGATGCACTTTCCCATGTCAGAAAAATGAAAAACATATTTGTGGAAAGGAAAGTGATCATTTTCAGTATGCTACCAATATATTCGGGGTGGCCGTATGGAATCTAGGAGTGCTCATTGTGGTACCCATTGATAATTATAAGCCATGATGCCATATACTAATATTTAATAAAAATGATGTATGGGAGCACATGTTTTACGGACATTCGACTAATATCCGTTGTGATGTTCATATTTAGTAGCATCATCCTGAAGTATATCGGTATTTGAAATAGTGCATGTGAGTATCTCCATTATTTTTTCACTCTATTATAAAAGTTATGTTTCTGTCACTTACTCGTGTGATTCTTGTAGTCCATTCATTGTGAAAGAAGGCATCATGCTTCGTAGAGTTTAAAACATTGGTCAGAAACCTTCTCTTTGAATGTATGTCTGTTGTCTGCTCTAAAGATGGTTGCATCCTATTTTTGTTGGTCCTATTTATTCCTTGTGCGTCCAAGAATCCCGATCATGGGACTTAATCCAGCTTCTTACAAATCGAATAGTACAACATCATGATTATATCATGTTTTAAATTTTCCTAATCCAATGGAAATCGTGAAATGATAATCTGTCTACTTGGTAAAAGATAACACACAAACACTTGTATACAAGTTTCTGACCACAAGCAGCGCATATGGTCACTGCTTCTGCTACACCTGTTGCTCTTATTGTTTACGTGGAAATCAAATATTGATTTCAATTTCTTTTCTGAATTGAGCATCCATGAAGCGATGCTCAATGGATTTGCTTTATTGAATCCCTGCATTTCTCAAGTCATGTTTTTTTCTCCTGTGATTTTTGGGTGGGGAGTGGAGAGGAAAGTAACTGAAAGAGAAGATACATGTTTCTTTATGGAACTTTCAAATGGTACGGTGGTGAAGAGTCTTAAAACTGTATTATTTTCACCCTGGTATATGATTAGGCAAGCATTCTATTTGAGATCCTTCTTTCTGTGTTTCGACTTGCATATAGAAACAATTTATGGAGTTGGCTTGAAATTTGTCAAAGAGATCGGTTGATTGGAGGCCTGAAAGGTCCTTGGAAGGACCACTAAATTATTCATTAGCAATTCGGATGCTCTTCTCTAACAGTTCCCTTTAGATGTCTCTGTTAACTGGCGGGGAATGAAATGGACATTTGTTTGCATTCATTTTGTTACTTATCTTGACCCACTCCAGGAATTCTTGTCATCAAATAGCCGAAGAAATTGAAAAAATTTGTTAACGCAAATGTGGCATCTTTTAGATAGTAGTAGTTTGTTTAGCAACTAAGACGACTTCACTCGATGTATGTAATCTTCGTGTGGATGGAAGCTATTCATTGCTCATAAAAGTCAATTGTTATCGTTCCAATTTTCCAAGTGCTATATATGAGATCAAATATGTTCAGGTTTGATATTGGAGGACTGCAAGTCTTGGAGATTTCTCTCGAGAGTTGCTATTGATGTGACTCTGTAATTACGGTGTCCATGGCTTTGCACGATATGTTTGTTGTATACGTTTTTTAGATTCTATATGCGTATGTTATTTACTCGGATAAACATGATTGAATATTCCTTGTAGATTCTGCGTAGGAATGGGTGGTGGGGTGCGCGCGCGCGCGCGCCTGTGATGATTTGTCGACTAGCTGAAACGCTGTGGTTGTCACATCAGATATCCTTGCTTAAAGAAGCATCAAATGGAGCCTCCCACTCGTGCCGGGACACGTGTGTTCACATGCTGTGGGTTGAATGGTTTTTGTCATTTTAGACACCTGGTTTGTTCTTGTTCATTTCCATTATTGGGTGGTTAGCAGTGACTGCAGTCGACATGTTGAATTTCAAAGGTAATATTACTGTCACTGAATATAATCAAACGTTGGGATACAGCACCTAGCAGTCCTCCTTTTGTTCCTTCTCACTGTTGTTGTCAGCATCAAAACTAGTGAAAGGTGCCGTTACTGGTTAAGTGGCTTGAATTTTGACCTTTGCCGTAGATGAGGTTCATTTGAATTTCGTACTTTAGTGGATTGCTAGCTAGGATCGTGCAACCACGTACTGTTCGAAGCTATAATATCTGGTCAGACCCTTGCTACATTACAAAGAGGGGGTAACTTTAATGTCATTTTCCCCACTTTCTGAACCTCTCATCCACTTACCTGCTCTGTATTTCTCTACCTTGTCGTGGCAGCGACACTATAGGGAGGGGGGTGGGGGGGGTCCCGGGGCTACTAGAGATTCAAACATGATTCTCCAACGACAAATCACGGCGAAGAAAGGAAAGCTGAGTTCCTTTGTGGGATGTGCCATCTAAATATCAAGGTGATAATAAGATTCGGAATAGTAATAATGGTTTAAAATGTTTTTTTTTTTTTGAAATATATTAAAATAAATTTTTAAAAATTATTTTTAACTTCAGCATATTTTAAAACATTAAAAATATTTATTTAAAAAAAACATATGAGAGAATTTTGCTTTTCCAAAGCCATTAGAATCGTCCAATATTGGTTTGCCAACACTGTATAATGTCAGGGCTCTCTGATTGTTGGGAGAGTTGGAGAGAACACACAATCACACGCGCAAAGAGGAAAAGCTCTGTCAGGGTTTGAGAATGTTTGTGTTTACATACCCGTGATGAACTGACTTATTTTCCATCATCATCTACAAAACAAAAATGTTAAGATAATGGATGAATTACTACACATCATAGACCAAGTTAATACGCCCGCTTCACTACAAAAAAAAAAAAAAAAAAAACATCTACATTACATGATTGGCGGGGGTGTATCTGGAAGTGGATTTACTCCCTCCTCCATTACCATTTCAGGTTTGAATCCAATAGGAAAAATTAAGAGTGTGTTTGGTATTGCGGTAGCTGTTGTGGTTGTGATTTGAAAAAAATTGTTTTATAAAAAGTACTTTTAGTTGAGGTTGGTTTGAAAAAATAGATGTTTGATTAAAACTGTGGTTAAAATTGAGGTCGAAGAAAAAATAGTTTAATGTGTTTGATTAATAATGCTTTTAAAATTGAGGTTATAAAATAATTTTAAAAATATATATTAATATTGATGATTTTTAATTTAAATATTATGGATTTAACTATTGCTATTATATCATGAAATAAATCATACTTTATATAAAATATTTTTTATTATTCCATGAAACCATTTATAATTTCATTACGTACGAAATACATCCGACAAAAACTACAGTTTCCATAATATTTTTAGCATATAATAAAATTAGATAAAATATTATCAGGTATAAAATTCACTCTAAACTATTTTTTTTAAATAAATGTTAAAAAAATTTAAAACACTACTTTAAAAAAAAAAAGGAAGAAGAAGTCCACGCAGGCAAGTGAACAGTGTACACTATACACTGTTCATGTTAATTGCACTGTTCATTGAACAGTGCAATTGACATGAACAGTGAAAAAAAAAATAAGAAATTTTTCCTTAACCAAACGGCTACAAACTGCGTTTTAAATAAAACACAGCCGCATCCACAGAACCAAACAGCCTCTGAGACTTCTCGTAGAAGCGTGCGCCAGACCGGACTGGATCTCTAAATCTTTATGCGTGAAGGCAGCTCCAGCAATACTCTCACTATTAAAACTAAAAAAAAAAAAAAAAAAGGAGAAAGAGGGCAATACGCAGTGGAGGACTTGGAAAAGGGATTTCTCATGAGTGTATTAATTTAGTTTTGGATAACTACATAGGGAATTTAATTAGTCTCGATAGCAAAAGTTGGCATGAGAATACCCACCTGGTTTTTTTTTCTTAAAAAAAAAAAAAAGGAAAGAAGAGGAATTTCTACGTTGATTTTGTTTTCATTTAGTGGCCGAATTAATTGAGTTATACAGCATGGATTGAAAAATTAATAATCATTTTCTTTTCATGGATTTTTTTGCCCCATGGGAAATCTGTTTGGTCAATCTCCAATAACAAGCAAGATGAACTCAAACTCTTGCAGAATTGAGGAAATAATATGGATTAGAACAAGAGGAGTCTGATGGCAAGGGGAACAGGAGGCCCCTCGAACAAGGATTAATCGTGGTGTGGTCATCCGTCATCATCATAAATAATCCTTTTGGCTGGTTGTGGTGCTAATTAACTTTATGATGATGAGCACCATCAAATTCCAAATAGTTAGAAATCAAAGACCATAGACCAAGGACCATCCCATTTTAGTGTGCTCCCATCAGCAGGTAGGCAGTGATTGGCCTATCTTATGTCATATTATTACACCTAAGCATAAATCCTAACCTTCCTTTTTTATGCGGCATCATAATTAAGTTGACTTTACCTCTAATTTTGTTTAATTTGTGCCTTTATATATATATATATATATACACAACACTACCTGGCCTTCTTGCCAGAGGAGATCTCATATTCTATCTCCTTACTCTGTTCACATTGTTGCTAGCAATATAAATACAGTCTTCCCGTTACCTTGCCTTATCTGTTGAAAGCAAGAGCTGAAAGATGAGCAACATAAGCTTTGTGGAGGCAAAACTGCCACCAGGGTTTAGGTTCCATCCAAGAGATGAAGAGCTTGTATGTGATTACTTGATGAAGAAGGCCTCTCACTGCGACTCCCTTCTCATGATAGAGGTCGACCTCAACAAGTGTGAGCCTTGGGATATTCCTGGTGAGTCTTAATACATACCTGATCATTACCATCAACATCTTCTCATGCTTACAATCACTATGCTTTTCACCTTATTCATATATATATGATAGAATTTGTTCACAGCCTCACTGCCACTGAATCATTCGCTTTATATTCTTGATAGTCTATATATTTAGATAGCATGCATGACTGTAAACTATGCATATATATATATATATATGGACGCTGCAGGCACGCACTGAAAAGAGGTAAATTGTGATGTGAAGAACACTGGTGATATGATTATCTAAATCACCAGATGAGTACGAGGCTAGCTCTGATCCCATGAGTTGTGAAGCCAGCCTACCTTCCTTTTAGGCTTCATCTACCTCTTTTTAATTACTGTTTTAGCTTCCATCAAGGCTTAGACCCCACTAACGACTAACTCCTAATTATGCTTAAATGAGAGACATGGGACTCTCTCTCTCTCTTTATGGCCAAGGAGGATGGCAACCTATGTTGGCTGTGTCTGATAATAGTTAGATAGATAAAATCGCGGTGATGTACCTAGCTACACACAGTTTAGTACTGTCGGACAAATTAAGTTCTTGTAATTCGGGGGTGAGCCTGTGTTTATGTTGTTTTAGGTGTTTTTTAAAACTATTTTTTCTTTTTTATTGTTTTTAGATGAATTTAACGTGTTAATGTTAAAAAAAAATTAAAATATTTTTTTTAAAAAAAACAACTTTAAAATCAACCCAATCTACCATTCGAAGCACACCACATTATCCCGCGCATGCGGAAATGAAAAAGGTGAAATGGTTGTCATGCATGCATACACATACATTCGCGCGCACGTGTGTGCATCATAGATTTATTTTTCTTAATGGGCACATAGGTCTTTATAATTGTCTTATTCAGAAGGGGAGTTAGGATTACTTTTCTCTTTATTACTGGTTCTTGGCACCCCTTTCAATTAGAGTTTTAAACAATTTTGAATTTTTATTATTTTAAAATATTAATTTTTAAATATTTTTAAGTTGTTTTGATACGCGGATATCAAAAATAAATTTTATAAAATAAAAATATATTAGTCTAATATATTTTTAAATAAAAAAATATTTTAAAAAACAACTATTATAATTAAAAAATCATAAAAATCCACTATAATTTGTTTAAAGTCCGTCTGCGTTGTTATGCGTGTGGTGTGGATAAGTTTTTAAGAACTGGAATATGAATAGCAGTATTTTATATTAGAGCATACATGTCACGCAAGGGGTTTTTAGAAATAATATTTTGTGGTTTCTTCCACCGTCTTTTAGGTGGAAGTCCTCAACCAACTTAGTGGAAGTGTCTTTTAGGAAAGAAAACCACTATTTTCCCAGCAAAGTTTTCAAATTCGAACTCTTGCAATTGGCACTATCCCAATTCATCTAATTAAATTTTAAAGGGTGTAGCTTAATTGATCATGTTCTGGATTTGTTCCCTAAAAATTACCAAGTTTAAATTCCATAAATTTTAAGATTATTGAAGGTTTAAATGATTGTTAATTTTAAGATTTGTAGAATTAATAGAGACACGCAGAAGCTAACTTGGACATCCACATTAATAATAATAATAAAAAAAGTTATGAAAGTGATTGAAATAGATAAGCAAAAACCTAAAGTCATATAATATAATACCTTCTTGTCCAAACCTAATTATATAATGGCCACAGCACACTTCAGTTCAAAAGGAAAATGGCATTTTAACCTCGTAATTCTTACCAAATCCAATATGGCTTGTCACCGTCATTGAATATTGAAGCCCTCCCTCCCTCCTGTTTTTCAACATCTATCAATTATTCATTCAACTCAAATTTGTAGATCACACGTGTCATCTGCGTAAGCAAGGAACCTTTGTTTTTGTCAACTTGTAAATCTTACCTTCAATAATTCTCATTACTAGAGATGGACGTCGACCTCTCAACCACACTACTGTTATTGGATTGCAGTCATCTACCATTTTTTAGCCACATGTTATGAGTCACTTTTCGTGCCTTATCTCTCCACCACTCGTATAATACACCTTTGATCGAGTAATGGCCGCATAAATTCAGAACCCGGTCACCAATATGGCCTTGGATCTTAGAACCGCATGCTTCACCACCCAATTCAATGTTAGATCGGTGATGTTGTATGTCTTCGAAGAAACCTAATGTTTGACCTAACTGGTAACCAAAGGCTTGCACTTAAGGCCTGCCCTTGATTATGGTAAACCCATCAAGATTATTTGGTTTAACATGAAGTTGACCAAGGGGTTCTTGCTTTGAGTTGACCTTATCACACGCATTTATATATAATCTTGCTGTTTATTTCAGATAATTGGATAACATGTAAATTTCTTGTAGTCTAATGATTTGTGTGTGGAGATTTGGTAGAAACGGCATGCGTGGGAGGCAAGGAATGGTACTTTTACAGCCAAAGAGATCGTAAATATGCAACTGGACTAAGAACTAATCGAGCAACAGCATCTGGATATTGGAAGGCCACCGGGAAGGACAGACATATCCTACGTAAGGGAACCCTTGTTGGCATGAGAAAGACCTTGGTGTTCTACCAAGGTAGGGCACCTAAAGGGAAAAAAACCGATTGGGTCATGCATGAGTTTCGGCTTGAAGGGCCACTTGGTCCGCCCAAAACTTCTTCAGAGAAGGTGGGTTTAAGATATTCACTCTATGATGAATTCAATGATTTTAAAATTTCTTGGCCTGGTTTCACCAAGTTCCGTTCTCAAATTTTATTACATCTATGCATGTTTTCCTTAGGTTTTTTGCAAGAATCACGGTGCCGGCCCCGTGTCTTTTATTAACATTTTCTTTTTTTCTTTCCGTATGTTAAATCCTTTGACTTCATCTAGTATATATGATTTTGTTTTTCAAGAAAAAGCCTAATTTGCCATTGGTAATTTACCCTCTAGCTAGTATAATGGTATCTTTCTAGAACCCTTTTCTTTTTTTCGTGGAAAACAGAATCGGTTTGATCCATGATCATGTAAAATAGTTAGAAATAAAATTAAACAATTCTTTACAAATACTGGGATGTGAATGAATCTGTTTAGGCAATCAGAACTAAACTCTGCACGGCTTATAACCAGCAATGTCAAGACATGTCAAATTTTACATGGACAAAAAGCTTGGAAGTAGTTTAATTGAACTCGTAAACATTTATGTATCATATAGAACAAAAAAAGGCCAAATTAATTTGTTGAACTAGTCATGACAAGGATGCTAATATAAAATTACATTAGTAGCTGGTGTATTTTATAATCATCCATGTATGCCTATATATATATATATATATAATCAGCTGTAATGCATTATATCATGACCAACATCTCTCTTTTTCTTGGCGCATGCAGGAAGATTGGGTCTTATGTCGAGTGTTCTATAAAAACACCAGAGAAGTTGTGGCCAAACCTAGCATAAGAAGCTGCTATGATGACACAGGCTCTTCATCTTTGCCTGCATTAATGGATTCATACATCACTTTTGACCAAACTCAACCCAATTTAGATGAGCACGAGCAAGTGCCCTGCTTCTCCATTTTCTCCCAAATCCAAACCAACCAAAATTTCCCATACATAACTCAAATGGAAGTACCAAATTTACCCACAAAGGGTACAAGCCCATTTGGGCAAGTACCTATGAATATTACCACTCCTTCAGACGCTTTTTCTTGTGACACAAAGGTACTAAAAGCTGTTTTGAATCACCTTAACATTAAAGGATCACCAAGCTTAGGAGAAGGTAGTTCAGAAAGCTACTTATCTGATGTGGGCATGCCCAGCTTATGGAATCATTATTGATTTTTAGGTCTTAAATATAGGATTTAAAGAGGGTCTCTCTTCTCCATCAAAAAAAAAAAAAAAAAAAACCTTCGACAGCCTTTACAAGACCATATTTTGCTGAAAAGCAATTTCTAGTGATCAGTAATTCACTAGTCTTCCCACATTATGTATGTTATCATTTCTCGTATTGGAATGCATTTTACTTGTGGGAGATGTAATCAACTTTCTTATTGTAGACTCTGAAGTTTATAGGGTGATTTGAAATGAACAGTGTAAAACTTTCATTGGTTATATATAAGGGTGTATATATGGGGGTTAAATATTAATTTCTGGTGTTCTGAATTTTAATTTGATTATTCAGTCTAATTACATAAATTATTCTAAAAAAATAGAATAAAATAACTGGTTGGAAGAGAAGGGTCGAGGAATTATTATCTATACTTCATATTTTGGGATGTGACTACCACAAAACTTTTGTTGGAGGAATAATATTCCTGCCAAGTTTCAAATTCGATTCGTTTCCTCACTAATCCGAGGCAAAAATATACGTATGAGCTACGTGTTTGCAGGGGACTTCAATCAATTCCTATAGTATATTTCTTAATTAATATCATACACAATCTTACAAAATTTCTATTAGTAAGCACATTAGTTGGCATACCCTAGTCATATCTACTCTGGAATAAAACAATCCTGCATCACTTATGCCTAAATGTAATTATATATTGTATAACATATATAGATGCATAGAGAATGTAATAACACTTGGAACTTGGGGTGCATTTTCTTCCTACATTTTTCATTTCTTTCTCAAGTTTTGTTGTTGTCTAATGTTTCATGGGCGCTAATGGTTTGGTAATACGAAACTCGTAATCATGTGATCTAACAACCTATAATAAAATTGAAAATCATCCTAAGAAAACCGAATATCAGGTTTAAAATCTCGACCCTTATACTTAAGAACCAAATGTATTGGAAAAAAAAAATTGGATCCAAAAACAACCCTGTACCTAAGAACCTAAAGTATATAAATGACGCCACAAAATTAGTTAATCTTCAATAAGTCGGTATACGATCTTTTTTCTTGCAGAGAAATATTGTTTGCAACATGCAAAACAAAAGATAAATCATATTTATTCAAACCATCATAGCTGTTGAAACTTGTAGCCATAAAAGTAATATATATTCCCTTCTAAATAACCATAATGAACTCTTTTGGGTTGCAAACCAATATGTCATATCTAGTAATTAATTAACACAAGTCTAATACTGAAACAAACCCTAAAACAATGTCTAATAGGCTAAAACAAACCCAATTTAGAATAAATTCCGAAGCTAATAATATTCAACACTAAAATACATAAATAAAAAATCATAAAACAAAGTCTTACTTGAAATCCCCATGCATGACCGAAACTCCCCTTTTGTTTTCCCTGGAAGCTTCGTCGAAACTTTATGCTCCAAATTAGCTAGGAAACTTTGTTTTTTATTGTTGAAATTTTCTCCCTTAAATTGCCTCGCTTTAATCTTCTTAGTGTGCTAGGAAATCCTATAAAATAAGAAAAAGAACAACAAAAAATCACAAGCCTCCTTGCCACCACATACATTCCATAATGAATATGGAATCCTTGCAAACTATGGATACCAGTTGCTACCATAAATGTTTCATTGTTTGATATGAAATCCTTATAGAATATGTAAGTCAATAGTTGTCACACATGTTTCTAATAGCAATAAGGAATCCTTATATTGACTAGAATTCATAATACATAAGGAAACAATGTTTCTTCAATTTTTGCACATTCCTAACAAATTTTAATCCTGATTTCAAACAAGTCATTCTCTCATGTTTGAATTATAATATCAGCATAATTTCTTTTGTAGCTTTAGATATAATCCAAACACTAGATGAAGGTCCGAACAAACAAATTTAAAAAGATTTTTTCAGTAACTTTGACCCTATGAAATTATCCATTCCTATTTATTTGTTTGTTTACTTAGACGTTGTTGTGTTTTTCTAATAGTTGATTTGTCTATTGGTTAAAAGTTGGTTCACCCTAGTAGAGTGGATCATAACTTTATAGGTCAAGCCTAGTCATTCTAGAGTCCAAACATATTTTTGCATTTTTTTTTCTTTAATACTAGGAATACATCTTATATATACGTTTAATAATCCTTGGTATTAAAATAAACCAATTAATTTTTTGTGTTTTTTGAATGTAGGTCAAGTTTTTATGGACTTAATAAACTTATTATTAAATCCAAAGATATATGCAAGGATATAAACAAAACTATTTTTTCTTGAGTTCTTGGTATTTAAAAATTGCTAAATCATGCCATGTATTTATTTATTTTTATTTTTATGAAAATATGAATTTTATTTGAGAGACTTGGCCATATATAATTTAAAATAAAATTGTATTTGTGAAAGAAATTTTTTTATTGTTATTTTTTGTATTTTATGTTTTAAAGAAAACTGGTTTATTTAATATGAGAAAAGCACCTCACGTGTAGGTCACAATCCTTAGTATTAAATAATAAGGAGAAAAATATGATACACATAAAATTATAGCAAATAGGTCTCTTGAAGCATAAAATTGAATTAATAAAAAAAAAAAACAAGGGTTGTGATTGACAAATATTAGAAAAGGAAAGGAAACAAAGTTGGAGAAATCAGTAGGGCATGTTTGCCAAACATTCCCTTAGCTAAAATTCAGAGGCTTAAAAATTGCTTAAAAGTCATGTTTAATAAACACACCTTAAAGACAGAAAAATACAATTTTTCCTTTTGGAAACTTTTAGCATGCCAAACACACCCTTAACTCTGATGGACTCAGTCCAAATAAGGACCCACGCACATAAAAGAAAGAAAAAAGATAAAAAAGGATTTTGGTTTGAATTTTTTTGAAGAACATTCATACTAATCTAGATTGAATTAATTATAAAAACTAAATAACACTAAATAAAGGGCACACAGAGATAGGATATGAAAGATTAAAGCATAATGATGCATTAAATAGGATTGCATGAATCATACTCGACAACTTTTAACCCTAACCTAGACATTCAAAACCTAAAAAGGATGATTGATCCAATATAGGCATTTAATGGGAAAATAAATGGCATGAAACAATTATATATTGGCCCCTGATTTGATTTGATTGAAGTATATAAAACAAGTTGAAACATCAAATGATGGTAAATCCAAAATCTATAGCTAAGAATGTTCAAAAGAAAACAAAAAAAAAACCCAGAATGTGCCTTGTACTTAGAATTTGGCCTAAAACTCAGAAGCGAAACATAAACTTACCAAAACTAACCTAGGCATGCCTAACTTGACCTGCTTAAACCATAAAAAATTCAAGAAAACAACAAAATAAGATAAAATAGTAGCGTAAAGAAATAAAACTCTATAATTTTAGCAATGCACTTTCTTTATCATAAACACTATTACATCAATTTTAACACTATATATATATAATCTTTAACATATACATAAGCTGGATTAAACCTAACATCGTGTCAAAGAACAAAATAGGACCATAGTCTAAGCAAATCAATGCATTCAACCAAAATAAAACCAAGTGATCAACCTAAACTTCAAAAAATCAAAACTAACATTCAAACATGCTAATTACATGTCTTTAACAATCCAAGAATATCAAGTTATATACTCAAAAATGTTTTAAACTTACTTTTCTTATCAAATGCATATTAAATCTAAGAACAACAATATACTAAACATAGCTTCTAAACTGAAATGAAATCAATAGAATCAATAACAAACAAATAAAATACAGATATGGAAGACATTAAAGGAGAGGTGTGTCCATTAGGCTACACCATCTCATCAAAGTTTTAAGTATACCTTATTGAATAATGTAGCTTTCATTTTTTAGGCTTTGTTGCTCTTTTTTTTTCCTTTTGTTCTCAGCTTTTAATCCTTAGCTTTAATAAACTTCTTCTTTTCTCCTTTCTTCCTTCAATTTTCCCATGATTTTCTTAACTTTTCTCTCTATTTATTCAAGAATTCTTCTATGTTTTCTCCATATTTTCCTCTCTTTTTCTCCTCTCATTGACCCCCCTCTACTCAAGAGCAACTACCCTTTTACAAGCAAACCAAAACCAGAAATTGCAAAACTATGGTGGTTATGCCAAGAGGTTTTATAGAAGATTCTTATTCCTTCACTTCCAAAATCATCCTCTCTAAAATTGATGGTGTCTGGTCTTCTTTTTTTCCTTTTGTAAACTAAAATCAAGCATGAGAAAAAAAAACCTTGTAGTCTTTTCTTTCATGGTGAATTTATTCTTCAGTCATAACTAATTGCGTTAGGTACTTTGTCAAGCTTTGGTAAACGAATCATTAATGGACTTGGATAATGTAGAGAGGATGTATATCTACCATTAGAAACAAACCACACATGATTTAGAGATCTAAAACTCCACATTCATTGATAGGAAGGTTGGCCCTCAACCTATTTGAATATGTCAATATAGGGGTGGTTAACTAGGGACAAGATGTTGTTGAGTTCATTGAGCCAAATAAGGTACAAACATTTGATGAGGGTAGCTAATTCTTATAGAAGAAGTTTTTCTTAGTCTATTGGTGCTGATTAAAGCCTTTAAGGTGGTCGAAGATGTCACGTTCATTCATCTAAAAGTAGCGACAAGATGTTTTTGAGTTCATCGAGCCAAATAAGGTACAAACATTTGATGAGGATAACTAATTCTTGTAGAATAAGTTTTTCTCAATCTATTGTTGTTGATTAAAGCCTTTAAGGTGGTCGAAGATACCATGTTCATTCGTCTAAAAGTAATATCTTGATTAGCCTTTCGTTTGAAAAAGAAAAGGATATAGTGACTGAAAGACGTGTCATTCATTCTCTTCATTAAACTCTTAGTGGCACGTCATTCGTCAAACCCTAAAACTTAGGGTTTTTAAATAGGATTTTGAGAAATTTAAATTGGGTCTTTGTCCTTTCAATTTCAGCGTATACACCTTTAATTAGCCCAAAAACTTCTAAATTTCTACAATTACATCCTTGGAAACATTGATTGAGATCTTTTGATTCTCGTGCCTTTTATTAATTAGTCTTTGGTTTATAGATTATTTAATTTGACCCCTATTTCTCATCAAGCTTTCAATTTGTTCCAAATTAACCCCTCATTTAATCAATTTTAGTCTTCTGATGCGCGCACCTCTTTTACATTGGTCTTTAGTTTTACGATCATTCAATTTGGTCCATAATCAACCTTTAACCTTCTTTCAATTAAGCTCATAATCGCACCAATTTCGCTCTTCAAAGTTTCAATTAAGTCCTTTGTTTTCCAATTATTGTAGATTAACCTAAATTAAGCCTCCAATTTTTTTTAATTGAGTCCATGATTGAATCTATAAAACCCTTTATAAGTTTAATTAAGTCTTTAA
This sequence comes from Populus simonii, assembly GCA_007827005.2. NCBI lineage: Eukaryota > Viridiplantae > Streptophyta > Magnoliopsida > Malpighiales > Salicaceae > Populus > Populus simonii. The sequence continues at coordinate 9,272,607 of CM017470.2, read as the reverse complement.
ACTTAATTAATTCTACCATTTTTTACCCAATTGACTTTCAAACCTAATTTTTCTTCAATTAAGTCCTTAAATAAGTCAATTAAACCTATTAGAAGTTTAATTAAATCCTTAGACTTAATTAATTCTTTTAATTTTGATCAATTTTGAATTTCAACCTCAAATTTCTTTCTATTAAGTCTTTCTTCAGCCCATCTTGTCAAAATATCTCAATCTAGCTATTCTTCTAGCATTTTGATATGTTGCAACACAAGGGCTTATCTTCTTATATCATGAAAATATTTTTGGATTTCAAATTTCTATTATTATTTTTTTTAATAAAAAAGAAAAATATGTATTTTATAAAAGAATTTTGGGGATTTGGAATTGGGTCATGACATGGTTAATGAATAAATTTAACACTAAATTAAAAATGGACTCCACTAAGTTTTAAGGTTAAGATTTTATTGGAAATTATTCTCCAACACAAGTTTTTTAACATGGAAAATTAAAATGATTAAAACAAATTATGGATGAATGAGAAATTGATCTCAAATAACTTTTGATTAGCATGTTTTTGTGAAACCCAAGGCCTTTTATCCCACATATAAAAAATACAAGATTTTCTTGTAGTTTATATAGTGAGAAGTTGAAGAATTATAAATAAGCCTAAGAAAAGTGTTTTTTGGCTTAAGCCACACGCGTGCACGATCTCTCATCTCGGTCTTGGGCTCGTTATATGGTTTAAAATAAGCAACCTAAACAATGACATGAAAAATTTCACATGGTTACATTGGTAAATGATTTAAAATCAATGAAGTTGATAATTTTATTTATGTAAAAAATACATATAAATGTTATATAATTTTATATCTTTATATGAATTATATGCTAATTTTAAGTAGTAATGATCACACGATCTAATCTACTAAGAAAATATTAACTAATAAGTTTGACATGAAAGACTTGGTTGTTATTGTCTTTTAAGGAAAAAAAATTAGGTTTTTATTTTTTTATGACAAGTAATAATATGATCCAAGCAAGGTAAGATTCGGAATTTTGGTGTAAAATTTTATATCAGCCAGTTTTATGTTATTGAGCATAATTCTAAATCTAACCGTTGGATCGAGCTGAAACTTTACCAAAAGATTCCAAAGGTATTTGTCTATGTTGGGGTAAACTTTCAGATGAATCGGAGTTCAGGAAGGACATGCGATATAGGTCAGAACAGTCTATATAAATTTTTTTATTTTCTTTCTTTTGACTTATAGACTTCTTATTTAGTAAGGTTCCGTTTCCTACAAGGGTGTAACAGGTTATTTTAGGAATCTCCTAGTTCTACAAGGATCTTTAATGGGCTGCAACATAGTTTTCAAGTGTGACAAGGATTTATTAATGTTTCAGAATCCTTTTCTTACAAGGATTTCTTGTTCATCCTAACTACATAAGGAAAGAAGGGCTTGTGGTATTTAATGACATCTTGGTTTCTAGGATCATTGGGCAGATAAAGACTTAGGACTTATGAGCTTTATCTTTATTTTTGTTAGCTACAGCCCAAGGCTTGTTTAGGCTTAATTAACATTTTGTTTTTAGTTAAGATCTGAGACTTGTTTGGATCAGGTTATGGGCTTTTTAGTTTAGGGTTTGTGGGTCAGTTTTGTAAGTGGGCCACATCAGTCCACTAGTGTAGATCCATTAGGGTTAATTTTTCAAGAACTATTTAAACTCATGTAACCTAAATTTCAGCAGCCATTGATGAATATTACTTTTGAATTTTTTAGTTTTGACGTGTGATAGTGATTCTTGTATTCTTCAGTTCTTGAACGAATTGAATCTGACTTATCAAAGATTAAATAGCTTCGTGACGTTATTCTACTTCATTCCAATAGTGTTGGTGTCTTGGGGCAGATTTTTATTGTGCCACACTACTATCAGATCTATTTTGGTTTTTCAGGATCGGATCTCAATCTTGATTGTGGATTGCGTGACCACGTGATCATGGAGTTCACATTAAGTAATTAAAGCAAACCAATGAAATCTAATTATGATAATTACCAAAAATAATTTTGCATCAATTTTGGTTTTAGAAAACAATATAAAAAGAGGTCGAAGGGGAGATATTTTATATACCTTTCAGCAATTCATTATTCATTCCTCCTCGTCCTCCTCTTTTTCTTCTTTTGCCTTTAGTTTCCTTAGCCTTTTGTTACTTTTCCTTATATTCTAGATCGATCTTAGATTCTAGTCTTTTTTAAGAGAGATTTGAGTTCTCTTATTCCATTGGTTCATAAACTTTCAAAGGAAATGTATTATTTAATAGTTAAGTTGTTGGGATCCTAGAGAACTATTTATTACAAGATCATTTGTACCAGACGAGCATTTTAATCTTAAGAACAAATGGTTTAATCCTTCGTAACAACACCTTCATTCATTGGGTCAAATGTTATCAAGAAAGTATCTCATACTTATACCAGTTTTAATTTGATATCTTTTGTTTTAAATATAATAATTTATTTGTATGTATTGGTAGACATGCAAGAATCTGCTTTGAATTAATTCTAACTTTGAATATTTTTCTATATACTTGATATATACATTCTAAGAAATTGTTTCAATTAAATTATACACACTTTACTTTAGGGGTGATCATTTTCGGTTCGGTTCGGTTTTTTCGGTTTCAGGCTTATAAAACCGAACTGAACCGGTCCGTTTTTTTAAATTTTAATCGGTTTTTTTTCTCGGTTCGGTTTTTTCGGTTATTGTTTTTTCGATTTTCTCGGTTTAATCGGTTTTTCAGTTTTTTTGCTCATCCCTACTTGACATGCATGCTATTTTTAGTCATCATACTTTTTTACTTGCACTAAACAATTTCCATCTAAAACACGAACACCATTAATTTGTTAATAAGATTTCTCTCGACTTATATATAAAACAAATAAACAAAGTATGAATCTTTTTTTTTTTTAATAAAGAACTGGAGTTTTTAAAAACAAGCCGTGCAATGCCAAGCAGAACATTACAGCCATAGAATTGGGGGTGGGGGACTATCACTTTCCACTAAGTCGCTAACACAACTAACAGGAAAAGAAAGAAAGAAAAACTAAATCGGAGTGAGATCACCATGAAGATCTAAAATGGCTTCCTAATCACTGTCATTTTCTTGGAGTAGAAGTTCTGAAATTTAGTTAGGTGTTGAATGAATCTTTTCTCCTTTTCTTTTCGGTCGTTAGAAACTTGTGGCATTCAGACATTAATCCTCATGTCTTAAAACTCCATGTAAACATCTCTTACATCCGATTAAAAATGGCTATTTTAAGGTCTAAAACTGAAGCCAGGTAAATCTATTTGGAGCTGAACAATATAAGGTAAAATCCTAAATACAGATAAAGATTGACGAAGGTCCCTTTTATACAAGGCCATGCCCTTAATTTAATTAAGGGCTTACAAAAAAAAAAAAAAGGCTAATTAATTAATGCTCCACCTCCTGCACGTTGCTTCATCTTAATTAATATATTTAATTTGTGAAGATTAAGTTGACAAAACTGAGTGAACTTGACAGGGATTTTGCAACGAGAAAACAATGAGCATCCTCCTCCTAATCATTGACAAAATGGAGCATCAATCCTTTTCACCCCCACACGAATGCTAGTGATCAAACTGTTCTTGAGGTAAGAATATATATTCATCGTTGAAAGTAAATTAATGGAGTTAGGTTTGGGACGTGGAACCAAAAGTCTAAATGGAATCTTGCTTTTTAATGTTAATGATGTATTACTGAAAGCAACTTACAACCAAACTCTTTGGGTAATTAATTAGAATTAATTATAAATTTCTTAGTCACGGTCTTATGTATACAGTATATAAGCCCCTTGATGCGTGGTGATTGCGAGTGTTTTCTATTTAGAAAATGAAATCCATCCAATTACCTCAAGTCAATGTTCATGCACATGACAATTTTAATTAATAGAAGAATTCTAATTTCTAATGTAGTAGTAATCCATCAACCAACAGTTATCTACTGATAAAGAATGAATAGCTTTGTGTTTTTTCTTCTTTTTTTTTTGTTTTTTCTTAACAATTTCAAGAGGGAGGCTCGGATCCCTGAAGCTGATCTCCTTTTAAATAAATAAATCACACATGAAAAAATAAATAAATAAAACATATAGTTTACGGCCTACCCAGTAAACTATAGGTTACTTTGCTTGCTTTGCCACATGGTTCGTTGGAGAAAACTCTCAACAACATGGCCCATTTCATTTATATTTTTCTCCTCGGAGACTGGACATTCTAAAATACTTGGTTGCCTATCACCACCACGCGCACGTACTACTATCACTGTCTGTAATATGCTGCGAGTTGCTATTTTAGTTTATAAATATGTTATACAAGAGTGTCACATTCATACCACGATGATATTTTAAAAAATTTAATGAAAAAAATACATTTTTAACATTTTTTTTAATGAAGAAAGGTTTTTTTAATAAATTACCGTCTAATACTATGGTCACAAGAAATCTTAATTGGTAAATAAAAATTTTATGGTACAAGACTGGTTATGCCAAAAAAAATATTATCACCTCTTAAGTATCTAACCTGAGGTAAATTTGCTTTGCTGGTTTTGTCTTAAATTGCTTAGAGTTTGTTGATTTATGCTATGATGGTTTGCTTGCGATATTCATGGTTCTAACGTTAGTGAATATTCAACCACGAATATTTCTAACTCTAACGATGATAAATATTACATAGCTAAAAAAATATATGGTATTCATGACTATAACATCAATGAATAAACCAGTAAAATAAATTTAAATCAATGCATATATTTTTTTTTTAAGAGAGAAAAAATATATCATATATCGGATTTGCTTTTCACTGTAAAAATCCAAAATAAATTGGGTCGGATGGGCCTAAGGCCCGGCCCAACCCGGTCACATCTGTTTCTTTTTTTTTTTGGGTTGGGTCTAACCCAAACCATTTGGATGGGCTGAGCACTGTTGTAGGCATGCGTGAATTATTCACGCATGCTTCCAACAATAACAAGGTAATTATATTACCTTTGCACAACAACAAACGACTTGAATTTGCAAGGCGGGAAAAAGGAAGAACTTACTTGGTAGCTCTGGAGATGAAGACATGATGGAGGACTGGTGAGCTGACTAATCGAACATTCTATCCTTTGTGTCTCCTTGTTTTTCTCTTCTTCTGGTCTTTTCTTATTTGTCTTCCTGTTTCTTAGTCTTCTTTTTTGTTGTGGCTTTTTTTTCTAGGAAGCTCTGCTTCTGGTATTTGTAGGAGACGAAGGCGATGGTGATGAAGACGTGAGGTTGCTGGTCGAATTGGACACTCTTCTTTGTTTCTTCTTCTTCTTTTTTCTATTCTGAGTGTATCTTCGTTGTCCTCTGGTTATTTCCTCTCCCCTTTTTTTGTAGTCTGTATGTATCCGTCTTTCTCAGGTCTTCCCTGGTTTTCTGCTTTTTCTCCTATCTTATTTGTCCCCCCGTATGTAAGCCTTTCTCTAGCTTTTATAAAGCCAGAGAAGGTCGTGTGTTCATGCCTCTAGAAATGAGGCACGTTCCGTGAGGGATCGTGGGTCATGATCTGCTGATTGTGTTTCTTGTTGATCCGGTCTTCAGGATGAGGAGATGGTGAATAGTGTGCGTTCAAAACGACACTGATTTCACCCGAAATGACTATTTTCAATTTGACCCCTGAACTTCTGACATTTAACAATTGGGTCCCTGATTTCATTAATTAAACAATTCTCAGCTCAATTAAGTCCCCAAACTTCCAATTTTTTACCAAATTGACTCCTAAATTTATAATTCAATCCTTATTAGTCCCCAAACTTTCAATTTGTATTGTCTTAACTCGATCTTCAATTCATTCATTTTTTATTTCTTATTTTTTTATTTTAAAAAAATTTAAAAATTAGGTTATGACAGAGTAGATTAAAAAATTTTGGTATTGTTTTTAAATTTTATTTTTTATTAAAAAAATTTGGTGTATGTAGTATAATCCACGCCACTTTATTTACATAGAAAGGTTATCACAGTACATTAAGACCAAATTATTTTCAGGAACTTCCATAAGCCCAAGAGACGATCCATTATTGATTTTAATAGTGGATTGCAGTCTCTATGAATGATTTTCTCGCCAGGCCTTTGATTTTCTCTTAGGTTTTGGTAGATTTGTGGATAATTTTCTATGAGAAGATTGTTGGATGGGAGGTCATTGTTCGATTAATTTTTTATGTTTCTTTCTTTTTATTTGTACCCGCGTCTTATGGTGCATGATTTGGTAAACATGGGATGTCATGGTTGAATTTCTTTTTTGAATTTTTTGCAGAGTTTCCTTTATTCTGCACCTTTACCCAAGTGTTGACAAACACTGTTTGTATTTGGATCTTAAACATAGATTGTTAACTTAAGTATGCCTTCACCCTTTATATTCATCATGCACAAACCCAACTCCAAACTTCATTCGATTTATGGAAACACTTATCATGATTCTAACTTTGATTGATATTTGTATGAAAAGCGTATAAGATAAGGAATTATAATTAGCATCTACTGAAATAGAACTTCATACATTTCTCATTTATATATATTTTTCAAAACTAAGATCATTATAGAAATAATATGGTTATAAATAAGTTCATACACAAAAGGTTAATGATATGAACCAAGTCAGGTCAGAATTTGGCTTTAAAATATATGTTGAACAGTTTTGCGAGATCAGACATATCTATCAAGCCATACATCGGAACGAGCAGAAATTTTATAGAGAGATACTATACACATGGAACTATATTTTGGTAAATTTTTAGATCAAATAGAGTTCTAGAATATATTATTTTAGAGGATCGAAGTTACTAGATAAATCTTGTTAAATCTGTCAAACTAGACCTTTGTGTACTATTTAGGATATATCTCGAGATACCTGTGGAAGTTTATTGCGATTCAAGTTGGGATGGAAACTAAATATCTCTATCTTGGTGACAACACCTCCTCTTTCCCTAAATATACTTCTTTCAACTACTCTATGGCATCGGTTCTAACCTTCACCCTTTCCTTTAGAGACCCTTGTTAGTCCAAAACCAAAGACCTTTCACCTTTCAGGCATATAGAGGTACAATGCCTAGAGGCCTCCTAGTTTTTTTTTACAGTAGTCACCCCTTTCTGAGTAGAGAACTTCAAGACCAAATATTATGTATTTATGACTACATTGATTTTGTGCAAAAATGATCTTTCTATTATGATGTTATAGGTCAGAACCATATTTATCACCATAAGGGTTTGTTGAAGAGCAAGGCACTTAAGGTAAGTGTCAATTATGATTGAGATCTCCAAGACACCCTTCGCTAGAACTCCTAACCCTTTAATCCAAATCAAAAGAGTCTTTACAAGAGTCATCCTTAAAGGATCTATCCCTATCTAGGACATCACATCTTTGGACAGGATGTTAACTGAGTTCCTATCATCAACCAACACCCTGTGGACTCGATGATTAGCTAGAACCATGAAAATCACCAGTGCGTCCTCATAGGAGTAAGTCACCCCCTCTTCATCTTCTGAAGTGAAAGTGATAGGCTCGTGCTATAGGTTCTGCTGATAAAAAGTTGTCAGGACCTATTTTCAATGCTTTTTTTCCACTAGAAATGTTCCTCTTAGTGAGGTGCCCTCTAAAATCACATTGATCTTAGGTAAGGCTTGAGTAGATTGGTTGGGCTCTTCTCTGTCTCGTTCCATATAGGCATGACTTTTGACAAGTTGCTTCAAATAACCCTTGGCTATAAGCCTCTCAATCTCTTTTTTCAACATGAAATAATCTTTTGTATTATGTCCTTTATCCTTTTGGAAAAAAACAAAACTTCTTGGAGGTGCATATGTGTAGAGGCAACATCATAAGAGGTAGATATTGAATAAAATCTTTCCCTTTAATGGTTGTAAAGACTTTTATGAGAGTGGCATTCAGGGAATTGTATATCTCCTCTTAAAGTATTGCAAGCGCTCCCTTATTGGCCTTTTTTGACCTTTCTTAGAATTAATTTCTCTGCTGAGAGAGTGATTTTAATTGAAAGGTTTCTCATCCTCAACCCTTTAGTAGAAACGAAAAGGCTCATGTCTCAACATACTAGCTTTTTTTACCCGTATATGATTTTGCATAACATGTTTTACCTTCAACATGCTTTTATCTATTATGGCATACAAGTTTAAGGAGAACATTACCTCACTTCACTTATCCTTTGAGGCTACTAGCTCAATAAATTTCTCCATCTTGAACATTTTTGTGTCAAACCTCTTCAAATATTTCATAATGGATTCTCCTCCTGATTGAGTAACACCAAAGAGTTATGTGAAACTTCTCTTGACAGGTATACTGGTGTTAAACCTTGACACAAGTTTAACACAAAGATCATTAAAATCCATGATATAGCCTAGCTCCATGTTGTTATATCAAGCTTGTGCTGACCCTTTAAAAGTTGTAGGGAGGATCTTGTACATAATATCACCATCTTAGATGACTAACTCAAGACTATTATGCATGTTATGGACATGTTCTCGTGGATCTGTCAGACCATCGTAGTTGTCCAAAGTCATCTTTGTGGAGATGTAATTCATAGAGATGAGGGTGTGCAAGAATCATCTAGATAAAGGTAATCCATTTATCTTATGAGGATCATAGACTTCATCTTGAATATATTTACCAGCCAAACTTCTCCTCGAATGTTTTCTAATGAGCTCTGGGAAGCTGGAGAATTCTAATGTGGAATGGCTGGATTAATAACTAACTTTTATCCCATAGTGTCTAGAGAAATCACACCTGGAGTGACCACTTATTGGAAAAGCCTCACTTCGACAAGAACAACCTCTAGATGGGCTAGGAGATCGTTAGGGTGGAAAGCTCTTCGTGTTGTTTTACCCAACCTCCTCTGAATAATATAATTATCTCCTAGCCAAGGAGACAGGTTATGGTTGAGAAGCTAGGACTGAGGGGGCTACATCATGTGTCAAGGTTTGCTAGAGTGGCAAGGTCTAATGTTGCTCTTGGGTTACCAATATGGCTTGAGTAAGGGCTTGTACCTTGTTAATGAGTTGTTGAAACTTTAATGGAGTAGACATGCCAGCAACTGTAGGGAGGTTACTGTCGCACCTCATCCTAGGGATGTCTTGATTGACTACCATTAATAGCGGTTAGGGATATTAAAAACTAGTTTAGGGAGAATAATTGATGGCTTTTTTTATTAGTTCCCCACAAATATAATGTTTCAAAATCTAATATGCCTAGGAAAAAGGTTTTTGAGTATTTGGACTGTGGGTAATCACACATTCATGTCAATATTCCCTTCTCAAGAGTTCATGAAATTGATGGTTAGTTGTAGAAGACCTAACACCTGCAAAACAATCCCTTTTGATGGGATTTAGAGACTCTCAGATGATAAAGTCAATGACATTTAGTAAAGGATTGCAATAAATAAAAGAATGAGTTTTAAATTCTAAGAACAAAAATATTTTGTTCTTGTTTTTATAGGATAAATGCTTTGAGAATTAAAGTATGAATACTTAGAGAATAAAAATTATAAACCTTTAATCTAGATGGTTAAAAGAAAGGATATGTATATATATATAGCCCTTGAACCTTGTCATGTTGCTTGAATAGAAAGGTTGAAGTGTCATTTTCTCATAATAGCATTAATGAATGATAAATATCTCTTGCACAATATTAATAAGGAATAGATATCTCTTGCATAATATTAATATAGATGAAAATATGGTAGACCTTTATAAGACTTTTATACACCTAGAGATGTAGGGAGATGATTATTTTTTTATTTTTTAACATTTTATGTTAAGAGCTATAAAAATAAACAAAGTCTCGTGACCCAACATGAGGTTTATAATGATCGTCAATTTCATACCCACTTGAACCTGGAAAGATGTCGTGCCTAAAAGTGATGGGTCTAGTAGCTTGTCAGACCCACATATACTTGGACTTAACATGTAAATGAACTCAAGAATATTGGGTCTGATAGCCTGTCAAACTCACATATACTTGGGCTCGCCACATAACTAAATTCAAGGATATTGAATCTGGCAACTCATCAAACTCGTATATACTTGAACTCAGCATATAATTGAAACCAAAAATATTAGATCTAGTAACTTGTCGCCCATACATATTTGGTCTCAACTAAAAATATTGGGTATTGAAGCTTCTCAAATTCATATTTTTTGTTTAGGCTGCGTAGCTAATTCTATGATTTCAAGATGGAGTGAATTAATAAAGTTGTCATCCACCAAGGCTTCTTCAACAAGAAGCCTGTTTTGCTCACCTGGAACTACCTGAAGATTCTCCTTTATTGCATATTGTTGAATGCAAAGATTGAAAAGAAAAGAAAAAAGTAGTAAAAGAAACAAAACGATCAACAAGGTTTGAGGTATGTGAGGAACAACGGCCATAGGGTCTATAGACATAAGCTTCGGATACTTCCTTTCCAAATTGTGTTTGGATTAGCAAAAGAGAGGGACTCCCTACTCCTATAAAATCATGGAATCAATTTCCTGTTCTTTAATGAATTAAGGAATAATAAGAGCGTGAGATTTCATAGATGGGCTTGCTAGGTCCTGTTTTTAGATCATATTTAATATGCTTAAAAGCCATCTGTGAGTTCAAGTATATACTAGCATGTCTATCTATTCTGTTTATATGAGTAAAACTTGGGATTAAAATGCCAATAATCAGTGAAACATAAAATGAAGATGCAAAAGCTTGTCAGCGTAAGAGTTACTTGTAGTCTTCTCAAACAACTCTAAGGAGAACTATGAGTAGAAAATAAACTACAATTAAAATTGACAGCCGACAAGTCAATTGTTCTATTTTTCGGTTCTCAAATACTCACGAATCAGCAGCTTAAGATGCTCAGAGTCTTCAATTCCAGGATGCCAGCAGACATTGAAGTTCTTGTAAGCTTTACAGCAGTATCTCCCTCTCACAGCCTCCCTAGGCGTAACTGTACAAGTTCCTTGCGATTCACAACAAATCATTGAACTTCGATTTCAACCAAAGTTAAACTTTCAGGTTGAAAAGTACATTTGTTCCCTGCACATACATTGTTCTATGACCTAACCACTGTCATAACATAAGAAAAACAAGGCATGCAGCTTAAAGATATCAAAAACAGCAATGTCGTGCAATACAATTAACTTCTAGGCTAATCACGCTTGGATTTCTTTTTTCGGGGTTGTTCTCCAGATGTGGCAATATAATCTTCTGGATTGACATTCTCAAAAGACTTCTGCTTCCCAAACTCCTTTGCCTTTTTCTGCAAAACAACCAAATTCAAAGACATTTTAACAAAAATCATTAAGTAACATGGCATTCCATTTTCTGGAATTGTGAACTTCATTATAACTGAAATATGCATGACGCAGTAAAAATCAGAGCATGATGATTACAATACAAATCCTCTTCATTATTTCTGTACACAGAGCATATGGCATTACGATGAAACTGACATTTTATGATGACAAATTACCTTTAGTGACATGGCCATGGCAGCCACATCTTTGTTATTATCTGCATATGTGCTAGGATCCTCCTTTATGAGTTCCTGTGATTGTCACATACATTCCATGAAGGTTACATACGGTATAGAGAGAAGAAAAGAAAAGGAAAAAAGATAAGATGCTTATCAGATGGGTATAACCAGCAGAAAGAGCTTCAGAAACGAACCTTGGGAGGAACAAAGGCGGCATCTCTTTTTCTTTTGTTTTCAGCTGTTTTTTCTAATTGCTTCTCTTGTTTTTCATGCCACTTCTTTGCTTGTTTCTTCTTGTCACTTAAAAAGTATTCTCCTGTCTCCAGTTGTATATCTTCCTGCAGGTACCACATTACATAGCATGCCAAATGGATATTAGTTATTCTGATAAGGACTAACTAAAAGTCAAAGAGAAAGACTAAGCTTCCGGTATTAACATCTGTGTGCAAGCATGAATTAATGCAAACAAATTCAAAATATGACACCTTCCAGCAATTGTGCTTGTCGAATTTAACCATTAGATTAGAAACAGAACTGGTGGCTTGACTCACCAAACTATATTCCCTGACAAAGAATTAAGCAACCTTGTGGCAAGAATTTTTATTTAATCTCCCACAAAACACAATTGCAGAAAAAAAAAGTTGAAAAGGAGAAGAAAAACAAAAAGGTAATTTGAAACAAAGAGCAAGAGAGAAAAGCATTCACAAGGAAATTGATTCCAGAACATTGCAGTAACAAGGCAAACAACTACCTCATGTAATCAGCATTCCTTGCATAGTTACCGTTACCAATATAAAATAAGTATTGAGGAGTTGCCAATACCGAGTCAATTACAAAAGAAAAGTTATCCAGTGGTCCTTAAGCAAGATAGCACTTTACAACATAAAACAAAAGGGAATTTTTTTGAAAGGAAAGTCTTAGAAAAATTAAAAAAAAAAAGGAAAAGGAAAAGGAAAATGCGAAGTTTGTTGGTATCTTTGCCTGTTTAAGTTTTCTATTCAGCAAAATCTATTTGTTTCCTTGAAAATAATAAACCATGCATACAAAAATATATTGGAAGACAAAGCAGTGGTCTCACCATGCTAGGTTGTTGAGGAGGAGGGAATGGTGTGTCTTGTTTCTTCTTTTTACTCTTAACCTTCTTTTGTTTCACAGTCTTCCTGAAATTATCCATGTAATTCAGCAACAAAAATAAAGAAGATAGAAGGCAAGAGTGACTAAAATATGTGGGAACGGAAAAGATCATTTGATGGTACATACTTCTTATATTTAGGAAGGAACCTGTCCCAGTTCTCATTTTTAAGAGCAGGATCTTTTTCAAGTTCTTTCTTCATCATAAGAATCTACACATCATAAGGACAACAAGAGGTGAATAAAGGTTATCGACAGAGGGTATGTTGATAGATTTTTCAAGTGAAAAACTCCACAAGAAAAAACATCTATGGTAGAAAGAAATCATGAAAAAAACAACAATTATATATAGCGTGCAATGCAAGTTGTTTTCACCTTTATATGGTATACGGGATGCATTTTATTTTGTATGCAGTCTTCAACAATTCTCCTGACTTGTTTTAAACCTTTAAATGAGCCCATAGCAGCAACAGTGTTTCCCTAATCAATCAAAGAAAAACATAAATAATTCTATTCATGGTGCTATACTTCTTCGATAACAGGAAAAAAATTATTTGGCTATCAAATTACAAGCAATAATTATCACCTGAACTAGAATATAGCAGCCTGTCAATAATTCTAGTGCCTGCACCAATATAAAATGATGACAAGTCAGCGAATACAAGATCCACCTTTTGCTGGTTTTTGATTTTCAGGGGAAGAGGGTTGGGAACTTATAAAAAATTTCTAAAGCAAATAAACAGCACACACCTTCAAGGTTGATGAATTCGGGCCCACAAGGTTTTGTCTTCTTTTAACAAATCGTTCCTGCAAATAATAATAGAAAGCTGAATTTTCTCCTGAACTCTTGAATACAGGATTAATGGCAAATATTAAACAGATATAGTTATGGTGTCAAATGTTTAGCAGTAAGGAATTTTTCCATATTCTTTTTTACAAAAAGATTTAGTTACCATAAAATGATACACAGCTTAAGACATTTAAGATGTACCATACAACACATAATAATTACATGTTATCAATTATATGGAATAATTTAAGCACCTACCTTATTACGAATCATGTTGCCGATCTTGATGATGTCACAGCTCATTTCGTCATTCAAAATTTTGATCGCCTGTAAAATAAAAACTTAAAATAATCACTGTTGTAAAACCAATATAAAACTATCCCAAATGAGAAATATGCATCATATAGATTCAGCCTAACCCCCAAAAACACTGTCTATCTGTTTTTAGTACCCCAGCCCACATGTACTGTATAGTCAGAACAGGAAACACATCAGCAGGAGCACAAGTACTACCCTGTAAGCAAATTTTTTGGTTGGATGTGAACCAAAAACATTAAACCTTTATGTTCTTCTTTTATACAAACTAAACTAAACTGAAATAAACATAAAAATAGAATAATGAGGACAATACACAAATACAAAGAAAAAAACTCTTTTTGGTACTTTGAGCTTATACGCCTAGCTTATCCAGATGGGTTGATCTGCAAAAGCAGTTTCGGCTTGGGCAACTGTAATTTGAGATTTCAAAGTCTATACAGGCTTCCAAAAAAAAAAGAAAAAAAACCGTTCATATCTCTTCATAGAGTGAACCACTTCTGATTATATTGCTTAGTTTTGATACAAACATTCCAGCACAGATAGTTCATGCCATTTAAATCCACCATTTGCACTAAGAAAAGCCCTCAAAACAACAAAGGACAGCACAATCACAACTACAGATAGCCATACTGCAAAACCAAACAAAAAATAGTTCATCTTACCTGAGGAGCAGGGACACTTCTCGACAAAAGCTTAATAAGATCCCTAGCTTTAACAATAATATAAGGATCCCTGGTCTTTATCGTAGTTTTAACCGTCATTGACCCCTCATTCTAACCGCCAACAAACAAAAAAACATAAAATCATTAAAGAGCAAAATAAATTTCAATAGAGCCACAACACAAATTAAAAGAAAAAAAAAACTAACCTTATTAAGTTCGCAATCAATGCCAAACTCTTTTAACGCAGATTTCACCATCGGCCATGCGTCCGTCAAGTACTTCTCTGCCAATTAAATTAAAAAAAAAATTAATTTAGCGTGAATTGAATTTCGTTGGGGTTGAAGTAGAGGAACATAACTTACCGCGATATTTAGGGAAAAGAGTGGAGAAAGAGCTGACATCGACCATTCCACCTTGATTCCAAGACGGGTCAAATTTTTCAATCTTCCAACGGTCAATATTAGGGTCTTCATCCCATGGTTTTGGCTTATCATGCTTTCCTTTGTGCTTTGGTTTCTTTGTGTTTGATATATCTGTGTTTTCTGCTCCGTCTGCCTCCATTTTTTTAGATGGTGGAGGCTGGAAACCCTAGTTTAGATAGTTACTGCAAAACGTCTCTGTTTCTTCTTCGAAGGATTTGGATTTTTTATACGTGCGAGGGATGGAGGACGTTTATTTCTTATTGGGCCCGGTCCAAAATCTCTTCGCATTAGGATACTTCTAGATAACACGTTAGATCCAAACTAGTAGGCTAGTAGCATTGCTCCGCTGCTGCGTGATGAAGCAAGTATTTTTTTAAAAAAAAAAAAAAAAAGTGTTGTTAATATTTTTTTTATTATAAATTAATAAACTTATTAATTCAAACTTAAAGATTGAGTCGGAAAATTGAGATAGATATGTGTATTAAGATATTTGATTTTATATTATTTTTAATAATTTTAAAAAAAAAATTAAGGATATATTTTTAATGTGTTCAGTTATTATTGCATCCATTCCAAAATCTTTTATTAAATTGATTTGTTTTTTTAAAATCAAAATAAAATAAAAGGAATAAAATGAATAGAGAGACTAAAAATACAAAAAATAAAAAAGGAGGAGGCCACCATTTGATGAAAAAATCATAGCCTTCATCTTATTCCCCTTGTAAAAAGGACAAAAAAAATAAATAAATAAATAAATAAAATCTAGCCTCCCTTTTACCACGTAAAAGAGCAACCAATCGTCACTCTCACAAAAATAGGTTTGCTCAATGGTTTCATAAAAACTAAATTACACTGAGAGATATCACGCCCAGTGATATTCCTAGGTTTGCTCTGTTCTCTTAATCTTATTTATTTTGTTTGAGGTGTTGTTTGTTTGCTAGAAAATAGTTTATTTTTTAAAAAAATATGAATTTTATAAAAATAAATTTAAAAAAAGTGAATTATTTCTTAATATTTAGTAGCGTGATAGAAAATAAGTTAGAAAATATTTTCCAGTGTTTGGTTATATCATGAAAAATAAGCTGAAAAATAACTTATTAATATTTTTTTTCAAGTTTATTAAAATAATGAGGAACAAATCTTACAAATTAAAAAGTTGAACGACAATGAAATTGAAAAAAAATATAATTTTATAAATTATCTCAAATGAAATAAATAATAATTAAAATAATAGAGATCAAATCTAACAAATAAAAAAATTAAAAGATAAAGAAATTAAAATAATAATAATTATCATTTCATAAAGTATTTCAAATAAAATAAGTAACAATCAAAAGAACGAGAATTAAATTTGATAGATAAAAAATTTCAATTAAAAAATAATAAAAAAAAAGTAAATAATAATTATAAAAATGATGTTCAAAATTAATATAAAAATTAAATTTTAAAAGATTAAAATTAAAAAATAATATTCAAAATAAAATATATATACTAAACAAACAACCCCTAAATATGTGCAAGTGAAATAGCAAAAAAATATAATTGAGCTCTACTAATGATAGTATGATACTCACAAATCTAAGAGTGTAATTAATTTATGTTAATGTTTATTACATGACATGCTGAATTTATACGAGAGGAGAGTGTTCTGGATTAATGTTTATTACATGACAATTATTTGAGTTTCTGTTTTGAGTTTTGTTTTAACTTCATTTTCTATAGTCCTAATGCTATGAGTAATTACGATATTTGAGACAAGTATAAACATGTTATTTGGTTTCTGACTTTTTTGCCTAGTTTATTTGTTGAAAAGTAGTATTTTTTTAAAAAATAAATTTTGAAAAAGTGAATTATTTTTCAATGTTTGGCAGTATAATGAAAAATAAGTTGGAAAACACTTTCCAGTATTTGGTTATGTCATGGAAAATAAGCTGGAAAATAACTTATTAATGTTTTATTTTTTTCAAGTTTATTAAAATAATGAGGAACAAATCTTACAAATTAAAAAGTTGAATGAGAATGAAATTGAAAAAAATATATAATTTCATAAATTATCTCAAATAAAATAAATAATAATCAAAATAATAGATATCAAATCTAAAAAATAAAAAAATTGAAAGATAAAGAAATTAAAATAATAATAATTAACATTTCATAAATTATTCAAATAAAATAAGTAACAATTAAAAAAATAAGAACCAAATTTGATAAATAAAAAATTTCAATTAAAAATGATAAGGGAAAAGCAAGATAAAAATGAGGACCAAAGTTAATATAAAAATTAAATTCTAGGGGATGAAATTGAAAAATAAATATTCAAAACAAAATATATATTGCAATCAAAAGTTTGAGGACCAAATTTGATATAATTAGCAAATAATATGATATTTTTAAATTTTTCACAACTTTCAGAAAGTGTTTTCCACCCAAAAAAAAAAAAACACTTTCTTGGAAACCAAGTTAAATTTTTCTTTAAGTGGAAAGTATTTTCTAATGATAAATAAACATATAAAATTTTAAAAAATAATTTTTCATAAACCACCTTTTAAAAAACAAACAACGTATTCTTTCAGCCAAAAGTTAATACGTCTCCCCCATCCATAATCATATATTATAACGTCACAATGAACATAAATGATTGCCTGGAGGGATCGGCAGTGAAGGAGGAAAGAACTTGCTTAGCAAATAAGATAATTTTGTAGCATTCAAGGTTTATCTATACGTAAAACCTAAGTTTTCGAAATTAATTATCTCAAAACAAAATTTAATTATATTGGAGGAATGAAAAGAATTTATAATTTGTAAATATAAACATAACATTATTTATAAAATTAAAAGAAAACAATTTTGAATACTAACCTTCAACCTCTTGATTGGTAGCTACACTTATTTTGCGAATGCAAGAAAATTTATGATTACAAAGATATTTAAGAAATTGGTTAAAAAACATCAAGAAGAAGACGGATGTTGCTTTTTAACTCAAAGCAGTTAGGGTTATTTACTTTAAAAAAATTAGATAAGTTTGGAATTAATTTTTTTTTACAAAAAATTTATAAATAAAAAATAATATACATTATCTATGGAGACTTGTTCATTATGCCCTTTCATGTTTTGAAATGACAAAAAATCACTCTAAAATTATTTTAAATACAAATTTATTTTTAAGTCTTTATCTGTCTCTTTAACAAAACATGTTTCTATACTTTTTGTATATATTTTTCTATCCTAGAACACTAATCAAACACAATTCAAGAGACATCAACACTTCGGGCTTGTTTGAGATTGTGGTAAGGATGGCGATTCAAAGTACTTTTCGCTTAGAAATGCATCAAAATAAAGTTTTTTTATTTTTTTAAAATTATTTTTTACATCAGCACATCAATATAAAAAATTATTTTAAATAAAAAAATTCAAAATTTTTAAAAACAAGATTTGGGAAAATAAGTTTTTCTTTAACCCGAGTCTAATCATCATAACCCAACAAGAATGGTTTCCCATAGTATTCCCCCTAGAGAGTTGATTCCATGAGGATCCACTTGGTTCATGAGGATGCAACTTGCCCTTGTATCACCACATTGCCTTATCATAACTACAAAAGACTTGGCAAGGGCTATCACACATAGCGTGAATGCCAAATGTGTACAATATAGTGCCTCTCATTGACACCTTCCAACATCTGCAGACCCAATGAATGCTCCTATAATGAGACTAGGTATGTAATATTCTTAGTACCCTATATTTCCATGAAAGTAATTGCACTCCTTTAAGTATAAATGCAAGAAGAGAAGCATTTATATTTCAACAAGAAACATTTTATGCTACATAAATAAATAATTTTTTTCATATTTCTCTCGGTCAATTAATTCCTTATATAAGAAATATTTCCTTCTTTCTCTAAGTCCTCCGTAAATACAAGGGAGTTATTTTGCAGGATTGTGTTGGCCTCACAAGTCCAATCCATTTTTAAAAGTCAACAATCCCCATAAAACCTCAAATCATTTCATGCAAGTTCGTAGTTTATCAACTAAGCCACCTTTTCTAGGCACATTAACATCCTAAATGAGCTGGTGTTCATCATTTTATACTACTACGAAGTGATTTGCGATTATTTTTTAAAGTATTTTTCATTCAAAAAATATTAAAATAATTTTTTTTATTTTTTAAAAAATTATTTTTGATATCAGCATATCAAAATGATCTAAAAATACTAAAAAAATATTAATTTGAAGCAAAGAAAAAAATAAAAATTAAATTAAATTTTTTTAAAAGCGCTTTTGAAACACAAAAATAAACAGATTATACACAAATCTAATCAAATACGAAAGATTTCATTGTATTTGTTAAAATTTATTTTTATAAATTGCAATGTTTTGTTAGGTATACACAAACAAACTAAGTTATATCTAAAAAAAAACAATGATTAATCGTAATTTCTTATATTTCAATAAGTGTGTTTTCTGAAGAGATTTTTTTAATTCGTAGCACATAAAAAATGAAAATAATGATGGCAGCTTCTATTTCATAATGAATGCTGAAAAATATTGGGAACGCAATTGAAAGTTCAAATCTATATCTTATCAAATGCACTTGTAATAGATAGGAGATTCATAATGGAAACCAACTATACATTTTTGGCTCAACACACTGTTATATTTTCCACAAGAAACCATGGAAATCAATTATTTTAAAAATTCATGATTTATCCTAAATTTTTTCTGGAGCCATTACTAGGAGTCCTTTTGTTTTTGTTTTGTGTAAAATGTTTTATAAATAAAAAATATTTTACATGTAAAATATTTTCCTATAAAATGTTTTAAATGTAAAATATTTTCAGTTCGAAAAGAACAAGGCCCGACTAGGTTGTCTATAAAGTTTGAATGTTGTGTGTAAAATATTTTATAAGAACAGAAAAATATTTTTCAGAAATAAACATAAAAAAAAAAAAATTGTAGATAAAACAAACAAACCCTAGCTGTTGTGTTTTTTTATTATTTTCCCACAATTTTTAAATAGCCCAACTGTGCTTAAGTTTGACCCTTTCTTAAAACTTCAGGTTGCAATCCAAGGGTCAGATTCAAACCAAATCTGAACTTCTCTTTTATTCGGGCCCATGGCCTCTTTCCCTGAGAAAGCTTGGTAGCTTTTAAGTCGGCTCATTCACATTCAATGTATGATAACAAAATCAAAAGCCAGATCCAGCTCAGATTCCAATTAATCAAACTCGTATCTTTCATCACATTTCATCCCCACACCAGTCCAGTTTTTTCTTCACCTTTTTGTTTCCTTGTGTTCTTCTTGTCCCCACACAAGCAAAGTATTTTCCCCGAGTTTTTAAATGCTCTTTTAAATTCTATTTAGAAGTCAACAAAATCCATTTAACTTCTTAATAATATTTTTTTTCCAACAGTAAATGACATTTTCACTCCAGTTTTATTTAAAAATATAGTTGTAATTGTTTTTT
Organism: Populus simonii; assembly: GCA_007827005.2. NCBI lineage: Eukaryota > Viridiplantae > Streptophyta > Magnoliopsida > Malpighiales > Salicaceae > Populus > Populus simonii. Next base: position 9,252,308 of record CM017470.2, on the reverse strand, counting down.
AAAGTATTTTTTATTTAGAAATGTATTAAAATATTATTTTTTTTAAAATTTTAAAAATTATTTTTGACATCAGCACATCAAAATAATCTGAAAATATCTAAAAATATTAATTTGAAGTAAAGAAAAAAATAAAATAAATTTAATTTTTTTTAAAATACTTTTGAAACACAAAAACAAACAGGATCTTGTTACATGCTAAATTTCATTTCATGTTATATTAGAAAACACACCTTCTCTCTTATTTCATATCAAAAACTTTTAGCAAGACAACAAAAATACTCAAACACAAAAAAGAAACTAAAATCTAAAATCACATCAAATAATGATACCTTCTTTGAAAATGTTATAATTAACAAAGAAATTAAAAGAAAATAGGGTTTTACTTTGTTTTTGTTGTTCATCGTCCCATAAATCATTATTCCTAACGCTATATAATATGTAAATTTTCTTCATCATTCCCTTAAATTATTTTTTTATTTCAATTTGCTCATCCAGTTTTTGTGTTTCTTTAAATCATTTTTTCTAGTACTGTATAATATGTAAATTTTCTTCCTCAATCCCTTAAATTATTTTTATTTCAATTTGCTCATCCATTTTTTGTGTCTCTTTAAATCATTATTCCTAACACTGTATAATATGTAAATTTTCTTCCTCAATCCCGTAAATTATTTTTATATTTCAATTTGGTCATCTAGTTTTTGTGTTTCTTTCAATTTAGTTCTTGAAAGTTTTTGTTATTGTTGTACTAAGTTTTTCTATTCTACTAGGGTTGCGTATTATCGCATGCCCAAATGTCGAGAATTGGCTCGGAATTGAATGACATGTTGCTTTTATATGGAAGGATTTTTTGTTATTGTAAAAAACAAAATTAAAGGAACAAGGACCAAAATTGACATTAACATAAAATTGATAATCATCTTTCGTGTTTATTGTTCAAAAGTGTGTAAATCTACACTTTAATCCCTTGATTTTAAAATTTTCTTACATCGGGCCCTTTTTATTTTTTGGAGTTTTTGATTTGGTCCTAAATTTTATTTATTTTATATTTTAGTCCTAGATCTTGAGATAGGAAGGAAAGTCACTAAAAAAATATTGAGGAGAGAGAAAGCTCTTGAGTGGTCGGATTTTGGTCACCAATAAATTTGATTTTGGTGTGTATGGATTCACCTTTGAGAGATGAACTTTGTTATAACCCAATTTTGACCCGTTGGTTTTTTATTTAATTTTACAAAGGTTAAAATGTAATATTAAAATATCAGGAATTTATTTTGATAAAAAGTATGATTTATCAACTTGTGCGAAAACTAGGGATTACAATGTGCTTTTATCATTCTATCCTTATTATCAAGATAAAGATAGTTATCCATTTTCGAATTTGATTCTTAATCAAATTCAAATTTCAAAAAAAGAGAATGACTTTGTTTCTCACACGCGATGAGACTCTTGCACTATAAATATAGATCTTAGTATATGCATACAAGGTCCATTTCAAGAAACCATAGGGGGGACATTAAAAAAACAAAGGAAACATTATGAAAAACCAAAAAAAATGAAAACAAAAGAAAAAAACAACAAAAAAAACCCTAAAGCCTATCATCCCTAGAATTGGCCGCTGACCCTCCTGGATTTTCATCATTTTTGTTCCCTGGTTTAGAACCAACATTCGCCTCCTCTCTCAGTGGCTCCTCTCCTCAGAACAAGGAAAAAACCACTAACCACGCCTCTATCTTCTCTTCTCCGCTGCAAGAAAAAAAGGGGGCACGCCTTCACTGTTCTCTTCCCCTCTCTCTGCCATTTTCCTTCTCCTTCCATTAGTCGCGAGCAGCAATAGACCCACAAACAGGAGTAACAGAAGAAAGGCACCATAGACAAATAGACAACTCGGGGACAAGTGCACTAGACTAGAAGAGAAAAACAGACGAAAAGGGAACTAACACGGAGAAAAAAAAATGAAAGAAAAGAAGTGAACAAAGGGAACCAAAACAACACAAAGATAGAAGGAGCAAACACCAAAAACACTAAACAACGACAACACTACCTCTATCTCCTCCACTTGAAAGAACAAAGACCTATTAACCTGAAGAGACCCTTCAACCATCAACAGTCGTCTTCCCCAGCCACTGTAAGCATGCACCAGTTAGCAGCAGTAGAGGAGCTTTAGCAACTGTTAGCAATAATAGCAGTAGCATATAGCTCCAGGACGACAACACCACCAAGAACAGCAAGGGATTGTCAACCGGGAGCAGCGCATGATCGTCTGATAAGCCAAGAAGATCTTATCGGGTGCCTATAAAGAATTCCAGGGTCATAGAGCTGTGAAGATCTAAATGGAGTGGAACTAGTCACTGTAGTATCTAGAGTATCCGGAAAGAAGGAGTCAAATCTGTTTTGTGGTTTGAATAAATGCCAACTATTTAGTAGGAATCAGTTGCTAGAGTCTTGATTTCATGAAGTTGTGCTAGTATTTTTAGCAAAGTCTGTTAGTCATTCATGTATTTAAACTCTGGAATTATGCAGAGAAAGGAATTTAATTATTCAATAACAGATACTTGTGGTCAATTCTCGCCCAAAGAAGAATTCCATTGCAAAATATCAACAGCTTTGACTAGGACCTATCATTTGCATTTCATCCTAAGCAAGACGTTCTATGGGCATGGCAGCTGGTGTCTTTGTTGGAGAGAAGGAAGCAATTTGATTATGATTGAAGGGTAATTGTTTACTGTTTCTTTGTTGGCGAGTTAATTGCTCATCCCGTATTCGCGCTAGGCTTATTGCCTCTTTCAATGACTTGGGTTTGAACATTCTTATTCCTTCTGCAATTTCTGTTTTCAAGCCTCCCATAAATGTCCCCACTAATGACTTTTGAGTCCATCCTTGCGCCCGATTCCCAAGCCTCTCAAATTCTTTTTGATAGTCACATAATGAGCCCTCTTGTTTCACCCTTGATAGAGCTTCGTCAAAATCCTCACACTCCGGCAGACCAAATCTTGCCCATAATTCTTACTCAAAAATCGGCCATGGAGTTCAGATGGAATAATCAAATACAGAAGCTACAGGGAATAGATGTCCAGCACATTCAACCCGCATCTCTAAAGGATGTATCAAAGGAATTACGACAGGGTAAATCAATGTTTGCTATTAGTTTGCAAACTAAAGTCGAGTTACTAGTAAATAGGGTTGAGTTAGAAATGCAGCAGCTGTTGAAGGATTTTAAAGACATTTTTCAAACACCAGAACAATTACCCCCAGTGAGAGATTGACCACACCATCAATCTTAAAGAAGGAACCGGGCCTGTCAATGTAAGACCATACAGGTATGCCTATTTTCAAAAAGCTGAAATTGAAAAACAAGTTCAAAACATGTTAAAATTGGGATTTATAAGATCAAACACTAGCCCTTTTTCATCTCCTGTCTTGTTAGTAAAAAAAAAAGATGGCACATGGCGTTTCTGCACAGATTATAGAGCCCTTAATGTTGTGACCATTAAAGACTGATTTCCTATTCCTACTGTAGATGACATGTTAGACCAACTACATGGGGCAATTTTCTTTACTAAATTTGATTTGACCGCTGGTTACCATCAGGTTAGGGTATCTTCAACTGATATTCATAAAACTGCATTTTGTACTTATAATGGTCATTATGAATATTTAGTCATGCCATTTGGTCTTTGTAATGCTCCCTCCACTTTTTAAGCCATTATGAATTCCATATTTCGCCCCTACCTTCGCAAATTTATGTTAGTATTTTTTGATAATATCTTGATTTATAGTCCCAATTGGACCATGCATCTTGAACATGTTCGCAAGGCTTTTGAAATTTTATGGTAGTACTAATTTTTTGCTAAATTGAAGAAATGTGCATTTGGTCGGCAGGAATTAGAGTACTTGGGTCGTATTATTACTCCTAAGGGAGTAAAGGTTGATCAAGAAAAAATACAAGCAATGTTAAATTGGTCAAGGCCTACTAATATATCTGAGTTGCGTGGATTTTTAGGCCTTACAGGTTACTATAGGAAATTTGTTCGCAATTATAGGGTTCTTGCTCGTCCACTTACAACTCTATTAAGGAAATGACAATTTTGATGGAATGATGAAGTAGAAGCAGCCTTTGCGGACCTTAAAAGGCAATGACTTCCACACCAACATTTGTCATGCCTAATTTTGATGAGCCTTTTGTTATTGAGTATGATGCTTCCGAGGATGGAATTGGTGCCGTTCTATCTCAACAGGGACATCTTATAGCTTTCATGAGTCGAGCTTTAGGGCTGTCAAAACACATATGGTCAACATATGCAAGAGAAATGCTGGCCATTGTTGTAACCGTCCAGTTGTGGAGACCATACTTGTTAGGCCGTAAATTTTTAATCCAAACAGACCAGTGCAAGCTTAAATATCTATTGGAGCAGCGTATCACTACCCCAGAACAATAGAAATGGGTATCAAAGCTACTAGGATATGAGTATGAGATAGTGTACAAGCCAGGCAAGGGGAATTTAGCTGCAGATGCACTTTCACGCATGACAGGCAACCCATGTCTTACAACCTTGTATGTCCCACAAACTCAGGTATGGAATAATATCAAAGAAGAGGTTGTTTCTCATCTTTACATGTAGAAAATTGGTAAAGTGGCAACTGAGAACCCGAACAGTCCCTATACGTGGCGAAATGGGTTGCTTCATTACAAGAATAGAGTAGTGATACCCTCCAATTCTGACATCATTCAGCAACTGTTGCGTGAATTCCATGACTCACATCTTATGGGGCATTCAAGGGTACTTCGCACTTACAAACGGCCTACTCAATAGTTTTATTAGCCATTAATGGTTCACATAATGAAAGAATATGTCTCTTCTTATGTTGTATGCCAACAAGCTAAATCTGACACGCTCTTACCAGCAGGATTATTACAGCCGTTAACCATTCCATGCCAGGTTTGGGATGACATCATGATGGATTTCATTGAGGGCCTTCCATAATCTAGTGGAAAGAACACCATTTTAGTTGTTGTTGATCGCCTTAGTAAGTCAGCACATTTCTTGGCGTTGGCCCATCCCTATACTACATGTGTCCTTACTTAAAAAGAAACTAGGAGACTACCCCCTCACTACGGTAGAGTTACCATCTATTGCTGATAATGAAGATATCCTCATCGAACCCGAAGTCATCTTGGACACTCATTGGATAAAAAAAGGGTCTCAATTTGTTGAAGAAAGTCTTGTCAAATGGAAACAACTTCTAGATGACAATGCTATTTGGGAAAATGCTCATGAATTGTGAGAGAGATTTACCAACTTGAACCTTGAGGACAAGGTTCCTTTAAATGGGGGAGGTATTGATAAGCCAAGAAGATCTCATCGGGTGCCTATAAAGAATTCTAGGTTCATAGAGCTGTGAAGATCTAAATGGAGTGGAACTAGTCACTGTAGTATCTAGAGTATCCGGAAAGAAGGAGTCAATTCTGTTTTGTGGTTTGAATAAATGCCAACTATTTAGTAGGAATTAGTTGTTAGAGTCCTGATTTCATGTAGTTGTGCTGGTATTTTTAGCAGAGTCTGTTAGTCATTCATGTATTTAAACTCTAGAATTATGCAGAGAAAGGCATTCAATTATTCAATAACAAATACTTGTGGTCAATTTTCACCCAAAATTCTTCCTCAAAAATCGACCACGTCACCTCCCTTTCTTCGTCTTTGTAAGCACGTCGCAACCATTGCGACCACTGGTTTGCTTCGCCTTGGAGATGGAAAGATGTCAATGACACCTTTTGTGCTTTATTAGTGCCTTGATACTCAAAGAATTGATCTACTCTGTTGAACCATTCAGTAGGGTCATTTCCTGAGTATATTGGAAACTCAAGTTTCGCCAATTTAGATGAGAACATTTGCTTGCCCCCGTCTATTTTCTCCATGAATTCTTCTCGATTATGGCGAGTTCGTCTGTTACGGTCATTGGTGTTGCTGCAAGAACCCTTCTTTGTTGGACAGTAACGCCTCTGTTAGCTTGTTGATGTTACTTTCCATTTGGTGAATCCTGTCAACAATGTAAGCTCCAGTCGACTCATTCCATCCTGAAGTCCTCCTAGCCCCACTTCAAGATTTTCAATTCGTTCCTTGTTCATTGTCATTGTGAACTAGCTCTGATACCAAATGATAGTCCTAGTCAAAGCTGTTGATATTTTGCAATATAATTCTTCTTTGGATGAGAATTGACCACAAGTATTTGTTATTGAATAATTGAATGCCTTTCTCTGCATAATTCCAGAGTTTAAATACATGAATGACTAACAGACTCTACTAAAAATACTAGCACAACTACATGAAATCAGGACTCTAGCAAGTGATTCCTACTAAATAGCTGGCATTTATTCAAACCACAAAACAGACTTGACTCCTTCTTTCCGGATACTCTGGATACTACAGTGACTAGTTCCACTCCATTTAGATCTTCACAGCTCTATGAACCTAGAATTCTTTATAGGCACCCGATGAGATCTTCTTGGCTTATCATCTTCCCACATCTTCATCCTCAGTAATGAGCACCTGCATTAGCCAGGTAAGTTTATCTCGTTCCCTCCATGCAAAATTTAATTAACGGTTTACTGTAGCAAGCGTGCGTGAACAGTTCACGCACGCCTGAATATAAAAGAAAACCGTACAGGCTAAGCTGGACCCGCCCCAAAATAAATATAAATAAAAAATAAAACTAAAAATAGTTTTCTTTCCTTAAAAATTAAATTTGCGGGTTTATTCACTAGCGCTAAAGTTAGGAGTACCGTACTTTTTGGGCTGTGTAATATTTACCAACACTAGAGTTGGAAATATTCATAAGTGAATGTTCACTAACGTTAGAGTTAGGAACATTGTTGAAAAAAGAGAAAAAAAACTTGTAGTAATTTAAGACAAAACCAGCAATATAGTCTGTCTTAGGTAGGACGTTTAAGGGGTGATAACATAGTTATTAAATCCGGCCCGGCCCGACAAGTCGACCCTAGACTCGGTCGACCCGGTGGCTAGACCGGTTTGGGTTTGTTAAAAGACCGGCAGATGCAACAACTCAACAAAACCCGGGCGACCCGGCAGGTCGACCCATAACCCGGTCAACCCGAGAGAACCTAGACGAGACCCGGTGTTTTTTTCCTTCAAATATGGTTTCTGTCTTTCGGCTTCTCTTCTTATTTCTTCATCCTCTTTACAATGAGCTGCTGTTTGCAAATGCTCTAGTCGTTTATGGAAGCTGGCCCGATAGAGACAAGCTTGCTAAGAAGTTTGTTGCCATGCGCGAGGCCAGTCTTGGAAAAGAAACACATAAATGAATGGTTTATGCTGTTTCATTTTCAAACCTTTAATGCTACTAGAAAATAAGAATAATGCAAAAAACAAGCAAATCGCAATTTATAGTGATTCCTACTATAGTTAGTTAACTTTCTGTGGTGAGCTGTTGCTTCATTCTGAAAAGCTGGATCTCTTGGTTTGGCCAATAGGCAGCTGAGGAAGAAGAAGGAGAGGCTCTCTAGTTTTGGCCAAAAGGCCAGGGCATGACTGAGAGAGGGATGAGGGAAGTTGTGATCGGGCCTTTGTGGCACTGCTTTGGCCAAGTGAAAAGGGAAGTTTTGCTGGTTTTGGGAGAGAAAATCCAAAGCAAGGGGGCGGCTTGTTTTTATTTCTGGTAGAGACAAGGAAAATTTTAGGGCTTTTTGTGCCCTTCTTTTAATTTTTTTTCTTTTTAATTTTAAAAAATAACATATTATTATTTTAATGTGAAATAAAAAAAATTAAAATATTTTTTTAAACTTTATTATTTATAACATATATAACCTATATTCACATGGATTTTTTTCATATAAAATATTAATATTTTAATATTTTTTTAAAATTTTTCTGGGTTGATCCGAATTGACCCGAGTTGACCCATAAAACCTAGGAACCGGCTCTTTAATCGGGTCAATTCTCGGGCCCAACCCCATATTCCTGCTCGAAGAGATGGTCATCTGTGCTCCACAGCTACTGGTGTCATCACCCTCATGAGAGGGGGAACCAACCAAGATGTATGTCGTCCAACCCAACCTCAGACTCTTTCTTCCCGACCTCCTCTCTGGCCGTAGTTATTTAGGTGGTATCCCGAGATTGAAGAGATCGACTCCCTCCCCGGAACACACGAAAGAAAGATATGAACTAGGTAAATAGAAATGGAAAAGAGATGTTTCCAATTCATCCTTCACTTTGTATTGAAAAGCTAGAATTTAGTGATTCTTGTAAATCTAATTCATTGAAATTCCATCAAGTAAAACGGAAGAATTATAAATCTCCAAAATAATAAATAGGAATACCGCAAATAGAGCCATTGCGACACCCATCAAAGGAGTAGTCTTCCGGGATGAACTGTTGGTACCAGTCCTACATTTTGTCTCTGTGGACCGAGGAGAAATCCGCCTCTTTCAAATATACAACATGGCTTCTGGCAATTCAATGGAGTTGGACTCTCATGTCGATCCGAATGAATCATCCTTTCCACGGAGGTAAATCTTTGCCTGCTAGGCAAGAGGATAGCAAGTTACAAATTCTGTCTCGGTAGGATATACATGTATTTTATTTCTATTACTATGAAATTCATAAATGAAGTAGTTAATAAATGAAATAAAATAGTTAAGGGTGGGGTTACCATTATCCTTTTTGTAGTGATGAATCAAACAATCAACCTATTGATATTGGAAGACCCAAAGGATTTTTCCAATGTATCATTTATAGGTCCAATGGAATTCATAGGTATAGGAAGAAGCCCTGTCAAATAGAGATTTTTTTCTTTCGACCATCTTTCGATTGTTAATACGATATATAAGGACCCGAGTTTAATAACTATGGGTGATAGTATCTTTCCTTTCATGTAACTAGTCTCATGCCAAAGAATCTCTGTTGATCAGTTAAGGTTTCTAGTGACCATAACACTAGGTAACAACTCCTTAAACTATACATTTTTCCCTAAAAGAACAAGATTTCATATATCTGTTCTTTTTTCATGAGAAATTTTTAATCGGTCGCTGCGATATCTGGGTGTGACAAAATCAATGGAGGTGGCCACCTTTAATTATCTTTGAGAAATCAAAGCTTGGGAAGTTTTTTATTTGATTTGATATTTAATTTTTAGGCTGATTAGAATTTGTTTGTTGTTAAAAATGAGAATAGATGTTCATGTAATGTTTTTTTCTCATGTTTTAATTTGATAAAAATGGGTGGAATCTAGGTTTCTAGGGTCCAAAAATTTGGGCCTTGATTTTTCAGTCATTGGAGCAACCTTCGGATACTAAAAAATATGGCTAGTAGACAACATTAAAAAAAATTTGAAGTGAACTATGTGTCCTCCACCCTCTAAATAAACCAAGCGCATAGAAACTCAGGCAGGCACACCTAAGTTTTCACCTAGGTTTTCATATGGGTCAGGCGCGCTTATCTAACCCATACACACTTGGCCTTATTTTTTTTTTTTTTTATCTCATTTCCCCTTTTCCCTTTTACAATTAGATTATTTTTAATAAACTTATTTAAATGATATTTATGTAATTATCCAATTTTGTCATTATTTTCAAATAATAATACCATTTTTAAGGTAGTATTAACAATTACTTTTCGAATAATTATATATGAACCTAACATGCATAGTTTTCTAAATATGGATGAAATATCTATTTAAATTTTCTATATTATTTTTTCTCAAGGTTGTTATTGAAATATTTTAAAAAGAAAAAACATATTCACTTTAAGATTATCAATTCGTTATTTTATTGTTTTTATTAAAAGTTCCTTTTAAGATCATGGTAATTTTTTTTGTTCAAAAAATAAAACTTCTGATAAAATCAAATTTTGTTGAAAACAAAAAGAAATGCATTGATAAGGAAATAAGTTTCGATCAAAAAGTATTTTTTTATAGAAATAATCGTAAAAGTTTTTGGATATAAATTCTAATTGCTTATAATTTCTATAAAATAAACAACATGATTAAAAGATGTATTCTTGTTAAAAAAATTAATTAATGAGAATCAATAAGCAAGATCCAGTTAAAATTATTCACTTTTAGAGAGAGAAGGTTTGAAAGTGAGTTTATATAGAGACGAAGCTACTAGAGCCATTACTCCTTCGACTATCGTTAGATTTAACTCATTTTCAGATATGTTGAGCACCATACTCTCGTTTATCTGGTACCATTTAAAGGATATTACTGTCACAATATTTCTAGGAAAACTAAGTTCAAGGCAATCATGGTCGCCGATTTGTTTTGCCCTCATTCACTATTGGATTTGCTCCATTTTTTTAAGGGAGGTTCACTTGGATATCTTCTTAGTTCTGAATGTGGAGATCAAATTCTAACAAGTTTGAAAAATCTTTTTCTCCTCAGACGAGCCACTGCCAGTTCTCAGGTCAGATTGCTCCTTTGTAGATCACAGCTAATCTAATCGTTGAATTACTCTGATTTTTGTATATGTAATGCTACACTTGCTTACCCTGAGATGGATTATTGGATTTTATCTAGTTTTAACTATATTGAAATTATTAATTCTTTGATTTTACTGCCCAGACATGATTACCAGTAACCTAAAAACTAGTCGATTGGTTGAAGAAACCCGAAAAATAGTCAATTGAATACCCACACAGCCGACTGCCAACCCTACCATAGCCACCGAAAAACCCTCGAATACCACCCTCAACACATCAAACACCACCACCACAACCACCAAAACCATCCCCTAACATCATCCAAACACCAAGACTACCTTAAACAACCACTAAAAAAACCCAACTTACCCCCACCCAAGTTTCCACCTTGGCTCATAAGAACAACACCACCCACAACCCTACCCTTAACACTTTATTGTCTAATAGAGTGAAGGACTTTAACTTTACAACCCATGCCAAGATAGCCTCTTTTCCATAGCAAAAGATTAGCACCATCTTGGACATTTCAGATAATGTCATTGATGAAAGTACATTAAAATGGAACTGATGTTTGACGGGTTTCTTCCCAGGCTATAAGATACCCTACCATGCTGCCAATTCTATTGTTTTTCGAGTATAGATTAATTATGGCCTTGAGAGTGTAATGACAACACAATAAGGTTTATTGATTTTTCAGTTTAAAAGTGAGGATGATGCTAACTCAATATGGAGAAGGGACCATAAATGTTCAGCAAGAAATTCATTATCCTCCAACTATGGCACCCACATTTTGTTCTTGACAAGAATAAAATTTTGAAGGTGCCCGTATAGGTTCACCTCCAAGGTCTACCTTTTTCACTTTGGAATAAGACAAGTCTAGGCATGGTTGCGAGTATAGTGAGGAGACCATTGGCCTGTGATGAACAAACACTTAGTGGCACCCAACTTGACTGTGCTAGAGTATGTGTTGAATTGGATGCTTCATTACCCATGGTCCATGTTTTCTAGCTACGATGTAGGTTATCTATAAAGCCTATCATGGTTACGGTTGATTATGAATGGAATCCATAAGCTTGTGAGATTTGTAAAGTTTTTGGTTACTAGTGCAAGGCATTAGTTAAAGCCCTAACCTTATCGATAGAATACATGTTCGAGATAAAAAAACAAAAGGGATACTCTACAAGCTTGTAGCGCACTAATTATTATTGCTAAAGGGATTACATAACCTTTAATTGTTGTTATTGTAACAACAAAATTAGTAATTTAGACAAACATATTAGGTGAAACAAATCGACCAATTCAGCATTGCCAGGAACTAGATGACTAGTTGAACACAAAACCAGGAGTTATTATCCTTGAAACCAGTTAGCTGGTTGAGACACTAAAGGAATCAGTCGACCGGTTAAAGCTACAAATCACTATTGAAGCAACCAAACCTACTGATGTTGAGAGGGATATGTTGAATGATGATGGGGGGTTGGAAGCTGACTCGGATCATGACATATTACCTCTTAAGAAGGACCAACACCTATTTATTAGAATTGAAATATGTTTGAAGAACAAACATGTTACCTTCATTAGCAGTAGTGAAGCTAGCACTTCATCATCGATCAAGGGTTCTTTGGATTCTACCTCAGCACCTTCTTAGCCAAGGGAAACAAGTAAGCTTGATTCTTATAGTACTTGTGAAACTAGACAAAGTAGGAAAAAGGAAAAAAAATAGGCTTAAGGTCATCTGATTATTTTACTCTGTTTTTGATTTCTTGTTTCCTATGTCTATGTATAATATAAAAAGTTGGAATATTTGGGTTCTTAATGGCTCGTTAAAACATAAAACAATAAATGATTGGATTAATAATCATAATCTTAGTATAATAGGCATACTTGAGACTAAAATTGTATCTAATCATATGGGGAGGTTAGGGCATCTATAAATCCTTCTTTGTGGCAATTTCTTTCTAATGTCTCTATTAATATTAATTATTGTATTCTAGTTGGATGGGATTCGATGGTATATAGTGTTCTTTGCTTGTATTCTTTTCCACATTAGATAACATATGAGGTATCTAACTTGATTAATGGGTGCTTCTTTGTTGTCACTTTTGTGTATGGTCTCAATACTTTTCTAGGGTGTCAAGACCTTTGGGATTACCTAAGGTGTCGAGCTACTACATCTCAGTCTATATAGTGGCTTACTTTATGAGACTTTAATGATATGTTAAGTTCTACTAATAAGTGTGAGGGTGATCATACTTTGCATAGTCACATGGATTATTTTGGCAATTGTGTTCAGGTAGCGAAACTGGTTAGAGTTCCTTATTCAAGCCTGAGATACACTTGGCGTAATGGTCAGCATGACATTGATACTATTTTTTAGAAGCTAGATTAGATCTTTGGTAACTTATGTTAGTTCTCTACTTGACCGACTACTTGTTCTAAATCTTACCTAGAGACTTCCCAGATCACAGTGCTATGATTGTTCACTTTACTGGTCCTCTTCCTAGTCTAAAAGCATCTTTTAAGTTCTTAAATCTATAGACTGACATGGATGATTTCTTAGGTTTAATAGTGAGTACTTAGTAGACTTTCATGGATGGTAACCGTATGTACAAGCTTACCAATATACTTGAATTACTAAAGCCTAAGTTAAAGGTTTTGCGTCGCCTATACATTAGTCATATCTCTAGTCATATAGTTGAGGTAAAGGTAAAATAGCTACAACATTAACTCTTCTTGATGATACTTCTTAGTTTGACAAGTATCAGTGGGTAAAGAAAGGGCTTGCGATGAAGTTCTTTCAGTTAAGTAAGGATGAAGAAGCTTTTTACAAGTAGAGATCTCGAATTCAGTGGTTAAACTTGAGAGATAAAAACACCAAGTTCTAATCACTCCTTTAAAGAAAAGTCAAGAATAAAATACATTGGTTAACCGATAAGACAAGATCTTGAGTTCAAGATCAGCAGAGTCTGGGTTAATTAACAATTTGTTACTTCTAAAGGATACTTTCCACACACTTAACTATCACTTCAGATGATGCTTCCCGTTTCTTCTCTAGCAGGATTCCTCCTGACATTACCCCTATTTTGGAATCATGCATCATAGCTGATGAGATCAAGGAAGTCTTATTTTTCACCCCGAATGATAAGGCACTTAGTCCATAAACTATACCTCATTGTTCTTCAAGAGAAGTTAGGACATTATTGGTAGAGACTTCATTGCTGATATAAGGTACTTTTTTAATACCAATACTCTACCTAGATGTGTTAATGCTACTAGGATTGCTTTGGTTCCTAAAATTGCAACACCCACCACTATGAATGACCTCATGTTGTAACGTGATATATAAATGCATATATAAAGTCATTATAAGTAGGTTGAAGGAGATTTTTTTTCCAAATATCATTGGTCCCATTCAAACTACCTTTGTTCTAGGTAGGCAAATATTGGATGCTATCTTATTGATTTAGGAGCTCATGCATAACTATCACTTGGTTAGTCATATGCCTAGATGTGCTTTGAAAATAGACATAAGAAAAGCTTTTGGTATGGTTAGTTTTGAAATTTATCCTTGCGAGCTTAAGGGTTATTGGAGTCACTAGTGTCATGGTTATATAGATTGAGGTATGCATGTCTATAACTTATTTCTTCATGGCCATGAATGAGGAGAGTCATGGTTTCTTCCCATCTTTTAAGGGTTTTCGATATAATGATCCTTTATCTCCTTACTTATTTGTTTAGCAATGGAGGGCTTAGGTTTTTGATGATTTTCCAGGGTTGTTAGGGCTTGTTATAAATCCAGAAAAGAGTCATGTCTTTTTTTTTTTTTTTTATCAAATGTAAGAATTATATAGATAAAAAAAAGCAAGACAAGCTTGCGATACAAGCTGGAAACCAGCAGAGCAGCACATGCACCAGTAAAGGGAACATGCTCCCTTGAACAAACCATAGCAGGCATAAAAACAAAGCTAAATAGCCGAAGGGAACATGCTCCCTAAAGAATGAACCAAGGGAACAAGATCCCATATTCAAATAGCATGAACATCCCTCATGCAGGGAAGAACCTTCCAAGGGAAGAGAGGGCCCAACGGGAGGACCCTGCAGCAAAAGGAGTCACATGAAGCCAATTTGCATAAGCCATGCATATGGCAACAACAACCAGTAGAGGATCAATCAGCAGGAGACAAGCACAAGAAGATAGCCTAGACCCACAGACGTCTAACCAACAGCAAAGGGCATCCAATGCCTCACCAAAGGAAAAAGGCTCCCGAAAGGAAGGGAATAGGATCCCATATACAAAAGCATGAACAGCCCTCATGCATGACAAAATAGAAATCCAAAAAACCTAGGGGAACATGCTCCCACAAAGCCTAACAAGAAATACAGCAATAGGCAGCCAAAGCCCCTCAACAGGGCATACCAGGATCTAAAAAGCAGCCTCCTGTTCTGGAGCAAAAGAGCATCATCAAACAACTTTAAACCAACCCAACCAGCAGGGCCACGAACATATCTGGGCAACAACATGCCAAATAGCAACAAGACAACAAATCCAACGGCCAATGTCCAAGCATTGCTGAAGGAGAATAAAGTGCCAAGCTGAAATAAAGCCATCACAAGCCAAGAAGGCACCACAAAAAAGAACCTGCCAACCAGAGCAACCATGAAAAATAAAACCCATCAACTAAAAAAAGCACAAGGCAGCATAGAAGCCACCAAAGAGCTGCAATGCCACAAGAAACTATATAGGCACAGTACGGGTCGACTCATCAGAGCTATTATTAGAGGGCAGGTGGCTAGAGTTCGGTTGACCCATATATTGCTGTGAACCCGGGGGAGCGGTGCAGTAGTTGAAAAACTACCAAGAATGTGGAATACTAGAGGGCCCCTGACATGGAGGTGAACCAAATATAGAGGGTGAAGCTATGGTACTAGCCAAGAAAACCTTGTTCCGCTTACGCCTTAGGAAGGGTTGCCTTCAGGAAGTAGGAGTGTCAGTCACCTTGGTCAGGGGTGCTGCCAAGGGAACAACAAGGGGGCAGGAGCCAGATAGATGTTGAGGTTCATCAGTTGGCTTAGCAGTAGAGGGAGAAGCAGCTGTGTGGCCTTTTGAAGAGCTGAGCTTGCGTTTAGAGGAGCTTTTCTTGCAAGAGGAAGTGGAATGCCCCATGGAAGCACAGTTCTTACAGAAGTGGGGAAGTGATTCATAAAGAACCTGCTGACCCAAGGTTGAACCATTGGGAAGCTGGATAGAAACCAGATCAGGCAAGAAGCCAAGCAAGTCAACCTCAGTAAGAACCCGAGCATAAGAAAGTTTAGACTTGGTGTAGGTGGGTTCATCACAATGCAAAGGCCTGCCAATCACATTAGCAAGCTTGGATAAGCAAAGGGGGGTCCAGCACCGAATAGGTAGATTTGGAAAGCGCACCTAGATGGGCATCTTGGTCAGGTCAGGTGGAGTGAAGTAAAAAAAAAAAGCATGACTTGCAAGATTAATGGTCGACCAAATACAGAATATGGTCCCCCATCTAGAGTATCCAGCATAGCAGATTCAGAGAGAAATTCAAATATCAACCATCCAAAATCATGCATGATGAGGTTAGCATGATAACTCCAATTTTGAACAATAAATTGAGACAACAAAGTATACCCAGGGCATTTGCCCGCAACAAACCCAATGAGACAGAATTTCAGTGAATCATATGGGGGTGATACATCAGAAGCTAAAAATTGACAAGAAGTAGTGGATGTAAAGATTGGGAAGTGAACAAGACCAGGGAATTTAGGGGAACCTGGTACATCATGCTTTACAGCCAATTATCTAGCTTGGGCTGGAGGGGAATGGCCACAAGGGGTTCGATCAGAAGGAGAAGGATGCAACCCATTGCGTTGCAAAGCCCTAGACCCTACAGAATGAGCCAATGGAACCGCCTGAGAACCCTCATTAGAAACCCCTTTGCGTGCGCAAGAGGAAGAGGAACTTGATTTGAGACGGCTGTTCGCAGAAACCCTAATACCAAGAGAAATCGAAGCAAATTCTCCAAAAGTCAGCTTAGGTCTGGGGGGAAGGCCTTGAGTTGAGGACTCCGAGTCCGATTGAACTGGTGATAGGCTCCGAAGTGGAACCCTATGTGTTTGCGAGGGAGCACAGACCGATGGTTGAAAAGAGTCATGTCTTCTTATTAGAAGTCGATGATGAGCTTGAGATCTCTTTGCAGACTCTTTTGGGTTTTAGACGGAGTTCCCTAGCAATCAGGTATCTAGGTGTCCTATTGATATCTACTATACTAACACACACTAACTGCATGGTTTTGGTGGAGTGGATTTTCTCCATGATCAAGTTGTGGGCCTCAATTTCTTTTACTTATGTTGGACATCTTCAACTAATCAAATTCGTTCTCTTCTCCATCCAGTTATATCGATCCTCTATGTTTATTATTCCTTACTTTATTATTAAGAGGATTAAGGGTATCCTCACTACTTTTCTTTGGAAATGCTACTCTTTCTCACACTTAAGAACTAAGGGTATTCCTTACTTTATAGCCTTTGCCTATATTTGTTATCCCCTTAATGAATGTGGTCTGTGTATTAAAAAAAGGTTCAAACTTGGAATAGATTAGCTATTCTCAAGCATATTTAGAGAATCTTTTAAAATATATCATCAGTCTGGTTAGGATGGATTCGTAATGTTCTTTTAAGAAATAGATCTTTTTAGCATGTTAGGCCTTCTTTAGTGTCCTCTTGGTTATGTAGGAAGATTCTTCTTAACAGAGATTGATATAGAGGGAAGTTTGTCCCTTGCAATGGTGATGAGTCTATTACCTCTATATGGTTAGACTATTGGTTTCTAGATGGGCAACGGTTCTGCAACCTTTTGCCTTTTAAGGTTCTATCATCTACAAGGCTTCATTGAGATGCCAATGTCTCAGACATTATAAAGGAAGGTACTTGGGATTTTGATGTGATCCAAGCACCAAAGGATCCATTGGAGGTTCCGGTTGGTCCAATTACAAAGTTTAAAGCTAAGAGGTTCAAAGAGGCTTTCAATGGACTTCTTCAAGATACGTGGGATAAGGTGGACTTCAAGAGGATATTAAATAATAAGGAGCAAGCCGTGATTAATTTGATTCATGTTTAAGAGGGGCTTGTTGGTGGAACCAATAGACCATTACACAAGGATTGAGAGAAGAAGACCAGATTCGGTTAGTTTGACCTTTCACTATCTTTTTTATCATAACTAGAGATACAGGTCGAATTTTTAGGTGATTTCAGTTGGGCAAGAAACTAGACTTCTATACCTTTCCAGCGATATATGGAACGCCTTCTAATTCTTTAAGACGAGAGAGAACCATCTATTTAAAGTTGGGCTTTGCTGCTGCCAAATAGAATGCGGAAATAACCAAACTTGTCTTATTAAATTAGTTGGGCTATTAAACTTTTTTTATTTTATGAGGAAACACTTGTTTGGGTTTCAGACTTGTTTATTTTAATTAGTTTGGGCTAGTTTTAGCTTGGGTTGATTATTATTTAAATTGGGTTTATATGTAACCCATTAGGGAAATTAGGGTTTTTTTTTGCTTAGGGTATAAATACTCTTGAGAATAATTTTCAGCACAATTTTTTTTGCTAATAATATTTTGAATTTTGCTGACCTTTGGTTATCAATCTTGGTTCTTGATGGAACTTTTAACTCTTCAAAGAAGTGACTGATCTTTGTTGTGAATTTATACTCTTTTTATTCGTCTCCAGGTGTAGGCGTTGTGATTGGGTTGGTTTATAGTATTATTGCCTTGGAGCAGGTGGTCCATTGTGATAAACTCATCCTATTTTTAGCAAACTTGGATTAGAGAGATCTTGGGTTTGTAAATTCCATTCAATTCCACTAGGGTTTGCATCAGATTTCCTATCGGGTAGTTTAAAGCTTAAGCTTATTTGGGACTCATTTTATTTTTACCCCAAGAATGTCTTTCCATATCATTATATTTGGAAAGGTTATTCTTCATGGAGGTTCTTTATTGACTCAACATGGGAGATTCTTAGAGTCTAGGCCCGTATATTCTATGCATCATCTTCTCTAGTTTATAGGATTCATCCCGAGATACTCAATTACCCTCTAGCTTGTTTCTATGAGTTGTCTTTACACCATGTATAGGTTGCATGCTTTTCAGATCATTCCATCTTCGATATGCATCCTTTATGAGTCGCATGTTGAGACACCTGACCACTTGTTCTTTTAATGCTTATTTTCTACTATAATTTGGGGAGTTATCACGAGCAAGACCTTTCTGGGCTGACCTTCTATGACAAGGAAACCTCTACTACAATGGGCATACACGTACTTGAAAAAGAATGAGGAGTTTTTGAATCTACTTGCTTGATTGGTCTTCTCAACCATGATTTACTTCATCTGGTATAAGAGAAATAACTGAGTTTTCCATCAGATTTATCACCCCCATCAAGATGTATGCAAATAGATTTTTTTAACTCATTTGGTCCCGTTTGATTGAGCTTGAACCAAGGTCTCAAATCTTAGCTGCCCTCGGGTCCATCTGGCATCTTCTAATGCTTTAAGGTTTCATTGCTTATATTGCTTCTCGGATTTACTATTTTGCAGTGGTCGATTACTACTAGTTACCTAGAAGCCGATCGACTGGTCAATAACTGTTTGTCTTGGCATTTTGTTATTTTCATTTTTATATTCTTTTAGCTTTTTCTTCCTTTTCCGGTTGCTTTTGTCAGTTTGACCTAAGTAACAAGCCTTTGTACTTCTTAGGGCATGCCCCTCATACTTTTATAAAACTACAAGATCCATTGAATATACTGATTGGACCTATTACAAAGGCAAAAGCCAATAAGATCAAAGAGGAATTTAATAGGCTAATTCATGATATTTGGGTTGAGCAGGCTTCAAGAACTCTTAAGGTGATGTCAAGCATAAAGATGAGTTCCAAAAACGATTAAGCCTTGATCAATGTGAATCAAACAAGAAATGGAGCTATTTAATATGTACCACATATACGAATTGGGCCTCATTAAATACAAGCATAGACCTTGTACTTTATTCTTATTTAATTTTGAATTTAAGTTAGTTAGTTATATGGGTTTAATTTAAGCATAATAGTTAATTGGGGTTATTTTATTCGTATTCAATTTTGGACTTAAGTTTATGTGGGTTTAATTTAGGCTCATTGACTAATTAGAGTTTATTTTGTGAACATATTATGCAAATAGCATAAATAACAAGGCATGATTTTTATTAGCATTAAGAATTTAACATCGTAAGTGCTCTTCTTCAGATTTTTCATTGAACTTCTATCATTTATCAAATATATCATTTTTGTGGTGTTTTAACTATACACCTTCAATTTTTAGTTCAATAAATCATTGAGTTGAGGTTTTCTAATATGATTTTAACTCTCTTGGGTAAGTATTATAGTTTTTTATTGTGGGTTATTAGTGTAATAGCCCGGCTTTTTCAAGCCCAAAACAACAGTAAATTAAATTTTTTTTTTTTACTTGACACACATCGTGTTGGTAATCGGCGAACATGTTCCCTTCACATCATCAATATATAGTCCATACATCAACAACAATCAACATTTCATTTAAAAGTGAATCTTACATAAACTTATAATATTATGTTTGCATGATTGGAAGTTCGCATTTAAAATATATATGCATAGTCATGAATTTGTATTCTATCCTACAAATAGTCATCACGAATTTAATCTAAAAGGATCTAATAATAGTTATACTTTCAGTACATTGATTCATATAAAATACATCATGATTTAGAATGCAACTACATGATTCCTTGCAAAAGTTGGCTCCCATGTATCGGGTTTCCTAGGCACCTTGTTGGTATGACATCCCTACTGCAGTACAAAACATTTACAAGAATGCAATTACTTATTAATAATAATAATAATAACATTAAGAAAATGGTCTGGCAGTTTAACGAAGCATTAACATTGTCTCATGTTTGAAGCGTGACATTTGTAGTTCCTTCATGTTCTTGGTATACACAACTTGCGGTATATATATATATATACACACCAATTCTTACAATCAACTATAATCTTAAATCCGGCCATTCTTTTAAGACATCATTTATCGAGGTTAACTATTCACTCACCCCGACCATCCCCTTCGAATTCCATCAGCCAAAACTAATCAACAGTTTGTCCCGGTCATCCCTTTGGATGCCATTAGCCGAAGCTAATTGTTCATTTATTCCGGTCATCCATTCGGATGTTATTAGCCGAAGCTAATTAATCGTTTGTCCCAGTCATCCCTTTAGATGCCATTACCGAAGCTAATCGTTCATTTATTCCGGTCATCCATTCGGATGCTATTAGCCGAAGCTAATTAATCGTTAGTCCCAGTCATCCCTTTAGATGCCATTATCGAAGCTAATCATTCATTTGTCCCGGTCATCCATTCGGATGCCATTAGCCGAAGCTAATCAATCGTTTTGTCCCGGTCATCCCTTCGGATGCCATTAGCCGATCCCGGTCATCCCTTCGGATGCTATTAGCCGAAGCGAATCAATCGTTTGTCCCGGTCATCCCTTCAAATGCCATTAGCCGAAGCTAATCAATCGTTTAGCCGAAGCTAATCATTCATTTATCCCGGTCATCCATTCAGATGCCATTAGCCGAAGCTAATCAATCATTTGTCCCGGTCATCCATTCGGATGCCATTAGCCGAAGCTAATCAATCGTTTAGCCGAAGCTAATCATTCATTTGTCCCGGTCATCCATTCGGATGCCGTTAGCCGAAGCTAATCAATCATTTGTCCCGGTCATCCATTCGGATGCCGTTAGCCGAAGCTAATCAATCGTTTGTCCCGGTCATCCATTCGGATGCCATTAGCTGAAGCTAATCAATCATTTATCCTGGTCATCCATTCGGATGCATTTGTCCCGGTCATCCATTCGGATGCCATTAGCCGAAGCTAATCAATTGTTTATCCCGGTCATCCATTCGGATGCCATTAGCTGAAGCTAATCATTCATTTGTCCTGGTCATCCATTCGGATGCCATTAGCCGAAGCTAATCAATCATTTGTCAACATTTAAGCATTTGACAATCTGATATCTGAATTAACACAATACAGTAATATTCATGATAAAGCATTTTCATTATTCAACATTATTTAAAAGGAAGGTGAAAGTCACCTACCTGCAATAGAAGCTCTACTCGTGCTCCCCTGTTGCTGCTGTTGCACCACACCGGTGGTCCCTCCTGTAGTCACAGACTCATCTCATAAATTTTCCTCATTCAAGGATATCTTTTATAATAATCATATCAATAGCTAATAAATCTTTCTTTATATCTTATGTTTTTCTCATTACACCCATTAATGTTGTCATCCTTTATCCAACCATAGTTATCATTCATTCAGGCCGATATTATAGAGAATCCATATTCATCCATTACTCATATGTTACTTTCTTATGCATGTTCATATCCTCATAATAACATACATACATATATCATGTATATTTTTAGAGTTAGTATCTCAATGTGCAAGTGTTCGTATGACTCAATTCCTTTATATAGTATTCACGTGAAAGTCTACTGTTACTGTTTGACTTTGAACTGTTACTATTTCACTTTTCCAACCGTTACTGTTTGACTTTTCCAACCGTTACTGTTTGACTTTGAACTGTTACTGTTTGACTTTTCCAACTGTTACTGTTTGACTTCCAACCGTTACTGTTTGACTTCCAACTGTTACTGTTTGAATTTTCCAACCGTTACTGTTTGAACTTTTCCAACAGTTACTGTTTGACTTTTTCAACCGTTACTGTCTAGACATTTGAACTGTTACTGTCTACACTTTGAACTGTTACTGTCTACACTTTGAACTCTTACTGTCTAGACATTTGAACTGTTACTGTCTAGACATTTGAACTGTTACTGTCTACACTTTGAACTCTTACTGTCTAGACATTTGAACTGTTACTGTCTATACTTTGAACTGTTACTGTCTACACTTTGAACTCTTACTGTCTAGACATTTGAACTGTTACTGTCTAGACATTTGAACTGTTACTGTCTACACTTTGAACTCTTACTGTCTAGACATTTGAACTGTTTTGAACTGTTACTGTCTAGACATTTGAACTGTTACTGTCTACACTTTGAACTCTTACTGTCTAGACATTTGAACTGTTACTGTCTAGACATTTGAACTGTTACTGTCTACACTTTAAACTCTTACTGTCTAGACATTTGAACTATTACTGTCTACACTTTGAACTCTTACTGTCTAGACATTGAACTGTTACTGTCTGAACACTCATCAGATTTTTAACTATATCTAGACTTATAGAACTCTGTTCCAAGCGAGATTAGTCTCGTTGGAAAGCTAATACACGAGGCTACAAGTTCTTTGAAGGAAGGAGAACCCAGTTCTGCCTTTGAGATAGTTAAAATTACTCATCAACAAGCACTACCCTACAGGGTCTGTCAAGATCCAATCTCGATTGATGACCCATAGCTGGGGTTCTACAGCTCCACATGGAGCAAGACCAATTTCTTAGTTAGCTAACATCTAAAAGTACAATTACTATGAGAAACTTGATCTTAATTCTCTCATCCTTCTACTCGAATTCTTTCCAAAAGTTAGGAGACGAATCTGTCCAGATTTATCAACCTTTCCATTTACACACAACATCCACAATTTAACTTTTTCTCTATAATTTCAATCCCCTGGTCCTATCACATATCGTTTAAGACAATAAAAAAATATCTTTATAAGAGCCAATTTATCTTATTTATTTCAATCTTCCCTCTTAACGTCAAAATAAAACATTCTTGTCGATTTTACAAACTTTCCGAACAATATCCTTCTAAACACAATCCTTGACACAGTTCCTATAAACCACAAATAACAAATGAATAATATTCCAAACAATTTATACTGTCAACTTATAATGCATTATTATGAGTATAACATATCCAAATATTAACTTCATCAAATGGTGAAATTTCCAGAAATATGGGTTTAACCGAACTGACCTTAAACTTGTAGACCTACTGTGCGAGATACACAACTTCTATACCAAATGTTTGTTTCAGATCTCCACCGTTCAGAATCTAGACAAAATCAGGAAGAACAACATATCCAAGTTATAGCCTAATCCAACGGTGGCCGAAGGAGAAAACAGACAGCAAAGAAGACTGTCCAGAAGTGTATTTTCCCAAATATTTTCCTCCCTCGATATCTCTCAAACGGGGACTGATATAGAAAATCCCTACGGTGACAATGTACAAGACATGGATGAGAACAACATACCCGAATATCGTGCTGATCCAACGGTGGAAGGTGGAGTTATAGCTGTCGGTTGATTTACCATCAATATATCTTCTCTCTAGCCTCTCTCTAAACTCTCTCTTACTCTTGCCAGTCCCTCCAAGAGAGAAAATAGAATGATATTTATAGTTCTAACATCTTGTTAATTGCACATTTATCCCCACCCCTTTTTATCATTTATACATAAACTCCCAACCTTCTGTTATTTCAATATTGACCTCTCTTGATCTTACGTATTTATTTTGTCCTCACAAATGTTTTTCTTTTCAATGATTTAGTACTATATTCACTTTTCATTTCATTAATTTCACTATTTTTATCTTGATTAGGTTTCTTTAATTTAATTTAACCCATTTTACTACTGGTTAAATTTCTCATCTTTTAAATACCCAGAAAAATTATAACCGAGGGTTTACAATTAGGGTTAGACTTTTAGGTTCACATCAATTTGGTATCAGAGCTTGGCTCTAAAATCAAATTCACTATCTTTAATTTCTTGTTTTGTTTTTTTTTTTTGTAATTGTTCAAACTTCATTTTCTTTTCATTTCAATATTACAACATAGATAATTATTCTTTGCCTCAAATCACTCCATATAGGTTTAAAATTCCCCTTGTATGTATTCATCAAAATAGTTAGTGCAAATTACTATAGCTTGTGTTCTTAATTTCCTTTCTTTCAATTGTATTTTTCAGTTAATTGCATTTTATAGTGAAAAAAAAGAAATCATAAACGCAAGTCATGAAGTTCAATCATGAATTTGTTTTGTTGATTTATTTTTCAAGATTTGTTTTTATTGATTTTTGGTTTTTAATTTTCTATTTAAAATAGTTCTCGGTGCTAAACTTTCATCTTTACATTCCATTTAACTTAGATCAAACCTTATTCCTTCCTAATTTCATTTCTTTTGCTCTTTCTTCCTAAATTTCCTTGTCGTTTCTTGTTTGTCTTTCTTTGAATTCTGTGATTTGAACACTACATATTTTATTTTTGATTGAGTTTGTTTAGTTCAATAATGAACTAAAAATGAGAAATTAAGAGTGGAAAAAGATAAGAGAGTATGAGATTAATATTGAGAAAAGCTAAATCAACAGTGAAACACAAATGAAGTGACATATTTTTTAGTGCAAACACGTAAGAGAGTGTGTAGGGTTTATTAAAAGCATCTTTTACAACTATTGATTATGTCTTCCAAATGCGAGTCAATATCAAAAAGAAAAATGAGAACACATTCTTTGTGTTGCATGCAATGCAAAGAATGAAGATGAGGATGAAGGTGATCAAGCATGAATGGTTAATATAGGTATATTTAGGCATAACAGTGATAAGCGCGATAGATGGATTATAAGGAATATTAGAGCCTGTGATGGTGTAGATAGGAACTTTGAGAGTATTAAAATGGATCCCCTCGTTTCAAGGAAGAAAATGATCCATAAACCTACTTAGAGTGAGAGAAGAAAGTAGAGATGATTTGTTTTTGCCATAATTACTCTAAGAAGAAAATGTAAAGGCTATCAAAGAATGACCAACGCTTGTCAATTATCGAGGTAAAAAGTTTTCATGGTTTAACTAGTTTTTATAGGTAATATATTAAAGATTTTAGTACACTAGATGCACCACCCACTAAAATTGTTAAGAAATATATTGGTTTTAAATGAGGCAGTGAATAAGAGCATACATTCAATTTGATTAAATGAATGTTATGTTTTGTACCTTTATTATCATTGCCTAAATTTTCTAAAATATTTGGAATTGAGTGTGATGCTAAGGGAATAGATGCTTTAGGGATAGATATTGAAGTTGTTTAATGTAGAAGAAGTGACTAATATACTATTTTAATGAAAAGCTAAATGGGGAAGCGTTGAACTACCCAACCTATGACAAAAAGCTTTTACGTTTTGGTTAGAACTTGGAGACTTAACAACATTACTTGTAGCCGAAAGAGTTCGTTATCCATATGGATCATAAATCTTTGAAGCACTTGAAAGGAAAAAATAAGGTGAATGGAAAGCATGCCAAGTAGGTGGAGTTCATTTAAACCTTTTCATATGTCATTAAATACAAACATGGACTTTGTACTCTATTCTTATTAATTTTGGATTTAAGTTAGTTAGTTATGTAAGTTTAATTTAAGTTCAATATCTAATTAGAGTTATTTTATTCTTTTTTAGTTTTGGATTTAAGTTAGTTAGTTATATGGATTTAATTTAGGTCCGTTAGCTAATTATGATTTATTTTTTTTTATTTCATATTATATAAGTAGATAAAATAACATTGAAAAAACATGATTTTTTTCTGCCAGTAAAAATTAAATAGCATGAGTGCTCTTTTTCTTTGGGTTCTTTATTGAACCTTCAGAATTTATCAAATATATCATTTGTGTGGTGTTTCAACCATATACCTTTGGTTCTTGGTTCAAGAAATCATTAGATTAAAAGTTTTTAATTTGATTTTAGCTTTTTTGGATGAGTATTTCAATTTTTAATTGTGATTTTTAATCGTTGGTCTTTTGGGTTCACATCATTAATGAGAACAAGAGAATTTATATTGACAATTATATTTTTTTTAAAATTTAAACTATTATATTTATGATAAAATTTATTTTTATTTTTATATAATTAAATAAAAAAATTTAAAGAACATTTCATATTACAAAATCAAATATTTTCATGAGCATATATTTTTAAGCTTTCTATTTTAAAATTTAGTTCACAATAACAACTTTTTTTTTATGATTTATTGGTTTATGTAATATCAAAATTTTAATTAATTGTTTTATGATGGCAGTAAATACATTCACATTCTTCTCTTACTTTGAGAATTAATTTAGAATTGTACCCGGAACAGAGCATGGTAATTCGGCTATAGCACTCCCAGGGAAAACACGCAACGACAATTCAAAGAAAATAAAATAGGAAAGAAGAAACTTGGGCCCAAAGATTTTCGACTAAAGCCCAGTCAACAGACGAAAAAAAACCCTAGCTTCGTTGAATACAGTGAAACGTGAAGATATATACAACCGCATATTCCCCTAATCGCAACTATCCCTCTGTTCTTTCTCCATATATTGATGCGTCTCTCTTTCAGCTTCAAACACTGCTCGCTCATAAAAAGAGAGATCCTCTGGTAGTCTCTCTATCTTTCTCTTTCCCTCACTTCTCTTGCAGCTTTGTGCTCACTCTCTCATTTTCCATCTTCAGGTACCGTTTCTTTTCCATATCTAATCGATGTTAGTTTGTATTTTCTTAGATTTACACAGATCGTAATTATTTCCACTCTCTTTCTCTATTTTTTTCTTGTTGAATGTTTAATAACTTCTTTTTTATCTCTGTAATCGCCTGTGATTTGCTTAGATTCTTCTTTGATTTCTAGATCCTAATTTTACTTATATATATCTCTGTAATCGCCTGTGATTTTGACTGATTTTCTGAATGATTTTGCTGCAGTTACATCTGTAAAACTTGTTTAATTTTCTTTTTTAAATAAAATGCAGTTTTTTCGATAAACTTTGATATTTTTGTGGTACTTTTATCATCGATGCTTCAATTTTGAAAATCTGTAGTTGCTTTTTGATCAGAGTATTTTCTTGGTGGATCTGTGAATTGTTTAGGCTGACCTTGTTGATATTTTGGTGACAGGTGTTTTCTTTTGTTTTTTATTATAATTTGGTGAAATTTTAAAGACTAGCCAAAATGGTAAGCTTTACTGTTTTACGAAGTTCTCTTTTTTTTTGGTGGTTTACTATATGGCTGTAATTTATTTCTTAATTATCTACGCGACGGGATGTTATTTGATATCTGCAGGTTAAGTTTACGGCAGAAGAGCTTCGGCGTATTATGGACTTCAAGCATAACATCCGTAATATGTCTGTTATTGCTCATGTTGACCATGGTAAAGTTTTGTCTCCTTCATCTGCTAAGTGAATGTGTCTCAGCATCTTTATTTTTTGTTCACTGGAAATATTGTTGTGATTCTTCCTTGAGTTCACCCTGTATGTGCAGTAATAAGTTGTTCTTTTCTTGGTAGTAGCTATCTTTTTATAATCTCAATATGGTTGGTTGTGTGAGATCAATCATAATGTCTGTTAATTGTTCTAGCATTAAAAACCAGGCGGCTAAAAACTTACTTCTATTTTTTGTATGACATGTGGTTGCTTGATTTAAATTGCTCAAGTTTTATCGCCCATTGACGTTGTGTAAGCAGTTGGGACTGTATTGAATACCTCATGTAGTTTTTCGAGCCAGTCTTCTTTTTTTTTTTTTTACATTTGGGCTGCTATTTATGTGCTTATTGTACTTCTGTTTTTGAAAGTTCTTGCTTTTGTGTGAAATTCTTTGTTGGGCTGGATTTGATCTTTGTTCCTTTGCAGGAAAATCAACTCTCACTGATTCTCTTGTTGCTGCTGCTGGTATCATTGCCCAAGAGGTTGCTGGTGATGTTCGAATGACTGATACCCGGGCAGATGAGGCAGAACGTGGTATCACAATCAAATCTACTGGCATCTCTCTATACTATGAGATGTCAGACGAATCCCTCAAGAGATACAAGGGAGAGAGGCAAGGAAATGAGTATCTTATCAATCTTATAGACTCTCCTGGACACGTTGACTTTTCATCTGAGGTCACAGCTGCTCTTCGTATCACTGATGGTGCTCTGGTCGTTGTGGACTGTATTGAGGGTGTGTGTGTCCAGACTGAAACTGTGCTTCGACAGGCTTTGGGTGAGAGGATCAGGCCTGTCCTGACAGTTAACAAGATGGACAGGTGTTTCCTGGAGCTCCAGGTTGATGGAGAGGAGGCGTTTCAGACATTTTCTAGGGTTATTGAGAATGCCAATGTCATCATGGCAACCTATGAAGATCCCCTCCTTGGTGACTGTCAAGTCTACCCTGAGAAGGGTACCGTTGCTTTCTCTGCTGGTTTGCACGGCTGGGCTTTCACTTTGACCAACTTTGCCAAGATGTATGCCTCGAAGTTTGGAGTGGATGAGTCTAAGATGATGGAGAGGCTGTGGGGCGAGAACTTTTTTGATCCTGCTACCAAGAAGTGGACCACCAAGAACACTGGTTCCGCTACTTGCAAGCGTGGTTTTGTGCAGTTTTGTTATGAGCCAATCAAACAGATTATTAACACGTGCATGAATGATCAGAAGGATAAATTGTGGCCCATGTTGCAAAAGCTTGGTGTTGTCATGAAGTCTGATGAGAAGGACTTGATGGGAAAGCCTCTGATGAAGCGTGTGATGCAGACCTGGCTGCCAGCAAGCACTGCTCTGCTTGAAATGATGATCTTTCACCTCCCTTCTCCTGCAACGGCTCAGAGATACCGTGTGGAGAACTTGTATGAGGGTCCCCTTGATGATGCTTATGCCAATGCTATCAGGAATTGTGACCCTAATGGCCCCCTCATGCTTTACGTGTCTAAGATGATTCCTGCTTCTGACAAGGGTAGGTTCTTTGCCTTTGGGCGTGTTTTCGCTGGAAAGGTAACAACTGGTCTGAAGGTTAGGATCATGGGACCAAACTATGTGCCTGGTGAGAAGAAGGACTTGTATGTGAAGAGTGTGCAGAGGACTGTCATTTGGATGGGGAAGAGGCAAGAAACCGTTGAGGATGTGCCTTGTGGTAACACTGTTGCCTTGGTTGGACTGGATCAGTTCATCACTAAGAATGCCACTTTAACTAATGAAAAGGAAGTCGATGCCCACCCTATTCGTGCTATGAAGTTCTCTGTCTCCCCTGTTGTGCGTGTGGCCGTTCAGTGCAAGGTAGCATCTGACCTCCCCAAGCTGGTGGAAGGTCTGAAGCGTTTGGCCAAGTCTGATCCCATGGTTGTCTGTAGCATCGAGGAATCTGGAGAGCATATCATTGCTGGAGCTGGAGAGCTGCACCTTGAGATCTGTTTGAAGGATTTGCAGGATGATTTTATGGGTGGGGCAGAAATCATAAAGTCTGACCCTGTTGTGTCGTTCCGTGAGACTGTCATAGAGAAGTCCAGCCGTGTGGTGATGAGCAAATCTCCTAACAAGCACAACCGTCTGTACATGGAGGCACGACCCATGGAAGAAGGGCTTGCAGAGGCTATTGATGATGGTCGTATTGGTCCAAGAGATGATCCAAAGATTCGTGGCAAGATCTTGTCCGAGGAGTTTGGTTGGGACAAGGATCTTGCAAAGAAAATCTGGTGCTTTGGTCCTGAGACCACCGGGCCAAACATGGTTGTGGATATGTGTAAGGGAGTTCAGTACCTTAACGAAATCAAGGATTCTGTTGTTGCTGGTTTCCAGTGGGCTTCAAAGGAAGGTGCCTTGGCTGAAGAAAACATGCGAGGTATCTGCTTTGAAGTCTGTGACGTGGTTCTTCATTCCGATGCCATTCACAGAGGTGGTGGGCAGGTCATTCCTACTGCCAGGAGGGTTATCTATGCCTCCCAGCTGACTGCCAAGCCCAGGCTCCTTGAGCCCGTGTACATGGTGGAGATCCAAGCTCCCGAGCAGGCTCTTGGTGGCATCTACAGTGTTCTTAACCAGAAACGTGGTCATGTGTTTGAAGAAATGCAGAGGCCCGGTACCCCCCTGTACAATATCAAGGCGTACCTCCCTGTTGTCGAGTCTTTTGGATTTTCTGGCACTTTGAGGGCTGCAACATCAGGACAGGCTTTCCCACAATGTGTTTTTGATCATTGGGACACGATGTCTTCTGATCCAATGGAAGCCGGTACACAAGCAGCACAGCTTGTTACAGAAATCAGGAAGCGAAAGGGTTTGAAGGAGCAGATGACCCCATTATCTGAGTTCGAGGACAAGCTGTGAGCATTTCAGTTTCGTGACGAGCACAGTTTGGTTCTTGGCTGCTGTACTAATTTTGTGATGTTTTTAAATTTTGTTACGGGGCAGTGGCGTAGTTGCCTGGCCTTTTGGAACACTCTAAGTATTTATTTTCTTTAAACTCATTTTTATTTTTGCCTGTAAGAACTCTGAATGTTGTGATTGTTTCTTTTCGTGTTTATGAATGCAAGCTCAAAATAGATTACAAAAAAGCAAAAAAGCCCTTCTTGGTGTGCGGAGGGCGTCATAAGTGGTTTCTTTTCCTTGACCAGTTTTGCGCTTCGTTGCAAAATAAGTGGTTGCTAATCTGCTTTCCAGATGCAATAAATAAAAAAATTGAACTAAAGCAGGTGAATCTGGGGATCCCCGACCCAGCTCTTTGGGAAGAAGCTTGTCGGGGTTGGACAGCAAGCCGAAACGTGGTGTAGATGTCACTAGTATATTGGCCTGGATTAATACATTTTTTTTTTAAATAAAGAGTATATAGAATCTTTTTAAGTGTTTTAAGTATGGTGGCCAAGCTAGATATAAGTAGGTGTGTTTTAAAAAATTGAGTAACCAAGAAAACTGATGAAAAATTAACTGAGAAAACCGAACCGATTGAAAAACCGATTCAACCAATTTTTAAACCCAGAAATCTTGCCGGTTCGGTTTCGGTTTTACAACGGAAACAAGTGAACCAAACCGGTCCACTCATAAAATAAAGTTAAAAACGACATGGTATAAATAGTTCAGTAAAACCTAACCCTAAATGACATTGCATGTGAAGCCGCCGCCCACACCAGACCAGAGTTCTATCGCTTTCTTCCTTTCTCTTTCAATTTTCATCCTCTCTGTGTCTTGTCCCCTGCATCTGTGATCCTGTCTCTTCCTTCTCTAGCCGATCAATAAGTAAATAACCCACATTTCCGCATCCATCTAGTATACTTGTAGCTGAAAAAAACCCGAACAAAATCTCTTGGCATCTCTCTTCACTTGCAGTAGAAAGAAAGGGCTTCTCCATTAAAGAAAAGAGCAAGGTAATGTTTACTGTTTATCCATGTGTTAATTCTGGCCTTCGTGTGCTTGTAAGTTGTACTTGTAACATTTGTTTCAAACTTTAATGCTTCTCTGATCTCTGCTTCTCCTTTTTCTATCCTCTTGCAGCAAGGGTTTTTGCATCTTTTTTCAGGTTCGCCCCCTTTCCCCAACCCTCTCTCCTTTTTGTTGATTTGTGTTGATATTGAGTTCTTGATTGTTTTGTTTAGCATTGTTAACTTTAATATGTATCGGTTTATCTTGATTGATTTGATATGTATTATCGGTTTTTTTTATCTGTATTATCAGCTATCAATCTATTTTATCTTGATTGCTTTGTTTAGCTATCAATCTGTTGTCTGTTGTATCAATTCTGGCAGATGTTCTCATTGATATGTTAATTGTTATATCTGTTCATTGTTCAATAATAAGTTCAACTGTTCAAGTGAATCGTTGTCGGGTGAATTTGTTGATATGTTAATTGTTATATCTGTCTTTTGTATCAATATGTTGATATGTTAATTGTTACATCTATTCATTGTTCAATGGATTTGAACAGTGTTCATTGGTCCATTACAGTGTAATGTGTAAAGTTTAATGTAAAGGCTACAATCTGTTAATTAGTTCATTACACTGTAAACCATTCATGTATGATCTGTTATAAACCATTGGTTCATTTTGCCTAGTCAAAATGTCAGGTTCATGTTAGGTTCATTCTGTTAATTAGTCCATTACAGACTTACAGTATGCAGGTTTTTTAGAATAGAAAGGTGACAGATGCTTTTTTGCAATTATATGAACCTAACATTTTAATTTATGTTTTTGTAGAATTTGGTGAAAGTTTAAAAATCTCAACTGATTGTTTATAAGTAGTATTGGTGGTTTGGTGTAATCTTGAAATATAATTGTTTTGGGCAAGGTTGTTAAAATCGCGTTTTGACTCGTAAAATCGTACGATTTTACGAGTCAAAACATGCATTACGGGTTGAATCGCTTGAAAAAATCGAAAATGAGTAAAATCGGGTTAAAATCGAGTGAAATCGCAAAAATCGGATGAAATCGCGCAAAATCGCGATTTCAGGACCGATTTTACGATTTTGACAAAATGAGGCCCTGAAACAAAATCTTCCCCTCTTGGACAGCTGTCAGATGCTTTGGTAAGAGCAAAAGCTTCAAATAACAGCAGATTCCTGCATCTATGCACCACGTCGGATCATAATATTTTTTTAATGCCATTTTCTATCAATGCTTTGCAGACCAGTCAAACTCAAACTACAATATGTACATCAACAGCAACTTATCTTAACTAGCACGTGCACGAGAGGAAACACCCCTCAACATCCCATTTTTATACAAAAACAACTCAAGGCAAACGAGTTTTTTTCCCCAGAAAAATCTAGCGATTTTATTACTGCTCGAGGCATATAACTTTAGAAAGTACAGTGTTTTTACTGTATACTAGGAGGTATTAAGAGGAGAAACAATAATGTTTTAATATTACTTTTAATATTATGATAGATTGTTGTTTAGAAAATCGTGTTTGTAATTTTAAAAAAAATATTTTCATTAAAATGATTAAGAGATGCATTAATAAGAAAATAAAGTTTAGATTAAAGAAATATATTTTATCTACATATTTCAAATGCCTTGAATTTTAAAAAAAATCTTTATTTTATTTAAAGCATGAATTTTTTTTTATGTATTTTAAAATTCCTTACGATTTTACGATCCGTTTTTACGATCCGAGTTTGTAAACAACTTTCCGTGCCATGTTAAAATCGCGATTTTAACAACCTTGGTTTTGGGTAATTAATTTACTTGACCTTGTTAATTCCCTTTAACATTTTGCATACTTAATTCTTTCAATAGTTGAACTCTAATATGTTGCTAATTTGCTAGTGTTTTTTTATAGCATTATCCTTGTTGGAATTTTTGGATGCTGTCATTGCTGGAATTTTTGGATACTGGTGTTGCTGGGTTTTTTTCTTCAAACTATGCCGGATGTTTATGATAATTTATTACTGGTTGATAATATATTCGCTTGTTAATGTTAACTTTTCTAGTGCGAACAGACTTTTAATTTGAGGTGTTTAAATTTGATCATGCATCTTGCATATTGCATTGATTTATCACTTTGGGAAGCATATTAAAAGGAATTAGCTGATCAAGAATTAGCATCTCTAAGATTTAATTCATGTCCAGATTTTAATTCATATTAAAAGGAATTAGATAATCAGGTTGTTGTAAATTTTAAACTCAATTTAATGTAAGGCTAAGCCAATTTTAAAAAAACAAAAAAAAAAACCAATATATGATGGGATTAGGTTTCCCGGTTTTTTTTTTTAAAAAAACCAGATTTAACCATACCGGACCGGTTCAGTTTGAACCGGTTTCTGGTCTGGTTTGGTTAATATTTATCAAAAATACTGAAATTCAGTTCGGTTGGTTTTTTGAGTCTAAACCAAACCAAACCAAACTGTGAATACCCCTAGATCCAAGCACCTGAATTCAACAAGGTTATCAATTTCGTTCCGTTTCGCCTGGAATGGCTAAAACTTTTCATACCAATTCAAAAAACGGAACAAAACGGAATAATTTTTATCTCATTTTAAATCTCTGTTCGTTCCGGATTTTTCGGCTAAATTTCAGTTGGAATGTTCTGGTTTCATTCCACATGTTCCGTTTCGCTCTTGAAAAGCCATTGAATCAAATTGAACCTTGTTCAATTTCATTAATTAAATCTCCCAAGTATAAAAAGCTCTTGTTCATTACTATTTTCAATAATAATGATATTAATAATAATATTGAAAATTATTATTACTATTTTCATTAACAATGATATTAATTTTTTAAAATTAGATTTATCACTAATATATATGGTTTATATTCATGTTGTTTATTTTCATGTTTTATACTTTGTAGGAATTTGAGCAAAACAAGGGATGATTTAGATTCCATTAGCCTTGGTAACATTGACCTAACTTTATATTTAAAATATTTGTGTTAAAACATTTTACTTTCATAATATTTTGATATTTTGTTTAAGTTCAAATTACTTTAAGTTAAAGATCTATTTAATCTTGACTATTTAGAAATATTTTAAATTTTGAAATTATATTTGTTTGGCATTGTATTTGTATTGCATAATTTATAATTAATTTATCTTGAATTTGAATTATGTTTGTTGAATATATATATATATGAACAGTACAACCTTGAAACGACAAGCCGAAACACTCTGAAACTGAAACATTCCATTCCAATTGAAGAAAAAAACACCTACCGAAACAAAATTGACAACCTTGGAATTCAAAGGTGTTGGGTCCTGTTAGGCAGCCGGACTTAAAGCTTTTGGTTCCTAGTAGGTGCAGGATCCAACGTTGATGGGTGCTATTGGAGGCATAACCCAATGTTGATGGGTCCAGGTGCAGCAGGACCCATTACTATTGGGTCCTGCTGAGGCTGGACCCAAAATTATTGGTCATACTAGGTAGACCAAACGCATAATTTATTTATGTATTCAATAATATATATAATTCAAAACTGTTGAATAAAAAATCTATAAAAATCAATAAAACTTTATAATATTATCCGAACTCAATGTCCTTATAATATTATCCAAAATAATATTATATTATAATATTTATGATTTATTTTGTAATGGATTTGATTGTTCAAAAATTCTCTTATATAATACAAATATATCAAATATATGATGTGAATAAAAAGTTTATGTAGAGCTCCATCAATTTTAATATGATAATATTAGAATTATATTTTTTTCTAAATGTTTTTATTTAAAAGAGTTCATTGCGATTATATATGAGACATGTATTAAGAATATGCACATATAAAAATTTTATGCCACTATTAAACTGTTTTTTAAATATTAATAAAGTTTGTTAAAAAATATATAAATCATTTAGTCTAATCTAAATCAATAAAAAATAACATACTACAATTACCAAGATTTGTTTTTTAACGAAAAAATATCACTAAATGAATTCTTCTTTTATGTCCATTAAAGATAATATAATCCTTCAATAGATGGGACAACTTTCTTTTCTTCTTATTTCTTTATTTTTTATTGAAATAGATTATGCATATGCTACATTTGTCATCATTGTTAATGTGCTAGTATTTTTGAAACAAAAAAAACAAACATGTTTTAATAAGAAAATTCAATGTAACCTTAAATGAAATTTTTTTTTATCATCACTCAACTTTTATACAATATAAAAAAAGTTCCATCAATTTATTCTCTTTACCATGTGAAACAAATATTACATAAGAGAAAAGGAAAACAATTCAAGAGGGAAAAAAAATTAATTTAAAGTAAAGAAAAAAATTAAAAAATTTCAAATTTTTTAAAAAGCATTTTTGAAACGCAAAAATAAACATGCTTTAATAATGAAATTCAACACAACCTAAAATGAAAAAAATTATCATAACAAAAAATTATCATCATCCAACTTTTGTATAATATAAAAAAAAAACTCCTATCAAATTATTTTCTCTTTACCGTATGAAAAAAAATTAAATAAAAAAAGAAAAACAGTTAAAGTATTGAATCCTGCTAGGTCCAGACTCAAGACCTTCGAGTCTGGCTGTAATACCAGACCCAAGAATAATATTTATAATATAAATAATAATATTTAACTTGTTTGTCCAAATTCTTATATTTTTTAATCTTTTAAAAGAAAATTTGGTTTTTCTTCAATAGTAATAATAGTATTTTTTGAAATTTATTAATGATAACAACAACTACAACAATAATAATTTTACCCTTCCAATCAAATCTAAGGTTGTTTTTCAATATTGATATTATTTGTTTTCAAATTTATTAATTATTTTATAAATAATATTAATTATAATAGAAATAATAATATTTGTAATACAAATAATAATATTTTTAATATTAATACTATTAATTATAACAAAATAATAATATTTTTTATTTTAATACTTTTAATTATAATAAAAATAAAAATGTTAAAAATAAAAATACTTTTATAGCACAAATAATAATATTTAGAAACCTAAGACCGAAGAACCTTGATGCCGGACCTAAGTGAATTGGGTTCTGATGAAGAACCTAACAAAATTAGGTCCGAAGGCAAGACCCAAGTGAAATGGGTTCTAACGCAGGACCCCTTAACATTGGGTCCTAATACATGACCTATCACCCTTGGCTCTTGACGCCGGACCCAAGAGAATTGGGTCCTAACGCAGGATTCAAGAGAATTGGGTTCGGAGGCAGGGCCCAAGCGACATGGGTCCTGATGCATGACCCATCACCCTTGGGTCCTGACGCTCGACCCAAGAGAATTGGGTCCTGCCTTCGAACACAATTCTCTTGGGTCCTGATGCATGACCCATCACCCTTGGATCCTTACGCTCGACCCAAGAGAATTAGGTCTTGATGCAGTACCCAAGAGAATTGGGTTCAAAGGCAGTACCCAAACGAAATGGATTCTGACGCAGGACCCATTAACCTTTGGTCTTGAGGCATGACCTATTACATTTGGGTCTTGACGCAGGACCAAAATTGGGTCCGGACTGGGGACCTATTAGTCTTGGGTGCGGATTCAGGACCCAAGATAATTGGATACTGACGCTTGACCCAAGCGAGTAGGGTCCTAACGCAGGACCTATTAGCATTGGATCCTGATGCAGGACCCAAGAAAATTGGGTCCGGACCTAGTGCTTTTGAGTACCCAAACTTATTGGGTCTTGTTGTGTAACTGAACCCAAAACTATACCCAACTCTAGTTATAAAATTATATTATAATATTTATAAATTATTTTTTAATGCATTTTATTGTTAAACAATTCTCTTATATAATACAAATATATAAAGTATATGATATGAGTAAAAAAATTATCGAGACCTCTATCACTTTAATATGATAATATTAGAGAAAAAAATTAAAAATTTTCAAAATTTTTTCAAAGAATCTTTGAAACTCAAAAACAAAAATGCTTTAATAAGAAAAGTCAACACAACCTCAAATGAAAAAAAAATTATGATCACCCAACTTTTAAACAATATAAAAAAAACTCCCGTAAATTTATTTCTTCTTTATTGTAGGGAAAGAAATTACTTGAGAGAAAAGAAAAAAAATGAAAGCATTAGGTCATGCTAGGGACAAGATCCA
This sequence comes from Populus simonii, assembly GCA_007827005.2. Lineage (NCBI taxonomy): Eukaryota > Viridiplantae > Streptophyta > Magnoliopsida > Malpighiales > Salicaceae > Populus > Populus simonii. Next base: position 9,214,564 of record CM017470.2, on the reverse strand, counting down.
TGTTGATGGATCCTGCTCGCAGCAGGACTCAAGGCTGATGGGTGTAGCTGCGGCTGGACCCAAAGCTATTTTGGGTTCTTTTAGGGCAGGACCCAACTTAATATATTCTCCTTGGATCTGGTTGCGCAGCTAGATCCAATCTCAATATATTTTTTTAAAAATTAAAAAATATCAAAAATATTAATTTGAAGTAAAGAAAACAATAAAAAAATTCAAATTTTTTTCAAAGTATTTTTGAAACGCAAAAATAAATATGCTTTAATAAGAAAATTCAACCCAAACTGAAATGAAAATATATTTATCATCACCTAACTTTTGTATAATATAAAAAAAAGTCGCATTAATTTATATCCTCTTTACATATGAAAAACAAAATCAATAAGAGAAAAGAAAAAAAAATTCAAGAGGAGAAAAAATAAAATTGGAAATATCTTAAAATATTTTAAGACAATATTTTTTATTTTTTAAAATCTATTTTTTATATAATCACATCAAAATAATACAAAAACATCTTAATATGAATCAAGGAAAAAAAATTAATTTTAAAAAAAAATTGTTAATTTTTTTTCAAAGCATTTTTGAAAAACAAAAATAAACATGTTTTAATAAGAAAATTCAACCCAACCTGAAAAAAAAAAACACTTATCATCACCTAATTTTTGTAGCATATAAAAAAAGAATATTGGGTCCAGTTGCCCAACCAGACCCAACCCTTTTTTTGGCACCTTTTGGAAGTGTTTTGGGCCTGGCTTGGCAGCTAGACCCAACAACATTGGGTCAAGTTGTCAAGTCAGACCCAACAGCTTTTGACAGAAAAAACAGGACCTTCAACCGTAATTTTTTATAAAAAAAAACAGCTAAGGAACGCCCCCAGGGCGCTACAATGTTGTCCACAGTGAAAGTAGTCTATGCCTATAATGTCGTCCACAATGCAATGTGTATGTGGTAACTCCCACACGTTTTGAAAGAGCCAACAACACCCACAATGCAATGTGTCTATGCCTATAACACGACTCAACACTATTGACACTTTTTAGAAGTGTTTTGGGCCTAACTTGGCAGCCAGAGCCAACAGTTTTTGGCAGAGAAGGCAACGCTCCCAGTCACAATTCTTGACAAAAAACACAGCATAGGAACGCTCCCTCTCAAGCGCTACAGTGTCGTCCACAATGCAAGCAACTGTGCAAGTCCATAGTTAAGAATGATATTGAATAAAATAATATCTAAACATATTTTTAATTAGTTTATGAATTTAATAAAATAATATACCTAGTATATTTATAATCAAATAATTTTTAATAATTTACATCTAGATTGTTGGGAAAAAACTAAAACAGTTAGGTGAGTGAACTTAGAAGGCCAAGTGTGCACGAGCCTTTAAAAAATGCCAGGTATGTGGGCTCTCTTTTATTATTTTTCATTAAAAAATAAGCAGACGACACATCATTTGTTTACCAATAATCCATTCACCGCAGAGGTGATTTGGAAATCAAGGGGGTGTAGATTTCAAAATCTATTTTTCTACCCTTTTTCATCTAAAACATCAAATAATCACTATTAGAATATCAAACAAAAATCAATTTGTTAACCTAAAAACAATTCAAAAACACAAAATCAAACCAAGGAAAAAATTATTTCCCAACCCCGATCTATATTCCCTAGCGAGATTAAGGTTTAAAAACATCTCATTAGGATCCTTTCTCGTCGAATATAACTCATTGACACTAAAATTAATATTTGTTTTGTTGCTAAAATGTGACTAACAACTAACTTTCCCTTTTTTTTTTTACTGTTTTCGAGTGACTTTCTATCTCCCATCTTAAACTTAGAAACTAAAATGTTAAGAAAATGACTTTTGGACCAAAATTAAAATTACAAAAACTATAATGGACTATAAAGAAAGAAAAAAAGAAAGGGTGAGGACAAAACATAACTTTCTCTCACAAATTTGAGATTGACCATGCGGTTTCTCCTTATTTTACACTTTGGTCCTCTTCTCTTGAATTTTATCGTTTCCTCATAAATTCTAACAAATTGATTATCAATTTGATCATAAAAGACTGTCATTGAAAAAAAAGTAAAACCGATACCTTTCTCTCACTTTCATAATTTTCAGGTGACTTTCTTTCTTCTCTCTCAAACTGAGGAATTGAAATGTTAAGAAAATGACTTTTGGATCAAAATTAAAATTACCAAACTAAAGGGACTATAGAGGAAGAAAAAGGAAAATGGGTGGACTAAACAAAAAAATTTCATGTGAATTTGAGATTGACCATGCAGTTTCTCCTTATTTTACATTTTGATCATTTTCTGTTGAGTTTTGCCTTTTTCTCACAAACGTAAACAAATTGAACATCAATTTAGTCATAGAAGGCTATCATTGAAAAAAAAAAGTTTTTGTGAGTTGAATTAATTTTTTTTAATGTAAAAAAAATATCAGGCATTGTTAATGTTTTTTTTTTGGTAAAAAAACAAATTATGTGGGGGTTGACCTGATGTGACCTAATATACTTGGTGAATATAAAAACAACTCGAACGATCGGTAAAAATATAGTTTGACTAAAAAACATTTAAGACATTTTTTCTTAAAACAATATTGAGATGATGTGACCTAATATACTTGGTGAATATAAAAACAACTCGAACGATCGGTAAAAATATAGTTTGACTAAAAAAAATTTAAGATATTTTTTCTTAAAAAAATATTAAGACGACAACATATTGGATCAACATGGGTCAACTTGGGTTAATAAGTCAAATCTGCAACCATGGTCATAAGTAATGCATACCCCGTGGATAAAGAGATCCATAAACTCAAAGTTAAATCGATCATTCCCAGGAAAGCTAAAATTAGCTTGTGATTGAGGTTGACACAATGATAACCTGTACCGAGGTATCAAGACTATGGAAACTAAATCTCCATCCAACACCTATAAAGAGACAAATGATTAGTATGGAAGACACCATGAAACTTGGTTAGTTCTTCGATAAATCAAAGTAGTTCAACAAAGAATCAAATAAGAGAATCCTCTCTCACACCCACAATAGATGCTACAATAATGTCTTATGCAACCTCTTATAACAAATTATTGTCTTACAAAATAATATTTATACTTGTAAAAATAAATAAATCCTAGTTGACCTGATAGACTAACATCAATCCAAACTAAAATAAAACCCAAAGTATCTCAATTAAAACCTAAAACATGAAAAATAATAATTCTAAAAATTATTACTAAGTTGTCACACATGATAGAGTAAAAATACAATTATTGAATGAAATCCTTGCTTAAAAAAAGATCATTGGTTGAATAACCCATGGTGTCGCCTCTTAAGACCCAAAACAAACAAGGAAGTAATTCTTCCTTAGCCTCATATGTTTCCACATTTATTAAGGAATCCTCACATAGCTTGGGATCCATAAAACACATGGAAACAAATAAACCTCTAATTACCAAAATTAATTAGCATGTGAAGTAGATAGATGAGGCCTTTCTTATATATAGATTAAATTAACCAAAGTCTAATCATAACTTGTTAAAGATGTAGCCTCTTTGAAATTCACTTTCGCCTAAATACTATGAATAAATCCATTGAACGTATCTTTGAGTTTCTTTTCTCTTGATCTTACAATTGGCTCAACTGAAACTTTTAATGGATCCTTTTGATGTACTTTAGATCATATCAATAAGACCACGATAACCCTATAAAAAGAAAATCAATATAAATTATGAATGCTAATTCTCAATTAACCAATTTGAAATGATGAAATTTAAAAAAAGTCAATTAAAAAAAGAACAAAAAAATAACATGAGTTAACCTACTAAAATTGCAATTCAGGTCATGAGAACAAGGTATCCTTATAGAAATAAAAATAAATAAATTATGAAAATCAATTCTCAATCAACCCAATATTGTATGTTGAAATTTCAAAAAATAAATTCAATTAAAAAAAGACAAAAAATAATAATTCATGTCAACCCGAGTTAACATGTCAAACCCGTGACTTGGGTCATGAAACTGAGATGACCTCATAAAAACTAAACCAAGAAACAACTTAAGTTAACCTGCCAAACCTATGATTTTAGTCATGAAGCTGGAATAACTCTATAGAAAGTAAGTAAAAAAATATGAAGCACAATTCTTAATTAGTCAATGTTAAATGATGAAATTGAAAAGAAAATCAATGTAAAAGGACTAAAAAAATGACTCAAGTCCATCATGGTCAACCTACCAAACCCATGACTCAAGTTATTAGTCCGAGATAATCTTATAGAAATCAAACCAAAACAAATAAAGTCTAATTTCAAATCAATAAAATATTGAATAATGAAATTTAAAAAATCAATCAAAAAAGAAAAAAAAATGAGTCAACCGGTTTAACTTGCCAAACCAGTGACCTAAATCATGAGGTTGTGATAACCTCATAAAAAACAAATTGAAACAAATCATGAAGTTCAATCCCCAATAAACCAAATGTTAAAGGATGAAATTGAAATTGATAAAAAAACATAAATTAGAAAAAAAGCAAACAAAAAAAAGTTGAAATTAAAATTAAAATTTAAAAAATTATATGTATAAAAATCACTATTGAATAGTGCTTTAAGATGGTGCCTAATAAAAGTTCCACGTTTATGAAGTGCAGAATATTTAAGTTTGTATTTTGTTATTTGTAGGCTCTTTTATTCTTAGGCTAGTTAGATATACATTCTTCTTGAGTCCCTATATCCTGTTTGGTTATTTAATTGTTATGTGGTTTTGCATTGGACCTATCAAATATTAAGTATCATGAGGATAGGCTTCTTGAGTCCCTTATTCCATACTCATCGATCTTGCCTTCTTCTACTGTAATTTCATTAATATTACCTTCTTCCACATCTAGGAGCCTATCCTCTTCTACTCCTTCTATCGTACATATTTCCTTCATGATACACCAATTTCCATTTGCATACCTCCACCCACATCAAAAAAATATTCCTAACCTTCACCTCTCCTCATATAAAGTTTTAGAGTTTTGTCTTGAACCATGAGGCAGTTGATTTTATAAAATGGTTATAAGTCTTTGGTGGTGATTTACTTAGTTATCGATCTATGTTATATGAGAGAGTAGTTCTTGGTTTAATAGGCGATTCTCGACCATAACATTATTTGATTCCTCTTGCTATTTAGCTTGTTTAAAAGCTTATATCAATATTGTATGTTGGAGAGTCATAAGTATTGGCCTTATATCCTTTTATATCCCAAAAAAAAATCTGTAACAATGCCGTTTTGAACGGCACTGTTCTTTATCTTCCCCTTCACATGCAGAGGCAGGGGAATAAGAGGTTTGCTCTCCTGTATTTTTTCCTGCTTTCTCTCTTTCTCCCTACTTACACAAACCCTGACAAAACCCACGCCCCCCACCTGCCATTAGATGAAAAAATAGAGGGGACAAGCCCTGCGGGCGGCTGCCCGACCACCCTACCCCTGTGTCATGACTGGACAGGGGTAGTAACTCTCACTCTCTCCCTTTTTCCTCCTTATAAATACTAGGGGAGAAAAAATGAGCAAAGGGGCGAAATAGAAGAAAAAAAGAGAGAAAAGAACGAAAAGCAGAAACAAAAAACAGACAAAAATAGAGGGAAGGTTGAGAAAAAAAACAGAGGGAACCGAAGGATATTTTCACGGTTGGGAAAACACAGAAGGGGATGTCTGTTTGAAAACCAGAGAAGCTGAAAATACAAAAGAATAGAGGAGAAGAGAAGAACAGTAACCTCCCTCTCTTTTGGTCTCTTTCTCTCTGCCATTGGAAACAACACCGCCACCTCGAGCCCCTCGAGCCACTGTCAGCAACAACACCATCATCGTTAGAAATAGAAAAAGAAACAAAGAAGCGAGAGAACATAAGCAGTGAGAAGAAGAAATACAAAAAACATAGAGAAAGGAAGAAGAACCATCAGTCAGCAACCGTAACGCCACTGCCATCACCACTACCAGCACCGCCAGAAGGAACTGCCCGATCTGTTTTCCCCCCGCTCCTCTCTTCTTCCTTCTTCTTCATCGGCTCCCCGTCTCCACTGTTCTACAAAATGAATAGTGGCGAGTGAATTAATCCGCTCTCCACTGTTCATGTTGCATGTGAACAGTGGAGAGTGCTCCACTGTTCACTAGGCCGGACAACACTGGCCTGGACCAAAATGCATTGGGCCGTGTCCGGGCCAGTCCAAAAACAATTCCAAAAAATCTTTTTTCAAAAAAATTTATGATTTTCCCGTGTATTTTTCCATCAATTTTGCATAATATTGGTTTGGATTTTTATACTATAAAGATACAAATTCAGTATTCAAATACCCAGCTTTCTCCGAAATATATATAAAAAATTACACATAAAAAATGTGTCTTGCTTTCATGCATACGACCAAGTCTCTTAAAGATAAAAAAAAAATCATATTGTATTTTCATACAACAAAGAAAATTTCAAGAAAATTTAGCATGTATTTTTTGCTTTAATAACCAGTTTATTAAAGTCATGAGAACTAGGCCAACATTTCAAAAATTCCAAAAAAATTATTTTTTTTCTTTTAATATCTGGGATCACGAACTTACACGTAAGACTTACTCCTAATATTAAAATTAGTTCCTTTGGTTGGTATAAAACGATTAGGTTTTACCTGATAAGATAAGGACCTCCTTACTGAGAAGAACTTTTTTTAAACTATAGACAGACCAACAATTAGACCTTAGCATATATCAGATAATCAAACAATGCAGCTTATCTTAGGTAGGGTGTATTTGGGGTGTTAATACCTTCAATTTATGCAACCAGTCCCCGTGCCTGATCTCTAAGACTAGTTAGGGTTCCTAGTGACCAAAATACCAGGTGGTGACTCTCATATATGCTTTCCACTAATAAAAGACAAGAATTTCTTGTCTCACCATATTTGCCAGATAGATAGATACCTGAGAGTGGACGCTATTCACTGCGACACCGCACTCATATGGCAGAATGACAATTCCACTAGGGACCTTGTGGATTAAGCTTTGTTTTTGTCAGATCATTGTGTTTTATTGTTTGGTTTGTGTGTTTACTGTTCATATGAATTTGCTTTATTTATTTTCTTATGCGCTTTTAATTTTGTACATATTTGTTCATACATTGTGTAGAATTGCCGCATGTATCACACACTTTAATTTTTGAAAAGCACACACAAACTTATAAGTTAGGTGAGGGATTAGCGATCTGTCCTACGACTATTGGTTAGGGTTCAGATGCGTGAAACACCCAACTCATTTCTGAGTGTTTGCTCAGTAATGGTGGGCATACGTGCTTTAACCATTTCTTGCAACGCCCCTATGTTGTCTTTACGAAGATTGTCATTGGGCAGATATGAGACCTTTTTTGAGACCAAACAGAAAGTCACTCATCATGTAATGACTTAAAACCTATCCTTAGGGTATAAGCTCCCTAATATAGTCATCCATACCCAATGCGCATGTACATACATTTGCATCCACACTCATACATCAATTCACTATAAATAACATACATGCATGCCAAGTTGAAATATAGGTCCTCAAAGAGTCTACAACACCCAACTTCGAGCACAAAACATGAAAGATGAAGAGCATGCTTATCGTGACGCTCATTTTCAAGAAGAGTTGGAGTCTTTAAAGACAAGCATGACTCACCTCACTAGCTTACTCGAGCAAACACTTGGAAATACCTCCGGTGAAGGTTCTTCTAACTGACTTGTCATTTTTAATCAAACTCCAACAACAGCTCAGCCTGAAGAAAGAATAAGTGAACATGGTCAAGAGCCTCAACATAATCCAGCATTTGTGTAGTCAACGTCACCTACACCAACCCCGACAGTCATAAATGCATTTGACAATGAGTCCCTTAAGGCCAAGTCATCTGATAGCATTGATCTAGATAAGATGGCGGTGTTGGAAGCCAAAATCAGAGTTATTGAAGGGGTAGACTTATATGATCCAGTACGGGCAGCAGAGATATGTCTGGTCCCAAATGTGGTTCTTCCGAAGAAGTTTCGTGTTCCTGAATTCATCAAATATAGTAGAACACTATGTCCCATTACCCACCTCAAGTCCTACTACAATGAAATGGCAGAAATAGTAAATGATGAAAAACTATTGATGCACTTTTTTCAAGATAGCTTAAATGGAGTGATATTGAGCTGGTATATGAGATTGGACAATACAAAGATCTGGAGATGGAAAGATTTGGTGGATGCTTTTGTCAAGTAGTACAAGTACAACATAGACATTGCTCCTACCAGAACCAGTTTGTCCAATCTGGAGGAAGGGGATAAAGAAAGCATAAGGGAATACGCTCAAAGATGGCGGGAATCGGCTACTCAAGTGCATCCCCCACTTTTGGACAAAGAGATTGTCAATTTATTTGTTGACACACTCAAGGCACCATACTATAAACATGTGATAGGTAGCTCAGCTCAGCAATTCACTGATGTTGTGGTAATACGTAAGCATATAGAGCAAGGTGTCAAGAGTGGTAGACTTTTTACACCTACCGAAAAAGAGGCTTCAAAAGGAAGGAGGTTAAACATGTTGGAGATGGCTATAGGGGTAAAGAAAACCCATCCCAAACTACCACACTCCATCCCAAATTACCAACATAAAAAAACTTGAGCCTTAAAACTTTCAAGCCAAAAGCCAAATTGGAAATTACCAATGGGTCTAAGAAGAACTACCTCTATTACCACTACCCCTGAATGAGATGTACCAGAAGTTGTTAAGCAATGGGCATATAGCTCCCGAACCTCTGGCACCTTTACAGCCACCTTATCCCAGCTGGTACAAGTCATAGCTCACTTGTGAATACCATGCTGGTGTTGCTGGACATAACATCCATACTTGCAACGCCTTTAAGAGAAAGCTTCTGTAATTAATCAAGGTAAGCCATAGCTCACTTGTGAATACCATGCTGGTGTTGCTGGACATAACATCCATACTTGCAACGCCTTCAAGAGAAAGCTTCTGTAATTAATCAAGGTAGGGTGGATAACATTTGAAGACACTCCTAATGTAAACACGAACCCTCTACCTAATCAATGCTTGAAGTGGTGGATCAGAAATGCGCTAGAGATGGAATGTCCGGGAAATTTAAAAACACTGATGGTCGAGGCAAGGTGCGAAAAAGGTAGCATAAATTTTTGAATGACTCGATTTTCTACCATATTTTTTTGTCCACACCGTTAATGAGGCCTCTACAAGAGCTATTGTGGGGAGGCTAACCCAAGAGGAGATTTACCAAAATAGAAAGATAAAACCTGTCATATTATTGCCTTTTTGTTTGATCATTTTGTTTAAACCTGTTCTAGTCTTGTTGGTAATTTGGCTCATATTGCCACAAGACTTTATCTATCAAATGAGTATTTCCTTTTAATAAGATCATGTGTTTTTCTGTGTTCACAATGTGCCTTCATTTTTGTTGTTGGTTTAAGCAAATAACACACTTAGCATAACCTTTACTAACAAAACCACTATACTAAGAATCCTTTGGTGTGTTTTCCTTTTCTTCTCAAATACAGATGATCCCATGTTCACAAAGAGTGTTTAGGAATTTAAAGTTTTTGGTACAAGTAGAAATCATATTGGTGTTTGTCCAAACAAACAAGTTCTGGAAATTCAAGTGATCCCTTATGATGCGAACCCTAGCGGAATTTAATGGTATTCGCGACCCCAAGATCAATCTAACCCAAGTTTGTTAAGATTTGAATGAGCTTATCATAATGGAAGACTTGCTCCAAGGCAACAAAACTATAAACCAACTCGATCACAACGCCTACACCTGGAGATGAGCAAAAAGAAGTATAAATTCACAACAAAGAATGGTTAATTCTTTGAAGAGTTGAAAGTTCAATCAAGAACCAAGATTGAGCAACCAAAAGTCGGCTACAATGCTGAAAATATTATCAAAAGTCTACCCTAAAATTATTCCTAAAGAGTATTTATACTTCAAGCCAAAACCCTAGTTTCCCTAATGGGTCTCACATAAACTCAATTTAAATAATAATCAACCCAAGCTAAAACTAGCCCAAACTAATTAAAATAAACAAAATAAACAAGTCTAAAACCCAAACAAATTGTCTCCTCTTAAAAGAACTAAAGTTTGATAGCCCAACTAATTAAATAAGACAAGTTCGTTGTTTCCGTATTCTATCTAGCAGCAGCAAGGCCCAACTTAAAACGGATGGTTCTCTCTCGTCTTAATGAATTAGAAGGCGTGCCATATACCGTTGGAAATGTATGGAAGTCTAGTTTCCATCCCAACTAGAATCACTTCAAAAATTCAATCTGTAACTCCAGTTATGACTAAAAGAGTAACGAAAAGTCAAACTGTCCGAATCTAGTCTTCTTCTCCCAATCCTTGTGTAATGGTCTTGGTTCCACCAACAAGCCCCTCTCGAACATGAATCAGATTAATCAAGGCTTGCTCTTTATTATTACAAATCCTTTTGAAGTCCACCTTAGCCCATATATCTTGAAGAAGTCCATTAAAAGCTTCTTTGAACTTCTTAGCCCTAAGCCTAGTAATTGGACCAACTGGAACCTCCAATGGATCCTTTTATTGTTGGATCGCATCACCTTAGAAAGGCAACCATACACCTAGAAAACCTAAATAAAAACCCAAACACCATGAGATGACTCCAAAGTTGGGTTTTAATTGAATGAATAATGAGAAACCATTTTACATGCTCACATGAAAGCAAGGCTTATCTATCCTAAATGCATGCGTTTGAAATGAAGAAAGGTCATCTTTGATAATCCTTTCACAAGGCTAAAATATATCATTTGCAGTTCCTTTTTAGCCTAGTAATATTTTTTGAAAATAACATTGGTTGCGATCACACCACATACAGGGGGGCAAGTGCAAGAAAATTCTCAATGATCAAAGGTGCCCAAACAAAGCTAGTGGCATGAAGAAAAATCCATAGGGTCCAAAAGATTTGAGCTTTTCAAAATAAATGTTATGATGATGCTCAACCAAGTGAAGAAAGAAAAAAAACAAAGAGAAAAAGAAAAAAAACCCAAACCCAACACTGGGGGGTACTATAGACCATTTTGAAAATCAGTTTAGGTTTAGAATATCTATGAACAAAGAAAAAGGTCGAGAAATAAACACTAGTGAGCCTTAGTCTTGAAATCCCTTAAACACCTTTTGAGCCTACAAGTATCCTTTTCTTTATAATCAAGAGCCAAAGCCTACATTACATGCCTAATCAAGCCCTTTCTGATCAAAGGCAAGCAATCTGGATCAGTAGGAAATGCTTTCTTATGAGAAACAAATCATTATTCATGCAATCAAAATGAATGCTTTGAAGATCGGTTTTCTATAACCCTTAAATTGAAGTTTGAACCTCTTTGACCATTAAAGTGTCACTTTATATTTTCAGTAAAACAAAAAGTTTTCATCACTTCTGAAAACCTGTCCATAGGAATCACATGAATTTCTTCAGAATAAGTTTGCTTTAAACTAATGTCAAAATGATTTCTGTGTCTAGAATAGCTTTGAAATTCAAAAAAAAAAACTCTACATGAAAACAACTTCTTGTAAATAACCTAAACCTTCTTTCACACAACCTCATCTCCAAAAAAAAAACCCAAATTAAACACTTGGCGGGGTATGATCAAGCCAGGAGGCAATCCAAAAACGCATAATAGGGCTGACTCTATGATTCCCTTTCTAAGAAAACAAAATGTAGGGCAGAGTTGACAACCATAAAGGTGGGAGGACAAAAAAGTATGATGATATCAAACCCTTCCTAGAGGTCAAGTCAAAAGATGCGATTCGAGTAAGTAAAAGCGAAAAGGCCACCGAGGTTTACTACCAAGAATGAAACTTTTGAGAAAAGGAAGACACTATAAAGAAATGGGGACCTATATTTCTCAGGTAAGTATACATGCATATTGATCATAATGCATTGCTTTTATCATTGACAGATTGGTGTTTCACCATCATCTTGGATAATGTTTTTCTAACCCTACCTTCTTTTGAGTGTGCCTTTGAGCCCTCACCTTATTTCAAGTGTGCCTTTGAGCTCTCATCTCTTGGGTAGTGCATTTTCTAACCCTACCTCTTTTTGCGTGTACCTTTGAGCCCTCACTTCTTTTTAAGTGCGCTTTTGAGCCCTCACCTCATTTTAAGTGCACCTTCAAGCCTCATCTCTCGTGTAGTATGTTTTCTAACCCTACTTACTTTCAAGTACGCAGGTAGTGCGTTTTCTAACTCTATCTCCTTTTGAGTGCGCCTTTGAGTCTTATCTTGTCATCTCTTTAAGACTCTTTAATTTTTTTTCCCTTAGGTAGGTCACCCACCATCATTTGTTTTTGGTAGATCACCCATTATAGATCACCCATTACAATGAGACCATTCTCCATACTTTTTTTTTTATCTGGGTAGGTCACCCATTACAATGAGACCATTCTCCATATTTTATTTTTACCAGGGTAGGTCACTCATTACAATGAGACCACTCTTCCATTTTTCCACTTGAGTAGGTCACCCATTACAATGAGACCATTATTTTTTTCTAGGTAGGTCACCCATTATAATGAGACTATTCTCCGCATTTTATTTTTACCTGGTTAGGTCGCCCATTACAATAAAATCATTCTTCCACCTGGGTAGGTCACCCATTACAATGAGACCACTCTTTCTTTTTTCCACTTGGGTAGGTCACCCATTACAATAAGACCATCATTTTTTCTTGGGTAGGTCACCCATTATAATGAGACCACTTTTTACATGAATTTTGGTTCTGGTTAAAGGAGATTGCCAGAAGAAATCTTAGGTTAGCCCAACCACACACAGATTTTAGCTTTGGTTAAAAGGAGTCGCCAGACGTGATTTCAGGTTGACACAGCTACACACAAAATTTTGATCCTGGTTAAAGGAGATCGCCAGATAGGATTTCAGGTTAATCCAACCAAAGATAGAATTTAGAAGATCGCCTGATCGGGATCTCAAAATAGCCAAGTTGTGCATGATTTTTTGATTATTAGTTTCCTGTTGAAGGGAATTGCTGTAAAGACAGAGTTTCAGATCAACCAAACTTTGAGAAGATCATTTTTGAAAGTTTAGTTTTGTTTATCTTTACAACACTTACTATGCAAGGTCCTTGCTCCGTAAGCATTGTAAAGAGGGAGGGCAACTGTCGTTATCTATTTTTGAGTTATTCCCAAATTCATTTCCTTTTCTTAAAAAAAAACTAAAGCAGTGCCATTTTGAACGACATTGTACTGCTTCTTCCCCTGCACGCGCAGAGGCAGGGAAAGAAGAGGTTTGCTCCCCTGTATTTTTTCCCGTTTTCTCTCTTTCTCCCCACTTGCACAAACCCTGACAAAACCCACGCCCCTCACCTACCATTAGATGAAAAAATAGAGGGGACAAGCCTTGTGGGCAACCCTGAGACGGCTGCCCAATGGCCGCCTAACCACCTTACCCCTGTGCCATGACTGGACAGGGGTAGTAGCTCCCCCCCTTTCCTCCTTATAAATACCAGGGGAGAGAGATGAGTAGAGGGGTGAAATAAAGGAGAAGAAAAGAAAAGAACAAAAAACAGAAATAAAAAAACAGATAAAAAACTAGGGGAAGGTTGAGAAAAAAAAAACAGAGGGAACCGAAGGACATTTTCACGTTGGGAAAAACAAAAAGGGATGTCTGTTTGAGAACCAGAGGAGTTGAAAATAAAGAAGAACAGAGAAGGGAAGATTTGAGCAAAGAAAAAGAACATAAAACAAGAAAATAGAGGAGAAAAGAAGAACAATAACCTCGCTCTTTTTTGGTCTCTCTCTCCCTCTACCGTTGGAAGCAACACTGCCACCTCGAGCCACCATCAACAACAACACCATCATCGTCAAAAATAGAAGAAGAAACAGAGAAGCGAAAGAACATAAGCAGGGAGAAGAAGAAATACAGAAAACACAGAGAAAGGAAGAAGAACCGTCGATTAGCAACCATAACGCCACTGCCACCAGCAGCCCCGCTAAGAGGAACCGCTCGGTCTGTTTTCCCCCTGCCCCTCTCTTCTTCCTTCTTCTTCATCTGCTCTTTGCCTTCACTGTTCTGCAAAGTGAACAGTGGAGAGTGCTCCATTGTTCACTGGGTCGGACAACACTTGCCCAGACCAAAATGCATTGGGCCGGGTCCGAGCCAGTCCAAAAAAAATCTAAAATTTCAAAAAATCTTTTTTTAAAAAAATTGTGATTTTCTCGTGTATTTTTCTATTAATTTTGTGTAATATTGGTTTGTATTTTTTTACAGTAAAGATACAAAGTCAATATTAAAATACCCGGCTTTCTCCAAAATAAATATAAAAACAATTACACAAAAAAATGTGTCTTGCTTTCATGCATACAGCTAAGTCTCTCGAAGATTAAAAATAATCATATTGTATTTTCATACAACAAAGAAAATTTCAAAAAAATTTAGCATACATTTTTTGCTTTAATAACCAGTTTATTAAAGTCATGAGAACTAGACCAACATTTCAAAAATTTCAAAAAATTTATTTTGTTTTCTTTTAATATCTGGGATCACAAACTTTCACGTAAGACGTACTCCTAATAGTAAAATTAGTTCCTTTGGTTGATATAAAACGGTTAGGTTTTACCTGATAAGATAAGGACTTCCTTACTAAGAATGACTTTTCTTAAATCATAGACAGACCAACAGTTAGACCTTAGCATATATCAGACAATCAAATAATGCAGCTTACCTTAGGTAGGACGTATTTGGGGTGCTAATACCTTCTCCTTACGTAACCAGTCCCCATGTCCGATCTCTGAGACTAGTTAGGGTTCCTAGTGATCAAAATACTAGGTGGCGACTCTCATTTCTGCTTTCCACTGATAAAAGACAAGAATTTCTTGTCTCCCTATATTTTCAGATAAATAGATATCTGAGAGTGGACGTTATTCACCACGTGCACGACCCCATACACGTGCGACAATCCTTTTGAAGTTCGATTATAAAACTTGAAATATAATATATTCTAGTAAAAAAGGATTCAAAGCATTCATTCAATAATTGAGTTCTTTATATCTTTCCATATATTCATCCACACCCTTGTCTTGTGTTAGCTTATTGAGTTCTTCCACCACATCCTCTCTATCACCAAATCTTATACCCAAAGCCCTTGTAAACACCTCCCAATTTGCCAAGTTTTCTCCTGTATATAAAAATTATTCAAACCAAATCTCTACCTTGTCATCCAAGTATAATGATGCTAGCTAAACCCACTTTTGTACTGGTATGTAATTTAGGTTGAAGAATATCTTGCATTTTCATATCTAGCATTTAGGGTTTTTCTCCATGGAAATTTGGCAGATCAATTCTTGGCATTACCATATTGTGCCCCGCATGTGATATGCCTTGACCACCAGAAAAATTACTTTTTTAATTCATATGTCTATCTCCTCATGGATTCATCCTCTGACTTGGAATAATACCTCCAGTTGAGGTGTTAACTAAATGAGCTTCTTGACTACTTGAATTTGCTTTCAACATAACCATAGCTTCCAGTTATGAACTAATATGATTAAGTTTTTTTTTCCATGCTCCTCTATATTCTCTTGCAAGTGTTGAATCTGTTCACCCACCTTTCTACCATACTTCTCTAGAGCCTTGATTTTATTGTTTTCTACCATCTTTTGATTGTTCAAGAACACAAACAATCTTCCTTCCTTTTCCCTTGGAAAGAGGCTCTGATACCAATTATTATGGTTAGACCATAACAAGTAGAAGAAGTTCAAGAAACGAAAAGAGAATAGAAAAAATGAAAGAAAGACTTTGCAAATGACTAATCTTATTACTCACCCCTCACTTCTACTTATTACATTGCTTATATACACACTACAGTCTACTGCTACCCGGTTGAACTTCACCAACAGATTCTAACTAACAATCAATCAATCACATGTTTTATTCTTTATCAATAGCTAACTAACTGCTTCCTGTAACTAACAAATCTTCCATATAGAGCAGCTAATTTCCTAGTTATTAACCATATTTTCCATGTGTTCTTTCCATTTACAACTATCTTCCCTGCTATATCATGACAAGGTCATGTGTAGACAATTGTTGCTAGATTGTTGGGTGCATATGCGTAACCTGATGGACCTTATTGTTTCTTTATAACATTATGTCTACTTTTCTCCCTTAAGATACGACTAAGGCAATCATTGGTCCTTTGCCTGATCCATCTAGTGTAAAGTTTAGGAAATGACTTAAGGCAAAATACCTGTGGTTTTTGTTCCTGAATTGTAATTGGAGGCTTGATTTTATTGTTTTGCTTGATCCATCCGTTGTTCATCCTCTTCTATAATAGTGTGGATAGATTGTGCAAAATTTTTTGTTTTTTTAATTTAGCCCTCAAACTTGTTTTTTCAGCAATTTAGTCCTAATTAAAGACCAATTGCTTTTGATTTCTTATGAAATGATGAGATTGAAAGTTGAGGGATGAAATGAAAAGGGCGCCAAACATGGATGGCGTGACATAAGTTTCTCAAGAAATACACTTTGATCCTTAAACTTTTAAAATCACGCATATTATACAATTCCAGTACCTCAATATTTTTCCAAATCAATTTTGATACAAAAGTTCATTTTTGTTATTTTAATTCCTAGTTGAGAGAGGAAAAAGAAAGAGGTTGTTGGATTCTGGCGATAGAAAGAGAAAAGTGTGATTTTATATATATATATATATATATATATATATATATATATATATATATATATATATATATATTTGTTAATTAATTATTGGAATCCAAAAATGAATAACTAAAAAATGATATGGCTTATGTTAATTAATTATGTGGCAAAAAGTAGCTTATTTCTCGAAAACAAACACCATTTGGATTATGGATGTCAAATTATTTATCACCTAGCAAATTTTAGATTGTTTGCCATTTTTAGTTATTCAGTACAACCATATTAGCTTAAAGTAATACTCCCAGTATGAAAAACTGGTGGCATTTGAGAATTAGTAAGTAACTACGGGTGTTTAGAATCGCAGTAACTATTAGTGTTTTTTGTTTAAAAATATAATAAAATAATTTTTTATTATTTTTTAAGATTTATTTTTGATATCAACACGTCAAAATGATCCAAAAATATAAAAAAATAATTAATTTAAAGAAAAAAAAAGAAATTTCATTTTTTTAAAACTCCATTTGAAACGCGGGTCAAACACCCTTTAGTTGGATTACCGCGATTCGTTGCAAGGTCAATTTGTAAGGTAGTGTTTGATTATTGTCTTGGGATAGAAAGGACAGAGATAGTAGATATAGAAATGTGTTTGGTTAAAAAGATAGATACAAAGACATAAAAATAAATTTGTCTCTGAGATAATTTTAGAGTGAATTTTTGTAATTTTAAAATAGAAGGTACAAATAGAACATGTCTCTAGAGACAATATTTATTATTCTTTATTCCTAAAATATCATTGTAAAAAACTTTCAATTCCAAAATTGTTTAAGACAAGTAAGAATAAAAATTATTATTATTATAGTTTTAAAACCCAACTCAGGGATTGATCTGGGGTAAAGCCCAAGTTACTGGTCAAGGGTTGGGATGACCCGGGTCAACGTAAAAATAAAAGTAGTTATTACCATAATTTAAAAACTCGATTTTGGGGTCGACTAGGGGCAAAGCTAGGGTCACGGGTAGAGTTGACTATTGACCTGGGTCAACATAAAGATAAAAAAAATTATTATCATAGTTTTAAAACCAACTCGAGGGTCGAACCGATGTAAAGCCATGTCACGTGTCAGTAGGGTCAATCCGAGTTGACCTAGGTGAAGATAAAATAAAAGTGGTTATTATCATAGTTTTAAAACTTGATTTGGGGTTAACCTAGGACAAGGTTCGAGACATAGATCAAAAGAGTCAACTCAGGTTGACCTGGGTCATTGTAAGGATAAAATTTGTTATCATCATAGTTTTAAAACCCGACTCGGGAGTCAACCAGGGCAAGACCTAAGTTATAGGTCGAAAAGGTCAACACGAGTTGATTGAGTCACTATATAGATAAATATTTAGTTATTATCATGGATTTAAAACCTAACTCGGGAGTTGATCAGAAGCAAGGTTCAGGTCACAGTTCAGGAGGGTTAGTGCGGCTTACCTATATTTTTTTAAATAATAACAATGTTGTTGTGACCAATTTTTTTATTTTAAAAAAGTCAACGGTTTTTTATCTGTGTTTTATCTCAGGTTTACCTGGGTTTTTGATCGGGTCAGGTTGAGTTAATTCTTTATTTATTTTTTCTTAAACCCAAACCAATCCAGGTCACAAGTCAACCCGTTAAGTTAATCCTAGTTTTATAACTAGGATTATTATAATATTATTAATTTCAATACTCAATATAAACTAAAGTAAAAAAAAAATCTATTTTTTTAAATATGTAAATCTCACAACAATACATTTTAAAAGTAAAATATATTTTTTTATATTTTATCTTGTTTTGTTCATCATAACCGAACAATATATAAAAATAATTATTTTATTTGATATATCATTACATATTATAATTTTGTTACCATCTTTTTTCTTTTTTGTCTTTACTCCTCTATTTTCATTATCTTTAATTTTTTGTGTCGCGTAATTAAATGCTACGAAACAGTCCTTGCATTCCGGGAAAGCCAGAACGCGGTATGGGAAGGTAGAGATCAGCAAATTTGCATATAAGTTCCAATAGTTGTATTCATTTATATTGTGTCATTTGATTAAGTGTAAAAGTTTCTTTTTTAGTGAAGAATAAGCAGAAAAGCTGATATGCCATGATATAGTTATTAGATCCAAACCGATTCAGCAGGTCAATCTGAAACTAGTCAACTTGATGGCTGGACCGGTTCGGGTAAAATGAAAAACCAGCAATAGCAAAAAAAATAGTCAAACTCGGTCGACCTGTCGGATCAACTTGTGACTCGGGCGACCTGAAAAAATCACGTAGAGACCTGTTTTTTTTAAATGTGTTTTTTCTCCTAGTCAAAGACTTTTTTTTTCATATTTTTTAGTTGGTTATTAACCATTTTCAAAGTTTACTATATAAATACTAGAAGAATATTTTATTTTTTCAATATAAGATTTGAAGCCCTTTAGTATATATACTTTATGTTTACAAGAAAAAAAAATTATACTTTTTCAATGTGAGATAAAAAAAACCTTTTAGTTTAAATACTTCAACTTAAAAGAATAACATAGTATCTTTTTAATATGAAATAAAAAATCTTTTGAAATAATCTTTTAAACTTCATTATTTACAATATGTAAAACTTATATTCACATATATTGTTTCTTAATTTTTTTAATATGAAATATTAAAAATTCAAATACTTTTTTTAATTTTTCCAGGTTATTTTGAGTTGAGCTGGGTCAACTCATGTAACTCGGGACCTGGCTCCTTGATCGGGTCAACCCTCAGGTTGGGTTTAATAACTATATGCCATGAAGATAAAAATGTAAGAAGATATATGTGCAAGTGAGATAATTCATAATAAGAGTTTTTTTCAAGTTTAAAATGGGTTTTTTTTATAAAAAAAACATTTAGTACATTAAAATTAAAATTTTAACAAAATAATATCATTTAATTTTTTTAAAAAAAAATTAATGAGCACATTTTAATCTTATTATACTTATGAAATGTGATATTTAAATAATATCATGTTTTACAAAATGATATTAAAAAAATTGATTTTGGGATTCAAACTGCTACATCAAATTATTTCTTAACAAAGCTTTGAAAAATCTTGAGGAGAGGCCAGCCATGTAGGCTCATATCTCTTCATCTTTTTATTTACCTAATTACTCTTATATCAAACTACCGATAAACTTTATATAAACTTTATTATTTTAAAATATATTAAAATAATATTTTTATTATTTTTTAAAAATTATTTTTAATATTAACATATCAAAATATCTAAAAATATTAAAATATATATTAATTTAAAAAATATATTAACTTTTAAAAAAAAACATTATTAAAATGCAATGATAAACATGATCGGAGAGAATCATTATTGCTGAATATATTAACAAGCACATGTAAATAATGGAACTGCAAAGTTGAGCAAAAATCATCAAATAATAAACCCGTAGTCCAACTCACCTTTTAAGTGTTCCGGCAAGGAGGAGATCTCTTCCTCAGCAAGAGATCCGGATTCTCGATCAAAGGATCAAAATTACAAGAACACACCTTGGAGCACAAAATGTAACAGACCTCAATTACTAAACGGAAAACATAATTAAAAGTCGGCGTGAGATTGATGGACTTCTAGGTTGCAGTCTTGTTTAATATTATTTATTCGAAGTGTGGGATGGTTTGTGATGCATTAAAAGTGTTCAAGAAGATAAGAAATCCCGATGTAGTGGCCTGAAGTGCCATGATCACTAAATTCGGGGTCGCTGGCGATCGGAGATGGAGTTTGTTGAGAGGGGAGAGCAGTCGTGTGGGAGTCGGCGGGTTCTATTAGATTTTTTTTTTTTTTTAATTTGATGCCAAAACTGTAATATTTAATGTATAAATGCTTTTTAGTTATTAATTCAATTGTAATGACAATCCTATAATTTTTTCAGAGTTTCTTGTTGACTACTTTTTTACGAGAATTATAAATAGTTTCAAGCAAAGTGTAGTTTTTGAAAATATAAGACTAAAATGTAATCGCGTGCAAACTTAAAAAGAGTCATGGTAATTTTTATAATTATATATTAACTTAATATGTGTAATTCTTTTTTTTAAAAAAATTCTTATGAATATTTAATAAGAATAAAATATTTTATTATTATTTTTTATTATTTATATATAATTTACTCACATTGGTTGTGATAAAATTGTAAGGAAGTTTTTTTTTTTTTATTGAAACTTGACTTTTTTAAACCATGCTTCTAATAAAAAAAAAAATGCATGAATAAAAAATGATAGTTTTGATTAAAAGAATGCATTTTTCTTTTTAATTTAAATTTTTAAAGTTGTTAGGAATAATTATTTTAATTAGCTTTAATTTTTATTAAAAAAAAACCACAAACAAAGTGCTGAGAAAATCACAAACAAATCTTACCAGCTCCAGTTCCACTTCAGGAATTCAGGTCATAAAGCACCACTGGCTGAATCTGATCTTTTCAAGACCAAAGAAACAATCACCACAAACAACATATAATAATCTGATGAGGAATGCACCCATTGAAAATTAAATATAAGACGATAAATACCCGAATAATTTAAACTTTAAAGCATACCAACTTCATCACAACATGACTGGAGTTACTACGACACAACAAAACACGAGACAGAAAGAATTCCACCTGTTTCCACAGGGCAATTACTAATCCAGAGTAACGAAATTTAGAATCGAAGATAAGAAGACTGCAACAAACCAAGCAGCATCAATGCCACTCTGTATCGTCATATCTCTCAAAGCTAATCAAGTTTCTTGAACACCATCCTGAAATGCTCACAGCTTGTCCTCGAACTCAGATAATGGGGTCATCTGCTCCTTCAAACCCTTTCGCTTCCTGATTTCTGTAACAAGCTGCGCTGCTTGTGTACCGGCTTCCATTGGATCAGAAGACATCGTGTCCCAATGATCAAAAACACATTGTGGGAAAGCCTGTCCTGATGTTGCAGCCCTCAAAGTGCCGGAAAATCCAAAAGACTCGACAACAGGGAGGTACGCCTTGATATTGTACAGGGGGGTACCGGGCCTCTGCATTTCTTCAAACACATGACCACGTTTCTGGTTAAGAACACTGTAGATGCCACCAAGAGCCTGCTCGGGGGCTTGGATCTCCACCATGTACACGGGCTCAAGGAGCCTGGGCTTGGCAGTCAGCTGGGAGGCATAGATAACCCTCCTGGCAGTAGGAATGACCTGCCCACCACCTCTGTGAATGGCATCGGAATGAAGAACCACGTCACAGACTTCAAAGCAGATACCTCGCATGTTTTCTTCAGCCAAGGCACCTTCCTTTGAAGCCCACTGGAAACCAGCAACAACAGAATCCTTGATTTCATTGAGGTACTGAACTCCCTTACACATATCCACAACCATGTTTGGGCCGGTGGTCTCAGGACCAAAGCACCAGATTTTCTTTGCAAGATCCTTGTCCCAACCAAACTCCTCGGACAAGATCTTGCCACGAATCTTTGGATCATCTCTTGGACCAATACGTCCTTCATCAATAGCCTCTGCAAGCCCTTCTTCCATGGGGCGAGCCTCCATGTAGAGACGGTTGTGCTTGTTAGGAGATTTGCTCATCACCACACGGCTGGACTTCTCTATGACAGTCTCACGGAACGACACAACAGGGTCAGACTTTATGATTTCTGCCCCACCCATAAAATCATCCTGCAAATCCTTCAAACAGATCTCAAGGTGCAGCTCTCCAGCTCCAGCAATGATATGCTCTCCAGATTCCTCGATGCTACAGACAACCATGGGATCAGACTTGGCCAAACGCTTCAGACCTTCCACCAGCTTGGGGAGGTCAGATGCTACCTTGCACTGAACGGCCACACGCACAACAGGGGAGACAGAGAACTTCATAGCACGAATAGGGTGGGCATCGACTTCCTTTTCATTAGTTAAAGTGGCATTCTTAGTGATGAACTGATCCAGTCCAACCAAGGCAACAGTGTTACCACAAGGCACATCCTCAACGGTTTCTTGCCTCTTCCCCATCCAAATGACAGTCCTCTGCACACTCTTCACATACAAGTCCTTCTTCTCACCAGGCACAAAGTTTGGTCCCATGATCCTAACCTTCAGACCAGTTGTTACCTTTCCAGCGAAAACACGCCCAAAGGCAAAGAACCTACCCTTGTCAGAAGCAGGAATCATCTTAGACACGTAAAGCATGAGGGGGCCATTAGGGTCACAATTCCTGATAGCATTGGCATAAGCATCATCAAGGGGACCCTCATACAAGTTCTCCACACGGTATCTCTGAGCCGTTGCAGGAGAAGGGAGGTGAAAGATCATCATTTCAAGCAGAGCAGTGCTTGCTGGCAGCCAGGTCTGCATCACACGCTTCATCAGAGGCTTTCCCATCAAGTCCTTCTCATCAGACTTCATGACAACACCAAGCTTTTTCAGCATGGGCCACAATTTATCCTTCTGATCATTCATGCACGTGTTAATAATCTGTTTGATTGGCTCATAACAAAACTGCACAAAACCACGCTTGCAAGTAGCAGAACCAGTGTTCTTGCTGGTCCACTTCTTGGTAGCAGGATCAAAAAAGTTCTCGCCCCACAGCCTCTCCATCATCTTAGACTCATCCACTCCAAACTTCGAGGCATACATCTTGGCAAAGTTGGTCAAAGTGAAAGCCCAGCCGTGCAAACCAGCAGAGAAAGCAACGGTACCCTTCTCAGGGTAGACTTGACAGTCACCAAGGAGGGGATCTTCATAGGTTGCCATGATGACATTGGCATTCTCAATAACCCTAGAAAATGTCTGAAACGCCTCCTCTCCATCAACCTGGAGCTCCAGGAAACACCTGTCCATCTTGTTAACTGTCAGGACAGGCCTGATCCTCTCACCCAAAGCCTGTCGAAGCACAGTTTCAGTCTGGACACACACACCCTCAATACAGTCCACAACGACCAGAGCGCCATCAGTGATACGAAGAGCAGCTGTCACCTCAGATGAAAAGTCAACGTGTCCAGGAGAGTCTATAAGATTGATAAGATACTCATTTCCTTGCCTCTCTCCCTTGTAGCTCTTGAGGGCTTCGTCTGACATCTCATAGTATAGAGAGATACCAGTAGATTTGATTGTGATACCACGTTCTGCCTCATCTGCCCGGGTATCAGTCATTCGAACATCACCAGCAACCTCTTGGGCAATGATACCAGCAGCAGCGACAAGAGAATCAGTGAGAGTTGATTTTCCTGCAAAGGAATAAAGATCAAATCCAGCCCAACAAAGAATTTCACACATCAAAGCACAAACTTTTAAAAACAGAAGTAAAATAAGCACATAAATACCAGCACAGACGTAAAAAAAATATTAACCTAATATATTGGAGAATATAAAAAAGATAACCACTGCCAGGAAAAAAAAACCCTCAAGAAAGCACATGCAGATTTGATTAAGGAACAACAACACCAAAGTTTCCAGTCAAAACCATAAAGTATACGCATCCAATTTAAATGGTTCGATAATCGATAAGAAGATAAATCACATAAATTCAAACGAAATCCTACCATGATCAACATGAGCGATAACGGACATATTACGGATGTTGTGCTTGAAGTCCATAATACGCCGAAGCTCCTCTGCTGTAAACTTCACCATCTTGTCTAGCTCCTAAAAATTTAATTAGGATGATAAAACCTGCACAAACACAGAAACAGCAGCAGTGTTTCATCAAACCCATCAGAATGTTGTCCAATCAATCATGTTATGATCTACTCAACACAAAATCAAGGATACATGAAGAACCCAGTTGTTAATAAGGCAATAAAAGAAATCAATAAATATGTAACACTAATAATGATAGCCATTAGCTGCACCCAAAAATAGTTTACATATGTGTTTACTAGCAGATCTAGATAGAGAAGACAAGAGGATGAAGGAGCGATGAGAAGAGAGAGCTTACAGGGACGAGGAGGCGGCGAAAGAGTGAAAAGGAGAATAGTTTTTTAGGGTCACTCACTCTATCAGAAAATGCATGAGATGTGAGAGCTGCAGTTGGCTAACATTAGGGTATTTATATGTGCTTTGACTAGGGTTTTGCATTTTTGGTAGGCTAGGGCTTTGAATTTTTGTATTGGGCTGTAGTGTTGGGCTTTCATAGTTGTGGCATTTCACAGTCCGCTAACAAAAGCCTGATTTTACGACGAATAGATATTTGAAAGTTGTCTATCTCCCTTTTTCATGTCCCCTTATTAAATTAAAATTATTAATTAAATTAAATTACCTATTAGTGTTTCTCCCATTTTGCACTTGGAAAAAGAACTCTTATTAGTTACATTAAAAAAAAAAAACAAGGGTAACATTGTCATTTTATAAGATATAAATGTCAATGTATAATTGTTGGAAGGTGTAAAAAGTTTTCTCATAAATTGATTAAACTTAGAAATACTACATTACCCTTGAATAAAACAGATGCTTATACTCAGGGGTGCAATGGGATTTTTAAATTTTTTCTATATTGTAATTACTCCATTCACCTTGGACTTAAATTTTTTAAACCTTTGTTTAAGGGCTTTTTCATATTTTTTCACATGTTTTTTTGTTATTATCAAATGTTCTTGGGGGTATTTTTGACTTTTCACACTTATTTTTTTTTTTTTGGTTGATTTAGGCTTTAAGAGAGGTTATTTAGTCTTTCAAATTATTAAGAAAAGAAAGTTGTAAACGTGTGTAGAGTAAACGTTTGCGTGTGAGGTACCTCATCCCCCTTAGGCGACATGTGTGACACATCATGGTTGCCAAAAAATGTCGTCCAAGGTGTTTTTTGATCCTTAATGGCGGATCCAACCACATTAGACAGTGCATGTGAGTCAATTCACGTTGGTTTCATCTCGATTCAGTTTTCTTCTTCTTTTTCTTTCTTTTCCTTCTCTTTCTTTCTCGAATCGCATGTTGGCCGTGTAAAAAATTATACCAGCCCTTCAATTATTTTTTCTTTTGATTCATCCTCTCTTCTCTTAATTGTAATTGTTTTATTTACATTGATTATTTCTAATTGAATTTTATTTTCAATTTCATACCAAATCATTTGATTTTTTTAATTTTTTTTTATCAAATTTGGTCATCATTACTTTAATTGATTTTTTTTTTTGTATTAAATCATTTTCTTGATTAATTTGTATTTTCAATTCCATCCCTAAATATATTTTTTTATTTAATTTTTATTTTAAATTTGGTCGCAATTCTTTTAATTGCTAGTTTTTGAATGATTTTCTTAATTGATTTGTTTTTTTTTTAAATTTCATCCATAAACATTTAATTTAATTTAATTTAATTTTTATGTCAAATTTAGTCCTAATTATTTTAATTGTTATTTGTTTAGTTGTGCATTGTTTTTCTTATTGATTTTTTTTTAATTTCATCCCTTAATATTTGTTTCATAATCTTTCTTATTTGTTTTTTAAGGTTTGCCTTTAATAGTATCACCTTGATCTCATAACCTGAGTCACAGATCTGAAAAATTAGCCTGAGTCGATTTCGATCTTTTTTTAATGCATTTTTTTTAAAATATTTTGTGCGGTATTTTTTTTTCTATTTATGGGATCATTTCAATTTCATGTTCTAGATCATGTATTTGATTTGTTGACCCAGGTTGTCTGCCAAATTTGCTCAAGGCTTTTTTTATTTTCTTTTTTTATATCTTTCCATTATATCAACATATGCTTATTCTTTACATTTTAAGTTTAGTTTAAGTTATTTGAAATTGTTTCCTCCTAACCTAACTCTTTGTCTAGACTGAATTTAAAAATAAACTTATAGGATTTTTTTTTCTGACATAACCTAAACAACTTGGCCAACCCGAATGACTAGTTAAAAAAAATCTAAAGATGAAATTGAGAAAATATAATGAAATAAAAAAAAATCTCTCAACTCGGCTATTTGCCAAGCTCAGATTTAAAATTAAGCAGATGAGATTTGCCTTGATGTAACTCAATCGAATGAGCTAGCCTAAAAGCAACCCGAATGATTATTAAATAGAGTTTGAGGATAAAATTAAAAAAAAAAGAGTAAAAGATCTCTTTACCCGATTCCTTGTCTAGTTCATGTTTAAAATTAAACATGTGAAATTTGTTTTAATATGATTCAATTGACTTAGTCAATTTAAAAATAACCCGGATGACTAATAAAAAAAAGGATAAAATTAAAAATAAAAAAAATAAAAAGAGAAGAAATGAAAAAATATATATATGTCACTGTTCCCAACATTTTTAGTTAGTCGATAATTTCTTCGCACTGCCAGCACTTAACAAGTCTTTTAAACATACAAATGCTTAAAAGCTCAGTATACAAACACGCACACACCCCTACTTTGTGGTTAAGTCTGCTGGGCCATGATTAAGACTGAACGAGATAGGACAACTACTATCTGTCTGGCCAGGTGTATTGGGCCACAGCCCATAACAAGACTGGACAACTTCTGTTAGGTCAAAGTCTTTTAGGCCGCAAACCAGATAACCTGTTGTCCAGTCATACCAGTTAGGCTTTTAACCATTCTTCTTCTTCTTCTTCTTCTTCTTCTTCTTCTTTCCAGGTAAATCCATGTGATCCCAAGTGATGATTCGATGCTGCATAAATACCCAGTAATCACCGAGTGGAAGGAATAATAAAACCAGATCCATACGCATATAGGAAATTTATGAGAAAACATCCTACTATATTTCTCGTTATTCTCCTTACACACAATGCTCTTTTTTTTTTTTTTTTACCATCGTAAGCAATAAGCATCGAAGAATTCTTTATTTATAGAAAAGATTTGTTCTGCAGGAGAGCACAAAAATACTAAGGTAATGTTTGGGAACGTGATTCAACCTGCATTCTCAAAAAATTTAAATTTTTTATTTTTTAAAATGTAATATGGTTTGTACGTTTTGAATCGTTTTGATGTGTTGATGTCAAAAATATTTTTTTAAAAATAAAAAAATATCATTAACATGCATTTTGACACGAAAAATTATTTGAAAAGCACCCACAATCACACTGTCAAACAAGCTCTAAGCCAGACACATATATTAGCTCAAGAGTAATCAGGTAAAGGGTGAGAATAATTAGGCGAAGCTATTCAAGAGCACTACCTGATAATCTGGGTGTATGTCAAGTTTTCTTTAAATCATTGCATTCTTTTTTAGTTTTATGTAATGATATTTTCTTTTTGTATAATCTGTTTATTACTTTAAGATACTAAAATCCCAATACACACGCAAAAAAAAAAAAAAAACGAAATATTACTGTTGTGCTATAAATCACGAGGATAAAAATATGGTTGCAGCGATGAAGATGGATAGTGGTGATGATCATGGCGACCACAAGTCAATAACAATAGAGGTAGCAAAGCATGCTGGGTGATGGTGGGAGTGGAAAGGCGGTAGTACATGTTTTGGAGTTGCTGGGTGCTCACTGCTCATTAGTCATGTCATTTACAGGGATGACGAGAAGAGCAGCAACCATCGGACAAAATAGGCGATTAACATGTAAAATGAAAAGAAAAGGTGAAACAAAAAGTTTAAGTAGAATAATATATATATATATATATATATATATATATATATATATATATATATATATATAGTTGCTGTTTTAAAATGCTACATGAATTTAAATTTTGTTGTAATTCTTAACCGTGATGTTTAATTAAATATTATATTTTCAAATGTAATAAAATTTTAATTAAGTGACTTGTTTAACTGATTATTATAAACCGATACCAATTCATAATATTACGTTAAATTGACCGTTTGGTTAACACTGAAAAACAGAGATAAGCTATTGTATACCAGTTCATAACAGTCATTAATCGCCTGGTTAACATTGAAAATTTTAAAGCTATATCTAAAATTTTATCTTACTTAAAACCTGCAAAGAACCACAATAATCAAATTGTACTATCATCAAGATTTTTTTTATGCGTCCAATCAATAATTGTTCTAGGATTGATTCTTTTATTGCAAACGACAACATAGATAATTTTTTAAAAGACTCCTCATGTCAACCAAAAAGATATCAAGCCCTAAATTATTCATAAATAATTCATCATTAATTCAACAAACCATAAATTTACCATAAACTCTAAATTCAATCTAAATAATTATTTTATTTCAACTAAACCAAACATATACTTATATCAATATAATATGTTTATCTTACTTGTTAGACTAGAAAAAAACTAGGCGATAGTAAAGACAACAGTGGATTTTAAACACAAAAATGTTCAAGAATGCTTAGAGAGTGGGATATACTCGATCTTTTGTTGTTTTAAGGGGAAAAAATGTTTGGTGGGTTTTTTAGAGAGATAAGAGCTGGGGGTGTTGGTCGTTTTGGAGAGAAAGAGAGGGGAGTTGTTGTGTCTATGTATTCTTCGATCTAAGAAAACTTAAATTTTAATTGATGTCGTGTTTTTGAAACGCGACATGTTAAATTATCGTGTTTAGTGATAACAATATTTAATATCATGTTTTAAAAGTAAAACAAGAAAAAAAGTATTTTTTTCACCTTTTTATTTTTTAAATGGTATTATTTTATTAAGATTTTAAATAATATGCTAATTAAAAAAAAAAAAACCTGCTTGGCGGTAAACACTAAAAAGAATGAATTTTCATGGGAGGTAACCACAACAGATTTTACATAGAAGTTTTCTTTGACACATGTTTAACATGACTTTTGACGTTTGAGTTGTAATTCAAAAATTGTTTTTATAAATAAATTATGAAAAAAATAATCAAAGATGACTTTGAATTAGTAACATATTTAGCACCTCTAAAAAGCCCTTTTACAAAAAAAATATTTTTTTCTAGTGATTTTAAATTGTTTTTATGCATTAATATTAAAAATAAATTTTAAAAAATAAAAAAAATATTATTTTAATGTATTTTTAAACAAAAAATACTTTGAAAACAACCACTTCTATAATATCAAACAAGCTCTTAATAAAAAATAACTCACCGTTATAATTTATAAGTTAAATATACAAATTTTAACTTTTAATTAATTTAAAATTTAAAATTAATTTTGTAACTAACTTTAAATTTAAATCAAAAGTTACTTCTAAGTCAATATATTTATAACTTTTCTTTGATTTAGAAGTAAAAAAAAAAAAAACCCAAATTATAGTGCTAATAGCTTTAGTTGAACTCCTTCAAACTAATTTTTTTTTTTTTGTTTTTGTATTTAAAAAATATTTTGAAAAAATTTAAAACTTTCTATTTTAAATTAAATTTTTTAGTATTTTCATATCATTTTAATATACTAATATCAAAAATAATTTAAAAAAATAAAAAAAATATTATTTTAATATAATTTTAAATTAAAAATACTTTAAAAAACAACCGCTGCCATTCTCCTATACACCCATACTAATGACCTTGAAAATAAAATACTCTCCACTCCACTCCAAATTAATACAAGTAAACAAGTCAATGCACAAATGGGACTCAATTCATTTACATCCTAAAATAGCACCTTAAATGGTTAATGAATATATGATCCTTCAAATGACAATTAAATTATTTATCAAGTGTGCGGATACAGCATCTCAGATCAACATGCACATCCGGAAAACAAAACCTAAGCATTGATACACAAGGATGCAGGAGACCAAAGTATGGGATACAGGGGGTAACATCCTTCTGTAACAGTGCGATGCTTTGAGATAATCCTCCATGAAAATAAGAAAAAAGAAAGAAAGAAAAAGATTAGGAAGATCTGCACAAGCTCATGCTCAACTACAGAATCCCATCCTGCCACATAAATCTTTCACCAGAAAAGGAGAGAAGACTACAACACAGACAAAATATGCCAAACCCTCTAAACTATCAAACTTTGCTGCCAGGTCTAAGAAAAGGTCAAATAGGTTTGCCTGTTTGTTTTAC
The DNA here is from genome assembly GCA_007827005.2 of Populus simonii. NCBI lineage: Eukaryota > Viridiplantae > Streptophyta > Magnoliopsida > Malpighiales > Salicaceae > Populus > Populus simonii. Next base: position 9,183,976 of record CM017470.2, on the reverse strand, counting down.
TATATGCTACTTAGTCTTCTTAAGGAGATTAGAGGTGCGGAACTCGGCATCATCCCTGATGAAACTCCACCAAACGTAGGTAAGAGGGATTGTGGTGGCATGCCAAAGCGCATGGGCATCCACATATCCTTCATATGGAGGGAAATCATAGATTTCTAAGAGCATTGCCAGGCCACCTCCAATTACCACTACCCACAACTTCCAGCGAGAAGGATGGCCGGTGACACCAGCCCAAATCGCCCACAGGAGAAGCTGAGCAACTGCCATCACAACACAAACTTGCATGTTCCACCCTGTAAGATGTCAGGAATCTTGTCAGTTTCTTACTACTTACTATGAGAAAACTTTGTGTAACGTGGAAGAAAACCTTAGTTCCTCGAGTAATTGTAGCCATTCAAGATAGAAACATTTTATGTACTAAACCTTGGTCTGGAAAGAAGACAAAAAGAGAATGGATGCAATACCGTAGTCTAGTTTATAGAAGTTGATGAACAGTATATGAGTAGTCAGAAAAGCAAGTAGTGGTGCGGCAACCATGACCCTTGCAGCTTCATCCCTCACATTGAAACTTCTTAATATAGACATAATTAGTGAGTACCCTAAAAATGCCACTGCAGAAGAATAGTCTAACTTTTCTGTCAAGTCCACATCTCTGCATTTCAAACAGACAACGCAAGATAAGAAACATAAAATTGAACATGGTAAAATAAAAAAAAGTCATGTATGCATGGATAACGAAAATGAAAAAGAAAAGAAAAATTAAATAATGATAAAGGTCCTCACAAATGAAAGTCTGATTAAAAAGAAGAACCTCACCGGCTATGGAAAACAGCACTCCAGAACCAGGAGTTCAATGATAAGAACCCATAGATATGCCACAAAGAGGCATACTCATAGTAGGCCTTTTTATCTTGTTTCAGAGGCAACTTGTAGTAGAGAAGAATGAAAAAGGATAGCCAACCATGGAAATGCATTGCAAGGTTAAGGGCAGAGAAAGCAACAGAAACAGGCTCCTGAGCACATAAACAATAGGTCATTAAGTTTTCTCGAGATTAATAGGATTGATCTTGAGCATCTAAGAAGAAAAGAAAAAGGCTAATGAGAATAGAACTACTAGAAAAGCAAACCTGAATTCCATATACACGCTTGAAGGGCCATTTACCATGGTACTTGACAGGACCATGACCAAGTGCTTCTCTTTCTTTCTCTCTATCCAGCATACAATAATAACGACAATCACTTTGGCAATCCCATTGTTTCCATTGCAAGTAAAGAGGTTCTTGCTTGTACCACGGACCATCAATGGAGACACCATCAGAAGAAAAATTGCAGTGTGAAAAGCATCTTTGCCCCACACATCCAGATTTCTCACATTGTCCAACACAAGTCCTAATTTTCAGAACAAACAAAATATTTCAGCACGCACAAAATGGAATTATAGGAGATTATAAGAATTATACATAAGAGCAAATTACTTGATTCCACAACAGATAATGAGAAGAAAATACAACAGAATGTAAAAGGGGCACATAATCAGGTTGTTTTAAATAACAAAAACATTACTGAAGGGCGTTGAGGGACCTAATCTCATAGAAAACTGTAATCAGGTATTCTGAACAAGCACAAAATGATAGAAAAGATAGCAAAATAAAACAAACTTGAAGGTGCTGTAATGGTTCATGAATATATCCTATGAGAAAATATTTGTTAATGAGAATGTACACCAAATAAATGGTGGAACAGACCAAAATTACTGAACCTAACACTAAAGGTATGAGAAATAGCTCAGCCGTGACTGCTTTAAAGAGTAGCTAGTACAGCAGGACTGCTGAAACAAGCAGGCAAATATAAGAAATACCGAATTCTTGAATGTTCAGCACATCCGTATCTGCCCACGAAATTAATTCATGCCTCTTGTGCACATTGGGTGACCCAATGTGAGAGAAACAGCCACACATTTGAGGGTGTAGAAATCACATTTACAGGCTCAAAACTTCCTTTGTCAATATATCAAATTGTGCAATTAGCATTATAAAAAAACTAGATTTGTTCCTTCTGTTACATTGGTGTGTGGACGATTAATAACATTACTGAAGAACAAAAAAACATGGAACCAGATGCACATGAAGTAATACAGTAATTAAAGGAAGGGTCAAAATTTACCTGTAAATGGGATCAGAATCCCCAGCACTAGCATCTAAGGTTCCAACAAGACATGAAAACACCAGAAAGAAACCAACCCAATATCGATCTACCATCTAATTACAATCATCAAGAATTAGAAAGCTTGAATCTTGCTAAAAACAAATATGGGCAAAAACAAGCATGAGACTAGAAACTCAATCTTTTTATTAACAATAAATACAAAAGAAGAAGAAGAAGAAGAAGAAACAAACTTTCTTTGACAATTGGATCATGCATTTTGAGAAACAAGCAAATGGGTTCACATTAAACATAAAAACAAAAAACTACAAACTTTACAGTAATTGATTCAATACAGTTTATTTTTTTTTCCTTTTAAAATAAGGATCAAAATGTGAGCTTGAAGAGACAACCAACATAATAGATCAACAAAACGGGCGCTTTACCTTACGTTTCTTGAAGAACACAGATGTTCACTTCGGAGTGATTTACAATCTCTCAGAGAGAGATTCTCAAGACTTTTGGGTCAGAGCGAGAAAGTAGAAGGGTATACTAAATGGTTTCTCGGCTTGATGGGCCAGAAGATAGTGGCCTGATTGCTACTCTTTACTTCTTCTTCTTTTTTTCCTCTTATTATTTTTATGGTTGGGCAACTTAAATTATTTTGTTATTTAATAATAAGAGATACTTTTAAATTAATTTATACACTAATTTAAATTAAATTTCATCTTTAAACAATTTAAAAAAACACCTCACCTAATTGGGACCAACATGTTTGCTATATTTGTGGTCTCAAGTTCAAGTCTTGTGGTTGCTTATATGATGGCCATTGAAATCTTACATGGTCGTTAACTTCAGAGCCCGTGAGATTAGTCGAGGTGCGCGCAAGCTGACCCGGACACTCACGTTAAACTAAAAAAACTAAAAAACAAAAACACCTCACCTGATTGCAATAAAGTTTCAGTTCAACTTATTCACTCTCCAAGACAACACTTCAAAATTAGCATTGTATTTTAAAAAGTGTACAGCGTGATGATTTTCTAAAAGATTGAGATAACTTTGGAATAAAGTTTATAAGTTAGATAATTAATTAATTTTTAATTCTCACAATTTAATTTATATTTTTTTTTTAGCTAAAGTGGTTTGTTGTTGATATTTATAAAATGTTTTTCTTTAAGATTTAAAAACTCTCAAATGTTTAAGTATCTTTCTAAATATAAAAAATATAATGATATTTTAAAGAGATAGATTCTGAAAAAATATATACTAAAAATATTGAGAATAAAAAAATTATGAATTCTTTTACTTGGATGATTCGAGGAGTATTTATATCCCTTGAACCTTATCTTTTTGCTAGAGTGAGGGACTGAAGAGTCGTTTCATCCTTTTAAATTAATTTTGTACTGTGAGCTGTGTTCTACTCATTTTATCCAACTAAGAGATGGATATATGGGAAGCCATGAGAGACTTTAATACACCTCATGGTGTTGGTGGAATATAGATTTACTTAATTAAGTTTATTTGTTGAGAAATAATCCCTTTAAAATTTATGTAAAAATTTATAGAGGTGTGGCGTTATATTCAAGCATTATATTTGAATCCATGGATGTAGTAGGTCCGACCATGTGTTAGGCCTAAACAAACAAGGAATACCTGCCCATACTTGGGATACGATGGCAAAAAAATCATCGGGCTCGACACCTTCAGGAGACACACGCTAGGCCTAGACGCTGATGGGTCTAGCAAGCACCAGGCCTAGCTGTGCCTAGGCTTGTGCACTACCATGCTATGAAGCGCTTGTGTCTGACATGCGTGAGACCCAACATCGTCTGGATTTGACAAGTGCTACCAGTATGGCGCACCTGTGTTGAGGTGTGTTGGGGGCTAATGCGTGCCAACCCAGCGCACCCAAAAGTTCAGTAAAATTATATCCATGTGTTTCCCTCGATTCGATATTTGTTTTGGAAACAATATATACAAAACATTTACTGATAAAATATTGGTTCATCAGTAGGTCTTTGCGATATAATAAAACATGAAGACTTTAATTAATTACCCAAATTGAGTAGAGTGGTGAGTTTTTCTTGTACAAGAGAGGGGTGTATAAACTGGACGCATAACTGAAAAATATGCAGAAAGACATGCATCATTACTGAAAGAAATTCTACTCGAACAAAAATACCAAAAATCCATACTTAGAAAAAATCTAAGAGTCTAAGGGTACCACACCTATTACTTAGAAAATTTCTAATAGGTGGAGAAATCCATGGAGAAGGAGATTGTACTTAGAAATATGAAATATTTCTAAGTGGATAAGATGAATCCAATGAGAGGAGAGCCTACACTTGAAACAATCTTTAAATGGATGTGGAACCTAAAGAGATGATGAAGCTCATACTTAGAAAATTTCTAAATGGTTAGGATGAACTCAATGAGAGGGTGAGCATATACTTAAAAAAAATTCTAAATGGTTAGATGGAACCCAAAAAGGGTAAAATTCGTACTAAGAAAGTGTGAGGGGGTTAGCCTACACTTAGAAAATTTCTAAATAGCTAGATGGAACCAAAAAAGAGTGAAACTCGTACTTTAGAAAGTATGAAAGGGTGAAACTCGTACTTAGAAAGTTTCTAAGTGGCTAAGATAAACCCAATGAGAGGGTGAGCTCTAAGTGGCGGTAAGTCTATACTTAGAAAATTCCCAAGTAATTAGGTGGAACCCAAAGAGGGTGAAAATTCCCAAGTAACATTAATGAGAGATAAATATCCTTTATACATCATTAATGATGGACAAATACTTTTTACATATCATTAATGAGATGGAAAATGTGGTAGGCCCATTGAGAGCCTTTTATACATTTATAGATGTAGGGATATGATTATTTCTAATATGAACAGTTCATGCAAATAATATGAAAATGAAACCTTATGGTCTCAACATGAATCTCTAAGTCCAACTAGGTCTGGCATGTAGCCAAACCTAGAAGAAATGAATCCAACAGCTCTTCAGACCCCTGGTGTTTTGGGTTCAGCCCATGGCTAAATCCAAAAAATAACAAGTCTGACACCTTGCCAGACTCACAATGACTTAGATTGAGCTCATGGTTGAACCCAAGTATATTGAGTCTGATATCTTGCTGGTCCTAAGGTGACTTGGGCTCAGCTCATGGCTGAACCCAAGTACACTGAGTTTGGCATCTTATTGGATTCACGGTGACTTGTGCTTAGCATATGGCTTAATCCAAGCATATTAGATTTTGTATCTTACTGGACCCACGGTGACTTGGGCTCAGATCATGGTTGAACCCAAGTATGTTGGGTTTGGTAGAATGCCAAATCCAATTTTAATTGGGTTAACACCCTATTTATGGATTTAGGCTTTTTCAAAGCACAAAAATATCGAGTTCAAAATATTGACTTATCAATTACCCCTCAAATCTTTATGTATTTGATGCAAAAAGACTTGAAAAGCCCATTGGGAGACAACTAGTCAGGTTTGTCTTGTCTTCCATAGAGAAGAGACATCTTTCCTTGTTGATTTTAAATGTTGTTAGGGGAAGGTGAAACAAATCTTTTGAGAAGACCACTCGACAACGCGTAATTAATGTAGTGGGCATTTAACCTTTCTAGGCTTATAATGGGTTGCCACATGTCTTCCATTCTTTGCTGGGAGTAGAGGATGGACAATATATAAATCCCATTTTTTCCTCAGTTCTATTTTTTACTTTTGCCAAAATTTCCAATGCCTTGTTATTTTAGGAGCTTAAAACCAGATCATAAAACGTTTACAAAGGTGAAAATTCTAGGTAACTACAAAACTCATCTTCTTCATCTTTCTTGCTTAAATTTTTTTAAGAATGATGGTTAAAAAGGATAAGAAAATCACATCTGCTGAGGAAGAATTTAGTTTTAGACCTAAAATTGGTGGCACTCTCTAGGGATCTATGCCTATTAGAATTGGCCCATGCTTTGAAATTGGCGCTGTTAACCCTTCTCTACTGGAAAGAGGAGAGATAAAATTCCTCAAGTGGTTTCAAATCTTAGAGGACATGAAAGGTTTCCAAGGATGCATTTCGATGTGGTTGAATGCATTGTTTCTTTTGACCAAGTGTCCCTAGCCAGCTCTAAACAACTAGGGAGTTACAGGGTTTTGATACCGGAGGCTGGTGATTATGTTACCCAGGTCACCAGCAAACCTGTTGGGGGTAATTTCATTATTACTACCCTCATATGCATATACAAGTTTAGGTACTTATTTCCTTTACAAGGGTTCGTAAAGGACATTCTCCTTCAGAAAAAACTAAGCCTTGCTCAGTTCTATCCCAATGGGTGGATTGTCTTGTTTGTTTTTGACAATTTGATAAGGGTTTTGGGGCGGAACTTATGGTCAAAGTGTTCAGATAGCATTACACCTTGATCAGTATTGATGAAGGGGGACTTTTTGTCGTTCTCGATTCTCCATTTCACACTTAATATACAATTATAGTTTAAACTATTTTATAATAAGTGACAAAAACAAAATATATGAATGTTATAAACTAAATACATACAATTTTAATTTAAAAAACTATGGTAGATTTAAATATCATATTTAACCCAATGAAAAAAGTTTAATATTTAAGTTACAAACATTCTTAGAACATTCTTATTATCAACTTCATTTATATACAAGTTATTCTCAAAATTACATTACAAAGGGTGGTCAACATATATAAAATTACATCATCATCACCTAACTAAAAGAAATGCAAGGTAAGATCTTGTAAATCCCCGATTATAATTTTTCTAGGTTATTAAAATTTAATCGATAATAAAACAGGTTAAATGAAATTAAAGAAACCTAAATCAAGATAAAAATGATGAAATGAAAAAGTGAATATAGTACTAAATTTTTAGAAAAAAAAATTGTGATAAAATGAATATGTAAGACCAAGAGGGGTCAATGTTCAAATAATAGAAGGTTAGGGGTTTATGTACAAATGATAAAAAGGGATGGGGGTAAAGGTGCAATTAACAAGAAGATAGCACTATAAATACCATTCTATTTTCTCTCTTGCGGTGACTTGCAAGAGCAAGAGAGGGGTTAGAGTTCTTTGATCTTTTCTTCTCATTCCTTGATGAAATCTACACCAAAATATTAAACTAAAGTGGTTAAAAAAGAGTCAATAAGTGATAAAAGATAGATATTTAGGTGGTTTAGAGAGTTTAGAGAAAGGCTGGAGAGAAGACATATTGATGGCAGAAACTACAATAGCTATAACTCCACCTTCCATCGTTGGATCAGAATGATATATGGATATGTTATTCTCCTCCATGTCTTGTACATTGTCACCCAAGGGATCTTCTATATCAATTCCGTTTGACAGATATCACGGGATGAAAATGTCTGGGAAAATACACTTCTGGACAGTTTCTGTCGCCGACCGTTTTCTCTTTTGTCCACCATTGGATCGGGCTATAAGTTGGATATATTGTTTGTCCTAATGCTATCTAGATTTGGAATGGTGGAGATCAGAAACAAACACTCCAAACAGAAGTTATGCTTCTTGCACAGTAGGTCTGCAAGTTTTAGGTCAGTTCGGTTAAACCCAATTGTCTGGACATTTCACCGTTGGATGAATTTGATATTTGTATGTATTATACTTATAATAATGTATTACAACTTTACCGTATGGATTGTCTGGATTATTATTCGTTTGGTATTTATGGTTGTTTGAAACTGTTGCCAAAATTAGTTATGTGTGAACTAAAACAACCCCAAAATTAAAAGGAAATGGAGCATTAGAGAGATTTAATTTTTGGGACTTTGGGGTTGCTGTGATAGACTTGAAAGTCTATGTTTGGGGGGGGGGGGGGGGGGGGCAAAATACCTCTCCAAAATTAAAAAAAAAATGGGGGCTAGAATGACAACCTCAAGTGTAGAGTTGTTAGGGATCAAAAGTGTCTTCAAGAAACTAAAGCAAGGTTGTTGTGATAGCCCTACTAATGAGTGTTAAGGGGCTGATTTGGATAGTTCAAAGAACAAAAAATAATGGGACATTAGAGTCCCATATAAAATGATTAAGGTGAGGTAAGTTTGGGTTAAGAAATTAGCTTGGAAAAGTCTGAACGGTTCGGGTTAACAGGTGACTATGTGAACGTGAAGTAATGATCTAATTTAGATAAAAAAAATCTTGCATGAAATCATATAATGATGTTTGCTAGTTGATAGAAAATAATGAAAAAGGGAATAAATGATATTAAATGATGGTCTTGTGTGGAGCAGGAGAGGTATCGACTGTGAAACCTCAAGCTAGCAGAAACAGGGTCACTAGGAGGAACAGGTAGGTGTTTACCACCTCATCTCTTTATATTTTGAAGAGTTTAATACATTTTAAAATTTTATTTTTTTATGCTGTATGTTGATTTATGATAGTAAAGGATGAGAAATTTGAGAGTGGAAACATGATTAAACATGACGACTGATGTCATGAGTGTTGTAAGGAAAACAAATTATATAAGGTTATTGTGCTTGTAATCCTAATTTCTAAGGACAACTCAAATTGATATAAAAGCCAAATACATGAGTGGGGGCAAGGAAAGTTAGTCGGCCATATGAAGAGCAAAGAGGAAATGCTCTCGGCCAATTATGTATCAAAGGGGGAGGATGTTTAATTTGACATATTTTGCTTGATGACGTGTGTTTAATTGTGTCGAAATGAGGAAAAATGCATGTTGAAATGGCAAGGATTGTGTTTAAAAGAACATTCGGAAAGTTAGTAAAATTGATAAAAATGTTTAATTTTGGCGTTAAAAGGGAAGATTGAAATAAACATAATAAATTGGCTCTTAAAAAGATATTTTTGACACTTTTATATGGTATGTGATATGGCTAGGGTTTGAGATAAAAGAGGAAAAGTTGAATTGTGGATATTGTGTGTAAATGGAAAGGTTGATGAATCTGGACAGATTCATCTCCTAACTTTTGAAGAGAATTCGAGTATGAGGATGAGGTAATTAGGATTAGGTTCCTTCATAATAATTGTAGTTTTGGATGTTGACTAACTAAGAAAATTGGTCTTACTCAATTTGGAGCTATAGAACTCTAATTATGGGTCACCAACCGAGACTGGGTCGTGATAAACACTATAGGGTAGTAGGTTTGATTTGTTGATGAATAATTTGAGTATCTTAGAGGCAGAACTTGGTTCTCCTCCCTTCAGGGGACTTGTAGCCCCAGGTTTTAGTTTTATAACGAGACTAACCTCGCTTAAAACGGAGTCCTAGAACTCCGGATATAGTAAACAATATGAACAGAGGTCAGAATGCGACCTCTATTGGCAGATTCGAAAAGTCGTTAAAACGACTATTTAGATGCGTTAAGGGTGAAAATTGGGTATGTAAGGATGTCTATGGAGCATGGACTATCATATATTTAGCGTATGTAAGGATCCCGGGTAAGGGGATCACTATGTATCGGCTAACATACATTTAATGTATATTAGGATCCCGGGTAAGGGGATCACCATGCATTGACTAACATACATTAATGTATGTTAGGGTCCTAGGTAAGGGGATTGCTTTGCATCGATGCCTACCAGGTGATGATGATGCTGGTGAAATTGGTATCGGCAATGTGTTAGGCAGAAATAATTATGGTTGATCTTATAGAATCTTGAATGGAAGTTGAAAATGGAAGAACAATTTTAGTAGTTGAATGAGAAAGAGTTCCAAAGGAAACAAAAGGGGAGAAGTGGATAGAATATGAATACTGGAGGTGATGGGCATCTTAGACAGGTTCCTTACCTTTCCGTTTGATATAAGTGCATTTACTGACTTCAGCTACCAGCGCTATCTGGCTATTACTGGGCATATGGCCTTCTATGTATGAGAAATCCTTGAGTCTTTTCATTCTTCTAATGTATTAAGTAGTTTTAAAGACGTGAACTTATTTTTTTCCTTTTTACTATTTAGATTTTCATGATATGTGCCCGTTCAAAAAGTAGATGGACTGAGAAAAGAAGGGTCATGAAGGAAGTAATAGAATAATATAGTGTTGATAAGACATAGGTGTGAAGGTTAAAGGATGAGAAAACCACCTAGGATGTTGAGATGAAGGCCCTTAAGACTACTTCTTCTCAGCTGCAATGGGAACTTAGAGCACAAACCTTTATTTTAGAGTCCATTGAGGAAAAACTTGGAGAGGCGTATAGCCAAATAGATTCCTTAAAGAAGGAGGTGGTTGAACTCAAGGAGGCCTTGAGGAGGGAGTTGATAATACACACACAAGAGGCTTAAAGTTCCTAATTGAGGGTGGAGACAATAAAGAAGTCTTTATAAGAGTTTTATGCTAAGTCTAGGGAGTCTACCTGTCTAACAGAGAACATAGGGGATAGGCTCTTCATGTCCATATCTAACTTGTATTTCTTCAACCTTTCAAGGGGAGAACAAGTTGACTTCAGTGAGTCCTTCCCTAATGGCCAAGTTCTTGACTTTGAGGACGTCTTCCCCATTAGGACCGCCTCAGCAAAGGAAAGGGTCTGTGTTGCCTAATAGCCTGGGATGGATATGTGATCTTCCCTTTTGTTTGTTTTATTTGTAAGGAATATTTTGGCTTTCAAGCCTTGAATTTAGCCATGAGGCCTTTAGATATTTTTTTATTTGTTTTGAATTACTATATTTCCTAAGTCTTTTAAATTGTTATATTTTTTAAGTCTATCGGTAGGACTTTTCAAGCAACCAGTATGGGTCCAACGCCCGTACTTAAAAAAAAAAAAAACTAGCATGGGTCTAATGCCCATACTTACATAATAAGTTGTAATGGTCTAATGCCCATACTTAAAAAATATTTTTGAAAGGGAATTACAAATGAGTTTTTAGTTTTGTAGGGGTCTTGTACCTATACTTGAATCAGCGTCCATACTTAGAAGAGATTTCTAATTGCAAACTTGTGTTTAACAACCATATTATATCTGCAAGGTTGGCGGTGTAGTTGTCTGGCTTTGGCTATGTAATGTTGTTGTTGCCCCTTCTTTTTTGGGACAGAGAGGAACTCTCAGTGATAGGTACACTCATGAGTCCTTTAGTCTTACTAGCCATGATATGGAATCGTGTCTTTAGGTGGAGATGACACTGGAGGTTATGAGGATTAGTATTCTTAGAGAGACTACACATAAATCCTTTTAGGAAATGAGAGACGATTGTACTTATAGAGATCACATACTAATCCCTTTGGAGAAATGAGGGACAATTTTCCTTATAGATATCACATACCAATCTCTTTAGAGAATTGAGGGATGATTTTCCTTAGAGAGACCACACATCAATCTCTTTGGAGAAATAAAGGACAATTGCCTTTTGAAAGACCACATACTAATCCCTTTAAAGAAATAACAAGAAAAATATAGAAAAAAAGATGAGACATTCATAAATAAAAATATACATTTTTATTCACCATGATATAATTTTAAGTGGTCTGAATATTAGGTGCGAAGGAGATTTTTCCCTTTCATATCTTGTAAATAATGGGTATTCACCTTAACTACTATTATGACTTTGAAAGCACCATCCTATTTTGGGACTAGCTTGCCTTTACTTTCTCTGTTGCCTGTAGCTTCCAATTTTCTTAGGACCAAATCTTTAAATTTAAATCTTTTATTCTTTACTTTAGCATTGTGATACCGGGTAGTTTTGAGATAATAGGTTTAATTTCTAACTACAATAGTCAGGTTAGATTCTTCTAAGAAGTCGTGATTTGTCCTAAGACCTTGTTCATTGCTTTTTAAGGTATAGTGAACCATCTGGTGGCTTGGACATTCAATCTCAACGGAGATTATGACTCTAGTTCCATGTGTGAAGAGAAAAGGAGTTTCACTAGTAGACGTCTTCTAAGTTGTTATGTAGGCTCATAAGATTTAATTCAGCAGCTCTGTCCATTCTGACTTGGCTTCTTTTATCTTTTTCTTGAGTCCATTAAGAAAAACTTTATTAGTCAGTTTAGCTTGACCATTGGTCTAAGAATGTGATACAAAGAATAAATGATGATCAATATGAAGCCTTTGACAATGCTCTATCATATTGTGGTTATCAAACTGCATTCCATTATTTGTAATCAAGACTTTGGGGAGCCCAAATTGGCATATGATATTCTTCTAGATGAATGAAAACACGTTGTTAATGGTTATCTCTTTTAGGGCCTCTATTTCAACCCACTTAGTAAAATAATCAACAACCATTTGGACAAACTGTCTTTTACTCGTGGCCTTGGGGAAGAGACCTAAGATATCCATCTCATATTATGCAAAAGACCAAGGGGAGGTTATGGTGGTCATTTTTGTAGATGGTTGACAGAAGACTAAGGTAAACATCTAACATTGATCACATTTTTCACTAAGTTTGTGGTATCTTGGAGTATAGTTAGCTAATAAAAACCTACTCGTTTGGCTTGAGTAGCGAGGGATCTAGAGCATGTGTGTAGGCAATATATACCTTTATATATTTCTTTCAAAATATATGTGCTTTCTTTTAAGGATAAGCACTTTAGTAGTGGAGTTGAGATATATCATCTATACAAAATGTTATCAATTATACAATACCTCATTTCTCGCCCAGTCAAATGAATGATTTTATTTATGTTTGAGGGTAACTCCTTACTAAGCAGATAATGCATGCTCGAGGTCCTCCAATCTTACTCAATGCTAATGAGAAGAGCTACTAACTCTTTTTCACCTATACTTGGTTTCTTCAAAACTTCAATCTAGACATTTGTAGGGAGGTCGATAGGATTTGAACTTGCTAACTTTGATAAGAGGTCTTCCTAATGATTGTCTTCCATTGGAATGCAAGTGATTGAAATATTTTTGTCTCTAACTTTCAAATATGGTTAAACTTTCTAAAGATACTATTGCATGGTTGGTTCTCTAGCTTCATACCCTTCTTGGCACTGACCAACCACCAACTGTGAGTCACTATGAACTTGAAGAAAGTATGCGTTCAAAGTCTTTATAAGGTGTAATCCTGCTAGAAGAGCTTCATACTTTGATACATTATTCGTAGCTGGGAACTCAAAACAAACTCCATATTCAATTACTTGTTCTTCAGGATTGATAAACATAATTTTGGCTCCATTTTCATTGATATTAGAAAGGCCATCAACATATATTTTTCAGGTAGGGATCATCAGAGGGTGTTCTACTAAGGCTTCTAATTTAGCAGAAGAAGTTGTTGTTAAAGGTGAGGATTCAAATGTCTCAATGAGACTTTTAAAAGAACATTCAACAATAAAATCTATCAAGGCTTGATCCTTTATAGCTTGTCGAGGTTTATACTGAAATCCAAAATCTTTTAATTCAATAACCCATTTAATTAAGTGCCCATACATCTCTGGCATATGGAGGATATGTCGTAGAGGTTGATATGTCAAAACTATGACTTTGTGAGCTTGTAAGTATAGTTCTAACTTTCGGGAGGTGTTTACTAGAGCAAGGGCCACCTTATCCACTTTTAGATATCTTGTTTTAGCATCATAAATAGTGAGGCTGGAATAGTAAACCGGATGTTATGTTCCTTAATCCTTTTTTACCAAAATAGAGCTTACAACTGTATTTGCCACCCCCAGGTAAAGAAAGAGGTTCTCATTCTCCTTTGGTTGGGAAAAGATCTTGAGAGATGAAAGATAAATTTTGAGTTCTTTAAAATCTTTCTGTTAATCCGAAGTCCACTTAAAATTAGTTATGTTTCTCAATGTCTTGAAGAATAGTAGGGTATGCTCCTTCAGATGAGTAATGAACCGATTAAGAGTAGCCAATCTCCGTGTAAGATGTTGAACTTCCTTCACTGATCAATGAGTCATGCTTAATATGGCTTGAACCATCTTTAGATTAGGCTTAATTCCTTGTTGCTTAATAGGAAACCCATAAATGTTTCTCCTTTGATGGAAAAAACACACTTGGAAGGGCTGAGTTTCATCTGGTGATGACTCAACATAAAAAAAGACTTCTTTTAGGTCCTCTTCACTAACATGTCATCAATATATCCCTCTATAATCCTCCCAAGCCGATTCTTGAATATTTTATTCACTATCTGTTGGTAAGTAACTCCAGCATTCTTTTACCCAAAAGGCATAACTCTATAACAAAATGCCTATTTTTTCGTTATTAAAATTGTTTTTTCCTCATTTGCTAACTAGATAGGCTATATCACTTCTCTAATATAACTAGCATTCAGGAACTTATCCACCTCTTGTGTTATTTCTTTATGTCTTTCAACCCTAAAATTCCTTCTTTTTTTTCCTAACAAACTAGATGAATAGTTGGGTCCACTTTCAACTGATGAGTTATAATTTAAGGATTGATTCCTGACACGTTAGAAATGCCTATTGCAAAATTGGACTTTGGATATGAAAGAGCTCTGTCAATGACTATTATTATGTTGGTATTAGGGTAAAACCCACTTTTGTGTTGGCTTGCTTATTTTCTCCTAGCGAGGCATCTCTCAATTCTTCTGTAGCCTCAGTTCTAACCTCCACTATTTCCTTCAAGGACCATTGCTGGTCCAATACCAGGGGTTATTTTTTCCATTCAGACAAGTAGAGGAGCATTTCCTCGAGGTCTATCCAAGATGAAAAATATCTATTAGACATCATTAATGAGGGATAAATATCCCTTACATGTCATTAATTAATAAGATGAGCAGTGTGGTAGGCCCTTTGAGAGATCTTTTATACATCTATAAATGTCGGGACATAATTATTCCTAACATGAACAGCTCATGTAAATAATCTGAAGATAGAACTTTATGGTTTTAACATGGATCTTTAAGTCTAACGAGGTCTGGCGTGTAGCCAAACCTAGAAAAAATAGATCTGGCAGCTCATTAAACCCCTGATGGCTGAACCCCAAGTATATTGAGCCTACTTTCTTGTTAGATCAATGGTGACTTGAGCTCAGCTAATGGCTGAATCTAAACATATTAGGTCTAACATCTTTTCAAACAAACGATAACTTGAGCATGGCTGAACCCAAATATATTGGGTTTAGCTTGGACTAACACTTTATTTATAGATTTGGAGTCTTTCAAAACACAAAAATATTAAATAGAAAATACCTACTCATTACAATCAAGGTTGTCAATTCTGTTTCGTTTCGTCCGGAATGGCTGAAACATTTCGTACCAATTCAAGAAACAGAACAAAACAGAACAATTTTCATCTCATTTTAAATCTCGGTCCGTTCCAGATTTTTTGGATAAATTTCGGCCGGAATGTTCCGGTTTCATTTCACACGTTCCGTTTCAGTCTTGAAAAGCCATTGAATCAAACCCAAACTACAACTTATTTTAACCAAAACAAATTCTAAAAATACCATATAAATATTAATAACTCCATTTTCAACTATAAAACAATCTTTAATCAATCTAAAAATAAAAAATCAAACAAAACAACAATAATAATAAATTTATGGACCCTAATCTATTTTTTTGGCATCGTCAAAGGACAAATTCATCTTCAATGAACCCCCCTCTCCTAACAAACCTTCATTAACACCAATATCTACTAGACTATTACATTCATTCCATTTCTTTGGTTAAATAAAACATGAGTCACACATCTTTTTTTATAAAATGTTAAGAGATTAAAAAATCATTCTCCATTAATATCACAATAAAAATATATTTTGCAATACGAATATAATATAAAAAGCATTGTATTATTTCTTATTATCCTTAAGAAAAGCATGACCTCCTCGTGATATTGAATGAGGTAAACTGAAGAGAATTTAAAGGGGTGACAAACAAAACTTATAGTTTAATTAAGGGTTAAGAAAATATTAATTGGATGGTGCTCGTGTGTTAGTTCAGGTTTGATTTATGTTTTTTTTGTGTTAAAACATTTTACTTTCATAATATTTGGGTATTTTTTTTAAGTTGAATTACTTTAGGTTAAAGTTCTATTTAATCTTGATTATTTAGGAATATTTTAAATTTTAAATTATATTTGTTTGATATTATATTTATATTGAATAATTTATAATTAATTTATTTTAAATTTAAATTATGTTTGTTGAATTTTATATATATATATATATATTACAAGTGTGGTTGTCATGTCTACTTCGATATATAGTACGGCTTCAAGACGCCAAAAGCAATATTGGGTCTAACATCATGATGGAAACTATCACTGTTCTCCTCCTCTGTTTTCACAAGAAGTGAAGAAATTAAAATAAAAAAGAAAACATAAAAGAAATTGATATTTATTGATATACATGATTATGACCAGAAATGTAAACACTAAACGCTATTGAATATTTTTTGCCCTGGCGATAGGATATTCTTCGGATCATATTGCGCTTTCCTCTCTCGAAAGGTTGTCCATTTTGAGCCAAAATGCTTAATCCATTCTTCTATGGTTGTATAATCAGCAAGATATTTCACAATCTTGATACCAGCTTCTTCACAAAATTTAATAACTGCTTGATTTTGATCTTCGTAGACCTGCCAATTATCAATCCCACTTGTATGCAAGAACGATGTTGTATAAAAGATATCTTCATCTGGTATAACTGCAGACAACTCCGCATCCCATCTGAAATTTTAAGGAAAACTTTTATTATTGTTGAAGTAACACACACACACACACACACACGTTTTTTATTAGGATACTATTATAGGGTACTTACTTGTGTCGGTTCAAAGGGTAAAAGAGGACAGGTCCTGTGGTGATGTTTCTTTTAAGAACAATATCTCTCAAGACACCTGCATTGAAATCTGAAATTCGAGATTGGGGAATAAATAGATTTTGCCATGGATGTGTCTGTGATTCATTCTCAGCATTTGGGACTCTCGTCAAAAATTCTTGATAGGAGACAAATTTTGCATCGATGAAACCAGGAACATGAGCAAAGTCTTTGAATACTTGTTGTAAATCCTACAAGAAAACAATGGCCAGATTCATTATTAAACTAATGTATGTAAGAGAATCGACAGTGACTACTAACTTCTTCTTTTTTTTTTTTCGAAAAGTATGTTCACAGGAAAATACATATTTTTAACTTGAACTATACATGTATAAAATGTCAACTGATCTAGTTTATATAATATTCTTTGCATAAAATAGAATATAGATTAGACTGAAAACTTGTCAGTTCGTTTTAAGAATATGTTGAGTAACATTGACATCTTTTGAAATATCATGAAATTACAGACATCTTTCAGATGTGAAAAGGTTTTTGTCAAACTTTCGAGAGATCATGTAATTAACCTTATAAAATATACTATATAGATAGAGATATAATTATTAATATGATGATGAACTTGATTACCTGGTCTATTTCACTCTCTATATCTTCTATGTAGTAGTACTTGGAAAGCTCAAGACAGTAGATGATACCATATGTTTTAACCAAGGACATAATTTGAGGGAGCTGAGTTGGATGAAAAAAGGAGGTTATCCACTCAGTTGGAGTGCCATTATCCAACATAAGTGAACCTTCCAAATAATTGGCTACATCTCTTTGGCCACCCCTAACTATTCTTTCTTGGTCTCTGATAAAATCAGAGAAATTACTGTAAAATGATCGAGACCACCTAACCTGCAATTGAAAACCCCCACATGTCAAATTGTTGGAGCTAATTAATAGTTTATTCATATATTTAAGATTTGATCGAAATATTCAAATTGTTGGAAACTTTTTAAATTCAGCACGCCTGTCTCTTTCTTTCTTTGAGTTTAGCACCATTATTAGGCATGTAACCAGATGTCAAAACATTCATTCATGCTTAATTGAAAAATTGTTAATGCGAGAGAGAGCGAAGCACAACTCCCTAGCTTTGTATAATTACTTTTGTTGGTGCCGACCTTAAAGCAATCCTTGCTCTAGTTATAATCCCAAATTGGCCTAAACCTCCCAGAACAGAATCAAATAGATCTGAATTATTTCTTTTAGAGCAGGTCACAAGCTCCCCTTTTCCTGAATCAAGAAAAAACACAATGCTATCAAGTAAACCCACTTTGCTTTTCTTCTTTTTAGGCCTATTTCTTACTGAAAAAACAAAGTGAAAATATATACAAGGGAAACATACCAGTTATAACATCTAGTTCATAAACATTGCTAATCTGAGGGCCATGCAGAAATGTTTGCCCACTGACTCCAGCATTAGAAAGCGTACCACCAACACTTAGGTACAAAAAATCGGTCCACGACACCGGTGAAAGTCCTTGTGCTGTAGTGGTGTGTAACACATCAATCCATAATTGCTCACCTCCAACATCAGCGAATAAATGGTTTTTAGAAACCCTAATTTTGATCCCATTTTTATCTTCTCTCAAACTTTTCATATCCACTACCACCCCATCACGAGCCATGTCCTGTCCATTAACAGAATGGCCATTTCCCCTAACAGATATACCAAAAGGAATGGGACAATTGTATGAGGAATTTACTAGTATTTGAATATCTTCAATGGATGATGGATAAAGAACAGCAGCTGGCTTGCTATGGACTATGTTACCGTAATCAGTAGATGCTGAATCTATGGCTACTGGATCAACATGAAGCTTAGTTGCTAGTTCCGGTGGTAGTGGGCATGTCAATGCATTTGATTTTCCCATGGTGCACAAAAAATATGTTACCAGTAACATAACTATGAGATGGATTGGAGTTGAAGGACTTTTCGCCATAATTTTAATTTTTTTGAAGAAAATCAAGAAGATGAAAGGAGGATAAGGCTCGAGGATGGTGGTGATTAGTGAAGACGAAAGGATGGGTGTGCGTGTGCATTTATAGTTGGCCATTGTTGGTTTTGCTTAATTGACAAACCCTTGAAACATCCTCAATTCTGTAGGCATGCCGTATTATTTTGCTTTTGTAGATTCGTCTAAATAATTAATAAACTTACAAGGTCAACAACCTCGTAGTGGTTTCTTTACGTCTCTCAGGGGATGGATTGACTTTTCTGTTAACATATTTTATTTTGTTGGCGGAGGAGGCCGGCGGGGGACAGGGTAGGATGAGTTGACTTGGAATGATAATTTATTTTATTCTTTTATTAGATGATAGGAGGTATTCTTGGATCAAATTTCTTCACCAGGACCTTAAGAGCGTACCTTTCATGATATCGATACGGCGTATTTTTAGAAGATTTGAATAAATTTTTCAATATATATATATATAAATTTCAACCTTAAAAATTAAAAAAAGAGGAACAAACCTCTTTGATCCTTGGATCATTTGGAGGTGCTTAGTCCTATCTATTTGCTATGCACATATATGATGAAAAGTTTCTAGGATTTTTCATTTGACAACTCTAAGTCTTCAAGTTGAATCAATAATTAAGCTATAGTCTTTTTAATCAAGTAGTTCTTACTATAATTGCTCTTAATTTCTTCTAATTTAATCATAATCAAGGCCTTGTTTGTTTTTATATTTTAAAAATATTTTTGAAAAACTTTGAATTTTATTTTATTTTTTTGATGTTTTTAGATCATTTTGATGGGTTAATATCAAAAATAATTTTTAAAAAATAAAAAAAATATTATTTTAATATATTTTCAAATAAAAAATATTTTAAAAAACAACTGCAATCATATTATCAGACACGCACACTAGCCTTGTTTGGCTAGTTTTTTCATCTTCTTTTTCCATATAGCTTGCACGCTACCCAAGGGTGTGTTTTTTCAAAGTTGCATACGGATCGCCTGCATGGATACCATATCAAGAAGACATGACTTCAATATCTAGTAGGTGTCCAGTGGTAAGTGTTTGAGATTAAGAGATTTGTTTTTTTTTGTAATTTCAGGTTTGAGTCCTGAGGTTGCTAATATTGATGGTCACTAGAGGCTTATCTAGTCGTTAACTTCAGGGCTCATGAAAATTAGTCGAGGTGTGCGCAAATTAGACCGGATACCTCACGTTAATAAAAAAAAAAGACATGACTTACAAAAATTAACCCTTTCCAAGTCTTTTGGTCCGTTTTTTTAATCTAACTCTTTTAAATCCATATATATACCAATAAAATCATATTTTATTTCATATTATATATGTATATTTTTTCTTTCTAAGATGGTGCAAATATAAGCTTGATTTTTCCAAACTAACGCATTCCATCGATCATGTATTACGTTGACTGAGATTTAAGATATATTTTCATAAATATAATTAATTAGATAAAGATATACCATGAGAAACAAAAAAATGAGACTCAAATGAGTACTTAAATGATTTTTTTCCTTATCATTTAAACTACTTTCTTGAAGATCTCAAAACACACACACACACACACAAATTAACCTAACCCCTTGGAGGCAACTTATATTTTACATGACATATCATGCAGCTACTCTTAGCTCAAGCCAGGCACAACTAACTGTAAGATAGCACAAATATGAAATATATAATATACCTTCGAAAGTGGGGGAAAGTAATTACTCTCCTAAGTTGGCAATAAGGAAAATTTAGCCACAGTCAAATCACCTGTAAGGCTATGATGCCCCAGAAACCACCTCATTTTTTCCGAAAAAGAAATATTAATTGAGATACTGTGGTATCATGTTGGAGATACGGTCCAACATTAATTAAAACAAAATCAAACGACCCCCCTTGGTTAATATTTGGCTTGCTTTCAAATCTTAGCAAATGACATATTGGAATAGATTGCATGACAAATCAGGTATCCTTGGAATATATTGGAAAAAGATTACAATAATTAATATAATATTTTGGGTTTTCATATTAGGTATCCTTTAATTAACTTTTCTTGGACAAATCAGGATGGATTGTCTTTGGTTAAAAAAGAAAAAAAGCAGCAGTGACAAAAGCATATCGTGCGCGCAGCAAGATACACAGGATCTATACAAAGACCAGGCTATTTAAATGTAAGAAAAAAAACCCCCGAAAACGTGAGTGTTTGTCATTCTCCAGCATCATCAGTGATCAAATCCATACTGCTTGACCAACAGATGAGTATTGGCAGCGGAGCCAAGTTAGGCAAAAGGCAAATACGCAAAGTATAAAATTTACAAAGATGACAATTAGGCTTTTAATGCTTGATTAATTACTGCTAGCAATAGCCCTTTGGTGTAGCAAGCATGAAAATTTCCATGCTCAATAGTGTACCACAACAGCATAAAAGATAATAGTTATAAAATCTACCTTGGTGTAGCAAGTTATACTTCGACTCGAAACATGATTTAAATTCAATTTTATTTTGAATTAATATTTATTTTAAATAATAAATCACATTAATCTGTTGATTGATGAGTTAATTCACTGAATCTAGTATGTTTCTTGAACTAGATTGCTTGACATCATAATTGTTGAAATTGTTTTTATAGCGTTTATCGATGAATTGATCCGTCAAACAAACATGTAACATGCATTTTGAACCAAGTTGCCCCGGTGCCACATGAAAAATCTTTTCTTACGGCGTTAATTTCTTGTCACTGTAACCTAACCTAAGGAACAAAAGTACATAACTTGGAAAAATCTGAAGGAACCACTTATACATAAGAAATAATGACCGTAACTCAGTTGCGAAAGATTTGGTCGGTGATTGCTACTCTAAGGCAGATCGTGTGTGTGTGTGTGTGTGTATATATATATATATATATATTTATGTTGAGAACGTCGGTTGCTAATCACCGGCCGAACCAGTGGTTGTAATTTGCAAATTAGCCTTCAATGTTTTGGTAAGGATTTGTTTGGAAACGCGGTGAAAATTATATATTAAAAATTTTTGAAATTTTTTATGTTTAAAATGAAATTTTTTTATATTTTCAGATCGTTTTAATGTGCTGATATCAAAAATAATTTTTTAAAAATAAAAAAATTTTATCTTGATGTATTTCTAAGCAAAAAACACTTTGAACCATTATCGCTACCACAATCCAAAACAGGACTTAATCTACATATAATGACATCTGTGGTTGGCTAAAAATAAATTATATTAATTCATTTTGGTTGATAGTTATACTTTCAAATTTTTTAAAAATACTATTCAATTTTTTATTGAAAAATATTTCAATACATATTATTATTATTAACTATAAACTAAAAGGCATCTGCCTTTTTGTTATGGGTTTTTTTTTTCTTTTTAATTAACTTTTTTTGTTTAATTTAATTCGTTAATATTAATTTTTTTCTATTTAGTTATCACAGTACTCTCATGACACAGATCTCAAGTTTAACGGGTTAACCTTACTTGGTGGGTTAACCAAGTTGATTCAGATTTTTATTTCTTTTTCTTAATTAGTTTTTTTCTTCTGATAGGTTTTTCTTTGTTTTTAATTAATTTTCTTTGTTTAATTTAGTTAGTTAATATTAAAATTTTTATTTTATTTAGTTATCACACTCTTATGACATAGATTCCAGGTTTGACGGGTTAACCTAGTTGATTCAGATTCCTTTTCTTTTTCTTCATTAATTTTTTTCTTTCAATTTCATTTTTTAATATCGTAACTATAACTAAAAGAGGTCAACCTTTCATTGTGGATTGCACTGTGCAAATCCACAATGAAAGGCAAATGCCATTTAGTTATAGGTTTTTTTTTTATGTTTTTTTTAATTAATCTTTTTTTGTTTAATTTAGTTCGTTAATATTAAAAAAAATTTCTATTTAGTTATCACACTCTCATGACACGGATCACAGGTTTGGCGGATTAACCTAGTTGATTAATTTTTTTTCTTTTTTTTTAATTAGTTTTTTTTTCTTTTAATATCGATTTGATTGAGAATTAAACTTCATGATTTGTTTTGTTTACTTTTCATTAGATTATCGTGATCTTATGAGGGTATTTTGCTAAATCCCTCCTTACAAAGGACTATTCATTGGAAAAGTGTTTTGCTTTATTTTTTTTCTTTGTTTTTTTCTTTTCCATTAATCTTTTCTTTGTTTAATTTTATTCTTTAATATTAAATATTTTTCTATTTAGTTATCACATTTTCATGACACGACTTTGCAGCCAGATCCACATCCAATGCTCTAGGATTTGGTATTGCAGCCAGACTCAAGACTCTTTGGTCTGGTATTGCAGCTAGATTCACTTAAACTTTGGTCACGCAAGTTTAATATTACTTTTAATATTAAAAATATTATTATTTGTATTAAAAATATTATTATTTTTATTATAACAAATACTGCTAATATAAAAATTAATAAATTTGAAAAAAATATTATTAGTTATAAGTTTTTTTTTGCTTTTTCTCTTTTTTTTTCTTTTTAATTAATCTTTTTTAATTAATATAGTTGGTTAATATTAAAAAAAAATTATATTTAGCTGTCACACTCTCATAAAACATATATCAGGTTTGACAAGTTAACCTGGTTTGGGGGTTAACTCAGTTGATTCGGATTTTTTTCTTTTTCTTAATTAGTTTTTTTTTCTTCCGATAGGTTTTTGTTTGTTTTTTTTTTAGTAAATCTTTTTATTTTGTTTAATTTAGTTCGTTAATATTAATTTTTTTCTATTTAGTTATCACACTCTCATGATACGGATCCCAGGTTTGACGGGATAACCTGGTTTGGCGGGTTAACCTAGTTGATTCATATTTTTTTTTCTTCATTAGTTTTTTTCTTCCAATTTAATCTTTTAATATCATAACTATAACTTAAAAAGATCGACCTTTCACTATGGATTGTACTGTGCAAATTCACACTGAAAAACAGATGCCATTTAGTTATAGGTTTTTTTATGTTTTTTTAATTAATCTTTTTTTGTTTAATTTAGTTTGTTAATATTTTTTTTTCTTTTTAGTTATTACACTCTCATGACATGGATCACAGGTTTGGCGGGTTAACCTGGTTGGTTCATTTTTTTTCTTTTTCTTAATTAGTTTTTTTTAATATCGATTTGATTGAGAATTAAACTTTATAATTAGTTTTGTTTACTTTTCATTAGATTATCGTGATTTTGTGAGGGATTTTACTACACCCCTCCTCACAAAGCACTATTCATTGGAATAGTGCTTTGCTTTGTTTATTTTTGCTTTGTTTTTTCTTTTCCATTAATCTTTTCTTTGTTTAATTTCATTCTTTAATATTAAATATTTTTTTTATTTAGTTATCACACTTTCATGACACGACCTTGCAGCCATAACCATATCCAAAGCTCTAGGGTCTTGTATTGCAACCAGACTCAAGGCTTTTTGGCCTGGTGTTGCAGTTAGACCCACTTAAACTTGGGTCATGCAAGTTTAATGTTACTTTTAATATTAAAAATATTATTATTTATATTATAATGGAATAATGCTAATATAACAATTAATAAATTTGAAAAAAATATTAGTAGTTATAAGTTTTTTTGATTGCTTTTTTCTTTTTAATTAATCTTTTTTTATTTAATTTAGTTCGTTAATATTAAAAAAATTTCTATTTAGTTATCACACTCTCATGACACGGATCTCAGGTTTGATTAGTTAAGCCAGTTGATTCATGTTTGTTTTCTTTTTCTTAATTAGTTTTTTTTCTTTTGATAGTTTTTTTTTTGTTCTTTTCTTGGTTCTTTTCTTTTTATTTTCTTTTTGTTTAATTTAGTTGGAATTTAATGTACCCCTCCTAGCAAAGCAATATTTGTTGGAATAATGATTTGCATTGTTTTTTTTCTTTGCTTTTTCCTTTTTAATTAATCTTTTTTTGGGTTAATTTCATTAATTAATATTAAGGTTTTTTCTATTTTATTATCACACTTTCATGACATAACCTTGTAGCCAGACCTACATCCAAGGCTCTCGGGTCTGGTGTTACAGCCAAATTCAAGGCTTTTAGGGTTGACATTGCGGCCAAATCCACTTAAACTTGGGTCATGCAAGTTTAATATTATTATTAATGTTAAAAATATTATTATTTGTATTATAAATATTATTATTTTTATTTTTATTAAAATTTTCTTAAATAAGAATTAATAATTGTGGAAACAATATTATTAGTTCTAGTTTTTTTTTTCTTTGTTTTTTTTCCTTTTAATTAATCTTTTTTTTGTTTAATTTAATTTGTTAATATTAAAGTTTTTTCTATTTAGTTATCACACTCTCATTACATGGATCCTAAGTTTGACGAGTTAACCTGATTTGGCGGTTTAACCTAGTTGATTCATATTTTTTTTTATCTTTTTCTTCGTTAGTTTTTTTCTTTCAATTTCATCTTTTAATATCGTAACAATAACTAAAAGAGGTCAACCTATCACTGTGGATTGCACTATGCAAATCCATAATGAAGGCAGATGCCATTTAGTTATAGGTTTTTATTTTGTTTATTTTGTTTTTTATTATTATTTTTTGTTTAATTTAGTTTGTTAATATTAAATTTTTTTCTATCTAGTTATCACACTCTCATGACACGGATCCTAGATTTGATGGGTTAACCTGATTTAGCCGGTTAACTCAGTTGATTCAGATTTTTTTATCTTTTTCTTTATTAGTTTTTTTCTTCCAATTTTATTTTTTAAATATCGTAACTATAACTAAAAGAGGTCAAGCTTTCACTGTGGATTGTACTTTGCAAATCCATAATGAAAGGCAGATGCCATTTAGTTATAGGTTTTTTTTCTTTTTTTTTTCTTTTTAATTAATCTTTTTTTTCTTTAATTTAGTTCTTTAATATTAAAAAAATTCTATTTAGTTATCACACTCTCATGACACAGATCACAGGTTTGGCGGGTTAACCTAGTTGATTCATATTTTTTTCTTTTTCTCAATTAGTTTTTTTTCTTCTAATAGGTTTTTTTTTTGTTTCTTCTTCTTTTTTTTTTCTTTTTACTTAGTCGTTTTTTTTCCGTTTAATTTAGTTCATTAATATTAATTTTTTTTCTATTTAGTTGTCACACTCTCATGTCACGGATCTCAGGTATGACAGGTTAATCTGGTTTGGCTGGTTAACCTAGTTGATTTAGTCTTTTTTCTTTTTCTTCATTAGTTTTTTCTTTCAATTTCATCTTTTAATATCGTAACAATAACTAAAAGAGGTCAACCTTTCACTATGAATTGTACTGTGCAAATCCATAATTAAAGGCAGATGCCATTTAGTTATAGGTTTTTTTAATTAATTAATTTTTTTTGTTTAATTTAGATCGTTAATATAATATTTTTTTTCTAAGTAGTTATCACACTATCATGACATGGATCACAGGTTTGGTGGGCGAAACCAGTGGATTCAGATTTTTTTTCTTTTTCTTAATTAGTTTTTTTCTTTTGATAAGTTTTTTTTAGTTTTTAATTATTTTTTTTGTTTAATTTAGTTCGTTAAAATAAATGTTTTCTATTTAGTTATTACACTCTCATAACACAGATCACAGGTTTGATGGGTTAACCAAGTTGATTCAGATTTTTTTTCCTTTTCTCAATTAGTTTTTTTTTTCTGATAGGTTTTTGACACGATCAAAAGATTGATGTCTTATCCCAAGTGTAGGAGTGTCGAAGTAATAAATAACCTGACAAGTCCAAATTCGAACCATAGGGAGGTCAACTATATAAATTATAAATAAAAAATAAAAAATGAGTTAAATAGAACTTTTAAGATTTGATATTGATGTGAGTATTAATCAAAGATAAAAGCATTTGTTTAGAGGATCCACTAATAATATTAGAAATAAGTATAATATAAACTCTTTTTATTAATCAACTAGAAACCACATACAAAAGAGGATCCAATCAAATGATTTATCTTTAATAATTCATTATAAATTTTTAACATGATCATATTAATTATCTTATTTTAGTAACACCATACTTTTAAATATTGTCAGGAATTCATGATGTTAACTTATGTTAACAACAAATCAAGTTCCTTTCATAGCACATGTGTCGGTTATACCATACAGTAGGCTATGAAAGTGTCAAGTATTTGTTGTACTAAGAGTTATACAACACAAATCTAGATTAATCATTTAACAAGCAAGATATAAAGAATTAGTAAGATAAAAAGATAAGACATGTTAATAACAAACTTTCTTGGATATAAACATTGAAGTCTATGTTGAATTTATATTATACCTATTCTAACACCGTTAGTGAAACCTTTTTACTTTGACATAATAAACTTAGCTAAACATTGTGAAAAAGAGAAACATAAATAAACTAGATAAGAACATAGTTATGATGAAAAGCATAAATAAGAGATTAATGAAAGCAAAACTTAAACATTATAAAAATACAAAGAAAGAAAGCAAGAATATGATCTTGATTTGAAAACCAAGATGCCTAAATACATGGCAAATGCCTCTTTTTATAGGCTAAAATTCAGAACTATTGATTAGATGACTAACTATTTAGTTGGTGGCCAACCATTGACTTGGTGATTGGTTATTGACATTGTTGGCTGGTTATTGACATTGTTGGCTTGTCAAAACGTTATTGCTAACATCAGAATTCGAGCGCATAGTCCCTATGAAAGTTGTGAGCAATTGTCTCAGCTTTTCAACAATAAAAACTAGAGCTCATTTAGATTTCTATACCTCGAGATATGAGCTGAACACTAAACAGTATCTGGGCTGCATGATAGATTTAGACGACTCTTTTGTTGCTAAGATTTGAACTTGAAAATGGAAGATTTGAATCTTAGACTCTACATGAAAGTTTTAGGCCTATGTCTTAGCTTTCCATGAAAATAAACCAGATCTAAATCCAAGGTTTACAACTTCAGTTATGATCCAATAACTGAATGGTGTTCTAGTTTGAATTGAACCAACATCTTTTCTCTAAGCTTAGTCCTCTATTTGTCTTTTCACTTTCAATAGTTAAACATATCAATCAATTCTTTGAATTGTGAGATATACTTGTATACAAAATAAATATTTACTATAAATTAAAGACATCTTATATTATCAGACTTGTTATTATAAAACATGTTTTAGTTAAAGGAATTTAATGATACTTTAGTGCAATATGATGATATAAAACCTTAATGGAAATGCACTTTTAAGTACTAATAAGTTTTTTTTGTTGTTTTTTCTTTTTAGTTAATTTTTTTCTTTTGTTTAATTTAGTTCGTTAATATTAAATTTTTTTCTATTTAGTTATCACACTATCATAAAACAAATCACAAGTTTGGCGGGTTAACCCAGTTGATTCATTTTTTTTTCTTTTTCTTCATTAGTTTTTTTCTTTCAATTTCATATTTTAATAAGGTCACTATAACTAAAAGAGATCAATCTTTCACTGTGGATTGTATTATGCAAGTCCATAATTAATGACAGATGCCATTTAGTTATAGGTTTTGTTTTTGTTTTTTTTTTCTTTTTAATTTAGTTCGTTAATACTAAATTTGTTTCTATGTAGTTATTATACTATCATGACATGGATTATAGGTTTGGCGGATTAACCCAGTGGATTCAGATTTGTTTTTTTTTTTTCTTCATTAGTTTTTTTCTTCCAATTTTATATTTTAATGTCGTAATTATAACTAAAAGTAGTCAACCTTTGAGTCGGGATTGCATTGTGCAAATCCACAGTGAATGGTGGATTCCTTTTAGTTAGATTTTTTTTAATTAATCTTTTTTTTGTTTAATATAGTTCATTAAGATTAAATTTTTTTCTACTAAATTATCACATTCTCATGACACGGATTCAAGGTTTCACGGGTTAACCTGGTTTGACAAGTTAACCCAGTTGATTCATTTTTTTTCTTTTTATTAATTAGTTTTTTTCTTTCAATTTTATTTTTTAATAACGATTTGATTGAGAATTAAACTTCATAATTTTTTCTGTTTACTTTTCATTAGATTATAGTGATCTTTTTTTTTGTTTAATTTAGTTTGTTAATAATAAAATTTTTTCTACTTAATTATCATACTCTCACGACACAGATCCAAAGCTTGATGGGTTAACGTGATTTGGCGAGTTAACATAGTTGATTTAGATTTTTTTTCTTAATTAGTTTTTTTCTTCCGATAGTTTTTTTTTCTTTTTTTTTCTTTTTAGTTAATCTTTTTTTTTTAATTTAGTTTGTTAATATTAATTTTTTTTCTATTTAGTTATCACACTCTTATGACATGGATTCCAGATTTGACGGGTTAACCTGGTTTGGCGGGTTAACCTAGTTGATTCAGATTTAGTTTCTTTTTCTTAATTAGTTTTTTTCTTCCGATAGTTTCTTTTTTGTTTTTTTCTTTTTAGTTAATCTTTTTTTTTGTTTAATTTTGTTCGTTAATATTAAATTTTTTTCTATTTAGTTATCACACTCTCATGATATGGATCACAGGTTGGTGGTTTAACTTAGTTAATTCAATTTTTTTTCTTTTTCTTAATTACTTTTTTCTTCTAATTTCATGTTTTTAATATTGATTTGATTGAAAATTAAACTTTGTGTTGTTTTTTTTCTTTGTTTTTTTCTTTTCCATTAATCTTTTCTTTGTTTAATTTTATTCTTTAATATTAAATGCTTTTCTATTTAGTTATCACACTTTCATGTGACAAACTTGCAACCAGATCCATATATAAGGCTCTTTGGGTCTAGTGTTGCAGCCAGACTCAAGGCTCTTTGGCCTGGTGTTTCAGCGAGACCCACTTAAACTTTGATAATGCAAGTTTAATATTATTACTAATATTAAAAATATTATTATTTGTATTATAAATAATATTATTTTTCTTATAATGAATACTGCTAATATAACAATTAATAAATTTGAAAAAAAATATATTAGTTATAATTTGTTTTTTGCTTTTTTCTTTTTAATTAATATTTTTTTTATTTAGTTCATTATTATTAATTTTTTTCTATTTAGTTATCACACTCTCATGACACGGATTCTAAGTTTGACGAGTTAACTTAGTTGATTCAGATTTTTTTTACTTTTTCTTAATTAGTTTTTTTCTTCCGATAGTTTCTTTTTTGTTTTTTTCTTTGTTTTTTTCTTTTTAGTTAATAATTTTTTTTGGTTTAATTTAGTTTGTTAATATTAAATTTTTTTCTATTTAGTTATCACACTCTCATGATACGAATCACAGGTTGGCGGGTTAACTTAGTTAATTCAATTTTTTTTCTTTTTTTTAATTACTTTTTTCTTCTAATTTCATGTTTTTAATATTGATTTGATTGAAAATTAAACTTTGTGTTGTTTTTTTTCTTTTCCATTAATTTTTTTTTGTTTAATTTCATTCTTTAATATTAAATGCTTTTCTATTTAGTTATCACACTTTCATGTGACGAACTTGCAGCCAGATCCACATACAAGGCTCTTTGGGTCTAGTTTTGCAGCCAGACTCAAGGCTTTTTGGCCTGGTGTTTCAGCGAGACCCACTTAAACTTTGATCATGAAAGTTTAATATTATTACTAATATTAAAAATATAATTATTTGTATTATAAATATTATTATTTTTATTATAATGAATATTGCTATTATAACAATTAATAAATTCGAAAAAAATATTATTAGTTATAATTTGTTTTTTGTTTTTTTCTTTTTAATTAATATTTTTTTATTTAGTTCATTAATATTAATTTTTTTTTCTATTTAGTTATCACACTCTCATGACACGGATCTTAAGTTTGACGAGTTAACCTAGTTGAATCAGATTTTTTTTCTTTTTCTTAATTAGTTTTTTTTTTCCTTCCGATAGGTTTTTTTTTGTTTTCTTCTCGGTTTTTCTCTTTTTAGTTAATCTTTTTTTTAATTTAGTTCGTTAATATTAATTTTTTTTTCTAATTAGTTATCACACTCTCTTGACACGGATCCAAGGTTTGGCGGGTTAAGATGGTTTGACGGATTAACCCACTTGATTCATATGTTTTTTTTTTCTTAATTAGTTTTTTTCTTCTAATTTTATCTATTAATATCGATTTAATTGAAAATTAAACTTTATGATTTATTTTGTTTATTTTTCATTAGATTATCGTGATCTTACGAGGGGATTTTAATATACCCCTCCTCGCAAAGCAATATTTGTTGGAATAGTGCTTTGCTTTGTTTTTTTCCTTCACTTTTTTTGTTTTTAATTAATGTTTTATTGGGTTAATTTCATTCTTTAATATTAAAGCTTTTTCTATTTTGTTATCACATTTTCATGACATAACCTTACAGCCAAATCTACATCCAAGACCTCGGGTCTGGTGTTGCAGCTAGATTTAAGGCTCTTAAGCCTGACATTGCGGCCAAACTCACTTAAACTTAGGTCATGCAAGTTTAACATTATTATTAATGTTAAAAATATTATTATTTGTATTATAAATTTTATTATTTTTATTTTAATGAATATTGCTAATATAAGAATTAATAATTTTGGAAACAATATTATTAGTTCTTGTTTTTTTTTTCTTTGTTTTTTTCCTTTTAATTAATCTTTTTTTGTTTAATTTAATTCGGTAATATTAAAATATTTTCTATTTAGTTATCACACTCTCATGACACGGATCCTAGGTTTGACAAGTAATCTGATTTGGCGGGTTAACCTAGTAGATTCATATTTTTTTTTTATCTTTTTCTTCATTAGTTTTTTTCTTTCAATTTTTTTTTAATATTGTAACTATAACTAAAAGAGGCCAACTTATCAATGTGGATTGCACTAAGCAAATCCACAATGAAAGGCAGATGCCATTTAGTTATAGGTTTTTATTTTGTATATTTTGTTTTTTATTAATTTGGTTCGTTAATAATATTTTTTTTCTATTTAGTTATCACACTCTCATGACATGAATACCAAGTTTGACGGGTTAACCTAATATGAAAATTAATTCTAATATGAAAAAGAACAGATTTCTGGCATCTTGTTCTTTTAGGGAAAAAGGTCTTGTTTGAGGAGTCGCCACCTAGTATTATGGTCACTAGGAACCCTAACTGGTCAACAGAGATTCTATGGCTCGGGATTGGTTACGTAAAAGGGAAGATATTATCACCCCTTAAACATTCCGCCTAAGGCAGACTGCATCGCTGGTTTTGTCTTAAATTGCTAAATGTTTATTAGTTTATGCTATGATGATTTGTTTATAATATTCCTGACTCTGGCGTCAGTGAATATTCAACTACGAATGTCTCCAACTCTGGCGTTGGTAAATATTACGTAGCTATAAAATAAATTTTATTCCCTACTCTAGCGCCAGTGAATAAATAAATAAAAATAAATTTATTTTTACGCATGCACATATTTTTTTATTTTTTCTAGCTAAATAAAATAAAATACAACGAATAAAAGTAATATAAATTTAAACCGGTATTTTTATTCCTGACTCTGGCGTCAGTGAATAAACCAAATAAATTTACATTATTTTTATTCATGCATACACATTTTTTTTTATTTTTTTCTACTTTTTTTATTTTTCTGTTTTTCTACTTTTTTATTTTTATTTTTTTGGGCTGGGCCCAGCTCAGCCCACATGGGCTGGGCTAGACCCAGCCTGCCCAGCCCGGTCACTGGCCCAAGCCAGTGACCCGGCTGGGCACTGTTGCGAGCATGCGTGAATTATTCACGCAT
Organism: Populus simonii; assembly: GCA_007827005.2. Taxonomy (NCBI): domain Eukaryota; kingdom Viridiplantae; phylum Streptophyta; class Magnoliopsida; order Malpighiales; family Salicaceae; genus Populus; species Populus simonii. Next base: position 9,151,466 of record CM017470.2, on the reverse strand, counting down.
GCTGGAAACAGTAATAAGGTAAGTGTATTACCTTTGCAAAGTAATAAGTGAAATGAATTTGAAAAGTGGGGAAGAGGAAGAACTTACCTGGTCTGCTGGAGGCGAAGCGTTCTTGTTCTCTGGCTCTTCTCCGTTTTTGTTCGCCTGGCTTGCTCTCTGATTTAGGAGACGGAGGCGTGATGGATGAGCGGCCAAAACTCTGCAGGCGTGATGGATGAGCGGCCAAAACTCTGCTTCGGTTCCTTTGTATGCTCTTGCGTTGTCCTCTTGTTCTTCCTCTGTTTCGGGTTTTTTTTCTTGCTGGTTCTCGGTTCCCCTGTTCGTGTTTCCAGTGTCTTCGTCCTCCTGTTTCTGGATTTCTTGGTCTGCTGCCTTTTCTTCTTCGTCTGTGAGTTCAGTGGTGAGGGGGGAAGGCGGTGCCCCCTGAGTTACTTGTTTCCTTCTCTATGGCCTTCTCTGGCTTACCAGAGAATGGCGCCGAGCGCCTCTGTCTCTTTCGTGTTTATTTCTTATTCTCTCTGTCTCTGTCCCTGTGCTTCTATTTTTCTCTGTCCCTGTGCTTCTGTTTTTCTTAGTTCTTCCTTTTTGTCTGTTCCTCTCCTGATCTTCCCCAGTTTTTCACCAGTTTTCTTCTCGGTTCATTGTTCCAACCCCCTTGGCCTCAGTTTTTCTTTTTTCTCCCTTATGACCTTTCGTTCTCTGGCTTTTATAGCCAGAGAACAATCCATTTCTTCCAACCATTGATTGCAGGTGTAATGGCAGCGATGGCAGCGGCGGGCGTCCGTTGCAGAAGATGAACAGCGTATCCACAGACGGCGTCGTTTTGAAGTTTAACGATTATTTGCGTTTTGGCCCTTGAAGCTTTAAACGTTTTGTAATTAAGCCCCTACTTCAAACTGTAATTGGCCCCCTGCATTTGCGCGCCAGTTTCAATATGATCCTTGGATTTTGTAATTTTGACCCCAAACTTTAATATTTCTTCAATTAAGTCCCTGATTTAATTAATTTAATTAAATCCAAAGTCTAATTAAGTCTAAAACTTATCAATTCTCCAATTAAGCCCCTGATTGGATTAATTAAATTAATTCCAAGCTTAATTAAGTCTCAAAACTTATCAATTTTCCAATTAAACCCTTGATTGGATGAATTAAATTAATTTGAAGCTTAATTAAGTCTAAGAATTTATCAATTCTCCAATTAAACCCTTAATTGGATTAATTAAATTAATTTCAAGCTTAATTAGATTAATTTCAAAGTTTAATTAAATCCCAAAACTTTCAATCATTTTGCCCTTAACCTAAATTTTAATTCATTCTTCATTTATTTCATTTTACTTGTTTTTCCATCATTATTATTATTATTTTTCCATCATCAAATTTTTTATTTTTTTTCAGTAAATAAAATAATAATAATAATTAAAATAGCTCAAAAATTGGGTTATGACAATCTTATACTACTCCAGCCTAATCACCATTAGTATATGTATCTGTAGTTTGACAATATGTATTTTTAGTAAACCAAATCCTCTTTAAAGGTGCAACCTTCAAATATCTAAAATATGTATAATTATATTCATTTATTGCTCTCGTGTATACATTGACTAACAATACTCAATATATAAGTTAAAATGGTTTTGTGTTGGCTAATTACATCAATCTCCCGACAAGTCTTTGATATTTTTCCTTATCAACTGGTATCTGATTGGACTATACATATAACTTCATACTTTCTTCTACTGGTGTATCAACTAGTTGATTAACTGATATATTTGTCTCTAATAATAGATTTAAAATATATTTTAAAGACAGAAAGATTCCTTTATGAGATCTAGATACTTTGATTTCTAGAAAATATTTCAAAGGACATCTATCTTTCATTTCAAATTCTTTGGCTAAGTAATCTTATAAGGTGCGTTCATTTCTTCAGGATCATTTTATATAACCATCATATTATCTATATATATAACGAGGGTGATAATCTTACCCTATGATTATTTTTAGGAATAATATGTGATTTGAAATACTCCGATGGTGATACTATTGTTATTAGAAATAATATGTGATCTAAATTGCTCTGATGGTAGTCGAAGGATATCATTGATTTTAAGAACCTTCCAAACCATGTTCTCAAATTTCTTTCAAACCATACAATGATTTCTTCAACCTGCACACCTTTTTATTATATATTTCAAGTATCACGCACCCTAATAGGTGATCCATGTAGATTTTTTCATAAAATTTCCTATAAAAAATGGTGTTCTTCGTATCAAATTACTATAATGGATAATCTAAGTTCCCAACTATAGATAATAAGACTCGGATTGTGGTTATTATAGCTATAAATGTAAATATCTTTGTGTAATCGATCCCATATATTTAAATGAAATCTTTCACCACCAATCTTGTTTAAAAAACATTAAATTGTTCAATGAGTACTTTACCATGAAAATCCATTAGCACCCAATTGGTTTTTTTTTTTACAGAGGATCAACGTGTTTCCACTGTTGCGGGGTGCCGCGATGTCACGAGCGACGACATGCTTTATCGTGCCTCATGAGGAGGTCTGTGTTATTGGAAAAGGAAATGAGTTTGGGTTTAATCATAAAATTATGATTAAAGTTTAGGAGTCAGTTCCTATTATTATGGTTACTAGGAACCTATGGTTTGCGAGAGTTTGGGTAAAGGAGTGGTTGTGCAAGGGAAAGACGCATCACCCCTAGTGCACCGTACCTAATGTAAGCTCCATTATTGTTTGATTTCTTTTTCTAGGTCAGGTTTCTATTTGTTGGTCTCGTCTAAGGTTCAAGGCAGATCTCCAACTAGGCCAAGCTCAACCTAAGAATCGACCCAATAGATCTTTTTTTTTGTCTGGGCTGGACCCGACCCAAACATTTGGGTTCAGCCAAAACTAGTCTAGCCCAAAACAGGGAGGTTAATTATTCCCCCCTCTCTCCTCCTGCATGCAAAATGGATTGTACATGCAGGTGCAACAGAGAAGGCGAAGAATAAGAGGGGGAAGAAGGGAAGAGAGCAACCTAACATGGTGGTCGTGGCTGGCTGGCGTGGGAGGACGACGTGAGGTTGGTGGCGGCGGTGATGAAGGAGTTGGTGGTTGGTGGCAAAGGGATAAAGAAGAAGAAGAAAATTTGCAGGAGAGAGAAAGAGTGACCAACGGTGGCCGCTCTATCGCTGGTGAGGAGTTGGGTTGGTGGAAATGATGGTGGTCAAGCCGGTGATGACTATGGTGGTGGTTGAAGGCCACGATGGAGAGAGAATGAGGAGAGTGAACTCGCTAGAGAGAAGAACTACGGGGAGGGAGCTGATTGCTTTTCAATTTTTGCACCTAATTTTCTTCATGCTCAAGCCATGAAATCCACCCCTATTTATAGGGGGTCGAAGAGGGTAATCTTGTCTTCATTGAGGAAAATTTTTGGCCCTTGATTCAGTTGGGAAGGATCCCAACCATGGCTCAAATTAGGCACCATGAACTGTCAAATTTAACAGTTTAAGGCTGTCTGAGTTGGTCACTTTAGGCCGCCGCCGCGACCGATGTGGTGTCAATCATCCTGAACGAACCATACTTGGTTGTTGAGAAATGTTAGGGGTTCATTTACGTGTAAGTTTGGTCAAATTTGGTGGAGAAATGAAGCATAAAATGCACCTGCAAAGTAGCCTCCCGAACAGTCATTTCAGAGAAAAAGAATAAGACAATGAATAGTAACCAGATGATTTTTTTTTATTATTATGTTTTTTTATTCCAAAACGGCGCTGTTTTACCTTGAATTAGGGATTTTGACTAAAGTTCAATTTGTTCCTTTGACTTTTGATTTCATTCAATTTCACCTCTAATTGACTTCAAACTTCTGATTTAATGCAATCAGGACCCTGCTGAATTTCAAGATCAGCCCCTAGTTTCAGCGTGTTTTTCAGTTTAGTCTTTGGTCATGGATTTATGAAATATGACCCTCAATTGACCATTAAACTTTTAATTGTCTTCAAATTCACCCCTTATTTCAATCAATTAGGTCCCTATTGCTCTACGCCTTTTGCAGATTGGTTCTTGGCTATGAATTTCTTCAATTTAACCCCTAATTAACCTTAAGCCTGACATTGCGGCCAAACTCACTTAAACTTAGGTCATGCAAGTTTAACATTATTATTAATGTTAAAAATATTATTATTTGTATTATAAATTTTATTATTTTTATTTTAATGAATATTGCTAATATAAGAATTAATAATTTTGGAAACAATATTATTAGTTCTTGTTTTTTTTTTCTTTGTTTTTTTCCTTTTAATTAATCTTTTTTTGTTTAATTTAATTCGTTAATATTAAAATATTTTCTATTTAGTTATCACACTCTCATGACACGGATCCTAGGTTTGACAAGTTAATCTGATTTGGCGGGTTAACCTAGTAGATTCAGATTTTTTTTATCTTTTTCTTCATTAGTTTTTTTCTTTCATTTTTTTTTTTAATATTGTAACTATAACTAAAAGAGGCCAACTTATCAATGTGGATTGCACTAAGCAAATCCACAATGAAAAGCAGATGCCATTTAGTTATAGGTTTTTATTTTGTATATTTTGTTTTTTATTAATTTGGTTCGTTAATAATATTTTTTTTCTATTTAGTTATCACACTCTCATGACATGAATACCAAGTTTGACAGGTTAACCTAGTTTGGCAGGTTAACCTAGTTTATTTAATTTTTTTTCTTTTTCTCAATTAGTTTTTTTCTTCCAATTTCATCTTTTAATATCGTAACTATAACTAAATGAGGTCAACCTTTCATTGTGGATTGTATTGTAAATCCATAGTGAAAGGTGGATGCCTTTTAGTTATAGGTTTTTTTTTAATTAAATTTGTTTTGTTTAATTTCATTCGTTAATATTAATTTTTTTTTCTATTTAAATATCACATTCTCATGAAACAGATCTCAGATTTGGCGGGTTAACCTAGTTGATTTAGATTTTTTTTCTTTTTCTTCATTGGTTTTTCTCTTCTAATTTTATCTTTTAACATCATAACTATAACTAAAAGAGGTCAACCTTTCATTGTGAATTACATTCTACAAATCCACAATGAAAGATAGATGCCTTTTAGTAATATTTTTTTTTTGTTTTTCTCTTTTTAATTAATCTTTTTTTGTTTAATTTAGTTTGTTAATATTAATTTTTTTTCTATTTAGTTATCACACTTTCATGACATGGATCTCAAGTTTGACAGGTTAACCTGGTGGTGGCTAAATCGAGGGCCAAGATTTGGCACCATTTAAAACAAAATATCTCTCTTCCACCCTTATAAATAGGGGTGGATTTAATTGTTTGAAAAAGGAGAAATCAAAAGCACAAGTCTGAAAAAAAAAATCATCCATTTCCCCTGTTTCCATTTTTCTTCTCCCCACCACCATTTCTTCCTTTTTTTTTGTCGTGCCTCCACTACAAGCTCTGCCACTGCCACCACCAACCACACTCTCATTTTCTCTACAACACTAGGAATGACTCCAACAATCATTTGCCTCCGGCCAAGCATGGTTGCGCCACCTCCTCCTCCTGTTTTCCACCATTCCCGATCTGGTCATTGCATGATTTTTCATGCAATGACTAGATAATTAACCATGCAGGCTTGGGATGGACACAACATAGATGGATGGGTCGGGTCCAGCCCAGCCCAACCTAATTTAAAAAAAGAGAAAAAAAAGTTGTTAGGCAGTCAGTCGGGCCAACCTAGTTGGGTTGGGCCCATTCTAGCCCAGCCAATAGAGAGAGAGAGAGAGAGAGAGAGAGAGAGGGAGATAAGCTTGTTGGGCTGCCAGTTGGCCCAACCCGGCTTGGTCCGGCCTAACCCATATATAATAATAATATAATAATATTAAAATATAAAAACAATTCCACTTTTTTTTCATAAGTCATTTCAAAAAATTTGTGATTTTCTTGCATGTTTTTCCAATAATTTTTTTACTAATATTGGGCTGTATATTTATATTATAAGATACAGATCTAGTATTAAAATACTCGGTTTTCTCTTAAATGTTTCTATTTTTTTAAAATTAAAAGAAAATATCAAAATGATTTTCACCAATCATTTTGTTCATTTTATATTTAAAGTGTTAGGGTTTGACTATAGACTTTAATATTTTAGGGTGTAAAACTACATAGTAGAGTACACCCTCAGGTTTTAAAAATACAAAGTGCAAAATAAATGCGATGCTAAAATTTAGACTTTAGAGCAATTAGATTTAATCTGATAAGGTAGAGACTTCCTCACGAAGGGAGATTTACCTTGAACCTTAAACGAGACCAACAAATAAAAACTTGACCTCTAAAAAAACAATCAAATAACAATGCAGTTTACCTCAAGTAGGGTGCACTGGGGTGATGCGTCTTTCCCTTGCACAACCAGTCCCTTACCCAGACTCTTGTAGACCATAGGTCTCCTAGTAACCTTAATGCTAGATGGCGACTCCTGAATATTATAATCATAATTTTATGATTATACCCAAAACCATCTTTCCTTTCCAACACTCTTAGGAGGCATTAGCCCGTTATTCGACGTCGCCCTGCGACAACATGCAAGAATGGAAGAAAAGTAGAAGATTAGTTGTATAAACTAGTTATGCATTAGTTGTATGAACTAGTTATTTTGTTTTGCCTAATAAGCTGATACTATAACTTTATAATTGTTAATTTTTTTCTAGTATTTTTAAGACATTTTTTCCATTTTATTTAATATTAAATGAATTTAAATTTATTATTGAGGACAAATTTCTTTTATAATAATGATGTTTTTATAGATTTGGTAATTATACGAATGATTTATATATACTTGAATTTAAAATATCCAGGTTTAATATAAACTACAATAAAATTGAAATATAGATTGGAATAAGTATTAAGAAACTTTGTTTGGATTGAGGCAGTTAATAAAGGATTATCTAAAAGATAATGAAATTCTCTACACCTCTTAGATCACTACTTCAAGATGAAATATATTCTCAAGGCTAAAACATTGGATGTCTAGCTTGAATCTTAAGAAACACAAAATCTCTATAAATTTGGTAGGACATGTCATGCATCAATGACATAAGGACCTCTCATAGAAGCTTTGAATGACATGTTGCTCATAATTGATGAGCGTACCAATTACTTGAAAGTAATATATGATATTTATTTCAAGAAATTACTTGAAGCTATGGACGTCATGTACTAACCAAGTTTTGAACTTGGTTGATCCACCTAAAGGGATAAATCGTAATGGATCTAAACGAGTCCTTAAGAGAAAGACTAACATGAAAAATAATATATAAATGTACAATGCAAGCTTTAAGAAGCAGGAATATCCAATTTGGATGGTATAATCAATAAATTTAATCTCTAAAAAATGTGGATAAATGTTGTGTTTACAAAAGGTTAGTGGGAGTGGTGTTGTTTTTCTAATATTATATGTAGATGACATATTATTGTTAATAAACAATATATTTTACTTTAATCAGTAAAGTTTTAGTTGTCCAAGATTTTTTCCATTAAAAAATTTAGGAGAAGCAACCTATATATTAGATATAGAGATAGATCTAAAAAAGGTTGCTTAGATTGTCCTAATCCATACATATAGACTAGATGTTAAAATAGCTTAGCATGGAAGAATCTAAGATTGAATTCTTATCTATTTTGCATGGAATAACTCCCTCCAAAGATATGTGTTCTAAGACACAGATTGAGAGATATATGATGAAAATTGTATCTTACACTTGGCTATAGGATCCATCAATAGAGAAGATAAACTAGAAGTTCAATTTTTTTTAAATTAAGCTTTTTTTTCAGTGAAATGTTGGAAAAATAGTGAACACCAGTCAATATATATTTTATTCTAAATGGTAGTGCTCTGAGTTGGAAGAGTTCCAAACAAGAGAGAACAACTGATTCTACAACTGAATAAGAGTATACCTCCACGTTTGAGGAAAAAAAGAGGTTGTTTGGATCAAGAAGTTTATCAATGAACTAGGTTGGTTCCTAGCATTATTGACCCAATTGCCTTATATTTTGATAACAATGGAGCTATTGTATAAGCAAAAGAACTAAGATCTCATCAATGATCCAAACAAGTACTTCAAAAATTCCATTCGATTGATAAATCAATGAAATGAAATATGTAAAGATAAAATGGGTACTCACTGAAGAGTATCTAGAAGATCCTCTTACTAAGTCATTATCCATACAGAAGTACTAATGCTACATGGAGCAATATGATATTAGATACATGAGCGATTGAGTTTAGTGCAAGTAGAAGATTGTTAGTTTAATATGCCCTATCATCAACTCTGTTGTTACTCATTTTTGGGTTACCACAAAACAAAATGAGAAAATACAAAAAAATATTCGGAAGAAATCCAAAAAGTAATAGGAGCTAGAAAAGGATGCTGGAATACCGAGAAAGGCCAGAATTGGTTGAAGAGGTTCAAAAATGCAAAAGGTTAAAATTTGACAGTATATTTTTGACAGATAAGAGCCCTGTTGACAAAGAAAATTCAAGTTGAGGAAGAAAAGTCTAAAATCAGATGTTTATGGACTCAATTAAATTTTATCTAAGGTTTAATTGAATTTATAGAGGGTTGGATTGTAAGAAACTTGATTTTTAAGTCAACATAGGCTTTTATTGGGAGAAATTAAAGTTCTGGGGTCCAATTATATTTTTGAAAGAGTTGATTTGGCCGAATCAGGGGTTTAATTGCATAATTATTAAAGTTTGATGGTCAATTAGGGACTTAATTGAAACAATCCGAGACCAAGGACCAAACTAGAAAAAGCGCTAACATTAAGGGATCCAATTACAATTTTGTCTAGGACTTGATTACAAAACTGCAAAACATTCAATGGCCGAATCGAAAGAAACCCAAGCAGCGCCGTTTCCACCATTTCATCGTCTGCAACAGCTGGTATTTTGTGATAATAAAGGAAGGGGACGTTGGCAGCGATAATGGAGCCGATTCCAAATCAAGAAGGGAGCGTATCACGGCTGACAACCCTCGCCACCGTGATGCACACTGGCTTACCAAAAACACTCGCGTCCTCTGGCTATACAAGCCAGAAGAAGAACCGAACGCAAGGGACAGAAAAAGAGAGAGAGGGAGGAGAGGTTACATTGAGGAGAAAGCAAGAGGGAAACAAAGTAGGAGAACGTAAGAAATAGGAGAGAGAGCGGAGAAATATTGAGAAAGCAAAAGGGGAGCAGACGAATCAAACCGAACGGAAGCAAAGGAAACAGAACGCAGATAACACAGCACCATCACCATCTTCATCTTCTCCAAACCAGGTATGTTCGATGTCCTTCTCAGTTCCTATATAACGAGTTGATGCATGTTTAGTATGTAAAAGAAGAAAAGAAAACGAAAGGAAATCAACGCTGCAATCACTCTGTTTTTTCTGCCTTTTGTTCTGTTCCTATATCGAAAACAAGATGATGAACAGTGCGAAGGTAATTTAATTACCTTCGCACTGTTCATGCATGCGTAAAATATTACACATTCATGGGGAAAGGTGGGCTGGTCATGCCCAGCCCAGCTGCGCAGGTTTGCTGGGTCCAGCCCAGCCACATGGGTCGAGATGGGCCCAGCCCAAATAAAAAAAATAAAAAAATAATAAAAATAAATGTTTCAAAAATCTATGATTTTTTTTTTGTTTTCTACGGTATTTTAATCAACATCAGTTTGTATTTTTATACTGTAAAGATACAAGTTTGGTGTTAAAATACTCGTTTTTCGGCAAAAAATATATATTTTGTTTTCATGCATACGGCCAAGTCTCTCAAAAATAAATCATATTGTATTTTCATATATATATATATATATATACAAAAAAATAAAAATTCAAAATATATATTAGCACGCATTTTGGCTTTAATAACCAGTTTATTAAAGTCACGAGAACTAGGCCAATATTTCAAAAATTTCAAAAAAATTATTTTGTTTTCTTTTAAAATTATTATGTAAGACGTATTCTGGATATTAAAATTCTTTTGTTAACACCAGAATTACTCGATAAGATAAGGATCTCCTTACCGAGGAGGACTTTTCTTAAACCATAGACAATCCAACAACTAGAAAACATGACAAGACCTTAGATTTTATTAGACAAAAAAACAATGCAGCCTACCTTAGGTAGGGCGTATTTGGGGTGCTAATACCTTTCCTTTACGCAACCAGTCCCCGAACCGATCTCTGAGACTAGTTAGGGTTCCTAGTGACCAAAATACTGTGGCGACTCCCACTCTATTTTTCCCACTAATAAAAGACAAGAATCCCTTGTCTCCCTATGTTTGCCTAGTAGTTAAAATTTTGAGGGTGGATGTTTTCACCGTGACGCCACACAAGTTGTGACAGAATGGCAACTCCACTGGGGACCTTGTGGACCAAGCTTTGTTTTTGTCTGATTATTGTGTTTTATTTGGTTTGCGTGTTTTTTTGTTAATAAGCTTATTTTATTTATTTATTTATTACATGTTTGAATTTCTGTACATTTATGTTCATGCATTGTATAGAACTGTCTCATGCATCACATACTTTAATTTTTTTGGGAAGCACACACAATCTTATTAAGTTAGGAGGGGAATTAGCGATCTGCCCTATGACTATTGGTCGGGGTTCAGATGCGTGAAACACCCAACTCATATCTGAGTGCCTGCTTGGTAATGGTGGGCATACGTGCCTTAACTGTTCCTTGTAATGCCCCCATACTGTCTTTACAAAGACCGTCACTGGACAGATATGAGACCCTTTTGAGACTTAGATAGTTAACCTACCTTTTTGTTTCACGAGATATATACTTTCATTTGCATCAAATTAATCATGTTAAATTTATCACTCTAGGTTCTGAACTGAAATCATGACTAAGTACCTATCTTTCCAAGAGTTTGGGCAAGAATCTGAGTTGAACCAGATAGCTGAAGGAAAATGTCCAAGAATCGATGCTAATAGGTTGCCATGCATTGCCAAGATAAATCACATGGTAAATGACTTAGGGAAATTGTTGTCTATAATGGGATATGTGGATGAAACTCTCTTTGAACGACGATATGGGAGAATAGCACAACTAATGAGGCTACCCATACAAGCGACTGCAATCAAAGCCCTCCTGAACTTTTGGGATCCTAGTTATCGATGCTTTACTTTCGGGAACATGGATATGACACCTACCATGGAGGAATATGAAAGGGTCCTAGATTTTCCAAATAACGGCAAAAAAATCTACCTCAGACGAAAATTTGAAGACACAGCTTTAGAGGTAGTCAATTTATTAGGCCTGAGAAAAATCAGTCAATGCAGAGTAGCTGATGGAGGTTTTAAATGGAAGGTCATTGAAGCCAAAATGAAGAAAAATGTTGAGGAAGGCAAGTTGGGGGATGAACGATACAGGTTAGCGGCCTTCACCATCTTTGGACTAGTATTATTTCCATCTGAAATTGGAGTCATCAGTTTAGAAGCCGCAAATGTCTTCGTAGAATATGAGTATGACCGAATTAATCCTTATTCAGCAATTTTAGCCGAAACCATGTTGTCACTTAACCATTGTAGAATGCATGGAAAAGGAGCCATGAGATGTTGCAGCCCTATGTTGTATTTATGGATTGTTAGTCATATTGAAACGCCAAGGGACATCTTCAATAACTTTTGGTGGTTTGACCTCCGACCATTAAAGGTTACCATAGAGGAAACTTGGAAGAATTGGGACGAGACGGTTTGGATAGACAAGTATGCTGCACTACCTCAAAGCAACTTCAAATGGAAAGCACCATGGATGAATGACCCTATCTGCATAATGAGTTGTGGAAGCAAGACATGGGTCCCCTTGATTGGTGTAACCGGATACATCAGTTATACACCTGCACTTGTAGCAAGACAATTGGGTGGAATGCAGTATGTACCAAGGACTCTGGGTTTAGCAGATTTCACAGGTTTGTTCAAGCATCAACCATTCCTTGAAGAGATAGAGCTTATCCAACAAGACTGGAAAAAGCCCCTGTTAGTAAAAAAGGAAGAAGGAAGCAGATTTGAATCGTATGCAGCCAGAGTTATACAAGTTGGAGAAATCAAGAGCTTTATGAAGTTGTAGCACCAAAGTCAGCAACAGTGCAACAAAAAAGGAAAAGGATTGATGACGAGGAAGAGTTGAGAGAGCAGCTCAAAAGATGTATAATTGATCTAAGCAAAAGCAAAGGGCAATAACAACTCCTGGAAAGGCAATTGGATGAGGAAAATACAATGAGGAATTACTTGAACCAACAGTTGGAAAACAAAGATAAACAGTTGAAAGAATGGCAGAAAAGGGCCGAGGTAGCTGAGGAAATAACAAAAAGGGTCCAGAATGAGTTAAGGAATCGAATAAACGAATGTGGTGAATTGGCTAATAAGAATGGGCTCATTGGGAAAGAATTGGCCAAGATCAAGAGATCAGCAAAAGGCAAGATGAATGCTGATAAAGAGATGACAGATTCCTTGAAGAAAGAAAGAAATGGTCTTACAAAGAAGTTGGAAAAGGAGAAGGAAAAGAATCGGCTAGCTGAGATCGATATAGAAGAAGAAAGAAAGATCAGGGCTCAATATATGGTACAACTTGAGGAAGAAAGAAGTGTAAAGAAAGCCGCTGAGTCTGATATGAGAGATTACCAGAAGAGAGCTGAGTCTTCGAAAGGACGAAGAATAGATTTGCAATCCGAGCTTAAAATACGAGAAGAGGAGTTGAGGGAGTTGAGGAGCCATTACTTCGAAATGGAAGAAGGTTTGAATGAGATTAAACAAGAACGTCAGGAATGTCAGGATTATATTGACAGTTTTGCAGTTCAGATTAACTCCAAAATAGCCGAGCTAGATATCGAGAGAGAGGAGCTACAAAGGGCAACAGATAAGGTGGCACGGTTGGAGGCAATGATCCAAATATTGGAAAGAAGTAATGAAGCCTTAGGGAACAACAATGAAGTGATAATCGCTGATAACACCTTGTTCCATGATAAGATAAGAGGTATGACAAAACAGGTCGAGCAAGTAACCCGCTATGTGGAAAGGCTGCATCAACAAGCCACCCAAGTTGGAAATGATGTTACAAAGTACCGAGAGTACATGGGGGTTGTTATATCTTTTATTGGGGACTTAGCTAAAGGAGGAAATGCCTTTTAGGGTAGTGATGTATAAGGCCCTTTTCTATTTTTACTTTGTATAAGCTACCCTTATTTATAAGAAAGGCCATGACTTTTTTTCTTTCTAATGGATTTTGGTAACCAACCATGATAAGAACTTGGCAAACATTCTTTTACAGCAATCAATTCGACTCAGAAATCTTGGCTAAAGGATTACGAAGGTCATGAATCAGTTCTAACAAAAAAAAAAAGGGTGTTGCATATGCATTACATTTTCATCACGCATTTGTTTACAATTTATCATGTGCATTCCAGATTGTGAAACATAGGTCCCTCTTCCAAAGTCTATCACACCCGATTAAGATCAAGAATGGAGAACGAGGAGAGAGCTCACTTAGAGTCACATTATCAGAATGAGTTGGAATCCGTGAAGAATGAAGTTGCTCGCATGACCAATCTGCTCGAGCAACTTTTAAAAGCCAAAAACGGGGAGGGAACATCTACCTAACCAATTATGGGAGCACCAACAGCTCATATCCAAGGGACATCTCAAAACTTAGGGGCAGATTCAATGGCAGAACAACACTTTGTGCCTATCGCCCCTATCTCGCCAAGTCATGCTCCCATCACCGTGGATTTAACAGTAGATGGACCCCCTGGCAATAAATCCATTGATTTTATGAACTACGACAAGTTGTCAGCTTTGGAAGAAAGATTAAGAGTAGTTGAGGGTAATGATTGGTTTGATCCTATGCGAGCAGCAGAAGTGTGTTTGGTGCCAAACATCATAGTACCAAAGAACTTTAGGATACCTGAGTTCATCAAATATACTGGATTAGAATGTCCAAACACTCACCTTTGATATTACTGCAATAAAATGGCCGAGGTGATTTATGATGACAAATTGTTAATCTATTTTTTCCAAGATAGTCTGGCGGGATCTACCCTAAGCTGGTACATAAGGTTGGACAATGCTAAAGTTAAGAAATGAAAAGACTTGATGGAGGCTTTTCTTAAGCAGTACAAGTTCAATTTGGAAATTGCTCCGGATAGAACAAGCCTTATGTCAATGGAAAAGGGAAGTCATGAGTCAGTAAGGGCTTACGCGCAAAGATGGAGAGATGAGGCAACACATGTCCAACCACCTTTAAAAGAAACGGAGATGGTAACCCTGTTCGCCAATACCTTCAGGGCACCTTATTATGAGCATCTAATGGGCAGCTCATCTCAACATTTCTATGATGTTGTACGTGTGGCAGAAAGAATAGAATAGGGGATTAAAGCTGGGCGTATAGCAGAACCATTGGAGAAGAAAGGGTTTACGGGAAGGAAAAGAGAAGGTGATATTAACAACTTGGAAGGCAGGTACAAGGGCAAGAAAGTAAATTACCAAAACCCACAAATGCTTACCCCTCAATCCACCAACATAAACTTTGCCAAACCTTTTCAAACCAATCAAACAAATTACCAACCAAACAACCATGACAATTACCAAAGGCCAAATACAAGATATCCGTTGGAACAGTTGCCACCACTACCCATGTCCTTAAAAGACTTGTATGTTAAACTATTGAGTCTTGGACAAATAACTCCAATCTTCTTTCCACCGTTCCAACCCCCATTTCCCCTATGGTACAAACCAGAATTAACTTGCGAGTATCATGCTGGTAACCCGGGACATGGAATCGAAACTTGTTATGCTTTCAAGAAGAAGTTGCTAAAGCTTATCAAGATGGGCTAGGTATCATTCGAAGACAAACCCCATGTTAATTCAAATCCATTGCCTAATCATGCTGCAAGTAATAATGGAGTGAGTATGGTAAAGGTTGGGAATCAAAGTAAAGGGTTAAAAATACCTATACAGAAGTTGTATGGTATGTTGGTACAGTCAGGGTTCCTAAAAATGAATAATGAACATCGTATAGAAAGGAGTGATTTTTGTGAGTTCCATGAAGAGGAGGGACATCATATAAATAATTGCATGGAGTTTCGCAAAAAAATTAAGAAAATGATGACCATGGGAGAATTGAGGATTGAAGCCATAGAGAACGGTGACGAAATAGGAATGATGGAGGGCCAAGACAGGTTGTCAGAAGTATGTAGAGTCCAACCAACAGCTTATGGGCCGCCAAAGTTAATCTTGGTTAAACCTTCCTATACAAGGAAGAATCACAGTGCAATGCCCTATAACTACGGCTATGCCTCCAATGTGAAGACCCCTCTTCCTCTGTTCCAAACTGAGGTTAGTGGGTTGACTAGGAGTGGTCGGTGCTTCACACCTGAGGAGTTAAGGAAAGCAAAGGGTAAGGAGGTGGTAGACCTGGGCAAAGAACTGGAAGTTAATAAACCAGTAACTGAAGAGGAGTCAAATGAATTTCTGAAGTTGATAAAGCATAGTGAATATTGCATAGTAGATCAATTAAAGAAAACTCCAGCTAGAATCTCCCTTATGTCTTTGATACTTAGCTCTGAACCGCATCGAAACGCCTTGCAAAAGGTATTGAATGAGGTATATATACCCTAAGATATTGAACAGAAAACCATGGAACATTTGGTAGGGAGGATCCATGCAACTAATTATCTGTACTTTACAGCTGACGAGTTAGATGCTGAAGGAACTGGACATAACAAACCCTTGTACATCACCACTAGGTGTAAGGATTGCCTCATAGGAAAGGTGCTCATCGATAATGGTTCGGCTTTTAATGTGTTGCCAAAACACATGCTGAAAGAAATGTCGGTTGATGAATCTCATATGAAGCCTAGTACCATGATGGTAAGAGCATATGATGGCTCACCAAGATAGATAATTAGGACTTTAGAAGTGGAGTTATATGTGGGACCACAATTATTCCTGGTGAGATTTCAAGTTATGGATATCCACCCTTCCTATAGTATGTTGTTGGGAAGACCTTGGATTCATGCAGCTGGGGCAGTAACTTCATCGTTACACCAATGTTTGAAGTACATCATGAACAGGATGTTGGTAACTGTCAAGGCTGAGGAGACAGTATCCATGATAAAGAATGTGGTTGTACCTTTCATCGAGGTGGAGGATTGCAATGATGAATATAGCCATGCTTTTGAGATTGTGAACACTGACTGGGTGCCTGAAAACACAGTGATAAGAATGCCAAGGATCTCAGAAGCAGCGAGGATGGCCGCTCAATGTTTTTTGGAGCGTAAGATTCCATTTCAGCATAACCCTATCACCAAAAATCCTGAAAGGGTTAATCTAATAATGATGAAATGTGCTAATCAAAGATTTGGGCTGGGGTATGAGCCTAAAAAGGATGATCATCGATGGGCTGCTGGTAGAAGAAGGGAAAGAAGAATGGCTAGGATTCAAGGAAGAGAGCTTGAAGAAGAAGAGCTGGAAATCCCTCCCCTAAGGGTATCGTTCCCAAAGGCCGCATATGTAATGCAACCTGATAAAGATTCAGAAAGCCTTAGTAAAAAACTATCAACCATGGACATAAACACTTTGGAGAAGGATAAAGAGGAAGGAAGTGTCATGAATATGGTATCGGGAGTGGAAGATGAATCACTACCACAGCTGACTGTCCATACTCTAGAATAAGTCTCCACCAAGACTTTTGTGCGAAAGCTGGCCATGGGCGAGAAGTTTCAGAACTGGGTGACCCAAGAATCTCTTGTAGTGTTTAAAATATAAACCAACTTTGTCTGCATTTACATGTTTTTGTCATTGCTTTTATTTGATTTTATTTCCTCTGGTTGACAATCAAGGCTCATGAGGTCAGCCAGATTCTATCCTTGTCATCGAGCCCACCCTTTGCTTTAATGAGATCATGCATTTTTCAAATGTTGTCTATTTATATGCGCATTTACACTAGACACCTTCCGCTTTCAGAAATCCTGAAAGCGGATCTTCTACAACATCACATACACTTAACATCAAGAATGAATGGCCAAACTTTAACAAGCATGTGATTGCGGTGGAAGAAAAAGAATGGGATGAAAGCAATATCAGAAAACTCGCAAAACTGGTGGAACAACATGAACAGACTTGGAAGCCCACTGTAGAAGAACTTAAAACCATAAATGTGGGTAGTGATCAGTCTAAGAAAGAGTTGAAAATAGGGACCTTAATTACTTTTGAGCAAAGAACAGCAATGATCGCCTTACTACAACAATATGCAGATGTTTTCGCTTGGTCTTACGAGGATATGCCTGTTTTAGATACAAATATGATAGTACACAAGATCCCACTGGAGGAAGGTTGTAAACCAGTCAAGCAGAAATTAAGGAGAGCCCACCCAGATGTCTGGATCAAAGTCAAAGCAGAACTCGAGAAACAGTGGAATGCAGGCTTTCTAGAAGTAGTTAAATATCCACAATGGGTATCCAATATTGTTGTTGTGCCAAAGAAGGAAGGAAAGATTAGAGTTTGCGTGGATTTCCGGAACTTGAACAAAGCTAACCCCAAAGATGATTTTCCACTACCACACATAGATGTTTTGGTTGACAATGCTGCACGTAGTTCCACATACTCCTTTATGGATGGTTCTCAGGATACAACCAGATAAAAATGGCTCCGGAAGATAAAGTGAAGACAACTTTTGTTACACCTTGGGGAATATATTGTTACAAAGTTATGCCATTCGGTCTGAAGAACGCAGGGGCAACCTACCAGAGAGCCATGGTGGCTTTGTTTCATGACATGATGCATAAAGAAATTGAAGTGTATGTGGATGATATGATCGCAAAGTCAAAGAAGGGAGAAGATCATATAAAGGTTTTGAGAAAACTATTTGAGAGGTTGAGGAAATACGAACTAAAGCTCAACCCTGCAAAATGTTCATTTGGGGTTAAGTCCGGAAAGCTGCTAGGATTTGTGGTAAGCGACAGAGGTATAGAGGTAGATCCTGATAAAGTAAGGTTCATCTAATCTATGCCGTCCCCAAAGACCGAGAAGGAGGTAAGAGGATTATTGGGAATATTGAACTACATCGCCCAATTTATAGCTCAGTTGACCACAACATGTGAACCTATTTTCTGGCTTTTAAGAAAAAAGAATCCTGGGACTTGGAATGAGGAGTGTAAGGTGGCATTCAATAAAATCAAGCATTATTTACAAAGTCCACCTTTGCTTGTTCCTCCTATATCAAGAAGGCCTTTAATACTGTATCTGACAGTGACTAAGGCAGCTATGAGATGTGTATTGGGTCAACATGACAAAACCGGGAGAAAAGAAAGGGCCATTTATTACTTAAGTAAGAAGTTCACTGAATGTGAGTCTAGATACACGGTGATAGAGAAGCTTTGTTGTGCATTGGTATGGGTGACAAAAAGATTACAACATTATATGTTGTATCACACCACTTGGTTGATTTCAAAAGTGGATCCATTGAGGTGTATTTGTAACAAACCCTATCTCTCAAGTCGAATTGCAAGGTGGCAAGTTTTGTTGGCAGA
This sequence comes from Populus simonii, assembly GCA_007827005.2. Lineage (NCBI taxonomy): Eukaryota > Viridiplantae > Streptophyta > Magnoliopsida > Malpighiales > Salicaceae > Populus > Populus simonii. Next base: position 9,132,902 of record CM017470.2, on the reverse strand, counting down.
ATATGATATAGTGTATATGACAAGGAAAGCCGTGAAGGGAAGTGCAATTGCTGATCACCTAGCTGATAACGCTGTGGAAGATTATGAGCCATTAGATTTTGATTTCCCAGATGAAAATGTATTATCAATCGAAGAAGAAGATGGGAAACAGATTGGTGGACCATGTTTTTTGATGGGGCAGTAAATGTATATGGTAATGGGGCCGGTGTAGTAATAATCTCTCCCGATAAGAAGCAGTATCCGGTAGTAGTTAAATTATATTTTGAATGCATCAATAATACGGTTGAGTACGAAGCTTGTATCCTGGGTTTGGAGGCCGCATTGGAACTAAAGATTGAAAAAATAGATGTGTACGGTGACTCAATGTTGATTATCTTTCAAGTGAAAGGAGAATGGTAAACCAAAGAAGAAAAACTAAGGCCATACCAGGAATACTTATCCATGCTATCAGAAGAGTTTAAAGAGATGAGATTCACCCATCTAGGGAGAGAAGGAAACCATTTTGCGGATGCTTTGGCTACATTGGCTGCTATGGCTACGATTGATCTTGGGCAAAAAGTGCAACCTGTACATATTGACATCAGAAATAAACCAGCTCATTGTTGCTCGATTGAAGGAGAGATAAATGGAAAGCCTTGGTATTACGATATCAAGAATTTTGTGAAAAATCAGGAATATCCAGTAGGAGCATCAAAGATGGATAAGAAAACCCTAAGAAGATTGGCCATGGATTTCTATTTAGATGGAGAGATTCTGTATAAAAGATCATTTGATGGAACCTTAGTAAGGTGTCTGAATGAGACAGATGCTAGAAGTGCTTTACAAGAGGTGCATGAGGGGATTTGCTCAACTTATGCTAGCGGCCATATGGTAGCAAGGAAAATACAAAGGGCCAGTTATTTTTGGATGACGTTAGAGAAAGACTGCATCGACTATGTCAGAAAATGTCACAAGTGTCAAGTGCATAGTGATAAGGTCAATGCACCTCCAACTCCGCATAATCTAGCATCTCCATGGCCATTTGCAATGTGGGGAATCGATGTGATTGGGCCCGTTAACCCAAAGGCCAGCAATGGGCATAGATTCATTCTCGTAGCAATTGACTATTTCACAAAATGGGTAGAAGCCAGTTCATATGCCCATGTGACACAAAAGGTGGTGAAAAAGTTCATTGAAAAAAGATTTGATTTGTCGGTATGGTCCACCTGAAAAAATAGTGACTGATAATGCACAGAATTTCAATGGCAAAGCAATAGTGGAGCTTTGTACAAAATGGAAAATCAAGCATTCAAATTCCTCCCCATACAGGCCGAAGATGAATGGTGCTGTGGAAGCTACCAAAAAAAACATCAAGAAAATTATTCAGAAAATGGTAGTCACTTACAAAGATTGGCATAAGATGTTACCATTTGCTCTCCATGCATATCGCACTGCAGTGAGAACCTCGACAAGAGCCACTCCGTATTCTTTAGTATATGGGATGGAGGAGGTGATGCCTTTAGAAGTAGAAATTCCCTCGTTAAGGGTGTTGATGGATTCAGAACTAGAAGAGGCTGAGTGGGCCAAAGTGAGATATGAATAGCTAAATATGATCAGTGAAAAGAGGGTAGCTGCAATATGTCATCATCAGCTTTACTAGAAAAGGATGGCCAAAGCATATGATAAGAAGGTTAGACCTCGTATGTTCCAATAAGGAGATTTGGTACTAAAGAAGCTCTTAGCTTTACTAGGGGAAAATCTAAGCAAATGGGCTCCAAATTATGAAGGTCCTTATATAGTGAAGAAGGCTTTCTTGGGAGGAGCTTTACAGTTGTCCAGAATGGATGGAGAAGATCTAGCCAGACCTGTGAATTCCGATTCTGTAAAGAGATATTATGTTTAACTTTCTCCCAAAATCAATAAAGTGAAGTTTGGCCATGATTTCTTGGTGTAAAGAATCTTTTCTCCCACTGCATTGATCTCACAGCACTTAATCTTCTAAAAAAAAAATCTGGAAAGATCTGGCTTTGTGTATGATTACAAGGAATGTATCATAAGACGATCAAAGGTGAATTTTAAGCATTTCCCGGTAAAAAGGGCACACACCAAGTCAAACAAACCAAAGATAAAAGACAAAACCTAGTCTTTAGAAGCATTTTGAATTGCATAAGGTAAAATGTATGGGTAATCACTCTATAATCATGTGCAATTGTCGGACAATATGAGAACAAAGTTTATCAATCCTCGTAAATATGCGTTTGAAATAAGGAAAGATCATCTTTGTTAAAACTTTCACTTTCTAAAGGTTATAAAGACTTGATTAGGACCACACCCCATACTAGGGGGCAATGAAAGATCCTCTGTTAGAAAAGATGAACACAATGGTAGAGTCAAGGGTAAAAAGGGGCTAAAAATGGAAGCCCCATGATTGATATAGGGCTAAAAAGGAGGAGTGCGAGCAAATTGCCAAAGAGAACACTCGGATCTTTACAAGTCAGAACCCAACACTTGGGGGCAAAAAAAATAATAATTCAATGATTGAGATTATTATCTTTAAGCAAGTTTCTTGAAAACACAGCCTACAAGACAGCTTCATAAGAACAAGAGATAGAAGAAGATTGGTCCTAAGTCTTTAAACCCTTAAACACTTTTTAAGCCTTAAAACATCCTTATTCTTCCATGACCCACAATTGTAATCGACATTACAAGCCTTTAGAAGTCCTTTCTAATAAAGCGCATATAACCTGGTTTGATAGGCATTAGGCTTACGGTTCATTTGGTAGATAAATGAGTGATAATCTGTTTTTTTATCCATGCAAGAAAATGCTAATATGAGACGATCCTTTTTCTACACAACCTTCTCAAAGAAGATATTTGAAACCTTTTGAAAAGACCAAACAGAAGACTACCTCGGAGAGAGTCCGATCTAAAGTCAAAATCACATTCTAGAAACCGATAAAACCTTTTATGGGGGTTGCTTAAAAGAATTTTTGATGCATGTGTAGAAAGTTTCCGTTGTCATGAACAAAGCCAAAACTTTTAAAGATTTTTTTTTCTCTCTTTTGAAAAGATTTTTGTGCTGCAAAAAAAAAAAAACCCCTTAATTTGAGAAAAGACAAATTAAAGCGTTGATAAGAGCATGATAAAAAGCAATGACAGATCATGCATTTTTTAAAAGGATCACTAAAAAGGGTCGGGGATTCCTGCTTTGAGATATGATGGGACAGCATGAAAGACGTATTTCAGCATATTCAGACACATGAACAAGCTCATGCCAAGAAAGGGTTTTACGAAAAGGAAGGGACCTATGTTTCAAAATCAGGTAAGGATGTATGCAATATGGCATCTAACCTCAAGGCATTGCATATATTTTATTTGTTACAGTAAAATCCTCAATAAAATCTAGCAAGAATAAGGACAAAGAAATGATCACTGAGCTAATAATAATAGAGAATCATAATCATGACCATGGAATAGGGAAGAAGATGAGAATGAACCCTACCGGTAGGATCGCCGGATGGGATCTAAGGTTAATACAACCACACAGGTTTTGGTTCTGGATAAAGGGGATCACCGGACAGGATCTCAGGTTAGCCCAACTACATATATGATTTTGGTTCTGGTTAAAGGGGATCACCGGACGGGATCTCAGGTTAGCCCAACCACACGCAGGATATTGGTTCTGGTAAAAGGGGATCGCCGGACGGGATCTCAGGTTAGCCTAACCACACAAGATATTGGTTCTAGTTAAAGAGGATCGCCAGACAGGATCTCAGGTTAGCCCAACCACGCAGGATATTGGTTCTGGTTAAAGGGGATCGCCGGACGGGATCTCAAGTTAGCCCAACCACATGGATTTTGGTTCTGGTTAAAGGGGATCTCCGAACGGGATCTCAGGTTAGCCCAACCACGCAGAATTTGGTTCTGGTTAAGGATCGCCGGATGGGATCTCAGGTTAGCCCAACTGCATAAAGGATTTTAGCTTTGTTTAAAGGAAGTCGCCACAAGAGATTTCAAAAAAAAAAAAGTAAAAAAGAAAGAAAGAAAGAAAAGAAGAAGAAGAAGAAGACTAAATTTAGAGAGGCGCCAAGATCAGGTTCTCAAGATAATCAAGTTCCTGGTTGAAACCAGATTGCGACAAAGATAGAATTTCAGATCAACCCAGTTTTGAGAAGATTAAGATTGAAAGTTTTGTTTTGTTTATCTTTACAAAACTTACTATGCAAAGTCTTTGCTCCGTAAGCATTGTAAAGAGGGGGCATCTATTGTTACTTATTTTTGGGTTACCACAAAACAAAATGAGAAAATACAAAAAAATATTATATCAAAAAAATATTCGGAAGAAATCAAAAAAGTAATGGGAGCTAGAAAAGGATGCCGGAATACCGAGAAAGGCCAGAATTGGTTGAAGAGGTTCAAAAATGCAAAAGGTTAAAATTTGACAGTATATTTTTGACAGATAAGAGCCTTGTTGACAAAGAAAATTCAAGTTGAGGAAGAAAAGTCTAAAATCAGATGTTTATGGACTCAATTAAATTTTATCTAAGGTTTAATTGAATTCATAGAGGGTTGGATTGTAAAAAAATTGATTTTTAAGTCAACATAGGCTTTTATTGGGAGAAATTAAAGTTCTGGGGTCCAATTATATTTTTGAAAGAGTTGATTTGGCCGAATCAGGGGTTTAATTGCATAATTATTAAAGTTTGATGGTCAATTAGGGACTTAATTGAAACAATCCGAGACCAAGGACCAAACTAGAAAAAGCGCTAACATTAAAGGATCTAGTTACAATTTAGTCTGGGACTTGATTACAAAACTGCAAAACATTCAATGGCCGAATCGAAAGAAACCCAAGCGGTGCCCTTTCCACCATTTCATCGTCTGCAACAGCTGGTATTCTGTGATAATAAAGGAAGGAGAAGTTGGCAGTGATAATGGAGTCGATTCCAAATCAAGAAGGGAGCATATCGCGAGTGACAACCCTCGCCACCGTGATGCACGCTGGCTTACCAAAAACACTCGCGTCCTCTGGCTATAAAAGCCAGAAGAAGAACCAAATGCAAGGGATAGAAAAGAAGAGAGAGGGAGGAGAGGTTACATTGAGGAGAAAGCAAGAGGGAAACAAAGTAGGAGAACGTAAGAAATAGGAGAGAGAGCGGAGAAATATTGAGAAAGCAAAAGGGGAGCAGACGAATCAATCCGAACGGAAGCAAAGGAAACAGAACGCAGATAACACAGCACCATCACCATCTTCGTCTTCTCCAAACCAGGTATGTTCGATGTCCTTCTCAGTTCCTGTATAACGAGTTGATGCATGTTTAGTATGTAAAAGAATAAAAGAAAACATAAGGAAATCAACGCTGCAATCACTCTATTTTTTCTGCTTTTTGTTCTGTTCCTATATCGAAAACAAGGTAATTTAATTACCTTCGTACTGTTCATGCACGCGTAAAATATTACGGGTGCATGGGGAAAGATGGGCTGGTCATGCCCAGCCCAGCTGCGTAGGTTGGCTGGGTCCAGCCCAGCCACATGGGTCGGGATGGGCCCAGCCCAAATAAAAAAAAATATATAAAAAAATAATAAAAATAAATGTTTCAAAAATCTATGATTTTTTTTTGTTTTCTATGGTATTTTAATCAACATCAGTTTGTATTTTTATACTGTAAAGATACAAGTTTGGTGTTAAAATACCAGTTTTTCGGCAAAAAAATATATTTTGTTTTCATGCATACGGCCAAGTCTCTCAAAAATAAATCATATTGTATTTTCATATATATATATATATATATATATATATATATATATTCATAATATGTATTAGCACGCATTTTGGCTTTAATAACTAGTTTATTAAAGTCACAAGAACTAGGCCAATATTTCAAAAATTTCAAAAAAATTATTTTGTTTTCTTTTGATATCTGGGGTTATGACCTTATACGTAAGATGTATTCCGGATATTAAAATTCTTTTGTTGACACCAGAATTACTCGATAAGATAAGGATCTCCTTACTGAGGAGGACTTTTCTTAAACCGTAGACAACCCAACAACTAGAAAACACGACAAGACCTTAGATTTTATTAGACAATAAAATAATGTAGCCTACCTTAGGTAGGGCGTATTTGGGGTGCTAATACCTTCCCTTTACTCAATCAATCCCCGTACCCGATCTCTGAGACCAGTTAGGGTTCCAAGTGACCAAAATACTAGGTGGCGACTCCCACTCTATTTTTCCCACTAATAAAAGACAAGAATCCCTTGTCTCCCCATGTTTGTCTAATAGTTAAAATTTTAAGGGTGGATGTTTTCGCCGCACATGTTGCGACAAACTTGTTGGTTATACATGATATTATTATATTCACATGAATACATATTCATTATTAATAAATGGTTAATTTATCTTTAATATTCATATAATATTTTAATCTAATATTTGATTTATGAATCTAAAGTAAAGATAAAGTCCGTGAGACAAAATGCTTTGCAAAGGAAATTATAAAGTTGTTATAATTATGAGATTCTTATTTTATCAAAGCATTGTTCCTAAAATGTTCATAGTTGATACTCTCTTAAGTACCGATCATTTATTAGAGTTGTAGAGAGTAATATATTATGTTCTTTCCTTTATAAAAGGAAACAATTGTTCTCATAAGTTGAGGTATAAAGGATATTTAGAACTAATATATAGGTCCTTGTCATAAGACACATTCACTAGATTGATCCACATGATAATTCTATACAGAGAGATCACCTATGTTTATGGAAAGGCTAATGTGACGGTTATGTAAGTGATTTTTAGATTTAATATCATTAAGTGATCTTATATAGAGAATGTTAGGTTTTGAGCCTGTTACATGTTATCTTAATCAAGGTAACAAATGAGCAAACGTTGGGTATAGTATGAACTATATGAGGGTACTTGAGTGACCATGAAAGGATTCATCACCCTAGGTGAATTAGGAAAATTATTTTATATGTTCTGAAATAGTATTGACCAAGAAAATCTTGGGCAATGTGGAATGAGATTTGAAAAGAGTTTCAAATCTTATTCAAACAATCAATGACATTATATAAAAAAATAAACATGATTTAACATGACAAACATACTCTATGCTTTAATATTAAATCAGAACACTATTGATGAAATGATATTAATTACACTAAGAAACCAATCACTCAAAAGATTAAATCAAACCACTAATGACTTTTATAATATTTAAAGGATTATGACATGTTGCTAAACAATGCACCTGATCTTCTAATATAAATTAATCTATTGTTAAAATTTTAATAAATTAAATTGTTTAATTTCATTTAATTAAAATTATAAATTATATTTGGGTTAACTTATTAGGAACCTAATGAGTCACTCATATTAAGAACAATTAGTCAGAAACTAAACTAGTATGATTTAATTAAGTATGGCTTCATTAAAGTATATTTTAGAAATTAAGGATTAGAATATAATCAATAAATGGATTATATTTTTAGACCTAGAAAAGTAAGGACTTGATTGAGTTAATTTCTAAAATTATCATAAATTCATATATGGATATTATTCAGGTGGTAAATTGATATTTTACCAATTTATAGGGTTTTTCAGATTTTCCTAAAAATAGTAAACTATGCCTCTTATTTTGTTTTAGTTGTTGCCTGTTAAACACAAAATTTACGTAAGTCAAATAATAGAGAGCTAGTATTCTAGGCATAAAAATATTTCTTTCATTTTGTTAGTTTTCCTATAAGATTTGTAATCAACAAGTTATTTTCATGTTTTTATTTTACATTTGCATGTCCTTTTATCTTATTTTTTAAAATCAAAATCAATTTATCGCATTGCATGTTTTTATTTTAGGTTTTATAACTAGTTCATAAAATACATTGAGATTTGGCCTATATTCAAAAGGTTCTTATAGGCTGACATTCAAAACTCTTTCAAAAAATTAAGTTTATCCTAATCCACTGTTTTAGGAGAGTCTTATTTGCTAGAAAATATATGTTGGTTTAATAGGCCGTATAGCCAATCGATTGATTGAACATGACATTATTATATTCATGTCAATACATATTTATTATTAATAAAGGCTTAATTTATCTTTAATATTCATATAATATTAGATTAATGAATTTAATATTGATTTATGAATTTAGAGCAAAGATAAAGTTCAGGAGACAAAAATGTTTTACAAAGAAAATTATAAAGCTGTTATAATTATGAGGTTTCAATTACATCAAAGCATTGTTTTGAAAATGTTCCTGGTCGATACTCTTTTAAATATTAGAAATTCATTAGAGACGTAGAGACTGGTACATGTTACACATTTTTGGACCCCATGTGCTGGAAATGGTGTGTACCTCTCTTGAACAAAAAACAGGAGTTTAGTTTATGGTTGCTGGAAGATTGACAAAAGCATAGAAGAAAGAAATGTTTTTCGAACCCTATTTCAATTGTTTTTTGCTCTCTTTATCCTTTCCCTTTGTTGCCAAAATCGTCAGGATTCTTAGATTAATTAGGAGTCTTCGTGATGCTAAACTCGTCCCTTCTTTATCTGGTCTTTAAGTTTGGATAAATCACTCAGAATTTGTACTAAAAAAAACTGATTCTTCTACTGTTGCAATTCTGCTTGTAATACCAATTTTGTTCAAACTTAGGCTTAGATTCTGACTTGGTTTCGTACAATATCTGACCATCCAAGCTATATTTTTTCATTCATGACATGTTAAAGAATTGATCTACACCTTTATTGGGTCCTATGGCCCACTGTTCTTATGTCAGACTCTCAGTCAGATTGGGATGCTCAACATTGTTAGTTTCCGAATCAAATAAGGATATCCTTTTGACCAAGCAGATTGCAGCCAGATTCTGTTGTTCAAAATAATTTTATCTCACTTTGAATCCCTCATGAAAGTTGTAGACCTGTACGTGTAGATGAATTTAGGTTTTTGAATCGCCTAATTCTGATATTAGAAGCTTAAGATATTCCCGTTTGAATGCCTAGCATAAAAACAGAGAATCCAGCCGTAAGAAGGATTCTAACCTGAGTTTACAGGTCTTGATTCGAGGGACTCGATTTAATGTTTCAAGAATTTATTGGGTTGATTAAAGATCAATTTTAAACTTTGGAAGGATAATTGGTTTCGTTGAAGGAATTGAAAAATAGGGACTAGATTAGAAAATGTCATAATAATTTTTGTTACTAGCCGCCACGTTGGATTATATTCTGCTTATCTTCACAAAAAAAAAAAAAAACACCACCGTTTGAGAGTTTGCAGCATGAAACAACAAAGGAATTAATTAACATGACACTGTTCATTTGTGTTTGGAACAGTACCCCTCCCCGTATGCCATTATTTCCTTTTCTCTACAAATTCCTGCTGGTTTCCTTTATCATCGCGCTTGATTTTTGGAGTTGCAGACCATGTTTTTTTTGCCTCAATCCAAAAGAAACATTTGGTGCCTCACGGTCCCAGCTATGGAAGGACAGAAAGGAGTCGTACCATCCTCTAATTAATGGAAAGATATCACTGGAATCAGCACAGAATCAATGAGAATATTTTAGTTTCCTCATTTATATTATTTGATTGTAAATCAGCCGAGATTTACATCCTAGAATTAGTGCATTGAATCTTTCCTAAATAGAGCTATATAAGGCTATATATAAGACTGCTCTACTGACCTAGAGAGATGAAAAAAAAAGGGAGAAAAGGGAGAGAGCAGGAAAAAGAGAAGAAAAGGACAAAAATGAAGGGAGGAAGAGTAACGAGAGAGAGAGTCGATAATGACACTGTCGAAAGTAGAAAAACACAGAGGCAGGGGCGTGAACTCAACCAACATAACACACCTTCATCACCATCTCCCTCATCATCTCCACAGAGAGCATCAGGAGAAAGAAAGAAAAAGAACAGAGACCAAAACCAGTGTGGCCATCGTTTTCGTTGTCCCTAGAAGCAGTGACCACTGGCTGTTCGCAGAAGTTTCAGCACCGTTGTCTTCGTTCGTCTTTGTTACTGGAGAGGGAGAGAAAGAAAACACAGAAAATGGGATAGAATAGAGGAAAACAAAGGGAACAAAGATACAGAAGAAGAACCTACGAATAAAGGCAGCGGAAGGCAAAAAAACGATCGCTAAAAGACTAGGTAAGCTGTCTTTTATTCCTAGCTTTTGCATGCATTCTTAATTGCATTTGTTAATGTTCAAGTGAAATTTAATTCACTTGAACAGTAACTAGGCAAGGCATGTGTATTTATTTTGTTTTTTTCTTGTTTTTATATAGTAAAAATACAAATCTTATATTTAGAATACCTGGTTTTCAACGCAAAATGCAGCAAATACACACACACACACATAAATGTTTTCATGCATACGGCCAATACCTTAATATATTTTGAATTTCCTCTTAAAAAAAACAAATATTCAAAGTTTAAAAGAAAATGTGTTTTAGCATGGATTTCTTAAACACAAAAAAAATATTTTTTTGCATTATGGATTTTACAACATGTTTGTAAAACTCCAAAGGGTGTTGGCCAATATTCCAAAAAATACAAAAATCTTATTTTTGAGGGAATTCATCTATTATTCACTGTTAATGTTTGGATAAAGAAATCTCAAAGGGATGAATATCCAAAATATTATTCGGAATAATTTGTTATTATTCGTTGTTAATGTTTGGATAAAGAAACTTCAAGTGGTTAATATCAAAAATATTTTTTTAGGAATAATAAGTCATCACCCATTCTTGAAAAAAATCTCGATTATAATGGAGGACATTTCAATTATTTTGACTCCATAGTTTACGAGGCGTGAGAGTATGAAACATTAAGGCAAAAATAGGCTTTTTAAAGCACTCTGAATTTCCTTAGATTTCCAAATGTTTATCCCTCTTCCTTGCGATTTTCGAGTCACGAACACTTGAAATACGAAGGGAAAAATGAGCTTTTAAAGCACATTGAATCTCCTTAGATTTCTATCTTAGCTATCTTTTAATTCATAGGTTATAATTTTATTTCAAATCAAACACAGATTTTAAGAGATTTGCATCGGTTCCTCTTGGCACTCTGTAGACATATCTAAAGGTATGATCTATATTGGCCAAGGGTTTTTGTTTTTAGACTTTGAACCCAAGTCCATTCATCATAGCAAACCTATCCTAGGAAAACTAATTAGAGAACACCAACATCATAGCAATTCTAAGGCAAACCAAACACCAAGCAGCTTACCTTAGGTAGGGCGTACTAGGGGTGCTAAAACCTTCCCTTTACGCAACCAGTCCCTTGCCTTAGAATCTCTGAAAGACCAGTTAGGGTTCCTAGTTACCATAATACTAGGTGGCGACTCCCTTTTTCACAAACAAAGACCCTGAAATCAATTCCCCGCTCTGGGAAGGGTCGCCGCGACGCCGAGTTCGTGAGGGTGCGAGAGTACATATTATGCTCATTCCTTTATGAAAGAAAGAAGTTGTTCTTATAAGCTGAGATAAAAGGAATACTTATAATTAATATATAAGTACTTGTCATAAGACATGTATAGTGAACTAACCTGCATGAGAATTTTACATGGAGATAACCCTTAATTCTTGATCCTTGAATGATTTCAAACCTTTTTGTGCTTTTGATTTTGTCGCACGTGGACACATGGCGTCAAGGGGTTTGAAGGAGTTGCCACCTAGTTGTTTGGTTCAAGGTTATTAGGAAACCCGAGTGTACTAGTTTTATCAGAGATTCAAAGGCAAGAGACTGGTTATGACTAGGGAAAGAATTAGCACCCCTGGCACACCCTACCTGAGGTAAGCTCCTTTATGTGATTTTGAATGTGGTTTAAAGATTTTGATGGGTTCCTAACCGGTAATCTGTCCATGACTTAAGATTGAGATTTATTCGTGTGAATAAATCTAGAATTAAGAATTTATTATAGGCTCGTGTACCCAAATAAATTCTTATGAAAAAAGTTTTTTGTAATTTGAATATTATGGTGAAAAGTACTCGAAATTAAAATTGGTGAATATTTTGAAT